>CM037073.1:69255887-69855887 GCA_020882685.1 Aphelinus atriplicis | reverse complement strand
GCTCGCTCGCAACTAATTGGTGAAAAATGAAGAAAAAACGTACGCCTTGGACCCAGCAGTTGTGCTCTCCAAATTTCTCACAGTGGTGAAAATCTCACAATAAGCTTCAGTAAAACGTGTTTCACTGTACTACAGTAAATTTTCATCTACAGATATAAAATTATCGATTTTCACTGTAACTTACAGTGACTTTTCACTGCAATACAGTAGTACAGTGTGATTTCACTGTACGGAATTTAGTTAGTATAGATAGGCCAGTGTAGGTGCATGTAAGAAGTGCAGACATGTATGTATATACATATCGCTGGCATCAATCGTGCGGTACTTCACAGCGCGAATAGGCGATTTACGTAACGAGGGACGTCCGCCGGTTCGTTAACCCTGCGCTAGTGAGTACAACGTATTATATTACACAGCCATGTATACATATACGCTGTACTCGCACGGGAGTATAGTACATATATTCACTTTCACTGAAAAGCGCGAGATCAAGATGGGCCCCCACGAGTAAAAACGAGCCGATCTTCCGCAATCATACTCGGCGCGAGCACTTTGATTTAACAAGTATCGAACGTTGTAATATCTATCAGGGTTCTATATACATACGATGATCTTCGGGTCGTGCGTGTGGTCGCGTGCGTGTCGGCAGATATATTTCATCTTTCTTTCGATCCGATCGCGCTCGGCTTCTACGCAATGGCTAATCGAAGTACACACGACTTGCCGGCGGGTAGGGAGGCTCGAAAGTTCTTCAACGGTGCTAAACCCAAAATCCCGACTGATCGTCCGCGAGAACCAATGAGAGCAATGAGCTCGAATGCTTAAATGAGGAAGAGCAGTAGACGATGACCGAGAGCTGCAACATGCACGATAACGCACCAGACGTGATTCCGAAAATCATACCCCGCCGCGGTGCTCGAGCAACAATCAGTCGGACCGACCTCTCGCGAGTAGATTTCAACGCAGCTATCCATCCGCGTGATACGTGACATGAGTTTGACTGGCATACATGCATGCACGCACACGCACAAACACGCACACGGGGAGGGAGAAAAAGAGACTGTATAGTTGAAAGTTACATATCTAGGTATCTATGGGTGGCGGCGCGTCTCATAATCTCGAGAAAGCTCCTCGCTCGCGCCCGGCTTGCTTACTTCATCGCCGCGTAACAGGCTCTTTAATACGTACTCACACACACATACTAATATATATTTGTAGATATATATGCCTATATACACGTGCACGCATAAACATTTTTTAGCGCCGCGCGCGTCAGCATCATCGAGGACACACGCGAGAGTCCTATACGCAACGTACACCGAGACCCAAGCCGATTTCGAGATGCACTTATAATAATCGCGCGCGTTTTGCTACGGGCACCGTTTGGGCTGCATCTCATTCCGCGTTTTCGCGATAAATCGGCAACCCGGCTCCAACGACTTTCGACGAGTCGACGAAAAATTATTGTTGCATACAAAATCCCTATGGTATTTTGCGCCAGCTATCATATGAGTTGCGAGTTTATCTCGTGTGCGCTTTACATACTTTACGTAACAACCCGTGCTCGAGTGTGGCGGACGCGTAATAATGCGTCTACCAACGATTGTTTGTTGTATGCAGTTTCATCGGCACTACATTGCTTTGAGCAATTAGTCTCTCGCGCGTAATGTTATAGCTCGGTCATCCAGGAAATCCCCGGCACTATGGTTGATTTTTCCCGATCGAATCTCGTCAATACACTCTCGTGGCCGCGGGGGGGGGGGAGTAAAGGGGGGAGGCTGCTGTGGATCGCCGCCGTGGGACTACATATAGGTGAGAAGCGAGTCGTTGCGGCTCAATTGGCTGCACTTTGCATTGCGCGTTTGGAGCGTCCCATTGAGCCGTCGGGCATTTCCGCCTCCCGCCTCTCCCACCCCCAACAATGTAGCTGTCTTTCATTCCGGCGCGCAGTATATATATATATACGTATGAAGGAAAGAGACTCGACGACGCGAGCAGAACAAAAGCGAGCGGGCGCGCTAATCAATCAATCGGGCTCGCTGGATAAACTGGGGCCGCGATATACAGACGTGCACCAGACGATCGGCTCGCGGGCAAAGTCCAATGTGCGATTGCACTGTATCGCGCGTGTATGTATAGATAATCAGCTCTGCGCGCCGGCCGGGAAAAGTCCTCCGATTATATGTGTGCGTATATATATATACATAAATATGATTCACGCGCGCGATACACCGAGTGTCTTATTCCCGCGTGATTTTCCATCTAGTACTCGCGAATGTGAGTTGCATCAGCTCGGTTTTTCATGCATACAGGGATATGCGTATCGCGCGCTACAACTGAAGGCTCGCTCCTTGTCCTGTTTGGAAATAGAAAAGACGAGCTATTCCGTCGAATTTCCTGGGTCAGCAGAGCTCGGTTCTGAGAGAATTCGCGATGCGACAGCGCAGCTCGCATATCTATGTCCAGAGTTTTCGTTTTATATATAATATGTTGGAGGCACGAATGAAAAGTACGCATGAAATACATATACCGAGATATGTACTACTATAAACCGATGTCGCTTACGAAGAAGACACATTTTGGAATTATTCTCCCGCGAAGAGGAACGAAGAAAGAGGTTAACCGCAATTGAACTATAAAAGGCTTGTTTTTTTTTCAACTACCTACTCATTCCAAGTTTTCATTCTATGTATTTTCTTACGTCAGGAAATTCTGGGGTGGACGACATGTGTCTTTCTTCGCGACCAGATTGCGAAATGTAACTTTCTTCGCTGTCAGATTGAGATGTGTCTTTCTTGGTAAGAGCCATCGTTACATACTTGGATCGCGCTCCGCAATTTAGTTCTATGCCCCGCGGGCACATTTGAGATGCTAATTGCCCCGCTGGCAGTCGAGGTTCCACGGCGGCTATTGTTCCGCATGTTTGAATAATTTCATGGCTCCGCTTACACCTTTGAGCTGCAGCTTCTCGGGGAGCATAGAGGAGAGGGAGAGAGAGAGAGATGAAAAACAGTCGCGCGGTGACCGTTGCACTTGTGGGTATAACCGGTGATTCAATAGTTTCCATAAACGCATGACGTCCATGCAAACTTCCAATCCTGTCAACAGCCACGGCTCGACGACGGATCGATGAATATTCGAAGATATTCCATTGACGTCAAACCCCATTCGCCCCCAAAAATCCGCATGCGACTGTTGTATAATCGTAACATTTTAAAATGGTCACACGTTAACGAACAATCAATTCAAATTTTCACGTCTGCGCCCGCGTGTAACGAAGCGAGGAAAGGCATTCGAATCTCATCATCGCTTCGGACTGTTTTTCGTTTGAATATCCAACAATACACGATACATAAATGAGCCTCAACTTTTTCGGCGTAAACACCTGTGTGTTGTGTACCTATTAATATATGCGTGCCGAACAATGCGGAATCCCTCTGCACTCTCAATTTGAAATAGTAATCAAACTACACGTAAACAAATAGTATTTATTGACCATGAATAGTGCATTTCTATTGGAAAATAGTAAAATTACAATTAGAAAATTAGTAAACTCTTCACTACATTGCTAAAATATCAATAAAATTTTACTATTTTTTCAATGAATATCTATTATTTTAATCATTCGTGCAATTTATACTATTTGAACAGTAGTTTTTAATAATTTCGGATTTAGAGCGTATTGCATTGGAGAAAGCCAGACACACGCACGTACCCGGGGGTACTGGAGAACCGCGTAGAAAAATGAAAGAATAATTGCGCGCTCCAATATCCCAAACATTGCTTCACGTTTTTTGTTATCTTCGCGAGATACGCGAAGGAGCCCCAGATAACGCGAAAAATCAGGAGAGGCGCCGCCGCCGCGGCCACGGAAGAGTCGCGTGTTACGGACATGATACACGCGGCCTATCGTTTCTCGACTCGAGCCTGTCTGGAGTATGTATATACGTGTAAACGTAGGCGGACCGCACATGTGCGACTCGTGATCGGCTGTAACCCGCTCGATAATACTTCTCTCTCTCGCGAGCTCTCTTCAGCGCACACACACACACACACACACACGCTCAACCTCGTCTGCCTCTATTTTTACTCGTCGCTGCTGGTTCTCTGACCTATTATTAAGCCGCTTCAGGCTCTTTCTTTTTACCCTCGCGACACTTCATCGGCTCGCTGCGGATTGAGGGCTTGTTCAGCAGCCGCGGCGCAAGCGAGGCCGACGATGCTGATCAGCCAAGATTTTCATGCCTCGTATACCCGTGTATGTCATTAGCTTTGGAACGATTCTCTCGTATATATTGACCGGGCAGAGCCGAGACGTTTTCTCGCGATTCAAGCTGTCCAGGTGAGCGCGGTGGACTTCAACTGAAAATTGAATTCGCGTTTGGTTGCGTAATGCAATGGTGAAGCGTTACGTCTCGCTAAAGTTCATTGGCTTTCGCCTCTAGGATAAACAAACAAACGCGGTGGCCATTCAAATGAGTGCATGGAATGAAAGATAATTAGAAGGCTCAATAGTTGTCAGCTCGACGATACGTCAACTCTATTAATTTTCACTCCATACGCATTCCCACGTCCATTGATCGCGCGCTCAATAAAGATACACCGTCTACGCGGCTCTTCAACGTATGAATACACCTACATAGGAGGCTTATGACACATGAATTGGCAGTCTTCTCTTTGCAAGTTGGCCTCTAGTACGTCTGCTACTGAAAGCCCGTCAAACGAGCAACCTTATCCAAAGTCGAGATGTTCCGGGACTATTCTGTGCGTGTATTGTGCTATGCCGCGGACGATGACATTTGCACGAGTATGCGGTTGGCCTTTTTCCCTCGACATGTATGAATATTCACTCGGTTTAGCGCGCAGAATAGTATCGGTGCTGTGTCGCACGCGCGCGTGCGTTCATCGATCCGAGCTAATGAAAATTCCGCAGCGAGGAAAATGGATCGCGCAACGCGGATAGATTTATCCGCGGAAGCGAGCGACAGAGCGTGCGGAGCGAAGGAAAAAAACGGTGGAATTATCGCCTCCGCGTCTAACGAGAAAATCACGAGAGATCGCGTCGAATAATTAATTTGGATGTTATCGCTTTTGACAGTTTTAAATAGATCGATAAGAGGATCATAGTCAAGGATGTTTGCGTCGGTTATCTGTCTAGCTCTGGCATATCACGTCGATACGAAAAATTCTTCGAGCTATTTACTATTGACGCTGACAGTTTACAAACATCGACTCGTCGTATGCCAGAACAGCTATAGTGGCGGAAAAATAATTCGACATAATCAAGTCGCCTCGCTGTTATTATTGCGCTGCCGAGTGCATATAGATCGATCGATATTGTATGCGAACGACACACAAAACACCTCGGCTGTTTGGCGACGCGCTTCGAGTTCCGCATAATTCGCTTTGCATTTGGAAATCAAATCGTTCTTCCGCCGATCGTGAAATAACCGCACTCGGGGCGATCGGTTTGTTACACACACCACGCATATTATGTAGCAGACGCGCGTGGCATTACGCGCGTGTCAACCGACCCAAACATTCGAGTCCAAGGCTGGGCCGATGCGCTTGTGCGCGGCTCAAATTTGCCTCGCGATGCCCGTACGATACTGTACGCGACTCGCGTCTTCTCGAACTAACGCTCGGATCCAAGCATTCTCATCACGAGCGTAATTACATTATGTCATAACCTCAGGCAATAGGTAACGGCGCGAGCGTCGCGATCTATTACGCTCGGCGAGTCATCCAGCCGACTCGGCAGCTTTGGATCTTCGAAAGCTTTCGATAGCTCGACGCTTCTAGCGAATCGCTGCACCTCTTGCCGATGTCGTGAGGAGGGTAATTGCCCGATTCGATCGACGGCGAATCGAGGCAACTTTTGGAGGGTGGCGCGTTCGAATGAGAAAAATGATAAATGAGTTTCCTTGCCCAACTGCAAGTTCACGAGTTTTAAATTACACACCCGCGTTGTCTCGCGTTGTGCGTATTTCTCGTTAGACAAAATTGCCTGACCGTGGCGAGTCCATTTAAACCTCATTTCCACAGTTGATTGTGTTTCTCAATCACTTTATAGCGCGGCCAGATAACGATTGCTGATGCAATGCGATCGCACGCGCGCGCCTCTCACTCTCGCCGATGGATCGGCGTTAATTATCCAAATCAAAGCGCACGCGCGGATAGGGAAAACGAGAGTGCCGGCGTCCCGAATCGAAAGAATCTCGCCGCATCGTAGCTGCGCAGGACGCGGCGAATCAGCATACAATACCAGCGACACACGCGTCTTATATACGTCGAGGGTTCAATCGCGACTTAGCATTGCGCGCGAGCTTTTAACTCGCGGTACATGTATATTCTGGAGCGCGAGTTGCTGAGTCACTCGCCACCAAATTCCCCGTACAGCGCTTGGGCGTGCAAAAAAGCGATAACCATGGCTTCCGCTGAACTTAACGATGACGCCGCGACTCTTTCCCGAAACTGGGTTATCCAGCTCGTCCGTCATCCGCAAAAATAGTCCATCTCGCCGTCGCCGCCACCACCGGTTTCTTACTTATTGTTCAGCTTCTGTATGACGACGTGCCTCGTGCGCGTGTTTTGAGGAAATATTTAATGCCTCTCCGAAAAACGGCTATTATAATATTCATCTCGTCGTTCTCGTGGCGAGACATACGTCATGGGACCGCGACGAAGTTTGTTGACACTCATTAGCATATATTTATACGGTCCGTTGTGTGGGATCGACTAACGTCACAGCCGTCAAAAGTTGAATAAACGGAAACGGGGGGAGGCCGGGGAAGCAAAAGAAGCCACGAGAATGTTCATTATACGAACGAACCGAGAGAGGCGAATATCGCGCAACACGACTAATAACCGAGCGCTCGAAAATTCGCGCCAGCTCGCTCTCGCCGGGCGCGTATCGTGCGAAATGCGTATACGATATACTTTGTGCGTGTGTAACACGCGATTGGTATATTATAGCGTACAGCTCATAATCGAGGTCAGCCCACGAAATTTCTTTCTCCGCGGCGCGCGCGTGCCTCGCTCGGGACGGCTCGACTCCCAATTTCATTGCTCTCGCGTGGCTATTTCGACACTTTCCTCGAGCTCCGACTCTCCGATAGTTTTCGCTCGAGAATCAACGTTCCTCGCCCGCGGACGAAATTCGATCGTCACTTCCGCGCGAATTCATTTCTTTTTTCTCTTTCTGTTGGCCCATGACCCGTCGTTCGCGTCGAAAAGCTTCACAGGCCGGTGTGTCGGTCGAGGGAAATCTTGTTTTTCATCTGCGATTTCACGAGTCGATATTGCGCTTATGAAAAAATGTTCGAGTTCTCTCGAAATTCCGAAGGATGTTTTCGTCATCGTCTCGTAGAGATGCACGGCCGAAAGAACTTCTTTTGCTGCTTCGTTCTTTTTTTTTGCCTCGAGTCGCAAGTTCGCCGACTCTTTCGAGTAGTTTCTATTCTTTGTGACGTAGTAAATCACAGACGATCCGCGCAGCGTGATCTGTCGGGCTTCATTAATATTTAACCATAGCGCTGGGAACTCGCGTGCGTCAGAGTCGGGTAAATTTTCCTATTTGATCGCTCTTCGCCTTGTCTATAATAGCGCGATTTCGTATGCTAGCGCGCGAGTGTGTGTGTATTTGTGTGCGTATACATGTATCGTCGCGTTCGCCACAATCACGTTTTGTGGTCAAAGCCTCGCGCGCACGTGGTGACGAAGTTTTCTCACATAATGGATTAATCGCTTCTGAGGAATGCGACTTTTAAATGACTCGGAGTGATACTCACAGAAAAAGGGGGGAAAAAGAAACGCGGAGGTCTGCCGTGACTTCATAATAGTCGAATAAACGCGGATTATGTCAGACTACGCATAAACAATTACTGATTGGCCATTATACGACTTGATTGTTTGACTACCTGATTTCTGAATCATTGTCAATCAGTTGGGAGCGCTTGATTATACACTGGCAAATGTTTTGTCCTTTCCCCGTACGATTCTCACGCGGGAACATTCTAGATTCCAAAGATTATCTCAGGAGTTTGCGTTTATTCCGTAAACCGCGAGAGTGAGAGAGAGAACACCCAGAATCAACAATTGTCGAAGCGACTCCCGTTTGTTTTGAAAATCAATGACAAGCTATACGCAGCGAAGATGTAACGAGTCACAAGTCTTCCGCATTCAAACGTTATTTTGTCAACCGCACAACGAAACCTCGATCGTACGAACGGATCGTGAGTGTTTTTCCAAAACACCTCGTAGCTGTTCTGCACTTCCAGCGACTCGTTATGACAATAAACGCCAAATGTATATATACGTGTATAAGCGAATGTCGACCGCATTCTAACGAGTTGACGAAATTTTCCAGATGCAGCCTGCGCAGGATCGCAAGGCACGAGGAGTCGGAGTTCAGCAACGCCAGCATTCTGAACAGCATGGAAAAATTCGTGCGCACCGTTAGCGAGATGGAGGAGACGATTTTGGTGCCGTCGCGACTGCTCGACTTGGCGGTGGGCGACGCGAACGACACCACATGCCAGAAGCCGGGCAAGAGCCCAAGCATCAAAGACAGCCTGTCCAACACCGACCTCTACCGCCTCTACAACATCGTCAACCAGATGAAGGTCGAGCTGCTCTGGAGCCAGGAAAATCCCACCGAAACACACGCCGCCGAGGCTCATGTACGTTTTTTTTTCCCTTCTCCATGGCGTGCATGTACATTAAACACGTCCTACGTTTTCCTCGATGCGCACGAGTCGTCGTATATACGCTTTTCCTCGCGAGATAATCGAGAAAAATGATTGTCCGACCTGTGGGGAGCCGGGTCCCGCAGCTTCGTTGGGCAACTAGATATTTTGTTTGTGGCATATGGTCGGGAAGAAAATGAGCTGCCAGCGAGGAGCTACGTCGAAGAGAGAAAGTAGGCTCGCGCGCGCTCGTTCGCGGGACACGAGTCGAGGCTCGAAAGACATTTTTTCGGACCGGTTATTTTAGAATCTCATTTCTAGGTAGTTTTCGGTCGAGATTAAGCAGAGCGTACACACTCGCGGTCGAGGGGGGAAAGTTCTCTCGCCGGTGTACTGACGTTTGATAAAACTTCGTTATCTCGCCGTGGGATAAAAAGTTTCCGCTCAAATCTCACTTTTGACGAAGCGATATGTTTCAATGTTACACGTTTCCGCGTTATCGCGCGCTCCGGAAATATCCACGCTCCTAACGAACGCGTCGTCGAGCTCGAGCTATCGGATGCAATTGTTACACGTGAGAATGACGAGTCGCGCAAAATGTAGGATGTGAAACCCGGTGATGTACGATCGACTTGTCCCCCCGCGGCAGTATTTTCACCTGCGATGAACCAAGAGCTGATTGTCGATTTATAATTGCAGGACACGACGGAGGCTCAGCGCGCAAAAGCACAGGCCGCAGCTGCGGAACACGCCCGGCTGGGCCACGCCAGGTGCCCGTCGACGACGTCGATACAGAGCGTCCAGTCGGCCTCGTCGATGGTCTCGAGCAGCTCCGACTCGGACTCGGACACCGGCATCGAAAACGACTCGGGCCTCGAGAGCGAGGAGCCCAGCGATCGGCTGGCCAACCTCGCCGCGGAAAACTTCAGGCGCCACCTGCGTGGCCTGCACCGCAGCATCACCCGCATGACCGAGGCCGCTGAGTACCTCACTCTTAGATACCAAAACGACGTCGGCGGCCAGGTCTGATAGCTGCACCCAACCTCCTTCTCACCGCCGCCGTCGCCGCAACCGCCGCCTCACTCTTCGGCCCAACCGCTCGAGTAGCCTATCTCTCCTTCTCTATCTCTCTATGTCTCTTCTACGCTCGTTCAATGCCACACTCGCCCTTGTCTCCCGTATCCCCCTATGGCAAGATCGTTCGCGCGTGTCTCGTTGGACAACCGGGGAAAACCCGCGAGCGAGCCTCGGCTGGTGGTAACCTTGCGTCAAGTGAGATTGCGGATTCTTCTGAGGAAAGGGGGAAAGGGGGCCAAAAAAACACGTTGAGCAACCCGATCGAAGAAAGCGAGACAACGGCGGGGGGTCGAAATAATCGAGACGAAGAAAAATAGAGAGATGCGCAATGTGTCGATTGAAATGTTTGTGCCACACGTTTATATTATATCGCGCTTTTCGACACGATCGAGCGTTTGGGTTGGGAGTGTGATTTGTGAGTGTGAGTATGTGTGTTTGTGTGTGCGTTGCGTATGTATGTGTGTGTGTATGTGTGCTGTGCGTGTGCTTGTGCGTGTGTGTCTTGAATGAGTCTTATGTAAGTATGCGTCTGCGCGGTTCCGAGGTGATGTTTATGCGAATGCGAGTGTGAAAATGTTTATTAAGTAAAAGATTGTGATCAAAGAGAGCAAAATTCGATACGATTTCCATGGTGGTGCGTCGGTTTTGTTGACACATCGTTAATGTGTGCATGTACATAGGATTTAAGCGATGAGTGAGATAAATTTTCCGTTTAATAAGATAGAAGGATAATCCAAAGGAGGCGGTATTTTATAAGTCATGCGAATGAGTACGATAGTTTTTTATTCGAGAGTATTTTTTCCCTCACATTTTCTCCGAGTAGTTTGCAACAGTTGTGAAACAAAAATTTATTATACGGGAGTTTTCGAGAAAAAGGGTTAATGATCTTGCATGCGATCCAACAGAATAGTTATCGTTGATTAATTAATTTTTAATAATTAATTAATTAGTTAATCCCTCGTAAGGATACTGATGGAACCGGGGATCTAATTTTCTGTACATAGAGTCAGTCTCCATTATTATTTATTATTTTTTTTTCGTTATTTTCTACTCGTAAATGCAAATGTAATTTATGTACAAGCCAAGGGAGCTGTCGCTCTGCGGTGCGAATTCGCGTGTGTCGTAATCTTTTGTATGCAAATAAAACATAAATAAAGATAGTTCAGTTGACCCTAACTATTATTCATGAACACATACTATCATTGAATATTCCATTTTTTTTTGTGCATCAGAATTGGAAAATCCGAGCTAATTAATTCGATGTTTATAAGAAAGACAAAAAAGATCACATCGCAGACAGACCCTTTTAATAACACCAACACGAGAAGTGGCAAAAATATAAAATAGATTCAACATTAGTTTGCCATTGAACTTTCAAATTCATTTCTGTCTGTATATAATTTGTAAATAAGTCAACGATTTGTAATGGAATTGTATTTGATGGATACCTTCTTGCCTTTTGAAAAACAGTAGAATAAGGTATGCTCACTTTTATCTGGATTCAATCAATGAATTAGCAAAATGCTTAGTGAAAAGAAAATCAAACAATTATTCCGTAAAGGGTAAATATTCTCTTGAAATTGATATAATGGGAATGTTATTATGTTGTTGACTATTAATGTGTTTATAAATGTTGAAACCTCAAAACAGAATTGACGAAATTGTTTGATATTGCGGTGGGAATCAACAAGCAAAAATAAAATCTGATCAAAATTAAATTTCTTATTGCAATAATTATATTTTGCTAGAATCCATTATTTTTCACTATTAATTCATTGAAAAATCTTGATTCCCGTAGAGAATTGACAATTGTGCATTCCATGAAGATACGGAGACACATGACATTAATGAATCATTTGCACTTTTTTTATTCTATTCTAGTTTATACTCAGAAAAATTTCAGTAGGATTGGCAAGCATGCTGGAGCCTAAATTTAGTGCGAGCGAACATAAGAATTGACATTTCATTGACAATATTATGTAAAGAAACATTTGAGCGCCTTCAGTTCTATTCAGTGTAATTATTCACGCTGTCCATATCATTTCTTTTATAAAACCGATGGCATTTTATGAAGTGGCAAAACTAGAAGTAAACGGTTTTCAGATGTGTCACATCAATTTTATGTATGTACAACCTGATAACAGTGATAATAAATTTTCATCAGTTCTTTAAAATTACGTCTTTATTACTTCCATACATTTCCTTTATACAATAGAAAAAGTTAAAAATTCGTCGTATCTGTAATACACTGTACATTGTTTATAAAATATATTTAAACATGATAAATATATATTTTATTTTGAAAAATCTTAAAACTATATAAATTTTTTTACCTGATTAGTACAGGTTAAAAATGCATCACAATAGCATTAATTTAAAAAAGGTTGACATAGTCATCCAATCATCAGCTGATATCGACATTTGTTACAAGTTCACGAATGTTGGCATATTCTGGATCACTGCTGAAAATATCAAGTAGTTCCTGAAACGTTGGACGGTCTGATGGAGAATAAGACCAGCATTTTTGCATTACTTGAAACACGTGATCGGGACACTTTTCTGGCTGAGCTAGTCTATCACCTTTTTCTACGAGATCAATTACCTTCACAAGAAAAGAAAACGAGTTAAATATTCTTCACTGTAAAATAAATATCTTGAAATTTCAATAAACTCTGCTTGAAGTAATTATCAAATGAACTGTAAAATATTTAATTTCAAACAATACATTTTGATAACTTGAGATTCTTGACCTTTCCAAATTATTTCGGTAATTGTGATTAATTAATTGAACAATCTTTCAAGTCACATTTGAAATCGAAATTATCCCAAAAATTAAATATCATCCAATCAACTGAATACTCACTTCAGTACCACGTCGGTTCCCATATGGCTGTTCTCCATAAGAGAACATTTCCCACAATGTAATTCCATAACTCCACACATCACTAGCGTGAGAGAAAGTGCCAAAATTATACGATTCAGGAGCGTACCTAAAGTTTCATTAATTAATATGAATATTTAGACTGCTAATTAAAATGTCACTGCTAGCCGTATGGATTACAAACCATTTAATTGGCCATTTCCCTCCTGCTGTAGCTTTATAATAATCATTTGAGCCAAATGTTCTTGAAAGGCCAAAATCGCTTATTTTTGCTTGATGCCTAGAGGCTAACAGAATATTTCTAGCTGCTAAGTCACGGTGCACAAGCCTTATCTCTTCTAAATATTTCATACCTAAGAAATTGATATATAGAGAGACATGAATTTGTCAATTGATCAATAGTCGAAAATTGTTAGTTAGTCAACAACTACTATCTTACCACAAGCAATTTGGGAGGCCCAAATTTTTAATTCGTAATTAGGACTAATCCTATCTGAGAATTCGAGAAGGTAGGCTAACATAGATCCCAATGATACTAACTCTTGTACCTAACGAATAAGAGTGATTTGTTTAATTTGATTTCAGAATAGGTTTTTATTCTCGTTATAATTTTACATACCATCAGCAGTGGTGGACCTTCCGAGAATCCTATTAATTTGACAATACAATGATGATTGAAAGTCATCATTAACCGTGCCTCTCTCAAAAATTCTTCGCGAGTGGCAATGTTATGTGTATCTCGCAACATTTTTATTGCCACAGGCTCTTGAACGCCTGACGGCGTATCATATAATCCTTCATAAACAGCTCCAAACTCTCCCTCTCCTAATACTTCTCCAAGAATTATATTTTCTCCGGGTATAAATACTGGGGGAAATCACGTTAAATTTTTCCGATTATTATTAAAATCAATTCAATTAAATTTAATTTAATCTAATCGAATGTGTACCTTGATTCGTGGGTGTCGGTTCATTGTCGTTTTCAACAATTGCAGGAACAGCGCTATGAAGACCATTATCATTGTTTTGGTTATTGGCACTGTTATAATCTACTTTATTCGAACTGCTTGGATGTATGTACGGCATTTCTAGAGGTTCGGGGAGTTCTCTAGGAATTGAATTTTTTTTCTTTCTTAGAGTATCCTATAAAATAAATCATATTCTCACATGAGAAAGGACATGAATATAAAACTCTTTCGAAACGTTCAATTCAATCAAGCACGTACCCCATTAAATATTGATGCAGGCATTTTTGGTACAGGAGGCTTAGGTATTGGTGCAATTGGATGGACGAGAATCCCTGGAAGTCCATCAGGCATGCATCGATAGTGTTCTATGACATGTTCCAAAGAGGGTAGATATGGCCCATTATCGATGAACAAGAAATTTCTCTGAATTCAAATGCGTGAAAGTGTTAATTGAAAATAAATAATCACCGATGAGAATGAAAAAATAAATCACACTTACCGATTTTTGTATTTGGAAATGGTAAGTTTGTTTGCTGTACATAACTGTGAGTACACGAATACCATCATGTCTCTCACTAAGGCGAACTAGAAATGATCCATCAAGATCTCCATTCTTGTGCAACAGATTTATAGCTTCTGTCCTATCTAAGGTTCCATGATACCAGTTGCTTAATTTTTCTTTTGTAGGCCTATTGTAATTACCTGAAATGTTTAATTTTACTTTAAATCATACATAATATTTATATTCAACAGACAAAAATGAGTTAGACTTGATATTGATACATAACAAATGATAAAAATTGCATTACGTAAAATTTCTTCACATTCCAAATGCCCATTACGTTTAGCCAGATCTGCTGGCATATCATCTGCCAATGTTCTAGGATTTACAGGAGCATTCGCCGAGAGCAATATCTGTATCACTTCTTGATGACCTCTACTAGCTGCTTCATGTAATGGCACCATTCCTGTGGAAAGAAAGGATTTTTTTCCCAATTGACAACAGATCGAGTATCAGAAATTTATTGTTTCTATATTTTCCAGGAGTATTGTTAGTTAAAAGTATATAATTATATTCTTCTAGAATTGAAAGTTGTTATCTATTACCTGTTTCTGTATGGCGAGCTTGAATATTTGCACCCCCAGCGATCAAAATTTGTACTGTGTTTGGTAGGTTACTCTGGCAAGCATACTATAATTCAAATAGCATAATACATTAATTGAGATATCAATTCTCTAAGGATGATTTTAATATAACAAAGCCTTGAACAAGCTCGAAAAAGAATTGAAGCAATTTTATAACAATAAGCCTTGAATGATTTCAGATAACTAATATTACTATTGTCAACTAAATATTCAATCAATTCCAAGAACAACTAACATTGAAGTTTACCTGGTTTAAAATAATCCTATTGTCTTAAGCTTTTCAGAAAACAAGAAAGTTGATTTATAAATTAGAAATTTATTGGTCATTTATATCTTGGACTCTAGAGAATAAACTTACATGTAATGGAGTGTAACCAGCAGTATCTCGACAATTAACACTGGCACTACTCTGAATGAGTTTAGTCAATATTTCATCTGCGCCATCTTTAGCAGCCAGATGAACGGCTGTCTGACCAAGCTGATTTTTAGCATCTAAGCTTCTGTAGCCGCACTTGAGGAGTTCAGAAACTATGGTGTAGTTTCTCTGGAAAAACAATTTCAAGTTTATTGAAACCGCAAGAGTATCCAATGTTCAACCTCAAAGAAAGACATTCACTTGAATTGTGGCTCTGTGCAGTAAATTCATTCTGCCATGTCTCCTGGTGTCATGAGGTGGCGACAGACCTCTAATGGGCACTCGCAAAGTTGTGATGAGCCCATGGTTCTCCTGTTGATAGTACTCAATGAGTGTATCCAAACCATGAATGGTTGTTTCGTCATCTGTAAGAACAATATGGAGATTACCAATCAACGCAAATGATGCCACAGCGATGGTGCGGGCGAACAGAAGAGGCAGACCTATGGAGAAAAAAGCATCCTCGCCGTGCTTCCTGATTTGATAGTGGGCGACGTCGCCGTTGCAGAGCACCGAGAGCACGTAGTCACCCAGGGACGAGCTGCTCTCCCTCACGAGGAAGCTGCCTTCCTCTCGGTCATCTGTATACATACAAAATTCGTTGTCAAATCAGACTGGGAGGTTGGCGAGAGCTTTGGGCAAAAAAGTTGGCGCGAACCGAACCTTGGAGTAGGAGTTTCTCAGCGTCCTCCCTTGACAGGTTGCCGTGGAACCAGCAAACGTCGTCGTCGGTGCCCATTGTCGGGTGTCTAGAGTAAGCTCGGAACAACGCGGATGTTTTACAAGCGATCCATCAGTCCTCAGCAGAATCGGCTCGTCGTCTCATTGTCCTGGCCTGCTGGTCAGTCCGTTTGCATCACTTGTCAAATATGCGTAAACGACGGGGTACTCCCAGGCGTAAACAGAATACTACAACTGAGATACAAGATATACAACCGCACGAGGAAAGTAAAGAAAAGATGTGTGTGTGTGTACATATATATGACGTATGGACTGTTCTCGGGTTGTTGCATGATGGTGAGAACGAAGCGCAACCTTCTTTGTCCATTGCTGGTAAGACAAATCATACGTGTTTGTGGCAACTTGGCAAGGTAAATCTCTCTCGCACAGCTGATCATTTTCTATACAACACCCAGGCATTTACGTCACGTGGGTGCCTTATGGAATATGGATGCGCGTTCGTATTATAGTACGGCTGCGCACATACATGTCTTTTCGAACGTTGGATATTGTTGGATTACTAAAATGACGCTTGTTTGTTATAACGTAACCTAAAAATCGCATTGTAACGTACCGGTTGCTTTGTAGCATTGCGTACACTTGCACCGAGCAGATTCTATTGCTGAGTATCGTTAATTGAGTGATTATTGGCTAAAATATACCAGTATTCTCCCGACATGAAGTCCTCGTCACATCAAACGTTGGTCAAAGCTGGTGACCGTGACGGGTTAGTAATTCAGCTCTGAGTATCTTGTTGATTTGGCTTTGTACTTAATTCTCCTTAGTGTGCACTTAGACGTTCAAGCAATGTCTTGCACAAACAATTTTGTCTATTAGACTGATTGTTAGTGTATAAGCTTGTATGGTCTTTTGTTACTTTACTTTCATGAAGTACTGACTGGTGTTACTTATTACTCCACCTTCCATTTTAACGTGAATTAATTGATGACTACTCTTTTTAATGATGTTGGCAGTCAAATCATTATTAATATTCCTTGTTTTACAATGTCTCAAACATCACAAGTCTCACTTTTTCACTTCATTCTAATTATCTCTTGACAATGCTTTTGAAAATAATCAATGCATGAATCACTATACTGAGAAGTTGTGTTGCAAGGATATCTTTCTTTTCATAACCAAGAAAATTTTAGGTTTATAATAATGCAATCATTTGTAGTAAAATGAACTATTTTTTATTGGAGATAAAATAGTTTCGGCAACTAACATCTTACAATAATAAATTTATCATTATCCATACAATCGCCGATAGTATAATTTACATTATTTCTGAGACATCGCACTTTAATATTTGGTATAATTACAGCAAACTAATATATATATATATATATGTATATATATATATATTCAAAATCCATCAAATCCAATGCAGCCTAAGCTTTTAATTATCATAGAAATCGTTAAGAAAAATTTAAAATTAATCTCATATCCAATAGATGCATGAATCTCTTGTATTGAACAACCTAAAAACAGTACAATGATTATTTTTCAATGATTTACAGCTTGAAAGAACTATTGAGACGCAGACTAGTCGAGTGTGGGTGGAGAGATGAAGTTAAACTCATCTGCAAAGAAATCATCAAAGAAAATGGTCAAGATATAACATATGACGCGCTCTTGTCAACGGCTACCAGCAGAGCGAGGAGTCGAGTTCCAGATGTTGTGAAAAAGGAACTTTTACAGAAAATAAAAAATCAACTTTTAGCCCAAGAAGAGAAACTAAAGTTGACGTGATATACATATTAAAGTAAACATTTTTCCTTACAAACTTGTTCTTAAGTAAATGCATTAATAATATTTACAATTCATTAGCTTAATAAATTAAGGTTCACAAACCATTTGTCGCTCATCACAAAGACTAGGAAGTTTTTAATTTACAAATAATATGATTAAAAAAAAGTTTAAAATCTTGCTACAATCAATACAATTTTTCACAAAATTTGGTTCAATATATGTATAAAAATACGTCTTGAAACCTAACAGTGTGAAAATTTGTAATAAAAACATGATTGAAAAATTTCGAAAATATTTACATTTTTTCTTTGAATAATAACTTAATTGGCTATCTAAAAATGAATTTCAATCTGTTCTAGCAGTTGGTCTTACTAACAATATGTTATTTCTGTAAATGTACACTTGGAGAAGTATTGCCAAGTCTATAAGAATTTGAAGTGCTCCACATAGCTCGAACTGAATTGGTGCTTTTCGTTGTATGAAGTAACAAGTCTTGAATGTGTCCCCCATGGTCCACATAGCAACCATTGCTAGACTGAAAAGATATAGTTTCATCTTTATTAAAAATTAAAATCAAACCTTGCAAATTAATTTTTGTACTTTAAGTTACCTCATTCCTTCAGTAGATTTATTACAGAAGTTTCTCACAAATTGGGGAAGCCCCAGACAAGCTTCAGTCAATAAAGCCAGCAGTCCAATTGTTTCCACAAATATTGGAACATCTATTAAAAGGTACATCACAACTGCTCCCACCAATGTAAACAGCGTCATGAAGCCTACGTATGACTGGAAGTCTGTCCATTTCCAAAAGAATTTAGTGTCGAAATCTAATGAATGCCATACAAGCAAAAATCAAAGGAAACAAACATAAATACCTACTACCAACTCATAAGTCTAGAAATAATTGGTCAATATTCATAATAGCTTTAACATTAATTCTTAATTGGTACTAGCATAAATCTACTGCAGGCTTGGTTCTGAATGTTACTGTAAATCAAACAAGAAAAATTAATGCTAAAATTATGAATCAAATGAAGACACTCACCCTTAAACACTCTGTCCTTTTGCTTAATAATCTGATGCTTGTTTCGTATATTAATGCAAACTTTGATCATGAAAAACATGGTGACTATCATAAGAATACTTTGTAGTAGCAATGGTAACTCAAAATGCCTTCCGAACCTGTGGGATCAATAGTTATTGAGCAAATGTACGCAACAGTTGGATAGCTGAATTGAAAACAGAGGGATTCACTCACCAGAAGAGTATGCGCAGGGTATTTGCAATGAGCAGCGCAAGGCAGACATATAGGGAAAAGCCTTCGGTATCCTCTTTTCTCTTGATCTCCCTGTACTGCGGAATGAAAGGTACAACCCCTCCAAAGATCATGGCAGCTGACGCTAGCCAGCCAGCCATATTTTCCAGGGTGAGCTGCTCGCAAGTCTCAAGCATGTTGGTCGACGTGTGTTTTGTGTGTTGTGTACGTGTGTGTAGGTAAATGTAAGTATGTATGTATGTATGTGTGGGTGTGTTTGTTTGCTGAAAGGCTAGGGCGGCATCGAACGGTGTCTAGCACCAGTTGGCTCGTCGAGCTGGCTCGCAGTTTTCGTCCGGGCTCCGGGCTCGGGAGTAAAGACGCGCCAGACGCTTGGTTAGGTTATGTCGCCGACGAGTTCGCTCATCATATTGGCTCCACTTTGCTCAATTTAATCATATTGTGAGTGGGCGACCTTGAGGCTCGCGGCGGCGGCGGCGTCGCGCGCGTGCTCCTCTCTCTAACTGCACCACTCGCTCTCGCGACAATCGGCTTATCAAAGCGGCCGAGGCGCAACTGCTGTAATCGGCGGCTCACGTCTCGCGGAGCTGCTCCTCATTCCTGCCACTTGTTATTTCGATGCCACGCGCGGCTGCTGCGGCCGCGGCTCCGTCGCGCAATACAACACACACCGCGGCATCGGCCGCGCGTTTTATCGCTCCACCAAATCACTCGGCCTGCAACCCACAGTGCAGTTCTTCACACCTCCTGCGTCTTGGAGTGCAATTGTATTATAGCATCGCACTCCGCGCGCGCGGCAGCTCACTCGCACTCACTATACAGCTCTTCTGCTGCTACACTCTCTCTCCGGCTCGCCCGCGCGCTAGTCGCGTAACAACGCTCTATCCAAACTGATCCAAACTGCTGCTCTCGAGTCGCGACTCCGCTGGCCCCGCTTGACAGCTGACTGTATGTCGCCCGGGGCGGGGGTAACTGCCCGTGCGTGTGCACTATATATACTATAATAACGTGCAGCAGCGGAGAGCGAGTTGCTCCGAAAAAACACGCACTTTGTACGAGATGTATAAATTGGAAGCCGCCTGCAGCAGCTGCGCGCGACCTGCTGCGGGCGCGCGATCACTTTATTCGGATTTACCTTCTATGTGCCCGCATGTGCCCTATATGCTGCCGCGCGTATAGGAGCAAGGGCGGCGCACGATATACGTGTGTACCTACTTATATATATAACCACTGCTATTGCTTCTAATGCTTCTTGCGCGCGCGAGCCGGGGCTTCTCTTCGCTTGCGCTTATACAAATCAGCTGATTAGCTGCACGATTTTTATAATGCCTCATTCAGTGTACAGAGCGCGGCCTCGCGCGCGTGTATACATATTGTGTGTACGTACACATGTACACATGGCCGCGATATCGTTCCCTGATATCGTGTATCTCGCTACTTTCGATATTATTGATCAAACGTTCATTTTTCCACAGTGCACAACAACTCGTTGGGTGTATGCACTTTGAGTGATTGCATCGACATAACTGGCAGAGCCAGTCGACTCTCGAAGCAAGGGTTGTTTCTTTTTAATAATCATTTTTTCAAAGAAAACTCAATATTTTCATTGTCAATATACCCGGAGAATTCTAATTGGATTATTTTTATTTCAACAAATATAATTAATCGAAATATATAATATGTGGATATTTTGAAGTTATTTTCAAAACAAATAATTTCTTATTGTATATCAGAGAAATTCTTATATTTTATCCGTATGATTTGGTCAATAATGATATGTAATTTTCAAATTTACGAAGTCTGTAGATGATAGCCTTTGATTTCAAAAGATAGAATGTAGTTTTAGACTAGTAAAAATCATGTCTACAATTTTTTTTCTCCTAAATGTGATGAAAAACAGTCATAATGCGTGAAAATTCTTTGTTGCAATGTGTAATTCATGGCCAGATTGAGCTCACAATTAAGCGGCGTGAATTGAAATTGAAAATGGAGCGCTGGTAGCAACAATGTGGCCAACTCAAGAGATTACGCTGCCACGCTGGAAAAATAAAAATTGTATAACACCTTGCTATTGGATATTGAATGCATTGTATGTTTTCTAATTCTAGCAGAAACGCCTTCACACATACTCATACTTTTTAACCCTTATCATGTGGTTATTTATACTCTTGTGAATTCATTTTATTCTACATGTTATTACATTTATAAGTTGAATGAAAAAACTCAGTTAAATAAGAACAAAGTGTTCAGTATACTTTCTCACTTTATTGGAAAGTAAGTTCACTGCGGTATATTTATTTAGAGTTCAGTAATTATCATT
The DNA here is from genome assembly GCA_020882685.1 of Aphelinus atriplicis. Taxonomy (NCBI): domain Eukaryota; kingdom Metazoa; phylum Arthropoda; class Insecta; order Hymenoptera; family Aphelinidae; genus Aphelinus; species Aphelinus atriplicis. The sequence continues at coordinate 69,834,646 of CM037073.1, read as the reverse complement.
TGGTATGAGTATTTATTAATCATTTAGTCCTGTTATTCTATATGACAAGATGGCTACATCAAGAGCACTGATTTACTTTGTTCGACAAAGACATCTACTTCACTGTGCTGTGCCACTGACCTCAGTGAAGGCAAGCGCATATTTTCCACTTTATTCAGCTCATGCCACTTATGCAGATCAAAAATCTATCACCAAAACTGAACAACATGAATCTGGTGATCAATTGCAAGTTGGTTTTGCGGAAGTAGGTAAATTTGCCACTGTTCTACAATCTTGTGACTTCTCATAAATCATCAAGCATTCTCATGAATTGTTTTTGTTTTCAGTTAAAAAAAATACAAAATCAGCTTGGTACATGACTGTTATTGTGGCTGGAGTAGGTGTAACTGCAGTCATGTTTTATGCTATCTTCAAAGAATTATTTTCCAGCAAGAGTCCTAATAGTGTTTACACTAAGGCTCTTGATAGGTGTATGAGTGATCCTAAAATTACAGATGTTCTTGGATTGCCAATCAAAGCCTATGGAGAAGAAACACGAAGGGGGAGGAGGGGCCATGTGAGGTATGATCTGTATAATGTTGAAAAATTTCTAATACAATTTTTAAATATTGTTATTCAATATAATATGATATTTCAGCCATACTTTCTATGAGAAAAATGGTATCCCTCACTTGAGGATGAAGTTTTACATACAAGGGCCCCGTAAGAAAGGCACTGTGAATTTGGAAATGAGTGAAGTAAGTACACTGTGAATCTTTATGGATTAGCCGGTTGAATCATATTTCTAAAGACTACTTTTATTCACAGGACTCAAAAGGAAATTGGACATACAGATATTTATTTGTTGAATGCATAGATGCTATGAGATCTGTAATTGTCTTAGAAGATAATAGAAATTTAGAGGATTCAACTCCAGCTGCTACACCAATTATGCAACCTGGATTAATTTAATCTATAATTTCCTTGAATTTTTTTATCTTTGTTTTATCAAATGTGATATATCAATCAAGTCATATGATCAAGTCATGATTCTGTCTTTTTAAACATTTTTTGAAAGCTGATGCATGTCCCTAATCAATAAGATTCATAATAAAATGAATTTTAACTGATTTTCTGTATTGGTATGCAAAAGTTATTATAATATCCCTGAAAAGTATTGCGTATCGTAAAATAATTATAATATTTGTTGATTTTCAATTAATTAAAAGAAAAATACTTATAATTTAGACATGAAATATCCATTCTCATGTTGTGACTTCTGGTTAAAGTTTCCCAAAATAAGTAGATTAGAAGGTTAAATTGGCAATCAAGAATTAAATTTATAGAATTTATAGAAAATAATTTTCCAATTCCCCCGCATCATTGAGAATCTTCTGAAAATATTCACCTGTTCCTGCACTGAATCATCTTCAGATTGGATATCGAACGAGTATCATAATTTATTTGATCCGTAACAATTCTGTACGGTACAAATACTCAGCCTTGCAAGAATAAAGAGTCGGCTATACTCGCAATTACGTACCCGCTGAAGAAACGATAAAATAATATTACCGTGCAAATCGAGATGTAATTCAGTGCATCGCACTTGCAAGTAGAAGTGTCGGAAGCCCGATATGGAAGTAACAGCCCATCAGCGTCTGAAAATAGAGATCCACTAATATAACGCGTCCGGCTGCAGGGATTTTTAATCAGATGCATTTCAGCATTTGTCTATGGGCGTCGGTGTGTGCGGCTCACATATACATACATAGTATATATATGTGCGTACGCGTCACGCGCGTTGCGCCAAATAAGATGCTGGGCGCGGGCACACAAGGCGGGAGTTTTCTCAGAGCCGCGCGAACAACAGCCGATACTTGGAGAGTCTTGTTAACGAACCTCAGTCACTCGTCCACCGGCGAGCCTACTCGCAACACTAAATACACCCGTATATATAATACGCGTCGGACACCCGCCCCTATTGTAATCACACGTGCATCGGTCGATTTTCGGGCGACCGCGGGAATATGACGACATCGCGAGCCTATAAGCTTCGTTTGATCACAATGATCCTCGGTGGATAATATCGGGGCATCGAGTTGTGCGCGCGTTTCGAAGGGGGTCCAAAAAAACATGGGAAACTGCTCGTCGTCGTGCCGGAAGCTGCGGGAGTGGCTGGTGAAGAAGCCCCCCCGCGACAGGAACATAGTGCGAGTGTGCGCGGCCCCCGAGTGCATGCCCAAACCGCCAGAAGTTACTGTTAACGGTGAGTCGAACGAGCCGCGATCGGCTTTCGTAATACCCGCGCGTAGCGCGTGATGTAAGAGCGAATTTTATCCGCTGAAACGCGCGTATATAGGAGTCGGGATCGGTAATGGGCTTGGACTACTTTTTCCACAATTAACCAATGGATCGAAAGAGAGAGAGGCAGTATGGTGGCGAGTTATACGATTACGTATATTTTTAGAACGATTGTCTTCGCCCGTTTCACTTCGATCCATCGTTGATTTACGCGCGTGAATTTTGGAGTGTAGTTTTTGGTGATCGAAGGACGCGTTCGTTGAGCTATACATGCGTCGATTCTTCGATAAAAGAGAACACAAAAACTTTTCACTTCCCAGATGTATCAACTTTTTCTATAGTCAGGATTGAGATATTCAAAATTACTTTACGGTAACATGGAAAATTCGTCTGAAATTTATTCGTTCGTCAAATCAAATGAAAGTAAATGTACAGATCGTACGGAGAGAAATATTAATTTAAATCCGGAAACACACGAAAATCGCATACTATTGCGTAGAAAATCTTAATCCTCAGTTAACTCCCACGTGGATCTATAATATATCGTTTTAACATTACTTTGCCGATGAATACATGGAATGAAGTTATTCATCTACTAAATAATAGTTGAAGTGATTACCGCCAAGGCAAATGCAAATAGGCTAAGAAAACCTATATGGGATTGTGGCCCAGTTATGAAGTCTCGTCCCTTTGGTGCAACACACGCCTTCGCGCACCTTCCTAAAGCAGTCGCGAGTTATGAGGTTGCAGCATAATTGCTTGCGTGATGATGTCGGCATCAAACGTTTGAAGTGCTTCATTGCATTGCTTAATTTTTCTTAATGAAAACTTACGTTAATATTATGAAAAGGCTTTTCTAATACCTCTACGATTAATTGACGTTGAAGCATAAAAAATTCTTAATTAAAAAAAAATTGATCTATCGATTCTTAGATAACAAAGAAAAGCTGAACTATGATAATACTCCAAAAGCTCGAAATCCCGTCAGTTACGCGTGATGTCAAAGCGTTGATGGGATCAATGTATAGGACGTGTATCGTACAAATTGCTATTTCCGTTTATCAATCTTTCAACGAGCGGCTAATTGATAAAGTGATCCAAGAAAAGATCGCTCTTTGAGCCGCGGAAATACTTGAAAATTCAAGCTCTCTCTCTCTCTCCCGTGCGTGCGCCTATAATAAACTCGGATCGAGCGCGCGCGCGCCCGCGAGTTTATCCGAGAGCGAATCAAACATTTCACGCATGGGAGGGTTTACGCGTATATGCTCGTACGAAAGCTCGCGTGGTTGGTTTCCAACGTTTCGCTCGGCGACAATCGTGGCAATAATCAAGCGCGAACGGCGCGTAACTTCCGAATTGGTAATATCGAAAGTTTCCAAGCTTTAACTCACATGCCGAAAATAGTGCAAGTGCACCACTCGCGGTGCGGCCACGAAACCCGTTGGCCAACAGTCTGGAAATAGTTTGAATGCGCTTGTTTTTGGAAACTATCGCGATTTGTATACGATGTGTGGAAAAGCACATTCTCGAAATACCGCGAGCATATCGCACTTCTTTTATGGTAATCGACGGTTTTCCACTCGACGAGAAACACCAACGCCAAGTTATTCATGCGCCTGTCCCGGGATAATAGCTTGTATTCATAATCTATGCTCGTATTTTCCGGGAAATTGCAGTTTTGTAACAAGCATGCGCTCACGCGTCTACTGTTCTGATTGTTCCAATTATGAAACTGCAATTCATTCGAGTCGCTAACAATGACTGATCGGTGCATTCTCGTATACGGGAAACGGTATGGATACGATTCGTTGCAGATACTCGGTTGGACATCGATATCCGTGAGCGCCACTCGAAATATCGTCGAAGTCACCAAGGATTATGAAGTGAATTAATCTCGTAGGGTCACAAAAAATCATCCTCTCGCGGTTGCTATGAAAATTGGGAGCGATTTGAACAATGAGCGAAACGAAACGAAAGAGCCGAGCTTCCGCGGGCATCATAATACCTTTGGAGGGCCTTGACTCGGTTTGGAAGGCGCAGCGTCGGCGATGCACGACCATACTCATTTTTTACCTCCTCCTCTTCGGTGCAGCTCGGGCAAAGCTCGGTCGCGCGCGCGGGTGTGGGTATATTTAGAATTGCGCCTACTTGTGTCGCGTGAATGAAAGTGTGTAATTGCGTAATATTCGGCTACGATCGCTGCAGCACTGACCCGCGGTGACATCACGCACACTATATACTCGCGGATATATGAGCTCGCTCGCGGAATTCAATCAATCAAATCAAAATGTTGAATGGGTAGAGTTACACCGTGTGGCCATTGTGCAGAATTCAATGGGTGGCCGAGCCGAAATATACACGTTGGTTTTATTGGCGACAGGAAAGATCAGACGACCACGACGTGTCTGTCGTTTATAAGCTGCAGATTGGACGGCTCTTTGTGAAAGGGTAGAGTGGCTTGCAGTCGCGTCAGTGATCCGTACGCGGTTGTCCGGAGAAGAATCATTCAAAGTCAACTCGATCAAACGCCTCCGAATGTACCGTATATTCATCAAATTCTTCCAGAGATGATAACTCTCTACGAGACGAGGACAAATTGAAACGTCCTCTTTGCTTATATGAAATCTTGCGGGGAGAATATACCTTTCCAGATTCACTCGTCATACGACGATTCCATTTTTAACAGACTTTATCGGGCCATTCGATGCTCGGGAAGATTGAGAGACGATAAAACGTCCGTGTTGGAAATTTGATTGAGTTTTGTTGTTGGCGCCAACTATTACGTGCAATAACCATATACAACTCCCTTTCGTTTAACCCACCTATTTGTTAATTCACAAGTGAAACAAGTAGAATGAGTAATTTGAATGTCAAGATAATTGTGTGGATTGAGAACTATATGGATTTTTTTCTTTTGGGTTATCACAATATATCAATACATCTACGAAATGCAAATGAAGATGATCAAGTCTTGATAGATACTTGATTCAACCGTTAGAACTTCACCGTGTTTCAATTAGTTCTACCATCGGTGCATTGTCTCGTACGCAACGATTTATATAATTCAAATTAAGACTGCAGATCATACTTAACGATCTTTGTTCACAGTAACATTTTGTAACGTCACCCCAGAGTAATTTGAATACTTTTCAATAAATTGTTGCATTTCAATCGTGCACGTGGGCGTATTTACATAAATGCAAACTATTTAGTCTTGCGCGTGATAATAATCAAACCATAATGCGAGGGATAATTTTAGAGCTCGGTGAATAGCTGACGATTTGCCGCGGGAATTTCAGCAACCCAAAGACGAGCGATCAATCAGCGACCGATTGGAGAAGTTAAATAACGACTTTGTCAGAATTCGCCAGAGCGAAATAAATTATCCCAGCAGCTTCATAAGGCCGGATCGCATCCAATTCCTCATTAAAATACGCGTGACCTGATTTTTTTTTCTCGCCAAATCGAATGATCCTAGACACCCACGGGTTAGTAGAGCCTCGAGAGGATCGTCGAAGCTCCTTCACACCGCGAACGAGCGAAGAATTGGTGTTTGTCGCGTTATGTGTGTAACATTTTTCTGGAAAAGCCGAATTTCCACCCGTCGTTCGATTTCTGACTCCACCGAGTCTTGAAAGCTCTCTTGTTCCAAGATTTCGAAAATAAATCATCGCGCGGTACTAGTCCTAGGTATCAACTCGAAGCGGCACAGATTTTTCGCGCGTCACCCTCGCATCAGTTGGACGTACGGAAAAATAATGCGTGTACCGGACTCGTCCCGCACTGACTCGATCTCGTCAAAGTGGGTGACAGGTTGCGACTGTCTCTCTCCGTCTCTGTCTCCGGCACTCCCACCACGAGTACCGGCTCGTGCGAGTGGGGAACCCATTTATGGTGGCATCATCGCGCGGCCGCGAGGAGCCTTGAAACCGATCCCTCCTCTCCGCGACGACGCCGCGCAGCTACACTATGCACGCATGGGAGAGAATAGTTAAGCGCACACTATACGTGTGATCGAGAGAGCGACTATTGTCCAACGCGCGCGCGATTTTGAACAGCGCACTGCATGTATACAGCACCAAGGGAGGGAGTGCAGTGTTGTTCCGGTGCAGCGGATGCTGCACTCGCCGCTGGTGCTTAGTCTAGCCTGGGCCGATTCGCGAGGAGGATATACCCATCTGCACTCACACGCGCACACGTGTTTCGTGTACACAAATATATACATACATTGCGCGCGTAGTCCGACTGCAGGTCGGACTCGGGTCCATCGGCCATGTTCTACAGGTTTTACGATCGCTACCGGGTGTTTAACGACCGCAGGCGCAAGCCTTTCCCCTTCAGGTTCTATTGTGAGTTGCAAGCTTCAACGGTTGTTTTGACGTGTCGTCGCTCGACACTCGACTCGCGTCTCCCGCGATTCATCCATCTACTTTTGTGTGTATATTCAGAAGAGTGCTCGGATTAATAGCTCGTCTAGACGCTCGCTTGTGGCACCGCGATTAATCGTGACCCGCCCGGAGATCGCCGCGGCTCGTTAAATGTTACAACCGGACTCCGCTGGATATATACCGATGTTATATTTTTAACTTTCCCCGCGCGCGCGTTTTTCCACGCGTTTTACACGCGAAACTCTGGTTATTCCTGGCGATAGTCCAATATTTACAAAATTATAGAAGTATCCCTCTTAAGTATACCGTTGTGTCGAGTCTATTAATATTGCCGTCATCGACCATATCTCTTGAATCTTGACATGGATGTGTCACACGTCGGGACGGCTCGTTTGGCCGATTTTTCTATTCGTCCACTTATTCGATACGCGAATCGAGAAAATCAAATGAAACGCCCGTAGGCCCGTAGGGTTTCATTTGTATCGAAAACAAAGAATCGTTGCCATACAAATGCCGCTCTCCAGCATCAATTTTGAAGTTGAAATTTGTTAGATTTAAAAATTGTCGCTATCAAACTCTCATAGAGCCGTGCTTGTTACGATGAAAATGTCACAGTGGTTTCAGCAGTGACATAGGTCGTCCAACATCTCGCGGTCATTTTTCCCTTTCCTCCGGTGAATTTTCAATGTAAGGATTCAAGAGAGCGAATAGCCACTTGCGAGTGAATCCATGTATCGGATACCTTGCAGCTGAACGTTCGCTCGGTTTGTAGATCAATCGGGATTCATCCACACGATCGTTCGCAAAGCAAAGCAAAGCAAAGCTTCTTCGTGTCGTAGCAGTACTATCTCGGGGTTTTACCGGCATACATATCTATACATCGGACGTCCGCGATTTCATGAATCGCCCCGCGCGACGGGAAGGTATTATAAAAATAGTATCTTTGTGCATCGCGCGCGCTCGCGCTGCAATATATTAGCCGAGTTAGTCAGCCCCGAGCTCTTGAGGTATTTCCTGAATAATCATTGGCGCACGCGCGCGTGCATCCAGGTGCACATATATAAATTGTTAAAAATCCCATCGCGACGCTCACTCGAGATCGCGGGAATGTCAGAGCAGCGTGAGTGTGTGTCCCGTGCCGACGTTAGATCGTTATTAGTACCGTTGCGCTCGCGCCCGTTCGGTGGCAAAATCGGCTTGCACAAACATATTTAAGTAGGACAAACGCGCGCGCAGCACCCCCGAAGCTCATCGGCCTCCCAGTGACCCATATAACGTTGTTCTTGTGTGTATCCTCCTTATGACCTCGCGTCGAAACATCAAATGTCATGCTACATAGACGCGTATCGATTCTCATTCGTACCTGTGCAATAATAGTGATTCGTGGGAGAACGACGTATACTTACACTCAGGGGTATGCACGCGTACGGGTTTGCATGATGAATATCCGTATGGAATTTCGTTCGTAAAATTAATTCACGACTTTGTCACATCTCAATGAACGCGCTTGGGAACTTGCCATCCGGACGCGATACTTTGACGGTGATATACGGCCAGTGCGATTAGAACAAAGTGCGGAGAAAATTATCCGTAACGATGATGTTTCTCTCTCCATCTATCTCTCGAACCATCCGAATAAAGAAAACTTAGCGATCGGCCGCGTGCATGTCTACTATGTATATAAACGCACAGCAATGTGTGAAAGTAACCTGTGCGCGTGTGCTTTGCAGGGGAGAACTACAGCAGGGCGGTGCTGACGGTCGTGCACGTGGATCTGGGCGTGGAGGACAATGGGGACGCGCACCGGACGTCGCGCTACGAGCTGATGAGGCGGCCCGAGGGTCTGGCGAGGCTCGTCGTCCGCCGGGGCCAGCCGTTCTACCTCGACGTGCAGCTGTCGCGCAGCTACGACCCGGAGACCGACGCCGTGTCCCTCGTCTTCACCGTCGACGGGGTGCGCAGGCCCAACTACGGCCACGGCACACTCGTGGCGACGCCGCTGCTACACCCCGGGGAGACCGCCGACGCCGCCTGGCAGACCGTCATACACGCCTACGCCGACAGCTCGATCAGGATCAAGGTATAAACCTCCAAGGGAGACCGAGCTATCCGTATCCGCAAGAGCCAAAGTTCGTAAGGGACGAGCAAACTCGTGACAAAGTGTGCGTCGGGTTCCTACCGCGTCGCGGGAAGTCAACGAGTTAGGGTCGTGGTGTCGTGGTCTTGCAACTTGTCTGAATCACGGAGCACAGAAATAGTTTCGAAAAAGACTTTTAGATTGCTGCAACTAGTGATTTTCAATCATTCACACTACTGATAATCGAAAAATTCTATTTTTATAATGGAATATTCAACAGTCTTGCACAGCGTAAACGAGGGAATATAACTTCTGCCAGCCTGCTCTAGAAAATTTCGAATCGAGTCTTAAAATAAATTAATGTTCATGTTGAACCGGTAAAGTAGCGTAAAGTCTCAGATACGTCACACTACAAGCGATCATGTTTTTCGATTTATAGAGAGAATATAGTAGAATATAGTAGTTTATAGGGATTTATAGTAAAAACCACTTCACATTTGGTTCTCTCAAATCTCGCTGAAACTTTTCGAGGTGACTGGTTACCCAAGTAATAGATAATATGTGCAGTCATTCATTAGCTAACATTTCGGTTTTCCAGAGACATTGTTATCTTTTAATACAAACAATATCTAATGCAATAATATTCACGTACATCGATATATACATCATTGTTATTGTTAGTAATGGTCGGTTAATACCTTCTACGGTACGTTAGGACTGACAATTAATTATCACCTGTGTCTAATTATCAAAAATGACTTTTAAAAATTCCAGTGGAATTAATGTTCCAAATGTGAGGTGGTGCCCTGATCAGTGACATACCTATTTTTCGCCATTTATAATAATTACCTATTGAATTATCGAGAAAAAGTACGGCATTGAAAAAGTATATGTGTTGGAAGGGTAGATGGATCTATCCAATATAAGAATGCTCAATGGCAAATAGTTGTAATACTTATGAGTGATTCATGTGAAATGTGCTTACCTTCGATTTGTTGCAATGTAAATTTGAGACGCTGATTTATCAGGTTCCGATCGATCAAAATTATTTAAGCTATTTCGAGAAGAAGGATAAATGAGCCAGAAGAGCGCAAAGAGAATACAGATGTATACATATGGGACGTTCCACGTCAAGTGAGCATGGTCAAAATTTTGTTCGAGATTCTGCATTGACAAATTGATTGGTATCCATCCCCAGAATACTCAAAAATTTTTTCAGATTTTTAGGTGCATGTATGTGGAAGTTAGTCTGTGCACTCAAAACCTGAATTATTCAAAATTTAACTTTTTTCTCAATTTTGAGAGCCCAAATAATCTTGTATATGTGGGAAAATGAAAAAAAGTTGAGAACAAAAATTATGCTGAATACTACAAAGATTATAAAAAAAAATTGTTTGACACCAGAATCCTCCATCCGGATAGGCTACTCTATTAATTAAACATGTTTCAACCAGTTTGGCTATGTTCGCCCACTTATTTTTGACCTTTCAAGTTATACGTACAAACCTTTGTTCGATAGCTTGAAAATGGTCTCATACATTTTTTGGAGAAATTCCAATATCTCCTGCAATTAATTGTTTAAATCTGCAATATCACAATCGCCTTCTTGTTAGTTTCAACATATCAGGTCCACGATGAAGCTCACAGTGAGGATATCATGCCTTTGGGTCATCAATCTCAGCCAAACTCTACAGATATGTTCCCTGACACTGGATCAAGCTACCGGTAGAGTATGGAGTTCCAGCGCTGCCTTGTTATAGAACTTTTTATGACTTTAGACTGAGGCAGCTATATATAGATATACATATCTGCCTTGATTTGTCTAAAATCCACATAATATTCATAATTTCATCAAGAAAATAATGTATTTCACCTTGTTTGGTACTATGAGTGAATATTATAACTTATGGTTTCACTTATATTGTGTGAACAGCTCTTGACGGGTGGTCTCAAATCACATGCAAGTTATTTACACATGAAATTATAAACATTAACCAGGAATGTAATTTGAGACAACCGGTCAATAGCTTTTCCAACCTTAGCCTTGCAGTTCACACAATATAAGTGAAACCATAAGTTATAATATTCATTCATAGTACCAAACAAGGTGAAATACATTATTTTCTTGATGAAATTATGAATATTATGTGGATTTTAAGACAAATCAAGGCAGATATGTATATCTATATATAGCTGCCCCAGTCTAAAGTCATAAAAAGCTCTATAACAAGGCAGCGCTGGAACTCCAAACTCTACCGGTAGCTTGATCCAGTGTCAGGGAACATATCTGTAGAGTTTGGCTGAGATTGATGACCCGAAGGCATGATATCCTCACTGTGAGCTTCATCGTGGACCTGATATGTTGAAACTAACAAGAAGGGGATGCTGATATTGCAGATTTAAACAATTAATTGCAGGAGATATTGGAATTTCTCCAAAAAATGTATGAGACCATTTTCAAGCTATCGAACAAAGGTTTGTACGTATAACTTGAAAGGTCAAAAATAAGTGGGCGAACATAGCCAAACTGGTTGAAACATGTTTAATTAATAGAGTAGCCTATCCGGATGGAGGATTCTGGTGTCAAACAATTTTTTTTTATAATCTTTGTAGTATTCAGCATAATTTTTGTTCTCAACTTTTTTTCATTTTCCCACATATACAAGATTATTTGGGCTCTCAAAATTGAGAAAAAAGTTAAATTTTGAATAATTCAGGTTTTGAGTGCACAGACTAACTTCCACATACATGCACCTAAAAATCTGAAAAAATTTTTGAGTATTCTGGGGATGGATACCAATCAATTTGTCAATGCAGAATCTCGAACAAAATTTTGACCATGCTCACTTGACGTGGAACGTCCCATATATATCTACGTGAAACGACTTTTATTTCCAGGTGACTCCAGCTGCAGATGCAATCATTGGCAAATGGAAAATCGAAATCGATACAAAAAGAAGAGACTCTGATGGCGCTGTTAGCTTCACTGTTGACCATCCCTTCTACTTGATTTTCAATCCCTGGTGTCCAGGTGAGTTGAGTGCGCGAAATTGGCAAACTTGTTTGTCGAAAAAATGTTGAATAGCCCGAGTTCAAATGGGTTATAAAATTGTCTACGTCATAGCTGAAAAAATTGAAAGAAATCTCATGAGGTTGATCTACTTACAAAAGTAAGATCCTACTTGCATGTTATATGTTACATATATACGAGTGAAATCATCTCCATCGATTATTACTCACTAAAGCGATTGATGAATAAGGATGAAGAGTATCGGAGACATTGGAATTAATATTCATTGTATTGAAGCCGATGCAATCAGATGCAACTGATAGAGTGTCTGATTTCGAACAAAGAAAAGCATTGAATCGTATGACAGTAGAGAGCAATTTTCTAAAAATTATCATAAGTCGATCGTTCAACGAAATTCTTCAATTACCGTTGGCTGTAAGCAATATATGCGCGCGTGACGGCTTGTCTCACCTCTAGAAATACGATTGTTGCCGAGGCTCTGACCTATTCGCATAATTCTAAATGTAGACCAACGATCTATTTGGACGCAATTTCTCTGCAATACAATGCAAATATGAGGCTTGCGCGAACTCAATTATGATGTGTATCGAATTGGATTGATACTCGTTCGCTCACAATAAATTGGTATGAGCAAACAATTCCGAAAGCTTTGCCTATTTCGATCCAAATCATTCATAAATTGTGCATTATTTGCACTCAATAAAAGTCGAAGAGAATATTTATTCATCCAGCGTGACAGTACACCACTTATTATAGTTATAGTAGTTCAAGAGAAATAATTGCATAATTATGATGTTTCAGAGGATGTAGTGTATATGGCAAATGAATCAGAACGACAAGAGTACGTCCTCGCTGATACAGGATTGATATGGCGGGGAACCAGTAATCGCATGAGACCATCCGTTTGGAAATATTCACAATACGAGCGTGATATATTGGATTGTGCTCTTTTCATGATGACCGAAGTTGGTAAGGTTCGAGTATCTGCTCGCCAGGATCCCGTTGTTGTAACGCGCTGTTTGTCAGCTGCCGTAAGTCCTGAAACATTTTCTTTTCCACTTTACGAATCTATTGATTTTCTACTATTGCAAAGAGTGTTTCGACTTGTTATCCGAATGTTATATATGAAATGTACAAATAGATCCTTCCCTTTAGTACCATCCGACCAAATGTGTAATGAGGTTTTCTCTTAGAATCTGACAGTAGAGTTCGTAAATAGAAAAATCGTAATATAATGTGGAATAATCTTCTGGAGAAAAACTTGAATCGTATTGGTTTTTTGACAAAAAAAACTCGATAAAAAGTCGAAACGTGCATGTGTCCAACCGATGAAAATATTTCATTTTGACGAATATTTCACGCATGTTATTTGAAAAGGTGAATTCTCCTGACGACTACGGCGTTGTGATGGGCAATTGGTCGGAAGATTTCGGAGGTGGAACACCACCGTCCCAATGGATGGGATCACAGAAAATCCTTCAGCAGTATTACAGGACAAAGAGGCCAGTGAAATATGGCCAATGTTGGGTGTTTGCGGGTGTTTTGGCGACTGTCTGTCGAGCGCTCGGCTTACCCTGTCGCGTCGTCACAAATTATTCCAGTGCCCACGACACGCAAAACAGCTTGACAGTCGATTACTTTGTCGACGAGAACGGCAAAATAATGGAAGAGCTCAACAGCGATTCCATATGGTATGTTATTCATTTCCAAGCTGTTTTTTTTTTTCATCAAAATTGTCTGGTTTCCATGTTTTTCCTTTATAAATCCTCGTGATGTTTTCTAAATTACTTTTCAATCGTTCGACACGTTATGCAGTGTTCACTCCGAGAAACAAAAGAATTTTACATTTAGTATCGAATTGAATGGCCAAGTATTCGAGCGATGTCTGAAATATCGAAAGTCGACGTGGTTATGACGCGGGGACCGGTCAAAGGCAGACGAGGAAAATAAAGATAAACGAAGAGTCGGACTAAATCAAGTTGCATTAGAACGTCGGTATTTCGTGATTGTCTAGAGTAATTAAATTACCGGTATACACTCGGGTGCTCGCAGGAACTTTCACGTTTGGAACGAAGTGTGGACGAAAAGATTGGATCTGACAGCCGATTGTAACGGGTGGCAAGTGATCGATGCAACGCCCCAAGAGTTGAGCGAAGATGCTTATCGCTGCGGTCCGGCCTCTGTCGCGGCTGTCAAAAGGGCGGAGATCCATCGGCCCTATGACAATAGCTTTGTTTTCGCCGAAGTAAATGCCGACAAAGTTTTTTGGCGCTACAACGGCCCTTCCCAACCCTTGAAACTAGTGAGGAAGGATATCTACGGGTCCGTATACGATACTTTTCAATATTTCTAACGGCCGGAATTCCAATCATGTCAGTATTTTATTCAGTGATGTTGATTTCGAATTTTTGTTATGCAGAATTGGACAAAACATTAGTACAAAAGCAGTCGGAAGATGGGAACGTGAAGACATCACCCACGTGTACAAACACCCGGAAAGTGAGTAAATCGTATTGGGAGAATAGGTATCGGTGCATGGATTACAACGCCTTAATGATACTTCCATAACTTCCTGTAGAGTCCGAGGAAGAACGGGCTGCAATGCTAAAGGCGCTCCGGCAGAGCGAGTCCCTCTTCAGTCGGTATTACTTGAACGAAGAATTCAACGACATAATGTTCAACTTCGAGCTGAGAGATGACATTGTTATTGGCCAGCCGTTTAGGTGCGATTGTAATTTTCCTGCGCTCTGAATTTAAAATAGTTGAAGAAAATTAATAAAATAAATAAAATTTAATATTACTACAGTCGCATCAGCGCAGTAGGGAATATTTACTAGTTGTTAGTAAAAATTGCATAACTGCGATACATTTTTCTTTCTTTGGAGCAATCGTGAATAATCTGATGCACGAAAGAGCATAGTTTTGGTTAACTTCTCAGTACATATCACACTACTTAGCAATAAAAAAAGGTTACTGTCCAAAGTAGTGAATATTTTACGAATTTTCAAGAGATTATCCGTCAATCAATCAAGTTTTCACCGATGAATACTAGTTTTCAACTATCTTTAAATTCATAAAATTCCACGTATATAGTAGATTTTAGAATGTTGCGAATCGACTTTGTCCATTGAATATGGAATTGACCTTTACAGCGTGGTTCTGAGAATTAAGAACCACAACAACGAACAGGAGTATCAAGTGTCGGTGATTTTGCGAGTGGAAACCGTCACGTATACCGGTCGGGTGGGCGAGCCGATCAAAAGGTCAGACACCGAGCGTTACATCCAGCCTGGCGCTCAGGACGAGGTGAGGCTCGACCTGACCTGGGAACAATACGGACCGAGGCTATTGGATCAAGCCGCGTTCAACATATCCTGCCTCGCCACCGTCAAGGACACCAACTTCGAGTACTTTGCCCAGGATGACTTCCGTGTGCGGAAGCCCGACATCAAGATTGAGGTGATTTTTCCCCATAGAAGTAGTCGAATTTCTCATGAATCTGGACTGAAACTTTACGATGCAACTTTACGGCCGTTTTGTTCATTTTGTTTTTCGACGCATCGAAATTTTTTAGAAAATCAAAAAAACGTTCGACAAAAAAGCTGCGGGTTTTGATTATCCATCTGACAAGCAAAGAACATCGTTGACAAGTTTCGTTAGAGACATGAGTGTACCGTGCGGTATTTCTCTCCTCTGAAGTAAGTTTGACAATAATCATCTTGCATCAACTCGTTGAAATTTCAGCTGTATAACGAACCAGTTGTTGGCGAACTGCTCGAAGCCACGGCGAAATTCACGAATCCTTTGCCGATCTCCCTAAAACGGGGAAAATTCCTGATCGAAGGCCCCGGTTTGAAGGAGCAGCTGAAGCTGAAACTGACGGATGACGTGGAGCCGGGCCACGAAGCCGTGTGCCGGTTCTCCATGACTCCGGACCTCTCCGGCAGAGCCACGATAGCCGCCAAATTCTACTCGAAGGAGCTCGACGACGTAGACGGCTACCTTTACGTCATGGTCAAACACAGGCCCTACGTGAGCGACTAGTGGCCGTGGATTCAATTCATTCGGCAAACCGTATTCGTACTTACACATGTTGCCAAAATTTTGTACCGTTTAGTTCTATTAGCAAATATTATTTTTTTAAACAACCATTGGATACCTTTGTGTACAGTTTTTTTTGTGAGGTATATAAGTATAAGTGCTATTTTAATCAACATTGAGAGAAAAGTTCCCTCATAAGCAGCGCGGTGTCGTTGGATGAATTCTGAATTCGTTGTTTTTGAGTCTTGGGGCTTCTCGCGAGTAAGGAAAAAATTAAATCAACAAAAAGCAAGTATTCTAACGAGCTGAATCTACAATGAAGAACTTAACCACTGATGATAATTTGTTTATATATGGATTATGATCGCGGATGTGACAAAATTTCAAACGAGAATAACAATTACAAATCTCAACCTTGAGCATAATTATGAATTCGTTAACTTGCTCCAAATATATCCAAATTTCTTCAACTAAACTTTGAAATTAAGGTGGCTTCGGCGAATTTTTCTAAATGGACAGAATCATGAATAACTGCAGAATAACATAGTTCGTTTGCTTAACTTTTGATAACATCTACAAAATAATAAGCTTGCCGACCATTTGAACGAGAAAAAACTCGTTCAGAAAAACGTTATTATTACACACGCTCTTATGGGCCTTGGCCAAGAAATGACTCTTATTTGAACATAAATGGACAGAAAATTATCAAAAAATAGGAAATTATAGCTTTTTTGACAGGGTATACGTCATTATCATAAAAAACATGGGTTGCGGGCCAAATAAGAGATAAAATGTACGTGGAATGAATGGAAACGAAGTTTATCATAATAAATAGTGAGTCCTGCGCATGCTCGGAACAAATGTGGCAACATCGCATCGGCGGCAATTTCGAATGCAGTGTTCAAAACCAAATGAAGTGATGGAATGAATGATCATTTGAATAAGATTCATATCAATTTAGGTTGTTCAAATTTTTTTTATGTTATAAATAAGTCTATAAACATTCAAAAGGGAATTAAACCGATTACCGACCGGAGCACTGTATGGCTTACAGTGTTGTCAGTTTCATCAGATCAGGGCCGTCTCAATGTGTATAGTTTCAAGGGTAGAGTTCCAAGTTTCATGAATAATAATTATTATTCTATAGTTTTTTAGTTTAATTGCTCTTCAATGCGATGGAAATTAATAAAGATAAAATTCATGCTCAATATATATCAATATACCATGGTGTTATCTGGGGCCCACTCGGAACCAAGCATATGATTCGGCACTGAGCGCCGAAGCCACCTTAAGTGCACGAAATTGTAGTGTGAGATGATAGCAGGTAATACGCCCATACAGATGAAGCAATCACCTACTTTTCATATTGATTATCACGTGTCGAGCCAGATCTAACAAACAATGAATTTCCTCTACAGTGCTTTGACCAAAGCACATCGAATATATTTTCTATATAAACTTCCCTCCTCTATTAAATAGTGCTATCGACTTTCCAACAAAATGTACAATTTACCATACATAAAAATTATTTTTTTTTCAAAGATTGGGAGGCAATTTTCTCACGAAATTTCCGTAATCTAAGACATTATTAAATAGATGAAAATGTCAGAGGAGAGCCAAGCCGAAAACGGTTGTCTCGTCGAGAAGCAGATTGGAATTAGACCTCAATCATCTGAACTAATGAGATAACTAATAGGTTGGTGACGCACGTGATTTTGGTTATTATAATACCGTAGTTCATGGCCATCGGTCTAGTGACGGCAGTGTATGTATCGTACATTCATAGTCAACTTAGAAACTTACTTTATTTTTCATGAATCATCAACGTGCTTTATGGATTATATTCTTTAAAATAGGATTTGAATATGATTTTGTATTCGTCTTGCATAATTAGAAGATTGTACGTGTACTACACGTGCGATCCACTCGTATCTAGATTCAATAGTCGACGAATAAAATCGAAAAATGAGACATATTTTATATTCAAAGGTACTCAAATAATTTGATAGTACTCCGTGGTACTGAGTTGATGGCTTCAAAATTTTCATCTCAACGGGCAAAAGCCTATTGAGTTATCATAATGTATTCTCATTTGAGGAGTGGCTTTTGATTAATGATTGGGAAAAGTGTTGAGAATTTTCAAAATTCGTTTTTTCTAATTTTGAACAAACGATCCCCTGAAGTATCCCGTTTTCGATATGCATATACTGGGAACAACGGCTATTTTTAAAGCATACTTCACTTTCACGAAAAGGTTAGAAACTAATCGCATGAAAAACAATAGATAAATCTCCACAAAGAAGTATCTCAAAAAATTTGCAAGTATTGAGGGGGGGGGGGATAACCTCGAGGTGGCCGTATTACTCGCATGTACCACAAATTCTCAATTTTGGCTTATACATTGAATTAACTGTACAAGCTCGAATCAATTTGAAGAATCTTTCTTCTCACTAGTCGATGCGGAAAAAAAAAGAAATACACGTGTGGACGTTAAAAGAACATGGTGAGAATGTGTATTTGGGTTAGACTAATAATCTACATCTACATAATGATAAAATGGATCCGTATATTTTTCTGGTTCACCTTTCTTGCTCTCGGAAACAATGATATGACAGTTTCGAGGTACATTTAGTATGACGGATCGAAAGGTGGGATTGAGGGCTACATTTACATGAAAAAAAATTTTTTAAAAATTCAAGTTGTGGTGGGCGTATGGACAATTTAAAAAATTTTAAATTTCCCCTTCAAAAACGTACAAAGGGTTGATTTTTCGAAAATTCGTTCGAGCAGATCGATAGAGGAGCTTGAGCGCTTCCATAATTCATATTGAAAAATTTGAAAATATTGATACGTGGGCGTATTCTATGTGAACGAAATTGGTGTGGTGAAAAAAAAAATTTTCGTCAATTTTCTTGATGATGCAAAACCAAAATTATACAGTTTCGAGGTATCTTTGGTATTGCGGATTGGAAGGTGGGATCGAGGACTTCATTTCCATAGAAAAAAAAAATTTGAAAAATTCAAGTTGTGGTGTGTGTGGAAAATTTGTTCGAGCAGATCGATAGAGGAGCTTGAGCGCTTCCATAATTCATGTTGAAAAATTTGAAAATATTGGTGCGTGGGCGTATTCTATATGAATGAACATAGTGCGGTGTAACAGGAAAATTTTCGTCAATTTTCTTTATGATGCAAAACCAAAATTATACAGTTTCGAGGTATCTTTTGTATTGCGGATCGGAAGGTGGGATCGAGGACTACATTTTCATAGAAAAAAAAATTTTGAAAATTTCAAGTAGTGGTGGGCGTTTGGAGAATTGAAACAAATTGTTTACAAGTTGTACCTCATAAAACGTTCAAAAAATCTATGAATCAGCGTCGTGATGACAATTCTGATAAGATGGATCGATAGAGCTGCTTGAGCATTTTCATTTTCCATCGTGAAAAGCTAAAATATGTCGATGCGTGGAGGTGAAATATAAACTCGAAAATTGTTGTTGTAATTTGTGATTTTAATGCGTCCAGAAAAATATGTGAAATTCTGATATAGTCTGATTCCAAATGTGACCGGTCGAAAGATCATAGAGGTGATTGAGCATTTTCAGTTTTCATTTCGTGCAAAGCTGAAATATGTCGATGCGTGGGCGTATTCTCTGTGAACGAAAATTGTGTGGTGACAATCAAAAATTGTCGTCAATTCTTTTAATGATGCAAAACCAGAATTATACAGTTTCGAGGTATCTTTAGTATGGTATCTATATCTATCCTTCTATACTATACTATAAAGTTAATCCTCTCGGAAATTTCATGGAAAGATTTTTCAATGAAGGAGTTGACTTCCATGGAAACAAATGAAACGGATCAAAAGGAAATTGCCTGCGGTATCATGTTCCACATTGAAATTTACGAAAAAAACGATGCGTGGGCGTCGAAGATCTTTCCTATTCTATGGAGAGAATTTTGGAAAAAATGATGCGTGGGCGTGAAATATGGAAAAAACTGACTTTTGTCAACTTGTGCCGCATAAACCATTAAAAAAATATATGAAACAGCGTTGTGATGAAAATTCTGATTAGAGGTATCGATAGAGCTCATTGAGCGCTTCAATTATTCATCGTGAAAAATTCAAGAATTGATGCGTGGGCGTGAAGTATGTGATTGAAAATTGGTGGTTTACTTTGCGATTTTTATGCTTTCAGATAAATACGTGAGATTATGATTTGGTGAAATGTCGGGTATGTTCGATCGAAAGAACATCGGATGGGCTTGAATATCCATGGGGAGAATTTCGGAGAAATCGATGCGTAGGCATGAAATATGGAAAAAACTGACTTTTGTCAAGTTGTGCTGCATAAACCGTTAGAAAAATGTATGAAACAGCGTCGTGATGAAAATTCTGATCAGAGGTATCGATAGAGCTCATTGAGCGCTTCAATTTTTCTTCGTTAAAAATCTAAAAATGTCGATGCGTGGGCGTGGAGTATGTCATTGAAAATTGGTGGTTTACTATGTAATTTTTATGCATTCAGAAAAATACGTGAGATTAAAGTCTGGTTCGATTTTGAGGATGTTTGATCGAAAGAACATGGAATGGGCTTTCATATCCATGGCGAGAATTTTAGAGAAATTCATGCGTGTGCATGAAATATGGAAAAAACTGACTTTTTTCAAGTTGTACCGCATAATTCGTTAAAAAAATTTAAGAAACAGCGTCTCGATGTAAATATTGATCAGAGGGATTGTTAGAGCTCATTGAGCGCTTCAATTTTTCATCGTGAAAAAATTGAAAATATTGATGCATGGGCGTGAAGTATGTACTTAAAATTCGGTGTTTCAATTTGTAAAAAGTTAGAATTCGTTTGAGAAAAATACTTGATATTTGAAAGAAATGAAGAATTTTGGAAAAATCGATGCGTGTGCGAGAAATATGTGAAAACTGACTTTTAGCAAGTTGAGCAACATAAATCGTTCAAAAATCTACGAATCAGCGTCGTGACGGAAATTCTGATCTGACGAATAGATATAGCTGATTGAGCTCTCCCCGTTTCCATCGTGAAAAATGGAAAAATGTCGATGCGTGGGCGTTAATTTTATGAGAAATTTGCATGTTTTCATGGCGAAAGTTATTAAGTTGCAATATAGTAATAAGATGCAATATAGTAGAAATTATATTTATTTCCATTGATATTTCTCGAGGTTTGACGAAAATTCATGATCATAACAAAATCTATTTCTGATTATGTTATTTTACTTCCTCAAAGACAAAGCTTTGGAATGAGGTAAAAATTGACATCTCAAATCAGACATCGGGACCTTATTTTTGATAGCCTAGAGGTGAGATACATGTTGATGTAAAAGCGTCCGTAGATACTTTGAATTATTCACCAATAATTCGAATAAAAATTTCATTATTTTTCTTTATTCTTGATAGAGCAAATGAAAGACACGAGCGAGCGATAGCGAGTGAGTGATTCTGGCTAGTATTATATTAATGTCTGTCCCGAATATGAGTATCAATATCTGAAAGATGCACAAGTCATCATTATTGTTCTGAATGAAATGAAAATTCATTTTCAAAAATTTACGTTTCAATGCACACTTGAATACTCATACGTTACGAAATACAAATTGTAAAGATATTTTATACGTATATTAAGCGAGAGGAATATCTATAGATATAGATATATATGTATGATATCGACTTAATTTGGATTGGTCCATTTGTATACTAAATACATGCTTGCACTTTCGAGAGTTTAATTTCAAAAATTCCCCATTGAATCTCATCCGGCGGGCGACCAAACCGCGGCAATAATAAATTGCATACCACCTACAGGTCAATTTGAATTCAATCGGTCCAATCACAGGACGAAAAAGGAACGAGCCGCGCGAGCGCAACTCGAAAGAAAGTTACGGAACCATCATCAAATCCGGCCTAATTGGCTCATGAATAAACTTCGTTACATCAAACTAATTACTCCACGTAAATCAGCAATTCCCTCTCGCGTTTGCCGCACGCGCTGCTCGCGCGCCCCGCCACCGCCATCAATTCCAAATCTTTATAGCACAAAGGCATCATAAAAAGGGCTCGTGCACGCATGTATATACATGTATACACGCGTGTATATATACGTATATAGCTCCGCGAGGCAGCGCATATCATTTCGCGTATTGCAGCGTGTATATCAAAGCCAATGTTTTAATGGATCTACGGCGGGACACATACTTGCTTGTTCAGCGACTGACGCATCCATGGTTACGAGACGGACTTGCGAGGACACGTGAGCGTGTATACATATTCTCTGGCGCAAGGATAAATGACAATCGAATGCATGTGCCACTGTGCGCGCGCGAGTATTTTTTCACGATATACAAGTCAGATATTGAGATTCAGCTCGATTGGTCAGAGAGATTCCCATGAATATGGATACTCATTTGTGTTTTGCTAGCATTTTCCTCTCGATTTTCACTGGCAACAAACGAATCGGCTGCTCGATCTACGAATCATCTAGATGTTCATAATTTATTTAGCGAGTTATTATTGTTCATTGATAATGTATGTACATAAAACTTTCACAACGAGATTATGAAAGAATGTTTATGAATTTCATGAGGCATGTATTCACACCCATATGTGTACCTGCACATAAAAACAAAATCAAAATCAAGTCACTATCTCCTCTGTTCTTCAAGTTCCTGATGGTTCCCAGTATATAAAACTGGAATAATCACACGGGTCGTCAATTTTTATCACGTTTTTTTTTCAATAAACAGAGAAACACGGTATTCGCATGGAAGCATTGAATTTCTCAGTTGACTTCTCGGCTTGGTGTGTATGTGACATACTAATGCACCGAAGCAAACCGATTCTCGATCGCGCGCTCGCACATGTGCATGTATGTGCTGGTGAAAATACTAGCTGATTAATGGAGGGCTTCTCGTTCTTAATAGAAGGATTGATTGGTGGTTGGTGGAGCTGATTGTGGCGGGCAGGCGGTGCAAAGCGCGTGGCTCGATCAGTCAAGGGACTATACGTGGAAGCCGGAGCGACGATGATGGGACCACTCGCTGATACCCGCCATGTATCATCATCATCAACGTCTCGCGCGCGCGCGCCCCTAGCTCGCTCTCGTATATATGTAACTCATAACGAGCTGTCCAGTCTCCGCACGAGATATGAGCCCCTATGTAGAACAAATGGCTGCGGAGGTGCGCGAGTCGGAACGCAACGACGTACCCAAGAACCGTGCAGGTATGTTTTATCGGTTCAATTCGGAAAAATCGTATTCTGCGAAATATCAAAATGTCAACGTTTCTCGTATCGGGGCATCGATCACCAACGTACGTAAAAGATGACACAGTTTAAAATGTGTATTGGGCCACGTGTACATCGGGTGCATAGAAACTCTATAGCTACGTAGAAATACTCTATACCTACGAATTTTGAACGTGTTTTTGAACGATAAGGAATATCTTATCACTATTGGATAACAATGAATCGACAAAAACAGTGAAGTCAATGTACCCTAATATGCTAGTTGGAATAAATCAGCAAACTGCTTCATGATCAGACTTAGCACGCATTATTAGTTTCAATTTCCCTCCTTACGAGTATATTGACAATTCCGAGTATTTTTAGTATCGCTAATTATGAGTATGGCCTCAGTTTTTCATTCTAGAGTCATCAATCATACATGATATGGGTGTTTTGTAAGTAAGAAAAATCAATCTGTATCGAAACTAAGTTTAGTAGCCTTTTTTCAGATGTCACAGTATTTTGGACGTTATAGTCGAAGCTCCTACTATTTAATGTTGTCAATATTGTCTATATAAAAATAGCTTAGTCTAGATGAATAATATCTGTTAATTATCTGTTGGTTTCGAATGACACAAAAAAAGGGAAATGATTTCTTTGCAGCTTTTTCGGGATTTGGTCAATTTTCTATTGAATGAATTTAAAATAAGGTACCTGTACCCAATATGCGCCACCTAAGCGAGAAAGGTCACTACGCCGCGTCAAATGAATATTTTCTAACATAATTGGTGTCAAATGAAAGGTCTACTCAATACCTACAGAATGAGCTAAGTTTTTTTTTGATTTGAACAGTTCTACGCTAAGATACCGCGGTTTAAAAAAAAAAAAAATTTTCGGGAAAAAATTTTTAGTGTACCCAATATGGCGCCACCCTGAAAATACTTCTTTTCATCCAATTTGAAGCATGAAGCATGTCTGAATGGATAAAATACAAACAAAAAATTATATTTCTGATATAATTTTATTGGAAAATACATTTTGTCTTTGATTAACCCATAGTAAATAGATTATATGAACTTCTAACAACCTAAATCAAATCAAGTTTTCAGTTAAAATTCATGAAAAACCGTTGTTTTTGAATTAACAAAATTAACTTATGCAACATCTAATTCCAATATTAATCTCTCAAATTGATGGACATTCTTATTTGTGTAATTTTAAATATAATTGAGATGTTCTCACTGAAATGGAAGAGTTCAATTTAAAAAATGTCCGAGCCTACTTGGGGCTAGCTATTGTCATGATGGTAGAAAAATTCTGTCTGATGTTTTTTCCTAGACAGTACTTATAAACGCATAACCTCAACATTTTTCTGGTTATAGGATAGCCAATATCTCCTAAGCGTTTAATTCGACTACATAATTCTTCGTTCTGTACTGTCGTTAACGCATATGGTCGACTCATTTTGCTTTTCTCGGATATGTTTTGTTTGGCATATCGTTGAAATGTTCGACGAGGTATCTTATATATAGTCGAAGCCATCCTCTGCGATATCTCACCTTTTTTTACCTGCTCCAGAGCTTAAACTGAATTCTCTTTCCACCATGTTTGGCGGATATTTACCATCAATGGGTTGATTGTAGCTTCTAGATCAAGAAAATAGGGGTGACGCATATTGGGTACATTTGATAAAAAATAACGAAGAGCTATTGAAACGATTGATAAAAAGGTCATACAAAGAAAAAACCGCTGCCAAGTGCCTTAGCAGTATGCTTTCTCAAAGAGGCTTCAATATCACCGACAAACGCTTCCCAAACCTGTATTTTCACCTTTCCACTACCGTAGATACTATCATCTATTTTCAAAAATTACAAAAAAATTATTTAATCAATTCAATTCGTATCTTTGTGACTGTGTAAAGTGTCGTTCTTTTTCAATTGACCAAACTATGTTGCGAGTGTTGATGTCTGCCCGGGCTCTCTTATTATTTGATCAAATGCAACAAAGCAAACGGTTCTAGGTTCTACACGATGCGAGACATTTGGACCATCAATTCAAAATCTATTTTGATCATTTTCGACGGCAAAAGACACCGAATTTTCCCAATTTTCTCTATAGTACGTTGAAAATACTGGAAACGAAACTTACATCAATTTTTTTCCCCCTTAGCAACGGTTGCTAGGGCGGTGAACAACGGTTGCTAAGGAGCTAATTGGGAAGATTTTGTGTCCTTTGCCGTCGAAAATGATGGAAATGGGTCATAAATTAATGATTTCCAACCTTCGTAACTGTTGCTAGGGAGGTAAGCAACCGTTGTTATGGAGCAAATACAATAATTCAGTGTCCTTGGCCATCGAGTGTGACTTAAAACTGATTTTCCGGCTTGCCCCAATGAGCACTCATGAGGATTTGTGAGAAAACACGTTAGGAACGGTTGCTAGGGAAATAACCAACGGATTTTGCTGAAAATTTAACTCGGACTAGATCTTGTCACAACTAACCGGTGTACAAAATTTCAAGACGATCGGATCATTCCTTCGAGAGTTATCGTGGACGAAAAAAAACGGGACGCACATACACACACACATACACACACACACACATACACACACACATACATACATACAGACACTTTTGGATTTCCATGTTTTTCGACCCGTAGATCACGAAAATCGAGGTCCCGAGGTCTGATTCGGTGGGTCGATTTTTGCCCCATTACAAAGCTTTCTCTTTAAGAAAGCAAAAAAAATTGGATGATGTAGATGGGATGTCAAGGAATCGAATGATATGTCGCTCGATTTTTTTGGCCCAGTTAAAGGGTATTAAAAAAATTCGCACTTACCTGGGCGAAATTAGATCGAGAATGAAAATTGGCGAAAAAATGGAGAAAACGAGCTCTAACAAGTTGGTGTAAGGGTTTCCGATCGGTAAAAATGTTTTCTTTCTTCATTATTTAGCATTGCCGACAAGATCCTGTGCCGCGGCGATGCTCTAGACGCGCGTATATATAAAATACGAAGGGTGGCGCATATTGGGTCCTGGCGCATATTGGGTACACCTACCTTAGATGTTGAGTATTTTAAAATTGGTTAATATCTACCCAGTATACAGTTATAGCTCTTCACGCTAAAATTTTCATCTGATATGCTTTATTTATGGCTTGAATTCAGCCACTTTACCATATTAAAAACAGACATTTTTTTATCAAACATACCTGTTGCTGATCACAACATACCTGTTGTGGGTACATCTCCTTGTGAGGATAACCCTTGGAAGAAAAAAAAATACCTGTTGCTGAAATACACAATATTTCCACATAGAAATAATACTGTACATCAGTTTGAAAAATGGAGTTCCGAGATAATCGCGTTCTAAGTTTCATTCAAACTGTTCAAACCATTTAGGAAACTTTCAGGAAATAAGCGGTGAACATTTTTATGGCTAATGAGGCTGAATAAGGCTAATGAAATATCGTTTTCAGATATATTAATCACGTTTTTTAATCCAATAAAAAACTCTAAAAAATCAGATTATATTTTTGCAATGACAGGACGAAACTCGACATAACAGTTTGTAAAATTCTACTTCACGTATACTGTTGCCAAATATTATTCTCTTCAATTTCTGACAGTTAAAGGGTGCAGTAAAATTAAACCCTTGATATGAAAATATAGTTAAATAAATACCGGTGGTACGTTCTGTGAGAATCTACATCTACATAATAATAAGATGGATCCGTACATTTTCCTAGTCCACCTTTCTTGCTCTCGGAAACAATGATATGACAGTTTCGAAGTACATTCAGTATGACGGATCGAAAGGTGGGATCGAGGGCTACATTTACAAAAAAAAAAATTTTGAAAAATTCAAGTTGCGGTGGGCGAATGACAATTTAAAAAATTTTTTACCGATGTCCGGGTGGGACCCCCCTTCAAAAACGTACAAAGGGTTGATTTTTCGAAAATTCGTTCAAGCAGATCGATAGAGGAGCCTGAGCGCTTCCATAATTCATATTGAAAAATTTGAAAATATTGATGCAAGGGCGTATTCTATATGAATTTGTGGTTAAATAAATTGGCTATTTACTTTATTGGTTTATTCTATATAAATTGGTGGTTTACTTTGCGATTTTTATGCTTTCAGATAAATACGTGAGATTATGATTTGGTGAAATGTCGGGTATGTTCGATCAAAAGAACATCGGATAGGCTTGAATATCCATGGAGAGAATTTTGGAAAAAATGATGCGTGGGCGAGAAATATGGAAGAAACTGACTTTTGTCAACTTGTGCCGCATAAACCATTAGAAAAATATATGAAACAGCGTCGTGATGAAAATTCTGATCAGAGGTATCGATAGAGCTCATTGAGCGCTTCAATTATTCATCGTGAAAAATCCAAAAATATTGATGCGTGGGCGTGAAGTATGTGATTGAAAATAAGTGGTTTACTTTGCGATTTTTATGCTTTCAGATAAATCGTGAGAGTATGATTTGGTGAAATGTCGGGTATGTTCGATCGAAAGAACATCGGATGGGCTTGAATATCCATGGAGAGAATTTTGGAAAAAATGATGCGTGGGCGTGAAATATGGAAAAAACTGACTTTTGTCAAGTTGTGCTGCATAAACCGTTAGAAAAATGTATGAAACAGCGTCGTGATGAAAATTCTGATCAGAGGTATCGATAATGCTCATTGAGCGCTTCAATTTTTATTTGTTAAAAATCTAAAAATGTCGATGCGTGTGCGTGGAGTATGTCATTGAAAATTGGTGGTTTACTATGTAATTTTTATGCATTCAGAAAAATACGTGAGATTAAAGTCTGGTTCGATTTTGAGTATGTTTGATCGAAAGAACATCGAATGGTCTTTCATATCCATGGCGAGAATTTCAGAGAAATTCTTGCGTGTGCATGAAATATGGAAAAAACTGACTTTTTTCAAGTTGTACCGCATAATCCGTTAAAAAAATTTATGAAACAGCGTCTTGATGAAAATATCGATTAGAGGATCGTTAGAGCTCATTGAGCGCTTCAATTTTTCATCGTGAAAAAATTGAAAATATTGATGCATGGGCGTGAAGTATGTACTCAAAATTCGGTGTTTCAATTTGTAAAAATTTAGAATTCGTTTGAAAAAAATACTTGATATTTGAAAGAAATGAAGAATTTTGGAAAAATCGATGCGTGTGCGAGAAATATGTGAAAAACTGACTTTTAGCAAGTTGAGCAACATAAATCGTTAAAAAATCTACGAATCAGCGTCGTGACGGAAATTCTGATCTGACGAATAGATATAGCTGATTGAGCGCTCCCCGTTTCCATCGTGAAAAATGGAAAAATGTCGATGCGTGGGCGTTAATTTTATGAGAAATTTGCATGTTTTCATGGCGAAAGTTATTAAGTTGCAATATAGTAATAAGATGCAATATAGTAGAAATTATATTTATTCCCATTGATATTTCTCGAGGTTTGACGAAAATTCATGATCATAACAAAATCTATTTCTGATTATGTCATTTTACTTCCTCAAAGACAAAGCTTTGGAATGAGGTAAAAATTGACATCTCAAATCAGACATCGGGACCTTATTGCTTTCTCAAAGAGAAAGCTTTGTAACGGGGTAAAAATCGACCCACCGAATCGGACTTCGGGACCTCGATTTTCGTAATCTACGGGTCGAAAACATGGAAATCCGAAAATGTCTGTATGTATGTACGTACGTGCACTTTTTTTTGTCGTACGATAACTCTCGAAGGAATTGTCCGATCGTCCTGAAATTTTGTACACAGGTTAGTCGCCGCAAAATCTCGGTCGAGTTCAATTTTCAGCCAATTCCGTTGTTTATTTCTCTAGCAACCGTTGCTAACGTGTTTTTGATAAAAGCTCCGAAAATCATCATCAATGCACGATGGGTCTCCAATTCTTTCGACGACGATCGATGAGAATCGATAAGACATTCATTTTGGAACAACCATTGTTTATTCTCCTAGCAACCGTTGCTATGGAGATACAAAATTCAGCTTCAGATTGACTTTTTTTTGTCGTACGTTAATTTTCGAAGGAATGGTCCGATCGTGCTGAAATTTTGCACACAGGTCGGTCTCCGGCAGATGTGAACCGAGTTCGGTGTTCAGCAACATCCGTTGTTTGATTCCATGGCAACCGTTGCTAGCGTGTTTTCGATAAGTTCCCATATAATTCATGATAAATGATCATTTGGGTTTGTATATTTATGGGATTCTATAACAATCAAAGAGACCTTTCCCGTATAAACCATTGTTGATGTCTCTAGCAACCGGTGTTTATATCGCTTGCAACCGTAACTAGGGAATGGGAAAAGTCAGTTGGAGGTTCATTTTTGGAACTGTTGATGACTAAGAAGTAAGAACATCGAAGCTCCGACATTTACCATAGCAACCGTTGTTTACGTCCTTAGCAACCGTTACTATGGAGTGTGAAAAATCAGTTGGAGGTCCATTTTCGGAACTGTTGATGACTAAGAAGTAATAACGTCGAAGCTCCGACATTTACCATAGCAACCGTTGTTTACGTCCTTAGCAACCGTTACTATGGAGTGGGAAAAGTCAGTTGGAGGTCCATTTTCGGAACTGTTGATGACTAAGAAGTAATAACGTCGAAGCTCCGACATTTACCATAGCAACCGCTGTTTACGTCCTTAGCAACCGTTACTATGGAGTGGGAAAAGTCAGTTAGAGGTCCATTTTCGGAACTGTTGACGACTAAGAAGTAAGAACACCGAAG
This sequence comes from Aphelinus atriplicis, assembly GCA_020882685.1. NCBI lineage: Eukaryota > Metazoa > Arthropoda > Insecta > Hymenoptera > Aphelinidae > Aphelinus > Aphelinus atriplicis. Next base: position 69,804,813 of record CM037073.1, on the reverse strand, counting down.
CTCGGATATTTACCATAGCAACCGTTACTATGGAGTGGAGGAAATAAGTTAAAGGTTCATTTTGCTTTCTCAAAGAGTGGTGATTAATGCAAATTGAGGTTCAATTGCAATACTTTGAGAAAGCATACTGCTGAGGCACTTGGCAGCGGTTTTTTTGATAGCCTAGAGGTGAGATACATGTTGATGTAAAAGCGTCCGTAGATACTTTGAATTATTCACCAATAATTCGAATAAAAATTTCATTATTTTTCTTTATTCTTGATAGAGCAAATGAAAGACACGAGCGAGCGATAGCGAGTGAGTGATTCTGGCTAGTAAGTAAATAAAATTATACTTGATCACGTCAGAAATAATAATGTGTGCTTAAAGACTAATCATTTTGTTCTCGATAAGTAAAGTTTTTTCTCTTATCTCAATCCGGATTATCAGTTTGACAAAGTAACCGATGTCAATATCAGTATTGATGAAAACAGTATTTGAAAATACTACATACGTTTCAATTGCGCATTTCAAGAAATATATATATACGAATGAATTCATACATGTAAGTAACAGTTGTTCGCAAATTCATCCCTAGAAGTCACGAATAGAGACGTGGACCAAGATGAAATTCTAGATAACACTTCTACGTAAGTAGTTTTCTCACTCGCGCTGTAGGGAAGAGTGGGGAAGATTGACAGAGTTTTTATAAAATATCATTTTTTTACAAGAAATTTGGAATATAGCCAATATCAAAGTTTACAATATAAACGAACCCCACTCTCACGGGTACATACTCTTATATCTACGGAATATCAATTCATTTCTGTTCAATGAATGATTATATTACGCAAAAAATTGCTGATAATGTGCCTCCAGTGAAGGTATAAGTTGACAATGAGAGGAGGCAAGTTGACAGGGTTGAACATTGTTCATATTTTGGAGAGATTATTTCTATTTCACAGCCAGATAATTTTGGGCACAATCATCTATCAGAATAACTGAGCTCCTTTTTCTACAAATTCGCTCATTATCTGTTCTTTTTGGCGCTTTCGGCAGTGTCTGCAGTGGCTCTAGCCGTAGTTATTTTGTAAATTTTGATCATTTCGGAAAAAAATTTAGATGTTAAGCAGTATGCCAACTTGCCTTTGAAAGTTTCTGCCAACTTACCTCCCATTGAATAACATGACAATAAATAATATTTAAAAAAAACTATACTTGACCATTCGAAAATTCCCTTTCCATAGAATCATAGAGGTGGTAAAACTTTATATGACACATTATTAACATTGACTACGATCTAGGTTCGAAGAAAAACGAAATATTCTGAATAATTTTTTTCTCTTCTAATCAGCTAAACTTTTTAAACTGACCTCATTCCTCCACAAACAGCGCTGGACATCTGGTACTCAGGACAAATGTGTATAATGGCAATGAATGCCAATTCATTTCAAAAAGCCTTGGAAAGTTTCAAGGTTACCCTATAGCTTATGAATGTAACAATTGTTTGGTATTAGCATTTAACAATTGATTTACAAATTGTAATAATGGTTTCATAAGATTATGAAAGTTTTCTGTGCATTCACAACCTACCTGCAAAGTTAGCGGATCGACACGAGGCATCAAAAACAAAATTAAATATTAATTTTTTTTTTGCTCTCAAGGAAGGGCTCGATGGATAATATCCATGGATAATGTATAAGGTAACTGTACCCAATTTGGCACTGTACCCAATTTGGCACAATCGTCAGATTTCGTATTTCCGGTGCTCTCTGAGCATCAGTCGCTCTTGGGTTATGTTGGGGGAATTAAAAGAAAATTTTCGGTATCTTCCCCGCCCATTTAGCCCTTAAAACCACTCTTCTACAACACTTTGAAGTTTCACTTACTGATTTTTTCACCATTTTCTTATTTCACTTTTCACACTCAACCTCAAAAATCAGGTGTCAATAATTTTTATCTCTCAAAGTGTCATTACTCTTTTTTGTGTAAAAACATCTCAGCTTTCGATTGGTCTCATCAGTTTTCCTAAAATTATTTTTTATCCTACTCAAATTGCTGTTTTTCGCATCAAAAAAAAAGTGAACCCAATGTGCCCCTCTACGCGTTTTTAAATGGGAAGACAGTGAAATCATTGAATATTTGTATAGACATATTACGATGATTTAGACGCGTATTTTTGAGTTGTATGTTAAAAATTTTGTATAAATATCACTGGGAACATGATTGAGAGGCCTATATAGGCTGTAGCTAATGATTAAAAAATTGTGCCAAATTGAGTACACTTTTTGTGCATTTAGCCTTTTTGCGTTTTTTTTTAAATTGCGATTTTCGATAGGTTAAAGTAGTCGAATGATGATTATGAAGATGGTTTCTAATAGGTATTGAGCTAAGCTTTGAGATGCCGTTCACGGAATTTTAAAATTCGAAGTCTATCATAGTCAAATTCGCGAAAAACCCTTAGGGGGGGGGGGGCACATTGGGTACAGTTACCTTATATTTATCTGAATCGCAAATATACGAGTATCCGTCTCTGACATATTAAAGAAGTCAGACACTCCGCTAACGTAGAAATCGCATATATATTTGAATGAATTCTTGAGTGGATTTCATTAAGAATATTTCTTTTTCGCTTGCAGGCTGTCACTATAATACTCGAAATGGGCTATAAGGATTTTTACTTCCTTGGATTCACGCTGTTAATAAATTTAACTGGTTATAATGGTAAGATGTTGAAAAATAATTTCTTTCTCTGCGTCAAAAACTTTTAAAAAATGTTTCAGTGGGCTAAACATTTTTATTTCGTGTCATATGTATGTACAATTTAATATACACGTTTTTCATCATATTCCTTATTACCACACAAGCTTTGGATGGTGAGGCAATCATTGGAGGTGAAGATGCAAAGGTCAACGAATATCTTTACACTGTGTCACTTCAAGATGTCGAGGATGGACGGGAAAATATCTGTTCAGGTGGTATCATCGATGAATATCATGTGATAACTGCTGCCCACTGTGTAGCATCGCGGAGCGGCGAGTTTTTCGGCAGACCCTTGTTAGTGGTCGGGGGGACCAACGATTTAAACTCTATTTCGCCCAGAACACGACAAATTTATGTGGAAAAAGTATTCATATCCAATAGATTTCACTCAGATCCGTTCGGTCAAGTTGGAGATATTGCTGTATTGAGGGTAAATACGAAACATATTTATCAAATAGCACACTTTTCGATAGAGTAGTCTATGATAATAATCTGAATACTCTTTTAGTTAAGCGAAGCCATTTCTTTCGGTCCAAACACTTACTTAAGATTGCCTGATGCGAATAGGAATCACGATGGATTGATGGCTACCGTGACTGGTTTTGGTTGGAATGAAATAAGGTGTTATGGCGATCTTCAGGAAGGAACATTTGAGGAAGAAGGATTATCTTTCGGCAAAATGCGAGTTGCTAGAACTCAAATTCTGACTCGAACAGAGTGCTTAAATTTTGGGATATTTCCGTTCCCTCGGGCAGTTATGTGTGCTCGAATGGAAGCAAACAAGCAAAATCATCATAGAGTTGGAGGTGCTTGCTCTGTAAGTAGTTAGAAATAAATTCATATATTTCTTCCACCGCGAAAATACATGTGATTTTTGTAGACACGACTTCTTAAAAATTGCTTCGAAGTATTTGTTTGAATTTGACAGATAAGTAGACAATGAGGCCTTAGTTGATTTATTTTACTCGTGAACTGTTGTCAAATAAAAACTCTCCACCAGATATTGAATCAATCACATAAACTATTGACAAATAAGGAAACTTGTTGCTTAATTGAATTTTGCAGTGTTAAAAATTTCAATAATTATTATTCCCAAAAATATCAACTCTACATCGAAGGGCCACTTTAACATCTTAAATTTTGGTCAATACGAAGAATGAAGAAAAATTATTAATTATTTTTCGGATCTTGATAAAAACAACGAAATACAGTTTTTCATGCTGATTCCATTAAGATAGTATGTATGTCCAATGAACATGAAAGAAGAGTGGGAAAATAAATTAGTACAATTTATAAATTAAATTCATTGATTATTTTAGATCAAAATTTTTGAAATCTAATCGATCGAATTGATCGGAATGGATTAGTCGACTAGGATGGTTCTATAAGTAGCCTTTCTATTAACTTTTTCAATTAATCGAGATTTCTTTCCTTGTACAGGGTGATAGCGGTGCTCCACTTGTCATCAATGGCGAACTTGTGGGTGTAGTGAATAATAGTCCCCCAGGATGCAATGAAGATGTACTCCCTTCGAAGTATGCTAGAATCACATCATATTTGACATTTATTCAGAATGCCATATATGATCAGTCCGGTCCTGACCTCACATCCTTTGTGTTACCTACACATGTCAAGCCTGGACAACCTCACCATATGATTGCAAACAGACCGTGCTAAGAAGACAAATTTCATTTTAATTTTGCGTTCCTCTCATTGCCTTAGCTTAAATAATGATATGTTTGCAAAGATTCCATGACATGCTATAATTTGTATGATGCGAACACAATCAAGAAGTATCCGATAATACGTGAGATACACCTAGATTGAATGAGAGATTAGAATAATAAATTTTGTTGATTTTAAATGTCTATCTATACTATCTATTGCTTTCTCAAAGAGAAAGCTTTGTAATGGGGCAAAAATCGACCCACCGAATCGGACCTCGGGACCTCGATTTTCGTAATCTACGGGTCGAAAAACATGGAAATCCAAAAGTGTCTTTTCAGTTCAATTTTCAGCAAAATCCGTTGTTTATTTCTCTAGCAACCGTTGCTAAGGTGTAAAATTTTTCGTTTCTTTTGTCTAGGATAACTTTCGAAGGAATCGTCCGATCTTGCTGAAATTTTGCACACCGGTTAGTTGTGACAAGATCTAGTCCGAGTTGAATTTTCAGCAAAATCCGTTGGTTATTTCCTTAGCAACCGTTTCTAACGTGTTTTCTCACAAATCCTTATGAGTGCTCATTGGGGTAAGACGGAAAATCAGTTTTAAGTCACACTCGATGGCCAAGGACACTGAATTGTTCTATTTTCTTCAGAGCAACCGTTGCTTACTTCCCTAGCAACCGTTATGAAGGTTGGAAATTATTAATTTAAGATCTATTTCCATCATTTTCAACGGCAAAGGACACAAAATCTTCCCAAATAGCTCCTTAGCAACCGTTGTTCACCGCCCTAGCAACCGTTGCTAAGGGGGAAAAAAATTGATGTAAGTTTCGTTTCCAGTATTTTCAACGTGCTATAGAGAAAATTGGGAAAATTTGGTGTTTTTCGCCGTCGAAAATGATCAAAATAGATTTTGAATTGATCATTTCCAACCTCAGCCGTCGAAAATGATCAAAATGAGTCTTCAAGTGTGCTAAATACGGACCGGATCGATTTTGACCGCTATTAAACCGTATGACAGTCAAAAGATGAATTGATCGAAAAATTATGCAGGTCAAAATGTCTCGCATCGAGTAGAACCTAGAACCATTTGCTTTGTTGCATTTGATCAAATGATAAGAGAGCCTGGGCAGACATCAACAGTCGCGACAAAGTTTGGTCAATTGAGAAAGAACGACACTTTACACAGTCACAAAGATACGAATTGAACTGATTAAATAATATTTATGTAATTTTTGAAAAATAAATGATAGTATCTACGCTAGTGGAATGGTGAAAATACAGGTTTGGGATGCGTTTGTGGGTGACGTTAAAGCCTTTTTGAGAAAGCATACTGCTAAGGCACTTGGCAGCGGTTTACTTCTATACTATACTATAAAGTTAATCCTCTAGGAAATTTCATGGAAAGATTTTTCAATGAAGGAGTTGACTTCTATGGAAACAAATGAGACGGATCGAAAGGAAATTTCCTGCGGTATCATGTTCCACAATGAAATTTACGAAAAAAACGATGCGTGAGCGTCAAAAATGGTAAAAATCAATTTGCGTTTTTTTTGGTATCCGATAAACCATTGGAAAAAACTGTAAAATAGTTGTATGGTACAAATTTGAGTTTCATTGATTTATAGATCAATCGAAGATCTTTCCTATTCTATGGTGAGAATTTTGGAAAAAATGATGCGTGGGCGTGAAATATGGAAAAAACTGACTTTTGTCAACTTGTGCCGCATAAAACGTTAAAAAAAATCTATGAAACAGCGTCGTGATGAAAATTCTGATTAGAGGTATCGATAGAGCTCATTGAGCGCTTCAATTATTCATCGTGAAAAATCTAAAGATGTCGATGCGTGGGCGGGGAGTATGTCAATGAAAAATGGGGGTTTACTATGTAATTTTTATGCATTCAGAAAAAAACGTGAGATTATGATTTGGTGAAATGTCGGGTATGTTCGATCGAAAGAACATCGGATGGGCTTGAATATCCATGGAGAGAATTTCGGAAAAAATGAAGCGTGGGCGTGAAATATGGGAAAAACTGATTTTTGTCAACTTGTGCCGCATAAACCGTTAAAAAAATCTATGAAACAGCGTCGTGATGAAAATTCTGATTAGAGGTATCGATAGAGCTCATTGAGCGCTTCAATTATTCATCGTGAAAAATTCAAAAATATTGATGCGTGGGCGTGAAGTATGTGATTGAAAAATTGGTGGTTTACTTTGCGATTTTCATGCTTTCAGATAAATACGTGAGATTATGATTTGGTGAAATGTCGGGTATGTTCGATCGAAAGAACATCGGATGGGCTTGAATATCCATGGAGAGAATTTTGGAAAAAATGATGCGTGGGCGTGAAATATGGGAGAAAACTGACTTTTGTGAACTTGTGCCGCATAAACCGTTAAAAAATCTATGAAACAGCGTCGTGATGAAAATTCTGATTAGAGGTATCGATAGAGCTCATTGAGCGCTTCAATTATTCATCGTGAAAAATCAAAAATATTGATGCGTGGGCGTGAAGTATGTGATTGAAAATAAGTGGTTTACTTTGCGATTTTCATGCTTTCAGATAAATACGTGAGATTATGATTTGGTGAAATGTCGGGTATGTTCGATCGAAAGAACATCGGATGGGCTTGAATATCCATGGAGAGAATTTTGGAAAAAATGATGCGTGGGCGTGAAATATGGGAAAAAACTGACTTTTGTAAACTTGTGCCGCATAAACCGTTGAAAAAATCTATGAAACAGCGTCGCGATGAAAATTCTGATTAGAGGTATCGATAGAGCTCATTGAGCGCTTCAATTATTCATCGTGAAAAATTCAAAAATATTGATGCGTGGGCGTGAAGTATGTGATTGAAAATTAGTGGATTACTTTGCGATTTTCATGCTTTCAGATAAATACGTGAGATTATGATTTGGTGAAATGTCGGGTATGTTCGATCGAAAGAACATCAGATGGGCTTGAATATCCATGGAGAGAATTTTGGAAAAAATGATGCGTGGGCGTGAAATATGGGAAAAACTGACTTTTGTCAACCTGTGCCGCATAAACCGTTGAAAAAATCTATGAAACAGCGTCGTGATGAAAATTCTGATTAGAGGTATCGATAAGCTCATTGAGCGCTTCAATTATTTGTCGTGAAAAATTCAAAAATATTGATGCGTGGGCGTGAAGTATGTGATTGAAAATAAGTGGTTTACTTTGCGATTTTCATGCTTTCAGATAAATACGTGAGATCATGATTTGGTGAAATGTCGGGTATGTTCGATCGAAAGAACATCAGATGGGCTTGAATATCCATGGAGAGAATTTTGGAAAAAATTATGCGTGGGCGTGAAATATGGGAAAAACTGACTTTTGTCAACTTGTGCCGCATAAACCGTTAGAAAAAATCTATGAAACAGCGTCGTGATGAAAATTCTGATCAGAGGTATCGATAGAGCTCATTGAGCGCTTCAATTATTCATCGTGAAAAATTCAAAAATATTGATGCGTGGGCGTGAAGTATGTGATTGAAAATGGTGGTTTACTTTGCGATTTTTATGCTTTCAGATAAATACGTGAGATTATGATTTGGTGAAATGTCGGGTATGTTCGATCGAAAGAACATCGGATAGGCTTGAATATCCATGGAGAGAATTTCGGAAAAAATGATTCGTGGGCGTGAAATATGGGAAAAACTGACTTTTGTCAACCTGTGCCGCATAAACCGTTGAAAAAATCTATGAAACAGCGTCGTGATGAAAATTCTGATTAGAGGTATCGATGAAGCTCATTGAGCGCTTCAATTATTTGTCGTGAAAAATTCAAAAATATTGATGCGTGGGCGTGAAGTATGTGATTGAAAATAAGTGGTTTACTTTGCGATTTTCATGCTTTCAGATAAATACGTGAGATCATGATTTGGTGAAATGTCGGGTATGTTCGATCGAAAGAACATCAGATGGGCTTGAATATCCATGGAGAGAATTTTGGAAAAAATTATGCGTGGGCGTGAAATATGGGAAAAACTGACTTTTGTCAACCTGTGCCGCATAAACCGTTGAAAAAATCTATGAAACAGCGTCGTGATGAAAATTCTGATTAGAGGTATCGATGAAGCTCATTGAGCGCTTCAATTATTTGTCGTGAAAAATTCAAAAATATTGATGCGTGGGCGTGAAGTATGTGATTGAAAATAAGTGGTTTACTTTGCGATTTTCATGCTTTCAGATAAATACGTGAGATCATGATTTGGTGAAATGTCGGGTATGTTCGATCGAAAGAACATCAGATGGGCTTGAATATCCATGGAGAGAATTTTGGAAAAAATTATGCGTGGGTGTGAAATATGGAAAAAACTGACTTTTGTCAAGTCGTGCTGCATAAACCGTTAGAAAAATGTATGAAACAGCGTCATCATGAAAATTCTGATCAAAGATATCGATAGAGCTCATTGAGCGCTTCAATTTTTTTTCGTGAAAAATCTAAAGATGTCGATGCGTGGGCGGGAGTATGTCATTGAAAAATGGGGGTTTACTATGTAATTTTTATGCATTCAGAAAAAAACGTGAGATTATGATTTGGTGAAATGTCGGGTATGTTCGATCGAAAGAACATCGGATGGGCTTGAATATCCATGGAGAGAATTTCGGAAAAAATGATTCGTCGGCGTGAAATATGGGAAAAACTGACTTTTGTCAACCTGTGCCGCATAAACCGTTGAAAAAATCTATGAAACGGCGTCGTGATGAAAATTCTGATTAGAGGTATCGATGAAGCTCATTGAGCGCTTCAATTATTCGTCGTGAAAAATTCAAAAATATTGATGCGTGGGCGTGAAGTATGTGATTGAAAATAAGTGGTTTACTTTGCGATTTTCATGCTTTCAGATAAATACGTGAGATCATGATTTGGTGAAATGTCGGGTATGTTCGATCGAAAGAACATCAGATGGGCTTGAATATCCATGGAGAGAATTTTGGAAAAAATTATGCGTGGGTGTGAAATATGGAAAAAACTGACTTTTGTCAAGTCGTGCTGCATAAACCGTTAGAAAAATGTATGAAACAGCGTCATCATGAAAATTCTGATCAAAGATATCGATAGAGCTCATTGAGCGCTTCAATTTTTTTTCGTGAAAAATCTAAAGATGTCGATGCGTGGGCGGGGAGTATGTCATTGAAAAATGGGGGTTTACTATGTAATTTTTATGCATTCAGAAAAAACGTGAGATTATGATTTGGTGAAATGTCGGGTATGTTCGATCGAAAGAACATCGGATGGGCTTGAATATCCATCGAGAGAATTTTGGAAAAAATGATGCGTGGGCGTGAAATATGGGAAAAACTGATTTTTGTCAACTTGTGCCGCATAAACCGTTAAAAAAATCTGTGAAACAGCGTCGTGGTGAAAATTCTGATTAGAGGTATCGATAGAGCTCATTGAGCGCTTCAATTATTCATCGTGAAAAATTCAAAAATATTGATGCGTGGGCGTGAAGTATGTGATTGAAAATAAGTGGTTTACTTTGCGATTTTCATGCTTTCAGATAAATACGTGAGATTATGATTTGGTGAAATGTCGGGTATGTTCGATCGAAAGAACATCGGATGGGCTTGAATATCCATGGAGAGAATTTTGGAAAAAATGATGCGTGGGCGTGAAATATGGAAAAAACTGACTTTTGTAAAGTCGTGCTGCATAAACCGTTAGAAAAAATGTATGAAACAGCGTCGTGATGAAAATTCTGATCAAAGTTATCGATAGAGCTCATTGAGCGCTTAAATTTTTTTTCGTGAAAAATCTAAAGATGTCGATGCGTGGGCGGGGAGTATGTCATTGAAAAATGGGGGTTTACTATGTAATTTTTATGCATTCCGAAAAAACGTGAGATTATGATTTGGTGAAATGTCGGGTATGTTCGATCGAAAGAACATCGGATGGGCTTGAATATCCATGAGAGAATTTTGGAAAAAATGATGCGTGGGCGTGAAATATGGGAAAAACTGACTTTTGTCAACTTGTGCCGCATAAACCGTTAAAAAAATCTATGAAACAGCGTCGTGATGAAAATTCTGATTAGAGGTATCGATAGAGCTCATTGAGCGCTTCAATTATTCATCGTGAAAAATTCAAAAATATTGATGCGTGGGCGTGAAGTATGTGATTGAAAATAAGTGGTTTACTTTGCGATTTTTCATGCTTTCAGATAAATACGTGAGATTATGATTTGGTGAAATGTCGGGTATGTTCGATCGAAAGAACATCGGATGGGCTTGAATATCCATGGAGAGAATTTCGGAAAAAATGATGCGTGGGCGTGAAATATGGGAAAAACTGACTTTTGTCAACCTGTGCCGCATAAACCGTTGAAAAAATCTATGAAACAGCGTCGTGATGAAAATTCTGATTAGAGGTATCGATGAAGCTCATTGAGCGCTTCAATTATTTGTCGTGAAAAATTCAAAAATATTGATGCGTGGGCGTGAAGTATGTGATTGAAAATAAGTGGTTTACTTTGCGATTTTCATGCTTTCAGATAAATACGTGAGATCATGATTTGGTGAAATGTCGGGTATGTTCGATCGAAAGAACATCAGATGGGCTTGAATATCCATGGAGAGAATTTTGGAAAAAATGATGCGTGGGCGTGAAATATGGGAAAAACTGACTTTTGTCAACCTGTGCCGCATAAACCGTTGAAAAAATCTATGAAACAGCGTCGTGATGAAAATTCTGATTAGAGGTATCGATGAAGCTCATTGAGCGCTTCAATTATTTGTCGTGAAAAATTCAAAAATATTGATGCGTGGGCGTGAAGTATGTGATTGAAAATAAGTGGTTTACTTTGCGATTTTCATGCTTTCAGATAAATACGTGAGATTATGATTTGGTGAAATGTCGGGTATGTTCGATCGAAAGAACATCGATGGGCTTGAATATCCATGGAGAGAATTTTGGAAAAAATTATGCGTGGGTGTGAAATATGGAAAAAACTGACTTTTGTCAAGTCGTGCCGCATAAACCGTTAGAAAAAATGTATGAAACAGCGTCGTGATGAAAATTCTGATAAAGGTATCGATAGAGCTCATTGAGCGCTTCAATTTTTTTTCGTGAAAAATTAAAGATGTCGATGCGTGGGCGGGGAGTATGTCATTGAAAATGGGGTTTACTATGTAATTTTTATGCATTCAGAAAAAACGTGAGATTATGATTTGGTGAAATGTCGGGTATGTTCGATCGAAAGAACATCGGATGGGCTTGAATATCCATGGAGAGAATTTTGGAAAAAATGATTCGTGGGCGTGAAATATGGGAAAAAACTGACTTTTGTCAACCTGTGCCGCATAAACCGTTGAAAAAATCTATGAAACAGCGTCGTGATGAAAATTCTGATTAGAGGTATCGATGAAGCTCATTGAGCGCTTCAATTATTCGTCGTGAAAAATTCAAAAATATTGATGCGTGGGCGTGAAGTATGTGATTGAAAATAAGTGGTTTACTTTGCGATTTTCATGCTTTCAGATAAATACGTGAGATCATGATTTGGTGAAATGTCGGGTATGTTCGATCGAAAGAACATCAGATGGGCTTGAATATCCATGGAGAGAATTTTGGAAAAAATGATGCGTGGGCGTGAAATATGGAAAAAACTGACTTTTGTCAAGTCGTGCTGCATAAACCGTTAGAAAAAATGTATGAAACAGCGTCGTGATGAAAATTCTGATCAAAGGTATCGATAGAGCTCATTGAGCGCTTCAATTTTTTTTCGTGAAAAATCTAAAGATGTCGATGCGTGGGCGGGGAGTATGTCATTGAAAAATGGGGGTTTACTATGTAATTTTTATGCATTCAGAAAAAACGTGAGATTATGATTTGGTGAAATGTCGGGTATGTTCGATCGAAAGAACATCGGATGGGCTTGAATATCCATCGAGAGAATTTTGGAAAAAATGATGCGTGGGCGTGAAATATGGGAAAAACTGACTTTTGTCAACTTGTGCCGCATAAACCGTTAAAAAAATCTGTGAAACAGCGTCGTGATGAAAATTCTGATTAGAGGTATCGATAGAGCTCATTGAGCGCTTCAATTATTCATCGTGAAAAATTCAAAAATATTGATGCGTGGGCGTGAAGTATGTGATTGAAAATAAGTGGTTTACTTTGGGATTTTTATGCTTTCAGATAAATACGTGAGATTATGATTTGGTGAAATGTCGGGTATGTTCGATCGAAAGAACATCGGATGGGCTTGAATATCCATGGAGAGAATTTTGGAAAAAATGATGCGTGGGCGTGAAATATGGAAAAAACTGACTTTTGTCAACTTGTGCCGCATAAACCGTTGAAAAAATCTATGAAACAGCGTCGTGATGAAAATTCTGATTAGAGGTATCGATAGAGCTCATTGAGCGCTTCAATTATTTGTCGTGAAAAATTCAAAAATATTGATGCGTGGGCGTGAAGTATGTGATTGAAAATAAGTGGTTTACTTTGCGATTTTCATGCTTTCAGATAAATACGTGAGATTATGATTTGGTGAAATGTCGGGTATGTTCGATCGGAAGAACATCGGATGGGCTTGGATATCCATGGAGAGAATTTTGGAAAAAATGATGCGTGGGCGTGAAATATGGGAAAAAACTGACTTTTGTAAACTTGTGCCGCATAAACCGTTGAAAAAATCTATGAAACAGCGTCGCGATGAAAATTCTGATTAGAGGTATCGATAGAGCTCATTGAGCGCTTCAATTATTCTCGTGAAAAATTCAAAAATATTGATGCGTGGGCGTGAAGTATGTGATTGAAAATTGGTGGATTACTTTGCGATTTTTATGCTTCAAGATAGATACGTGAGATTATGATTTGGTGAAATGTCGGGTATGTTCGATCGGAAGAACATCGGATGGGCTTGGATATCCATGGAGAGAATTTTGGAAAAAATGATGCGTGGGCGTGAAATATGGAAAAAACTGACTTTTGTCAACTTGTGCCGCATAAACCGTTAAAAAATGTATGAAACAGCGTCGTGATGAAAATTCTGATTAAGAGGTATCGATAGAGCTCATTGAGCGCTTCAATTTTTCATCGTGAAAAATCTAAAAATGTGATGCGTGGGCGGGAAGTATGTGATTGAAAAATGGTGGTTTACTTGTAATTTTTATGCTTCAGAAAAAAACGTGAGATTATGATTTGGTGAAATGTCGGGTATGTTCGATCGAAAGAACATCGGATGGGCTTGGATATCCATGGAGAGAATTTTGGAAAAAATGATGCGTGGGCGTGAAATACGGGAAAAAACTGACTTTTGTAAACTTGTGCCGCATAAACCGTTGAAAAAATCTATGAAACAGCGTCGCGATGAAAATTCTGATTAGAGGTATCGATGAGAGCTCATTGAGCGCTTCAATTATTCATCGTGAAAAATTCAAAAATATTGATGCGTGGGCGTGAAGTATGTGATTGAAAATAAGGTGGTTTACTTTGCGATTTTCATGCTTTCAGATAAATACGTGAGATTATGATTTGGTGAAATGTCGGGTATGTTCGATCGAAAGAACATCAGATGGGTTTGAATATCCATGGAGAGAATTTTGGAAAAAATTATGCGTGGGCGTGAAATATGGAAAAAACTGACTTTTGTCAAGTCGTGCTGCATAAACCGTTAGAAAAATGTATGAAACAGCGTCGTGATGAAAATTCTGATCAAAGATATCGATAGAGCTCATTGAGCGCTTCAATTTTTTTCGTGAAAAATCTAAAATGTCGATGCGTGGGCGGGGAGTATGTCATTGAAAAATGGGGGTTTACTATGTAATTTTTATGCATTCAGAAAAAACGTGAGATTATGATTTGGTGAAATGTCGGGTATGTTCGATCGAAAGAACATCGGATGGGCTTGAATATCCATCGAGAGAATTTTGGAAAAAATGATGCGTGGGCGTGAAATATGGGAAAAACTGACTTTTGTCAACTTGTGCCGCATAAACCGTTAAAAAAATCTATGAAACAGCGTCGTGATGAAAATTCTGATTAGAGGTATCGATAGAGCTCATTGAGCGCTTCAATTATTCATCGTGAAAAATTCAAAAATATTGATGCGTGGGCGTGAAGTATGTGATTGAAAATAAGTGGTTTACTTTGCGATTTTCATGCTTTCAGATAAATACGTGAGATTATGATTTGGTGAAATGTCGGGTATGTTCGATCGAAAAAACATCGGATGGGCTTGAATATCCATGGAGAGAATTTTGGAAAAAATGATGCGTGGGCGTGAAATATGGAAAAAACTTACTTTTGTCAAGTCGTGCTGCATAAACCGTTAGAAAAATGTATGAAACAGCGTCGTGATGAAAATTCTGATCAAAGTTATCGATAGAGCTCATTGAGCGCTTAAATTTTTTTCGTGAAAAATCTAAAGATGTCGATGCGTGGGCGGGGAGTATGTCATTGAAAATGGTGGTTTACTATGTAATTTTTATGCATTCAGAAAAATACGTGAGATTATGATTTGGTGAAATGTCGGGTATGTTCGATCGAAAGAACATCGGATGGGCTTGAATATCCATGGAGAGAATTTTGGAAAAAATGATGCGTGGGCGTGAAATATGGAAAAAACTGACTTTTGTCAACTTGTGCCGCATAAACCGTTAAAAAAATCTATGAAACAGCGTCGTGATGAAAATTCTGATTAGAGGTATCGATAGAGCTCATTGAGCGCTTCAATTATTCATCGTGAAAAATTCAAAAATATTGATGCGTGGGCGTGAAGTATGTGATTGAAAATAAGTGGTTTACTTTGCGATTTTCATGCTTTCAGATAAATACGTGAGATTATGATTTGGTGAAATGTCGGGTATGTTCGATCGAAAGAACATCGGATGGGCTTGAATATCCATGGAGAGAATTTTGGAAAAAATGATGCGTGGGCGTGAAATATGGGAAAAACTGACTTTTGTCAACTTGTGCCGCATAAACCGTTAAAAAAATCTATGAAACAGCGTCGTGATGAAAATTCTGATTAGAGGTATCGATAGAGCTCATTGAGCGCTTCAATTATTCATCGTGAAAAATCAAAAATATTGATGCGTGGGCGTGAAGTATGTGATTGAAAATAAGTGGTTTACTTTGCGATTTTCATGCTTTCAGATAAATACGTGAGATTATGATTTGGTGAAATGTCGGGTATGTTCGATCGAAAGAACATCGGATGGGCTTGAATATCCATGGAGAGAATTTCGGAAAAAATGATGCGTGGGCGTGAAATATGGGAAAAACTGACTTTTGTCAACCTTGTGCCGCATAAACCGTTGAAAAAATCTATGAAACAGCGTCGTGATGAAAATTCTGATTAGAGGTATCGATGAAGCTCATTGAGCGCTTCAATTATTTGTCGTGAAAAATTCAAAAATATTGATGCGTGGGCGTGAAGTATGTGATTGAAAATAAGTGGTTTACTTTGCGATTTTCATGCTTTCAGATAAATACGTGAGATCATGATTTGGTGAAATGTCGGGTATGTTCGATCGAAAGAACATCAGATGGGCTTGAATATCCATGGAGAGAATTTTGGAAAAAATGATGCGTGGGTGTGAAATATGGAAAAAACTGACTTTTGTCAAGTCGTGCTGCATAAACCGTTAAAAAAATGTATGAAACAGCGTCGTCATGAAAATTCTGATCAAGATATCGATAGAGCTCATTGAGCGCTTCAATTTTTTTCGTGAAAAATCTAAAAATGTCGATGCGTGGGCGGGAGTATGTCATTGAAAAATGGGGGGTTTACTATGTAATTTTTATGCATTCAGAAAAAAACGTGAGATTATGATTTGGTGAAATGTCGGGTATGTTCGATCGAAAGAACATCGGATGGGCTTGAATATCCATGGAGAGAATTTTGGAAAAAATGATGCGTCGGCGTGAAATATGGGAAAAACTGACTTTTGTCAACTTGTGCCGCATAAACCGTTAAAAAAATCTATGAAACAGCGTCGTGATGAAAATTCTGATTAGAGGTATCGATAGAGCTCATTGAGCGCTTCAATTATTCATCGTGAAAAATTCAAAAATATTGATGCGTGGGCGTGAAGTATGTGATTGAGAATAAGTGGTTTACTTTGCGATTTTCATGCTTTCAGATAAATACGTGAGATTATGATTTGGTGAAATGTCGGGTATGTTCGATCGAAAGAACATCGGATGGGCTTGAATATCCATGGAGAGAATTTTGGAAAAAATGATGCGTGGGCGTGAAATATGGAAAAAACTGACTTTTGTCAAGTTGTGCTGCATAAACCGTTAGAAAAAATGTATGAAACAGCGTCGTGATGAAAATTCTGATCAAAGGTATCGATAGAGCTCATTGAGCGCTTAAATTTTTTTTCGTGAAAAATCTAAAGATGTCGATGCGTGGGCGGGGAGTATGTCATTGAAAAATGGGGGTTTACTATGTAATTTTTATGCATTCAGAAAAAAACGTGAGATTATGATTTGGTGAAATGTCGGGTATGTTCGATCGAAAGAACATCGGATGGGCTTGAATATCCATCGAGAGAATTTTGGAAAAAATGATGCGTGGGCGTGAAATATGGGAAAAACTGATTTTTGTCAACTTGTGCCGCATAAACCGTTAAAAAATCTGTGGAAACAGCGTCGTGGTGAAAATTCTGATTAGAGGTATCGATAGAGCTCATTGAGCGCTTCAATTATTCATCGTGAAAAATTCAAAAATATTGATGCGTGGGCGTGAAGTATGTGATTGAAAATAAGTGGTTTACTTTGCGATTTTCATGCTTTCAGATAAATACGTGAGATTATGATTTGGTGAAATGTCGGGTATGTTCGATCGAAAGAACATCGGATGGGCTTGAATATCCATGGAGAGAATTTTGGAAAAAATGATGCGTGGGCGTGAAATATGGGAAAAACTGACTTTTGTCAACCTGTGCCGCATAAACCGTTGAAAAAATCTATGAAACAGCGTCGTGATGAAAATTCTGATCAAAGGTATCGATAGAGCTCATTGAGCGCTTCAATTTTTTTTCGTGAAAAATCTAAAGATGTCGATGCGTGGGCGGGAAGTATGTCATTGAAAAATGGGGTTTACTATGTAATTTTTATGCATTCAGAAAAAAACGTGAGATTATGATTTGGTGAAATGTCGGGTATGTTCGATCGAAAGAACATCGGATGGGCTTGAATATCCATCGAGAGAATTTTGGAAAAAATGATGCGTGGGCGTGAAATATGGGAAAAACTGACTTTTGTCAACTTGTGCCGCATAAACCGTTAAAAAAATCTGTGAAACAGCGTCGTGGTGAAAATTCTTATTAGAGGTATCGATAGAGCTCATTGAGCGCTTCAATTATTCATCGTGAAAAATTCAAAAATATTGATGCGTGGGCGTGAAGTATGTGATTGAAAATAAGTGGTTTACTTTGCGATTTTCATGCTTTCAGATAAATACGTGAGATTATGATTTGGTGAAATGTCGGGTATGTTCGATCGAAAGAACATCGGATGGGCTTGAATATCCATGGAGAGAATTTTGGAAAAAATGATGCGTGGGCGTGAAATATGGAAAAAACTGACTTTTGTCAAGTCGTGCTGCATAAACCGTTAGAAAAATGTATGAAACAGCGTCGTGATGAAAATTCTGATCAAAGATATCGATAGAGCTCATTGAGCGCTTCAATTTTTTTTCGTGAAAAATCTAAAGATGTCGATGCGTGGGCGGGGAGTATGTCATTGAAAAATGGGGTTTACTATGTAATTTTTATGCATTCAGAAAAAACGTGAGATTATGATTTGGTGAAATGTCGGGTATGTTCGATCGAAAGAACATCGGATGGGCTTGAATATCCATCGAGAGAATTTTGGAAAAAATGATGCGTGGGCGTGAAATATGGGAAAAAACTGATTTTTGTCAACTTGTGCCGCATAAACCGTTAAAAAAATCTGTGAAACAGCGTCGTGATGAAAATTCTGATTAGAGGTATCGATAGAGCTCATTGAGCGCTTCAATTATTCATCGTGAAAAATTCAAAAATATTGATGCGTGGGCGTGAAGTATGTGATTGAAAATAAGTGGTTTACTTTGCGATTTTCATGCTTTCAGATAAATACGTGAGATCATGATTTGGTGAAATGTCGGGTATGTTCGATCGAAAGAACATCAGATGGGCTTGAATATCCATGGAGAGAATTTTGGAAAAAATTATGCGTGGGTGTGAAATATGGAAAAAACTGACTTTTGTCAAGTCGTGCTGCATAAACCGTTAGAAAAATGTATGAAACAGCGTCATCATGAAAATTCTGATCAAAGATATCGATAGAGCTCATTGAGCGCTTCAATTTTTTTTCGTGAAAAATCTAAAGATGTCGATGCGTGGGCGGGGAGTATGTCATTGAAAAATGGGGGTTTACTATGTAATTTTTATGCATTCAGAAAAAACGTGAGATTATGATTTGGTGAAATGTCGGGTATGTTCGATCGAAAGAACATCGGATGGGCTTGAATATCCATCGAGAGAATTTTGGAAAAAATGATGCGTGGGCGTGAAATATGGGAAAAACTGATTTTTGTCAACTTGTGCCGCATAAACCGTTAAAAAAATCTGTGAAACAGCGTCGTGGTGAAAATTCTGATTAGAGGTATCGATAGAGCTCATTGAGCGCTTCAATTATTCATCGTGAAAAATTCAAAAATATTGATGCGTGGGCGTGAAGTATGTGATTGAAAATAAGTGGTTTACTTTGCGATTTTCATGCTTTCAGATAAATACGTGAGATTATGATTTGGTGAAATGTCGGGTATGTTCGATCGAAAGAACATCGGATGGGCTTGAATATCCATGGAGAGAATTTTGGAAAAAATGATGCGTGGGCGTGAAATATGGAAAAAACTGACTTTTGTAAAGTCGTGCTGCATAAACCGTTAGAAAAATGTATGAAACAGCGTCGTGATGAAAATTCTGATCAAAGTTATCGATAGAGCTCATTGAGCGCTTAAATTTTTTTTCGTGAAAAATCTAAAGATGTCGATGCGTGGGCGGGGAGTATGTCATTGAAAAATGGGGTTTACTATGTAATTTTTATGCATTCAGAAAAAAAAGTGAGATTAGAGTCTTGTTCGATTTTGAGTATGTTCGATCGAAAGAACATGGAATGGGCTTTCATATCCATGGCGAGAATTTTAGAGAAATTCATGCGTGGGCATGAAATATGGAAAAAACTGATTTTTTTCAAGTTGTACCGCATAATCCGTTAAAAAAATTTAAGAACACGAGAAACAGCGTCTCGATGTAAATATTGATCAGAGGGATTGTTAGAGCTCATTGAGCGCTTCAATTTTTCATCGTGAAAAAATTGAAAATATTGATGCATGGGCGTGAAGTATGTACTTAAAATTCGGTGTTTCAATTTGTAAAAAGTTAGAATTCGTTTGAAAAAAATACTTGATATTTGAAAGAAATGAAGAATTTTGGAAAAATCGATGCGTGTGCGAGAAATATGTGAAAACTGACTTTTAGCAAGTTGAGCAACATAAATCGTTCAAAAATTTACGAATCAGCGTCGTGACGGAAATTCTGATCTGACGAATAGATATAGCTGATTGAGCTCTCCCCGTTTCCATCGTGAAAAATGGAAAAATGTCGATGCGTGGGCGTTAATTTTATGAGAAATTTGCATGTTTTCATGGCGAAAGTTATTAAGTTGCAATATAGTAATAAGATGCAATATAGTAGAAATTATATTTATTTCCATTGATATTTCTTGAGGTTTGACGAAAATTCATGATCATAAAAAAATCTATTTCTGATTATGTTATTTTACTTCCTCAAAGACAAGCTTTGGTATGAGGTAAATTGAAATTGACATCTCAAATCAGACATCGGGACCTTATTTTTGATAGCCTAGAGGTGAGATACATGTTGATGTAAAAGCGTCCGTAGATACTTTGAATTATTCACCAATAATTCCAATAAAAATTTCATTATTTTCCTTTATTCTTGATAGAGCAAATGAAAGACACGAGCGAGCGATAGCGAGTGAGTGATTCTGGCTAGTTTAAAATATCTTCAAATGTTGATTTTAAGAACTGGGATTTTGACCTCAAACCTTGTATTTTTTGCATTATAAAAATTTCCCATCAAAGGTTTTTTATTCGATTCTTCTTGAAGGATGCAAGGTTAAACAGTAAAAAGTTGCAATAGTTGTTATTTAGGATGTTCAAGATGACAAGAATATGCCAAAATCGTCATAGGCAAATGAGTCGTAAACCCAAATTTTCACCTTCCTGCTAACATTATCATTATCATTCTTCAAAAATTACAAAAAAATTGTTTTCTCACAATTTAGAAGTGTATTTTCAAGATTTTCCACTGCAATCTACATTTTTGCATTTTTTTTCAAACTTGAGCCACCTATTTTATGTACACGAATTTTGCCAATTTTTAGGATTTTTCTTGAAACCACTCGAAAAATTAGTTTAAAGCGTTGTTTAGCAGTACCTGTGTTACCGACTCCGCCCTGCAGGTTACCATAGGTGTCGTTTGTAAACACAGTCAGTTAGACAAGTGATGTGTACTCATCAAGTAGACATTGCTTACTCACTACAGTTTGAGTGATTGTAAGAAAAGTTTCCAGATTAATTTTCACCACAGTCTTCTCCAGCAAGTTTGGAGCTTGATCGTGTGCAGCTGATGAGGATAATTTTTATTCAAGGCGCAAGGGAATTCAGATAAGTATACTTAACCTTTGCCTTTCTTCATATATTTTTGAAAAATGTTTCTTTGTGATAATTCTTGTGTTCCAGGTATGCTGTACAGAGCCAGAAATTGCATTGAAGTGAGAAGAAAACTGCGAGTAGATAAGTTTTAATATTATTGGTTATAGTGTGATATTGGTCGACACATGCTCAGAATTAAAGTTTTCATGAGTGAAAATCAATTCTGATCCTGAATTGTCGTCCAATTATACTGCATTTGTTGTTTTTGTGCTTGGATACATGTTATTATTGCTTCAGTATCCAAGCACAGAGTGAAAAGGCGATAATCGTTGATTTTTCCATATGTTTCATGTTTTACTCTGTGTGAGTAAGACATGGAAGTAAGATTTGTTGAGCATACACATAATTTACTCCTTTTATATGTTTTCTAGGATAGAATGTGATGTGGTGTTCAAGTGTCAACAGTTAAAATTCAGTGCAATGAGGGAAATACGTCTCAGATGACATATTGTCATTTGGGACGAGAACAACGTCTCAACCCAGGATACATAAATTAATATCTGGGAAGTTTGGGAGCGTTGGACCCTAAAATTCTGGATTCTCTCTACTATGGCCACCAGGAAACATGAAAAAAATTTTGGTCAAGATTGGTGACCCGAATCCCAAGCGGTCTCCTAGTGAGTTAATTGATCAGTTCTCTTATCAATGATTCCAACAATCAAATAGTAATGATAAAATTGGCATTTTGCACCTTGCCATCGAATTCATAGCTCATGTTTAGAACTGATCAAGACCAAAGTGAAGATTTTCAAGATATATTTTTACCTTCTTTGAGTATACATGTAATGAATTTTGCTTTCTCAAAGAGAAAGCTTTGTAATGGAGTAAAAATCGACCCACCGAATCAGACCTCGGGACCTCGATTTTCGTAATCTACGGGTCGAAAAACATGGAAATCCAAAAGTGACTGTATGTATGTACGTACGTATGTACGTACGTGCACTTTTTTTTGTTGTACGATAACTTTCGAAGGAATAGTCCGATCGTCCTGAAATTTTGCACACAGGGATTTCGGTGTTTAGCAACATCCGTTGTTTATTTCCATGGCAACCGTTGCTAGCGTGTTTTTGATAATTTATCCCATATAATCATCCCATATAATTCATGATAAATGATCATTTGGGTTTGTATGTTTATGGGATTCTATAAGAATCAAAGAGACATTTTCCGTAGAAACCATTGTTCATGTCTCTAGCAACCGTAGTTTATATCTCTTCCAACCGTAACTAGGGAATGGGAAAAGTCAGTTAGAGGTCCATTTTCGGAACTGTTGACGACTAAGAAGTAAGAACATCGAAGCTCAGACATTTTCCATAGCAACCATTGTTTACGTCCTTAGCAACCGTTTCTATGGAGTCTGTTGGAGGTCCATTTTCGGAACCGTTGATGACTAAGAAGTAAGAACACCGAAGCTCGGATATTTACCATAGCAACCGTTGTTTACGTCCTTAGCAACCGTTACTATGGAGTGGAGGAAATGAGTTAGAGGTTCATTTTGCTTCGTCAAAGAGTGGTGATTAATGCAAGTTGAGGATCAATTGCAATACTTTGAGAAAGCATACTGCTGAGGCACTTGTCAGCGGTTTTTTTTCGGAATTCATAATTTCCTCTCGATTTTGTGATTCTTACGAGCTCTCGACAGTATTCTATATAAAAAGAATACCGAAAATTGATTTAGCTCTTCAAAATTTCATAAAAACCGTTCAAAACCTTTTAATGCGATTATCTCCCTAAATAATGGGTTTAGAGCGAAAATAAGCCAAATTCGGGATCAGTCGATTTCCAGATTCATAATTTCCGTTCAGCTTTTTGAATTTGTGATTCTTACAAGCTCTCGACAAAGTGAGATATGACAGTCACAAGATGAATTGATCGGAAAATTATGCAGGTCCAAATATCTCGCATCGTGTAGAACCTAGAACCATTTGCTTTGTTGCATTTGATCAAATAATAAGAGAGCCGATAATAAGAGAGAAAGTACTTTTTCGAGCACAAAAATTTCTTAAATTGATCATTTGTCGAAGTCGATTTGATGCATTTACATAAAATACAGTTGTTATTATACGATCAAAAATTCATATTCTTAAAAATTTTCTGCATATTCGTAGAAAATTTTATTCTAAAAAGTCAACGCGTTTAGTAGAAGTATCTATGAAAATAATATTATATTCATGTTCCGATTTCTAGAAATATCCATATGTATACGTATCTAAGTAGCGCAACTAATATGCTTGTTTTTCGGTACATTAATTATGAATACCCATAGGTAATTTTTAAGATGCTACTTACGTATGAAATCCAAATATTCGAATTTATCTATTGATTACTATTATGTATGATGTACAGACTCTATAGCGGCAATCAATATGTACATACATGCGTATACATTGAATAATTTTCCTACGTGAATAGATCACGATTATGGGCTCATTCCTAGATTAGACGAATGTAGAGACGTTACAATCATTTTACCAGTTAAAATAATCTTACGAAGCGTTGCTCTTATGTAAGTAATTTTTCACAATATTAAACTGCATCTATACTGAGAGAAAAATCCATCCAAAATTAGAACTATATTTCTATAAATCTCACTGCAATTCATTCTGTTAACGTGTAGACATGTGACTTAACCTTACTGATTATTGCTGAAGCGACGAATTTCACCGTTACCTATTTAATTTTCTAAGGTAATACTGTAAAACGTACGCAATATCTGTTAACACTCATACAAGAGTGCGATTACCTCAAAGTGTTTAATTTTTTATGACTGTTAATTGCAGTTGATTATTATCGATTTATCGCTACAACTCGAAATAATATGTTGAATTTAATTGACTTTTTTTAATACGTTTCATTTTAATTCATCTAATTTCTCATGTATCAGATGCAGCAGTATGAGTAATTTTTTTCATCCTGACTGAAAGTCTTTGAGAAATTAACCGGTGCAACTCTTATGAATAGACAGTTTTGAGGTCATCCGGATCATTTATGCTCTTATATAAAGAGTATTCATTAATATTTCTGAATTTACATCCTCAATTTTGATAAATCTAAACTAAATTATTCTAAAACGTGCAAAATTTTTAATAGCTCATGAGTTATCGCTATTTGGCAGTTGATTTTCGAAAGCCACGTGGAACATTAAAATAAGTTCATGCTACAGCTCATGAGTATAGATTATATTCAGCAGTTAATTACCATTTGAATGATTATGGATGCTCATTCACATAAAATAATTTCACGAAAGCACACAAGTGTTTTGTGTTTATACAGCCTGCCTCTACTACAGAAG
Organism: Aphelinus atriplicis; assembly: GCA_020882685.1. Classification (NCBI taxonomy): domain Eukaryota; kingdom Metazoa; phylum Arthropoda; class Insecta; order Hymenoptera; family Aphelinidae; genus Aphelinus; species Aphelinus atriplicis. Next base: position 69,780,339 of record CM037073.1, on the reverse strand, counting down.
AATATAATTTATGCATCTTGTTACGTATCTACATTCAATATTTTCAATCGATATTTATGATTCGTAACTATTGTGAATGTTTTTAATCGCACGAAAAAATTATAAAAGGAGTCTCCTCTAAAATCATTTTTGAGCAAACGGCCTAAAGGAATAAAATATTTTCAATCTCTCAAATATATATATATATATATATATATATATATATATATATATATATATATATATATATATCCCCGAAGTTCTTTTGCAGAAGCGTGGATTAATTACTTCATTGATGCATATGACTGATATAAAATTCACAATTTTACGAAGGTCTGGGATATACAGTATATGATGATTCCCAAAACTTCGTCTGATTATATTCCCCGTCGAAAATATGAAACTCTTTCAGTTGAACTAAAAAAAAATACCTACAAATATTGCTTTATCAAAGAGAAAGCTTTGTAATAGGGCAAAAATCGACCCACCGAATCAGACCTCGGGACCTCGATTTTCGTAATCTACGGATCGAAAAAACATGGAAATCCAAAAGTGTCTGTATGTATGTATGTATGTGTGTGTGCGTCCCGTTTTTTTTTCGTCCACGATAACTCTCGAAAGAATGGTCTGATCGTTTTGAAATTTTGCACTCAGGTTAGTCGCGGCAAAATCTCGGCCGAGTTCAATTTTCAGCAAAATCCGTTGTTTATTTCCCTAGCAAGCGTTGCTAACGTGTCTTCTCATAAATCCTCATAAGTGCTCACTGGGGCTATGAGAGTCAATGAAAATTGATGAGAATCGATGAGATATTTCCCATAGCAACCACTGTTGATATCCTTGGCAACCGTTTGTTTGCATCCCTAGCGACCGTTGCTTTGGAAGCCGGAAAATCAGTTTCGAGTCACATTCGATGGCCAGGGACACCGTTTTTTACCTCCCTAGTAACCGTTTCGAAGGTTGGAAATGATCAATTTATTACTCATTCCCATCATTTTCGACGGCAAAGGACACAAAATCTCCCCAATTAGCTCTTTAACAACCGTTGCTAAGGAGAAGAAAAATTCACGTAAGTTTTGTTTCGTCGGTGATGTTGTAGCCTCTTTGAGAGAGCATACTGCCAAGGCACTTGGCAGCGGTCTTTTTTCTCTGGCTCTAGGGAGTTTATCCAGGGCTAATTATAAGATACGTCCATAATGAATCTCGATCATCAACATATCAACATATCTATTTTAGATAGGGCGGTAAATATTGTAACGGAGTTCAAAATTGCATGCTGTATAAGCAATTTATTAGACTCAAAATGCATTCAGTAAGATTCTAAAATAAAAAGATTTTACATCTTGTTTATCAATAGCACTTCTAAAAGGTGAAACATCTGAAATTCATGGGACTATATGGGAAATAAGGTAACTGCAGCCAATTTGGCACGATTGTCAGATTTCGTATTTCCGGTGCTCTCTGAGCATCTGTCGCCCTCGAGTTCTGTTGAAAGTATTAAAAGAAAATTTTTGTCCCTTCCTCGCCCATTTAGCCGTTGAAATCACACTTTGAAATTTCAGTTACTGATTTGTTCCTGATCCTTTTCTTATAAAAACATCTCATCTTTCAATTGGTCACATCAGTTTTCCCAAAACTATTTTCAATCCTACTTAAAATGCTCTTTTTTTGCATCAAGTACAAGTGAAGCCAATCTGGCACGATTCTTGATATTTCAGCGTATACACATAAATTCTCTTTGACAATATCTCTCTTCTGTTTGCAGCTCGATATAGAAACTTGAGATGGGCGATAAGAAGTTTTTCTTTTTTGCATTTACACTGTTGATAAATGTAACTGGTTTTAATGGTAAGGCAATTCATATTATGGTAAAAATATTTTATTCCTCCGTCTCAAAACCACCTACAAAATATTTTACTGAAACAAGCATTTACAATTCGTTTCATGTCTATATATTATATCATTCATGGGTTTTGCTTTCTCATTACCATTATTATTTTTTCACCCAAAGCATCTTTGAAAAAGCATATAGTTAATGCAGTTAGCAGCGGTTTTTCATTATATCCCTTGTTATCATACAGCCTTGGAAGGCGAGGCAATCGTTGGAGGTCATGATGTACAGGAACACAGATTTCTTTACACTGTGTCTATCAGGGATGTCATGTCTAATACAGATATCTGCTCGGGTGGTATAATCGGCACTTATCATGTCGTAACTGCTGCCCACTGTGTAGCCTCACAGAATGGCCATCCTATTGGTAGACCCTTGTTAGTCATCGGCGGGACCACTGATTTAAACTCTATTTCTCCCGAAAAACGAGAAGTATATGTAGAAAAAGTTTTCGTACCCCTTAGGTTTTACACAGATGTTTTGCAACTATCTGGAGATATCGCTGTTTTAAAGGTAAACATGACATATATTCATCTTCGAACCACAATTTCAATAATTAATTATTCAAAAAAATCTGAACTTTTTTTTCAGCTCAAAAACGCCATTGATTTTGGGCCCAACTCTCGCTTGGAATTGCCTGCCATGAGTAAGAATCACGATGGATTGACGGCTAACTTCACTGGTTTTGGTTGGAATGATGTTAGGACTGTTAGAAATCGTCAGACAGGAGAATATGATGAATCGGGAATATCATATGGCAAAATGCGATTTGCTGAAGTTGAGATCTTGACTCAGAACATGTACGAGAATTATAGGTTACCCGCGTTACCCTGGGTTCTCATGGTTGGTCGAGTTGTCCAGCGAAATGACGTCATAGGAGAAGGCACTTGCAATGTGAGTAATTGTTTTTGTTTTTCATTGACACCAGTAACATCAAATTGTCAATGAGTTTCGGGTTCTCAAAGAGAGAGACCAAAAGAGTAAGCATCGTTAAAAGCATTGTTATGGTACAAATTAAGCTTTTGAATCTGACCACCGGATCTGTTTATGCTTGTGATCTACGGGTTGAATAATGTTGAATCCCAAGAATGTGTATGTGCATACGTGTATACACTGATTATATTGGATCTTGAGACAATATACTTGAATTCGGGAGCTGATTTATTGCAATCATGCTCTATCTACTTTTATTATGGTTATTTGTTCAAATTTGAGCATACTTCCAAATCCAATAGATTTACAGAAAACAATACTGAAAAATATTCAGTGATTTCGGTTAAAAAAATTTTGTGCCTCGCAGCCGAGTTTACGGCCTGCCAAAAACGACGAGGTGAGCGAGGTGCATATTACTTCAATATTTTTCGATTGTAGCAAAAGAAAAGTGCTTATCCTTACGAATGTCAGAAAATCAATTTTCATTAATAAATCCAAAATTAAGTTAGGCCTTAAAATAAAGTACTTTTTGGCCATTTTCTTGTAAATTGGAAAAAAACTGTTCATGAAACCAAACTCACTATATCCTCATATATGTAATAATAAGGTACAAATATATATCTTTTTACCAACAAAATTTTCAAAATTTCGGCACAATGCATTAAGATTTATCTGAAGAAGTATGAACGGAATTTTAAAAATATTGATTTTAGAAAAATGTTGAAGTTTTTGAAAGGAAAAGTTTGATTTCAACTTATAACTTCTGAAATTTGTTAATAAGTTTTACAATTTTTAATATTTTACAAAATCCGTACAATTAATAGCTGTTAGAAATCCAATGCAGAAGAGTCAGTTGGAGTTAGGAATGATTCCCATCTTGAATCAAATTATACGCGATTTAATACCTTTGCCTATACTCTGCGTTTGCAGCATTTCTGGGATTCGATATCAGTCCAAACGATTAAGATGGAAGGTCCGATGGTCCTATCAGAAAATTATGTTTGCATCGCAATGAAATCTTTTCGTTTTTTGAAAAAATAAAAATATGCATGGGATGAAAAACTGGTGATTAAAACTTATGGGAATCAAACGGTCATCCATAATTTTCTTCAAGTTTATCAAATCGAGATGGAGTAGTTGATAAGTAAATCGGTACAAGTAGCATTACAAAAAACATTTTTCTATATTTTTAGGGAGATAGCGGTGGTCCACTTGTATACAACGGCAACATTCTTGTGGGTGTGTTGAATAGGAGCCCCCCAGGATGCGACGAATGGGATTTCCCTTCACAGTATGCCAGAGTCTCATCGTACGTGCAATTTATTGATCATGCTGTAAATGACCGACAAGACCCTATGCTCAAGTCCTTTCTGTTACCTTCACGTTACTAAGCTGCGCGACATAAAAAAAAATACAGATCAAAAACAAAAGCTGTTTAAGAAGTCTCATGTGAAATTTGAGTTTTTTTCATTAATGCAGCATGAGCGAGGCTCAAAATTAAATTTGTCTGACAAATAAAAAATTCAATTGATTTTGAATGTGCATTGGCTTGTCTAACTTCTGGTCAATTTTTTATTTTTCCTTGAAGAAAATAATTTTTGGAAAATCGATGACTCTGAGGGTAAATATTGCCAATCAGTGCCTCAATGTACACAAGAATACACCTTTAAATTCCGATGATCGCTCCTTGCTCCCATCTTTTAATTGCGCCACTGTTAACACGTGCTCTTAGGTTAGCCTATTCCCGAGTTACTTACGGCAGGAAACTTGGGATTGATTTCCATAAGAGCCCGCGTTAACTGTGGCGCTAGTAAAAAAATTTGCAACGTTCCCAATATCAAGTCCCGCACGAAAAGCACTTGTTTGGAGCTTGGTTTATACACAAATAAATGCCGAATTCTCTGAATGATTTTTTTGATCGATTTTCAAGCTACCTCATTACATATGCTCTGATTGCGTGCTTCCGGAACGCGCCGAAAGATCTTCGAGCTTCATTCACATTCGATTACTCGTATATATATATTCAATGCTATTTCTTGGAGATACAATCTGCCAGTGATCAACATCTCGTACGATTCCCCGGAAAAAAACAGATAATTTTGGAAATGAATCGTTACATTGGATCGAGATAGCCGAAAATTTTTCCCACCCCACCCGTAACCGTGAAAATCGCTCGCTCCCACTCGATCAGCTCCCGCTCAAGTATGAAATGACGAGTCGTCCTGAAACCAGTTGGGCCCGCGGTGCGCCAAGATTCTTGACGCACGATGAAACGATTCATATGAAAGCTTAATAATTGACGCCCGGCTCGCGGGTGTATACCGTACACCTATCTGGCCCCGCGGACAAACCCTCCGCGTGTCGATAAAATCTCGGCATCATACCCAGCCCACGATAGCGCACTGAAAAATCTCCACGAATCAATCTCGAAATTAAGAGGCCCATCCAGACTGAAATATGCCTCTCGTCTGTATATGTATGCCTGGACTAGGTCCTCGTAGAACCGTTCAGACGTGCGCGCGCGAGCTCCGATCGAATAAACAAGACGACGACGTGGAAAAAAAGTCACAGCACGAGGCCTAGCAGAACAATCCGGCACGAAGAAATAAAATGGGGAGAAGTGGGCTCGTGCGTCGTCGGAGAGGAGCAGAGGAAGAGAAATGAGGATAGCCGCGAGTGTGTGTGTGCGCGTCCGTACGTGATGTGTGTAAATAGTTTGGATCGCGTCGGGTGACGCGTGATGGACTGGCGGCGAACGGCTGGTCGGGCGTGAGTGTGTGTGTGGGGGGCAGCATTTCGGCACCCCGCCAGCACTAACCGGGCATCAATAGCCCCCCATCTCGCGTTGTACGTCCCGTCGACGAATGACAAACACCCCGCGGGGCAACTGGTACGCGCGCGCGCGCCTCCGCCAAAACCAACACCGCGCGCGTATGTATAGTTCCTCTCATTCATCAGAGCGCATCATCTCGAGGGCCGCTTTGTGTACGTGTATCTACTGACGACCCATACGTATACACATACATCTGGGTACTTACGTGTTGAATGCGCGCGAGCTGCCCACCGGTATAAATAATTGGACTGACCCGCGCGTACGCCCATGCGTTCTCCATTATGGCCGTATATATCGCGTTTATTACCGCGCGACATTCGGGGAAACGATCGATCCGGCCCTGTATGTGGCGTGAGCTTCTCCTCGCGGATCAACACAATGGCCCGTGGGCCTCTCCTCCTCATTGTCCCGGGAAATTTTCACTTTGGTACGTTTTAGGGCTGAGATATACGTATATATATATATGTGCCATGGATATATTTGATTCGAGGCTGGAACCCCCTGTACGTTCAGCTGCGGGAGCTCGAGGACTGCATTTGCTTTCGCGTGTTTTACCCTCGTGCTGTGAATGTGCGGCTCTTAATGTTCTGGTATACCGTGCTGACTGGGCTGCTTTGTATAAGTGTACACATAAATAACGATGGCGATTCCCGCTCTTGAATGGTATATTTACGCCAACAATATTTTCCGCCGAAGACTTATTCAATTCGAGTCACGTGATTCTTTTTAACTTTCAATTTCGTGAATTATTCTTTTTCTTTCTGATCAAAGTTTTGGCAATGTTTCTCTATAAGGATAATCTTTGATCAAAATGAAAAAACCCGGTATTCTCTACTCTATCGATTTTATCTTAGGAGCGAATGGTCGCATGAGGCTAGAGTACCCGACAGTCAACAGATGGCGCGCGAGTGTGTTTTTCTGGACTGATTCGAGCGAAAATTTTAAGCAACAATTTTTTTTTAACTACGTTGAGCCGCGAATGCCATGAAAAATAGTGACAACGAATCTTTACACGTAAGGCTGGGATTTTCATGCGACCCATTGAGATATCAGTCGAATAATCATTTTGATAATTATTTTGACAAATTATACACTCCCCTCAATTCCTTATAGTGAAAATTTCCACGAGTATCAGTGAAGAATCCGCGTGTTGCAGTGCAGGTGTGTGAATCCAACGAGCTTTCTAAATATTTGACATCCAATATAGAATGATCAATATTTCACTGGTGCCAATTCAGTAAATATTCACTGCAAATCATCAGTGAAATATCAGTTAGCCCCTGTTTCACACTCATTTTACTTGTACACGGTAAAATGTGTTCACGGACATTTTCACAATTCCAATGATCGAAAAACCATTGGCACATACAATTCTTGTAAATCGGATTATTATTGAAATACACAATGAAATCGTTGGCAGGGAGGGAATGAATATACGGCAGTTCGCGCTTTGTATGTATGTAGCGAGGAGAGGCAGCTTGATCGGAGCAACCCTCTTCTCGTCCCTCTCTCCTCTCCGCGCCTGAATTCTTCATTCGCCTCGCGCGCACGTCCCGAAATCCGTCTGCCGCCGTCTGACCCCATTTGCTTTCGGAGCATTTGCAAGAGTTTCACTCGGTCGCTCGCGCGCGTCCAACATACGTTACGTATATGCGGAAAAGCCGGATACCCAGCGCAGGACAGATATTGCCCGTTTGAAACACCTGACGTGCTTGCGAAACTCTTGCTTCAGAATCGAATAAAAACTCGCGTATATACGTAACACAATGGGTTCGAGCAAATATGAGAAACTAGTGTGTATGTGTAAGTGTATCATGTGTATCTGTATGAGGGAGAAAGTGTGCGTATGTGTAGAAGACGATTGAAATATGGAAATGTAATGGGGAGCCAAATTTATTATTGCGCTTCTGTGAAGTCGATGGAGAGGTGAAGAAAACTAATAATTTGCACTCGGTTACTCCGGAATTGTTGATAAAATCACGCATGGTGCATTCGATTCACGCTTGCGATAAGATTACACGATTGAACACTAACGACTACGCTCGTACAACTATAACGTTGCTAATGCTCACCATGTGCAATAAGTGTATGTACTCTCTAAACTTAGAATAGAAAAAAAACTGCTATTCATCAGTAGGAATTGCATAACCGCGATAAATAATAGTGAGTATCCGCTGAGAAATCAGAGAAATTTCACTATGTTTCTTGGTGAATTTTTTAGTAATCCTCATCAGCTATGATATTACTATTATTTTAAAATTTAGAAAGTACTTATACACCCCGATGCACGAATAACGTTCATCGATATAATTAATAAACGAGAATCTAATATGAAGAAAAAATCAAATTCCGTAATGGGACGTGGACGTGTCACAGTGTGTTTTTATCCGACCACATTGTAGAATATACGCTGTGGTACAGCACTAAATCATCATTACACATTGGACCGTCGCGTCATTCGTTTGCGGGGGTAAATGCCGAATAGATTAATAAACGAGTGTTGGCGTTGCGAGAGCGCGGGATCGTCGGGAGGATGGAAACAGCTTGGCGGAGCTCGCGCGCGCGTCCAGCACCCTTTATCGTTAAAAATTTTACACCCCCGTCCCCTAATCCGATTACCCGCCGATTTTTTGCCCCCGGGGCACCGGTGCCGCAGCTGCGGTTATGCTAATCAGCGAGTCGAGCTATCAATAAAGCGCGCGCGGGCGCCGACCCTCATCGGGGCGGAATGTCGCGGGCCAAGGATTAAGGAGTTGTTTGCCCACGGGGTGCGCGCACACCCCGTGTCTGTTTTGTGTGTACACCATCGGACGAGGTTTAGCCCGACACTTTGTCCAAACAGTCGAGCAAAGTCGAGTTTGCGTTGAGCGACGGGGCCGAATCGACGGCTGTAATACAGCTTGCGCGCGGCCGAGTGGCTCGAGAGCATTCAAATGAGTGGCGAGGGAGACGCTCGTGAGCTGCTCCCGCGTCGGAGCCTGAGCGACAGACCCAATGGTGGATTTTCCTCGATCATTCCGAGGGGGTTGGAGCTTCGGAGACGGAGGGATGTGAGACTGCCAATGGGAAAATTTGCCTGATTTGATTTTTACAAGATGAATGATTATAAGACTGCAATCATGTCGTGATCTCTGGATAATTGGAAGGGTTTTCACGACGTTTGTTTTGAAATACAGTGAATTTTTATGATTTTTATGGAAAATTGATGGCTTTGAACACTTTTCCTGACAAAATAATCATGGCAGTCAAGAGGTATCGATAATACACCGCAGCACCGCACATGTGACTCGAACATACGCCGAGCCTGTTTCTCCCGCTCGCGAATACGATTCGCGACATTCCACACGCGATGAAACGAAAATGGAAAATACACACGGACGCTGCGACCGCGCGGATTTATATTTCTTGGGCCGCTTCGCGTTTCTCAAACTCTTGGCACGCGCGCGAGCGCACGTTAATTAAACAAGTTTACGAATGCATTAAAGCAGGCAATATACCAGCAGCAGAAAGAGAAAGAGGGCGAGTCGAGAGGATTGCGCGGCTCGAGCAGCGTTGATGAAGGATTATGTACGCGCGGTTGCCTCGAGCCGAGGGATGATTCGCGGAAACCGCGGCAGAAATGGCGCTAGCCGGTATATATACATACACGCACAGGCTCATTACCCATGCACCCTGATGTACACGATATGTATACACATGCCCTTCCTCCTCCCGTCAAGCGCGCGCGCACTTTCTCCGACGCGCAATGACTTGGCGAGCGACACGCCCGCGCCTCTCGTGCGGCTCGAAGCCGCCGCACCATAAGGGTCCTTAATAAGGACTTCTTATGTATATATACGCATGCACGCGACCACCGGCTCCTCCCCATATCCTCCAGTCGTTTCCTATGCTCGTTCTACCTCCGCAACCGAGTCATTTATACATTTCTTTTCTTCATCCGCGCTTTTCTTCGAACCCGCGGGTGTGATGATCCCGTGATCGCGAGCCTTTTGTCCATGATATACACTCATGAATTGCAAAGTGTGCGCAGCTTTCTTCGAGGACGTTTCATTGTGACACTTTGTATATAAGAATAAAGTACGCAGGTTTAATCACCTTGAATATTGTGTGTGTCACGTATTATATGATAACATGAGTAACTTTCTGCTACCTTCGGAGACTCGGAGTACCATCGAGAAAGTATTATAACATTCGTGTTCAGAACTGACGTGTGCTTATTGTGAATCTGCGTTCTCCCGTCGGTACATGATTGTTGGTGATGGATTTGGTTAGCACGCGATGTCTCCAGTACTGGACCGATCGAGATGAAATCCCGATGGCAGGACGTCAGTATGGAGACTTCGAGGACCGACTGAATTGCAGAAAATGATTGAACGAGTAAAAGTTCATCAACGTGAATTCACCCTTTTCTTTGTATTGCCGGGAACCAGAATTCTCATTATCGAAACATCAAGGTCCTCGGACTGTAAGTCCGGACGAGATTCAAAGGAAACGCCGGAAGTTCGTTTTTAATTTTTTTAATTTTCCGCGGAGAGTCAATTACGTGCAGTAAGCTAGCTGGATATGTAGCGAGGATATCCCAGTTGTATCCGATCCTAAGAGATACACGTGTAATTCTGGCTCGATCAGATTTTCTCCTTATACGTTTGTGTGTATACTACACGCTCCGAACAATGATTGATACGAATCTTCCCACGTGCTGAGGCGATGGGGGCGGGGGGCTGGATCATCTAGAAGTTTCCCTCCCACGCACGAAAATTCCCCCGCAATATATACGAATAAAGTGTAGCGAATTAGCCGGGAGTGCGGCGATCCAGCTATAGGGACCCTCGATCCGCACATCGTCCGGGGCACAACACACGTATACACACAGAGCTTAGCGGTAAAATCGCTGAAATATCTAGCAGATAATCGGAGCAGTTCGTGCGGTACACCCTTGTGTCTCCGCGGCAAAATCAGCGCAACGTTTTTACGACATAATCCATCTTTATTACGGCGCGGCTTCGGTGGGGGCGATGGGGTGGAGGAGCCACTGTATACACACACCCATCCTCCGACGCGTTTAATACGCGCGCGCGAGCAGTGACAAAATTGCCCCGGCGAGCTGCGGGCTTATATATCTATATGTAACAGGGCTGAGCATCGGACGAGTATATTTTTGTCGTCCCCCGGGAGGAGCCGCCCCCTCGGCCCAGCCTAATTGCGACGAGCCCCGTGGCACGGCCCCCGAGTAATGGGCTGCTTCTATACTCTCCCCTCGGCTCGAGCCTCTCCACTTTCGCAGATTTTCATGCTCGAGGCGAGGAGTAATCTAGCGCGTCTTCCTTGCCGCGATATCCCGCGTCTCCGAACTTCGGACGGACTGTATGATACGCGGCGATTATTAGCTGAGTGACTGCGTACCGGCTCCCATGGGCCGCGCGGCGACGAAGCGACAACCTGTCGCGAGCCGAGCGGCAACAATTTGCTCCGGATTTTCCCGTGTCGCGTATTACAGGTGGCTGTACTGAACACGAGTATACTCACAAAAATAAAGTCTTGGTTCAAGAAGAAAAATCAGATTGACGCTATAGCAAGGAGATTTCCTCTAGAATTGAGACTATATTCTTGATGAGTCCTTTCAGTACGAGAATAAATCTTCTTGTTATAACGTCAAACCGATTTTTCTTCTTGAACCAAGACTTTATTTTTGTGAGTGTAGGTACCTTTGAATTTCACACGTTGTTCTAGACCAACGCTGCGTGGTACTGAATATTGTTGCTACAATAGAATGATAAAAACGTTTTGATCGGTCGACAGTACACGTTTTTACCGGCTTCTTACCAGTCGTCTCATGCATTCAATCACTAATTCCATAATAATTCAACTTTGTTCAGGTGAGTGAAGAATGTTTGTAATACGCTCATAGACTATAGGCCAAAACAATAGAGAGCGATGTACCATTCATTTTTTTGGCATTTCACCTACATCATCCAATTTCCTTTCATCATTCATCATTCATCTTCATTTTTTTGTCCTACCGAATCGTCTCGATTTTACGAGTCTGACGACCGAGAAAGATGTTTTTATTTTAGATGCTATTGCTCAGCGTTGAATAATCTAAACCGGATCCGGCTTGTCGTTTCCTACCAGCAGCATTGGGAAATTCACATTTAACGCGATGCGATGACTGTTCGCGTTTAGGTGGCTCGTATAGCTCAATACTGGTCCAACGGATATAATAATCTCTCGGGGAGAAATATCGCTCGAACTCAGATTTTCTTATGAATTTTCAACAGCGCTCGTGTTTAATGAAGAGTAATTACAGTAAGCGGAGAAAACAACTTTATCAGCAAAAAGGTATGTAATGAGTCGATTACTCAAAGTCTCCCAATTATGTTTACGGCTGGAAATCTATCAGAGGATTTTAATTCCAGGTTCAAAAACGTTGAAATAGAATTGCAGGCGGCGATCGACGAACGGTGCGCGGTACGTTTTATCTGTTTCTTGTGACATTATCTCTTGTGTGTACCAGCCTCATATATATCTATACCTACACGGTATGAAAGTGGCGCTTGCGTAGAGAGTACACACACACGCATGTGTATACATATAACATATACCACACACTCCCGCGCGAACATGACGGAGAGTAATGCCCTTTTCCTCAAAATCGATCGTATGCAGTGCGTTTTCATTATGCATGCCATTCGCGCGTGCATGTGATCAGCGCCGCTCTTTATAAATTGTACGCGCGCGATATCTCCGCTTGAAAAATTTTTGCCTGCACCGGGGAGCTGGCTCTGAGCGAGGCTCTGAGTGACGTACGTGATGGAGCGATTATTCGGCAGATGATGAATCTCGTCGGTATACGCGTCTTGCGAATCTTACAAAGATCCAAACGCGGATATGAACGTGGGAACGTGAATAATATCATTCATTCAGAAGTTTGATTATTTAGTGCATTTCGCGCGATCGTATAGATAATGCAGGCCAGGAAACATTGTCCCGGTACTGTAAATTTTGCGCAACAGCCGAATTCAACGACTCTCCAACAAAACTCGACCTAAGTTGATGTTTCTTTTGAGCGAAGGTAATACAGTACAAAGTGGGCTGTAATCTCTGGCGTTGCGTTGTAAATAGCAATTTTCGCGGAACGCTCTTGCACCTGTGCACGTACCCGTCGGAGTATTTGGAACTATTCGAGAGTTGGAACAAAATCAGAGAGTCATTATACGGACAAGCCGTCATTAAACGAAATTAATTGAAACGGACAAATCAATATTTATGAGGAATAAATGTATGGGTATAATGCCGGTTAATCGGGGAGGGCTTTTTAATTAAAGCAGCTCGAGCGCGCAGTTAAAGTTTGCGCGGAGCTGTCAAGAATTAATCGGCGTATAAATGGCAGGGAAGGAGGGAGAGAAAGGAGGAGAGAGAGTGAGATAGTACGTATATATGTATAAGCGGCGTTTTTCCCCGAGAGCTGGGACCCCCTCGAAAAAGTGCGTGGCCATAAATCTACTGGGGCTCGGGCTCGAGATCGTCTCGCCAAGAGGCTGCCTGATAGAATAAGAAATTAAGAAGAGAGCTCGAGCCTGCAGCCATGTTTTTATATATACCCAGCAGTTGCCCCGGCGAAATCTCGCGCGAGTATATACATATACATGTACCGTTGGGCGCCACTTGTGCGTCGGCTGTGCGCTGGTGTCTGTGTGTGTATACACTCCCTAGTTCTCTCTCGCGCGCGCGCCAACTCCCCCGGGACGAATTCGCAGCGACTCGGCTTGACATCGAAATCCCGTGACGTATCTAATTGGGGCCACTTTCCCGGCTGCTCGCGAGCCCCAACGCCAGATCCACACGGGGGATAAGCCGAGCGAGATCAGCCGGGCTTATATACCCCGTGTGTATATATATATACGCGCAGCAGCCGAGAGAAAAGCTCGATACGCTACACTACACACACTCGCAGAATCGGACAGACGCATCGCTTTCTTCCCCGTGGCTTGCATTGGTCGAGAGCTTTCCACCTTGCTCGACTTGAGACTATACTGCACGCACTGCCGTGGCTAATAAGTAAATGCGCTGGTGTTTCCCATTGTAATTGTATCTCATCGCAAGTTGTACGTTCAAAAGTTCTTCTTATATGATTTCAGCATGAAAAGCGCTAGTTGTTGTTGTCCGTAACGTGTATGAATCGAGGGATGAATTATCCAGACTAATCCCGAGGGATGAATTATCCAGACCTCCTATCTTAACATATACATTTAAACATGCTCAAGCTGAATAAGTGTAATTCACACGACGCTAGCATCTTCTCGTATCAAAAGCACACTCGATCTTCCCGGAAAGTGTTCCATATAGGTTTATTACCCGTCGCACCCTCGACGAGCTTTCCCCGCCATTTCTCGGTAAATTTTCGCGAACGGCGACGCGAAGGGACGACTCACGTCACACGAGTCTACGCTCGAAAACAAAAGTGGCGTTTTGGAAATACTCGTATGGCTCGGCTAGCCCGCAAGCTCACGCGGAAAGCTCGCAGTGTATATACATATACGCGCTGCGAGAAATAAAGCTCAAGCTCGAGCGTTGGCCATCGGCTTACGGCCGAGGGCTAACGCGAATCCCCTCCCTCCCCCGTCCCTGGCTGAAATCTCTGGCCCGAGTGAATCCGGCGTAAATAACGCCGATTATCCCCCCGGCAATTGTTTTATCGAGCGTGCGGAGAGCAGCGAGCTCGGGCCGAGGAGAGGGCTCGTGCTTACATGTATAAAGAGGGAGCCGGAGCGGAAAGAAGGAAGGGCGAGCCTGCGGGGGGAGAGGGAGCGACAGGAAGAGAGAGAGAGAGAGAGAGAGAGAGAGAGAAACCCTCGTTTAGCCACAGCCATCCCCCCCCTCGATCGCTATATAGATATATATACGTATATATAGGTGTATGCGCGGTATATAACACGCCAGGCGCGCACCGGCTCCGAGATAACCGCAGACGCGCGCCATCTTATTCGGGACGTGCCGCGCCACCGTCGACCATCTTTGCCCCTGCTGGCGTACGCAAGCGCGCACTTTTTATACACCCCCTTTGTCCGTCCAATCGTTATCTCCCGGTACGTAGGCTCTCTGATGGGTTTCCTCTCGACCGTATGCAATAACGACGCGCAGTCTCGAGCTTGCTTGCGTTTTCCATTTCTCCAAGCCAGCTCCCTCCACCCGAGCTCCGACGTTTCTTTTTGTTGTTGTTGTTCGAATCGAGCTTGCGACGGTCGGGAAAGACACGCCGTACAGCCGCTCGAGCCCACCTGATCGATAAACACGGCGCGAGAAAAGCCCGGCCACTGCTCGCGTCCTCGGGGAAACTGCTATCGATGCGAGCCTGTATACACACACACACACACACACACACACACACACACGAGCGGTGGGGCTCGGTAATAATTCCAGAACAGCTTGATAGCCTGCAAATTGCGATTGGCGCGCGCACGGAAGGTCGGGGTATCGCGCGCGTATGAAGCGTGGCTCGGGGAGTCGGGGAGATAAAAAAAAAGACGAAGAAGAAAAGACGAAGGGACGAGTGCGGATATATGGACGCGGCTGAATTTATTCATCCGGCGTTGAGGTGGCGGCGCGGCGCTCTTTGATTTCTCCGCGCGATTAAGCCCGTCTCGCTCGTTTTTCCTCGACGCGCGCGCGCGGCACTGGCGGCGGCTCTCTGCTCTCCCCCCCCTCCACCCCGTGAAAAACGAGTGTTTCAGCGAGCTCGAGCGAGGCGCTTCTTGTGTCGCGCGATAATCGCCAAATTATCCGAGCACAACCCCGCGAGGAAGATGTAGCCCGGCGAGAATTATACAAGCGTCCCGGTATATGCCGCGCTCATTATGTGATACCCCTCCAGGTTCCGTATGCTCTCCAGCCACCCCACCAGCTACCCGAGCAATTTCTCAACTATATGTACGTGTATACGTGGAAACGTGTGCGTTCGCTGCTGCGCGTGGCTGGAGCACGCGTCGATCGCACGCCGACGGCCGGCAGGAAGTTCGGATGTTCGTTCGAGTTATCAGCGAGAGATGCGATCTGTGATTGAGCTTCATCGAATTAACCCCGATGTGGCGCGGTCGGTGTTTCAGGTGCATATATGAAGGCTTTGTTTTTGATTTTCTTACGACGTCGTTTTGTCACGGATTACTCCCTGAAGCTTTCTTCTTCTTAAGATTCTCAATTTTTAGAATCCCGGGAAATGATTACTCCATATATGACTAAAACGTTCGTTCAACGTTAGTCTTTTGAAGAAAAAAACCATGGCCAAGTGGACTAGCAGTTTGCTACCAATAAAGCTTTGGGTAAGGAATATTATGTTGAATGTCGATGTATCTTGAGTGAAAAGTGATAGTTTTGAATTTTCTTCCCCTTCAAAACTAGCAGCATATCAAATTTTCACTCATGAATCGGTCCACATCTCGCCTTCACTTACTCGCAGCGTGAGCAAAATCTCAGAAAGGTCGTATCATTCATTCCGTAGATTTCTTGTACAACAAAGACAACGTTCCTTATTTACGTATATATACGTTTTTAAGATATTCGACATAGTTCGATCCGTAAATTACGAGAATTAAGGTTGAGTGGTCCGTTTTAATGAAAAGCATAACATATTTCCATTATAAATGGCTTCACCCTTCGTATTCGTGCGCAGATCTGAAAAATTGCACGCGTACATAGTTTCCTGAGCGTCCCCGGCGGATCGCTATAGCTTTTCTCTCATTTTCAACAGTTTGCGAGCGCGTGGCATCTAAGGAGCGTCCGCAACCGAGCGTGAAAGCGAATTTCCATCCGGATTAAATTTTAGTACGCGGATCGAAGCTCGTGACCAAGTATTAGATCCCATTCGGAAGACGGTCCGAGGTAGAGAGAGAGAAAGCAAGTTTGCACAGAGACCTCGCTTACCTCTTCGGGGAGCTCATTTGAATGGAGCAGCAATTACTCCTCGGACGATAAAGCGGACGTTTCCAGTCGATTCCTTAATGAGCCAATCATCGTTAGGGGGAGTAACCGCGCGGCGCGTCTAGCAGTCGGATCGCATCCTGCAGGGAGGGAGAAAAGAGTGTTTCGCGGGGCGAGTTGGTACCGCGGGGGCGGCGGCAGCTCGTCTCGTTCACGGAAGCTAACGACTAAATAAGTCGTCCGGCCAATTAAAAAACTAATTTCGATTAGAGTCTCGGCCGGGCGCGACGTGGCCGTTCAGACGCGCCGGGCTTAAGTACAGGGGAGGCGCCGCGCGCATAAAAAACACGCCGGAGGGGAGGCTTATCGCAGCCGCGGCGGAGCTGCGCCGAAGGAGCTGGTTATCGACTCTGCTCCCGGCTTGGCTGCTACGCGCACTTTCCTCCTATTTTTTTACGCCCCACCGAGTTTCCGCGCGCGCGCGCACACACTTTTCTCCCGCGGCGAGATATTCACGTATATATAGAGAGAGAGAAAGAGAGCCTTGAGCTCCCCTTGCGAGGGACACGCCGCCGATCGCTCCTCCGGCCGTTTCGGCTTTCTTTCAAGATCAACTCATCTCACGAGCGATCTCAAGTACCGGGGTAATTGAGTCGAAGTTTTTTCACTATAATGGCCGGGAGCTTGTGAGAAAATTCTCACAATATACTCGTGATTGCTTCTTTCGTTGTCCTACGAGTGCGCTTCGGCGGAATCGCAACTCGATTTTTCATGTACAATTACGATCCGAGTTTGAACGGCAATATACACTCAGTGTATCCATCGTATCCATCTATGCGCAAACTGTCCCCGCGTCACCTTAAATACGAAGTTGCCAACTCGACTTGATTCAAATGATGAAAGATCTCTTTGATTCGGATCTTCCCACGGTGAGGAGTAGCACCTCTGAAAATCATATTTTTTGTCAAGTGTATCCAGCAATGATTCACGGGGTCACCGTTGTTTGATTCACTCAAAAAAAAAAAAAATAAAACCTATTTACTAAAACCTAAGACTATTCAACAGCTTTTAACTCTTTTGATAGAAATCAGACGAAATGTCTTGGTTACGAGAAACTTCCATATGACTCGTAAAATCTGTGTCTCGGCATTATTCTATGCAGTCAACGATATTCCATTTCGCGGTGTAACTATTGTAGACGCGCGAATATGTTTGATCCAAAGGCCCGTCGATTTTATTATCTACCTTATATTAGATATCGGTCGAACGTTCCTGTCCATAGTTATCCATAAAAAATAGAGATTCTGTGAAAGCGTATTCAATTATCCATATAATCCCTGCCCCCTATATTTATCCGTCGAAAATTCAATTCTTTCACTTCTTTCCCACTACAGAAATCATTCGGATAAATTCGACAGCAAGACGGATCAAACATTGCCATAGATCCAAGGAACCTGACCAACCGCACCGAAACAGCTTGGAGACTGAAAAATATTTCATACACTCAAGTCCATCCTTGGCTCTCGCGTAGCGGCTGCAAATCTTTTTTTTCCTCCTCTCCGTCGAAAAGTGTCCGGAACCAAGTGTACACATACATGCATACGCGCACGCGAAAGTGCGAAATCTGCCGAGGATCTACGAGTTGAAGAAGCGTGTGCAGAGAGCCGGGTTCGGCCGCCCACGCCCTCGTCGACGTATATAACGCGCGCGAGCGGCATTAGAATAACAAATAGCGGCTGCGGCGCGTCCGCGCCCGGGTATCGGGCGAATAACCGCGGGGCGCCTCACCTCGCTCTCTTTCTCTCTCTCTCTCTCTCTCGAGCTTGCGCGTATATGGCCAAACATCGCGACGCGACACGATTAATGGCCGGGCCGAGTCTGGCGCGCAGATATATCCCAATTAGCGACGACACTCTTCGCTCGCCCAGACTCTTTCTTTCCCGAATGTGGGTGTGTGTCTGTGCGTGTGTGTTTTCTCCCCTGGCCGAATTAATGTCCCGCGGCGCATCGACAACTGCGCACATCGCGCCCGCGGCCCGACGCGCATAACTAATTGAATTCGAATTATGAACGATGTCATTGGATAATTGATTTTTATTTTTTTCACCTGCGAATATATATGAGCCCAGTTTATTTTCTCTATTTTTTTCCTTTTGAGTATCTCGAGAGAACGAGTTTTATATATATATATCTGTGTGATTCTCTCGAGGCCTATTCCCATCGCGGTCTCGGTTTATTC
Organism: Aphelinus atriplicis; assembly: GCA_020882685.1. Taxonomy (NCBI): domain Eukaryota; kingdom Metazoa; phylum Arthropoda; class Insecta; order Hymenoptera; family Aphelinidae; genus Aphelinus; species Aphelinus atriplicis. Next base: position 69,761,553 of record CM037073.1, on the reverse strand, counting down.
TATACCGAACTGTCACCGATGAGTTCGGTCTTCAATTTTTCCCTCGATCTCGAGGAGCGTGGAAACCTCACGTTTTGAAATGGACATTTGAATCATTTTGTATGCGCCAACGCCCGGTATGAGTTCAAGAACCCCGAAAATGATGTGTAACGAGGTTCTTGAAGTGGTCGCATATAGAGAATTAGAAGACGAAGGAGAAAAAAGAAACAAAAAACGTAGTAGCTCTGTTGAGACTCATGTACAGAGATGATCCGCGGAAGGGCGCACAACACAGAGAGTGAAATAGGAGAAAGTGAGGACGAAGAAGTGGAAAAATGAAGAGGGAAACCAGAGCCGTGTATACTTAATACAGTTGGGCTGCAGGCTCCTGGTGTTATGTGTCTTGCATCCAGCACTCGAGGAGTCGAGGGTTGCTTGGCGCCGTACTACTATAGGTACAATTTCAACCTTACTCGTACACAACTTACTCGCTTATCGGACCTGCAGGTCTCGCAGAGAGGAGGACATTATAATTACTTTCCGAGTCGTCGCAGTTGATCTCGAAAAAGTCGTGTGCGTATGAGCCCACTTGGAAAGCGTATATATACGTTGCTTGCGGGCAAGAGCAGCAGCCGATTGTTGAGCGCGGGAGCGTCGTTTAGTAGCGCGGAACAAAGACGCGTGGGCCGCACTCGACGCGTTGCGCGTGGGACCTTAATAACCCCACTAAACGGGCCAGCTGCCGTCAAAACACGTGTATACGTACGACTTGCGCGCAGCGCACTTAGGCTAATGCGCCCGGTGTATGATCCCGAGGAGGCGCTACTGCCTACTTACGGGAGCGGCTGCGCAGACACTTCCTCTCTGTCTCTCTCTCACGTCTTTCGAATTCTTCCCGAGCGCGAGCCTCCATGTAGGCGATACATTTCTCCCTATTTTACGTTTTGCGCTGGCGAGCCGTGTATGACGCGACGGGTGGCTCGTCCCCTTATTTACACTTCGCCAACAGCGAGTCGAGCTGGGCGTTCTGCGCCTCCTGCAATCGAGGCTTCGTGTCAGTCGAGGAACTCGTATAGTTGTTGCATGGATGATCCACCCGACTTTATGTTTTCGATTCATTCGCATTTTTCAGCCGAGAACTTTTTTAATTCTCCAAGTGGCAAAATGATCTTTGGGTTTCGTTTGAACCCAATGTAAAAACAATTGTAAAAACATTACAAAGCTTTCTCTTTGAGAAAGCAAAAGTAGTATTGACTATCATTTTTTTGTCATTTTTCTGAACTTTACTCAACCTGTTCGTTCAGTTTTATAGAAAATAAAAGTGTATAAGGTAAGTTGGTAAAAAGTTTGATCACGAGTACTTTGTGGTTTCCCTTTGTTCGCAGTCAATGAAAAAAGAACCACCTCCACATAGATTTTGTAAAAAAAAAATAAGAATTGCACTATCAGAAAGAATTTTTTCATTCTACTTTATTTTCACTTTTTCGTAAAATATTTGTCCAGTCACCCGAGGCTGTTCCAACGACGGGAGTTTACGTACCCCCAACGCTACTTGTCTTGACTCGAGACCTCATTATCCTGGACGGGTCTCTGCAGCTTGTCTCGCGTCGCATGCCCCCAGTCTCGCACTCACTCGAACCTTCACATTTCACTTCAGCTCGAATGCGCATCTAACACCGCATTCTTTTTCCAATCTCTGATTTTTATTCGAATGGTAGATAATAGGTTTGTCAAAAAGAACGTCAATTGTTATAGCTCAATTATTACGAAATTTATGGTGATTTTTCGCTATGACAAGTGTCATGAAACATTATTCTGAAACTTGAAAATTTTCGGGTAAGATTGCATTCCATCAATGAAAAAGCCATATATATAGTTTTAGGATTTTTAAAAGTCGTCAAATACCTAAATTTTCCGTGGCGAAATCCCACCACATTCATGAATGAGGTGAATGAAGGCGCACGAAATTTGTTAAAAGCTTTGAGCCAGGTCCTATTAAAAATAATGTGTGAGTGTGTATGTGATATTATAATAAATAACAGTATAACGGAGCGATAAAAACCATTATACAAATTTTAAAAGCAGACAGGTATTTATTCAACTGATCAGTACAATGCGCCAGCGAGTGAATTAAGTCCAAATATTAGCATCGCCATGATATACTTGTGTAACTGCAGCATTTATTTGCATCTTCCCTCCTTAATTCCCTCGCGTCATCGGAATAAGTCTGGAGAGAAAGAAAACGCTGAGCCACGGCCCGCCTCCTTTCTCCACTCCTAATATTTATTTATATCAATGCTTTCATAAATATACACACAAGCGCGAGCAGCCAGTTCGACAACGAGATATTCTCGTTTTTGGATCGGCATAACTTATAAATCGCCCGCCTAATGTCCTCGGGGATTATGCGGCAGCTTTTTTTCGCGATAATCTCTCTCGCGCGCGCAACGCGAGCACCGAAATTCTTGCCAAAGTGCATATATATATACACTGCAAATACGAGTCGCCGCTGCAAAAGGTAAATTAGGCTGGATATTCGTTTTTCACACCTCTACTCTCTCGAAAGGGAATAATCGAACGATGCCCGCGTGGCGTGCGCGGAATGAGCTGCTCTCCCTCCTCGTTTCCCTGAACCCGAGGTGATTACGAGCAGAGAAAGAATTTTCGATTAACCGAGGATTTGCCTTTGCTCGCGCGCGAGCGGAGAGGCGTCGAACTAAATTATTGCCCACAAAAACGTTAATTTTACGCCCAATGATTTGGGATCCCGCTCCATTGGGATTGCCCGTAAGTTTTGCTCGCTAGCGAGCTTCCGAAAACTGGTTATTTTTGAAAATACATTATTTACGCGGACCGTTTTCCTGTGGCCGCTCGTATATTAACATAATCCCGCGCAAAAACTCCGATTAATTATTTGAAAACAAGTTATTACGAAACTCAACGCGAATATAATTGAGTGGATTTGGAAAAATTAATAGCTATCTCAAATCCTCGTAATTCCAAGGTAATTTTTTTCTTCTCACCCAGCGTCGTACGAGTCATAAGCCCTGCCAAGTCAAAACAGAATCTCGTTGTCATCCAATATCTGTAGTTTAAATAAAGAATACACTTTTTCATTTCAAACGAAGGAACAGATCGTGGTCAACAGTCATAGCAAAAAATTATTCGTTCGATCAACAAGACATGGATCTCCATAAGCATATGGTTTTATTCTTCAGAAATTCAATCTTTACGGTGAAACGAGTAGAATTGTATAGATAAAAACTCAATTTATCTGATTTGATTTGGAGTCTAGATGAGATACATAAAAACAGTAACGAACATTAGTAAGTAACAGTAGTATACAGTTGTAGTTCATATTCGTGAAATAATTGCTGTACTGCAGTATATAATTTTGACTATGTGTTTTTATTAAGAAAATCTGATGAGACCAACCGGCGTAACGTACTTAAAAATGAATGGTTAAAAGCTTATGGCAAAGGTTAAATATAACTCCATTTGAAAATTCTACACATTCAACCAAACGAAGTCTAGAGAAGGAATTGGTAGATTTTGGCAAAAAAACCGAGCAACATACCATTCGATTGCCTGATGGCATTCCATCTACAACATCAAATTTTTATTTTCATCATATAATCTTTTTCTCAACCGCTTCGATAGGTCTCCTTTATTTTTGTCAAATGTACCCAATTTGCGCCACTCCTCAGGCCACCCTCTCCCCCCAGATCATGGATTATTGATTTTCTTCTTGATTTTACGCGTCTTATGACCGAGAAAAATTTTTTTTTCAAAATGCTATTATTCGGCGTAGAAAAATCCGAACCAGATGCGGCTGGGCTCATTTTGAAGGTATTTAATAGACCTTTTTATTATACATTTTCACCCAGTTCATCCCACAAAACTTAATTGTCAAACAGTTTGAATATGATCGGAGGATACGATAGAAACATCCTATAAAACATCATTTTATTCGATCCATCCTAAAAATCAATCGCGTTCTCAATTGCCTCGAAGATGAAACGTAATGGAGTTGCGCGAAGCATCCACTGACAAACAAACGTACAACAAGCTCATTTGGGTAGACGGCATGTACAGATGCTTCTCGCCCGCTTCTGCAGTGGAATATCGCGTATCGTGAAAGGGAATACACAGAGTTGAAACATACACGAGTTCGCGTGCGCGCATCCGCGGCAGGCGCCGCGCGCAAATTCTTCGTCGTCGCGGATGGCGCGAACGAGAAAGATAGAGAGAAAAGAGAGAGAGAGAGAGAGAGAGAGGAGGGAGCGTGTATCGCATAAATTATCGGGCGGAACACACACGCGCACACTCGCGGCTATATAGTGTGTCGAGACGAGCTGTAGCCCCCCCGCGAGAGACCGCGGAATAAATTCTGCCCTAAGTTGAGATAACCACGATTAGCTGTAATTCTTGAAAATTATTTCCCGTACTCTCTAAATTCTTTACGGTGAAAATCTCACTGTAAGCTTCAGTGAAACGTTTTTCACTGTACTAACACTGGATTGTTCACTGTAACATTCAGTTCCAACATTTCCATTGTAGTTACAGTGAAATTGTACTGCAACTATACAGTGAATATTCACTGTAGTACAGTAAGATTTCACTGTAAGGAATTCAGAGAGTAAGTTTGACTTCATAAGATCACAAGGTAAAAACACTCGCAGCCTTATTTGACATCACTCCAAGTATATGCTGCCAAGGAAGCGTGCTTGCGAGGGAAACACTTTTTTCCAACTCGCCATCGTCAATCGTAGTTAAATATGTTCATCGACGCAGCAGGCCTCGAGAATCGTCATGATTAATATGTCGGAACCCAGATGAAATGGGTACGTATACAAGAAAAATCAGGCCAGTTAGCGGGTGTCGTACGCGGGGAGAACAGAAGTTGAGAAGTCAAGTTTGATTTTGATTAATACGACGGCAGTTTAGCTTCATTAGGGCTTATTTCTTGCTTCTCTTTTTCATGTCGAACTTGCGGCTGCTTGGGGTGGCATATATGACACGGAAAGAGAGTGGAACACATGCTACGGGCTGCAGATACGAGTATACACGTATATATGCGCTCCGTTGCGCGGGGAAATGGAGAATTAAAACCGGGCGCGCGAGCACAGCAACACCGGAAGGGGCGAGTAAAAGTAATATGTCACCAGACACTCTAGCCCCTCCCCCCCTCCCCGTCTCACACAGCCACACATATGTGACCACCCGTGAGAGACACGCTCTTTACCGCTCGTGTCATGATCCTTTCTGAATTTAAGAGATGCCCAATTACGCGCCACAATATATACCCGTTATATTCTCGCGAAGAAGTCCTTTGCGTGCTTTAATATCGTACATCAACCGTTATACCCCGCACAGCGCACACTCTACGATATATTTCATCGATGTGCGCGAGGTAGCGACTATTTACAGCCGTACCTGCGCGCGGCAACGCGCATCCGAATCCACGCGGTTCATCTTTTTTTTTCTCGTTTTGTCGACGGATCGTCCCGACTGCGATTGTTTCCGCGGTTGCAACAAATTGAACCGGGAGAGTTTCGTCGAAGCGTCTAATGCGGAACTGAATGCACGTGAAATAAAAAGGTTTGAGAGTTTGCGCATGCTACTGTAATTTTTATGAACTTGATCCAATTCGTGCGAGCTTTGCTTTTTACGAATATTATCGAACTCTCTAGAGATTCGGAGATGGGCGAGTATCTATTGATGAAGAGAAACCATAATCGATGACTCAAGTAAAATCAACAACTAGAATCAATTTTCACTTTAGACCCACGAGTTTTGATACAAAAATTTACTGTATATTTATGTAAGAATTATTGCTATCAAAATTCGTGGTAGAAAAAAGTAAAAATTCACTTTTATAACATGAAAAACGTCACTGCAGTTCCACTCAATAAATTATCTACCTTCGGTCAGTGATTTTTTACTCGACAGAGCTTCTTTTCACTGTGAGCTTTCAAGAGAGTATTTCCCATCCCCGTCGTTCGATTCGAGCTTTTGACATACAAAGCTCCTATGCACACCCGATCACACACGTCCGATGTGCGCGAGAAACGTATACACGAGTTTGGATCCATATTCGGCGCTGTCATTATGATTCACAGCGTGGCTTCCCTGAACAGCGAAGCTGACGATTCATACATCGCGCAAAAGCACGCATATGCGTATACATTTGCGTAAGCTCAAAGAAAAGCTTGGGCGTCGCGTACGAGCGCGACCAGCGTATCCACTCGAGCTCAAGCTCCCTTCCGAATCGAATTTGAATAGCAGGCGAGTCGTATATGCGGAGCTGCGGGAGCCGAGGCCGCGCGCGGACAGGTCGGGGCGATTCGCGGAGAGGCAATGGCGCGCGGGCCTCGGCGTGGGTGGGCTGGCTGCTGCGCGCGCGCACCACCTCTCGTCTCTTGCCACCACTCTTTTCGTCTCCCGGCTACTCGCTCCGCCGATGATGAATCGCCGCGACTCTTCCGCCGCGTACGTACACCGGGCTCCTCGCTTTATTATTATACCCGCCCGCGAGAGCCCAAGCCCCGCTCGGCTCTTCCGCGTTCCTCCCTCCATAAACTCCCTCTCTATATCTCTTTGATGTATATACGTGTTTTCCTTCAATTTCCCCCGCCCCCTCTCCAGCTCGTGTCGAGTTTCCTTCGGCCCTTATAGTGCGCAGCTTTGACGCGCGCTCGTGTGAACGTGTTACTCGAGCGCGTCTTCCTCGCGCGCCTCTTTTTTTCCCCCCGCAGTTTCCGGAGAGAAGCTAAATGGTGCTCGCGCGCGCGCGACTGCGGCAACGCTTCGCGCGTTATATGTGTGTGTGTGCGAGACTCTCGTCCGTTTAAATTCATGAGTTGGATACGTGATAAACACGTCGGTCGTGGCTTTATTACGGCGAACTTTCATTGTTATACGTACGCTTACCCGTGTGTAGATATATCCGCGCTTCTGATCGTGCACAATTTAATTGCCTTTTTTCGCCCCCACCCGAGCTCCGTGTAACACGCGTATAACGCCGAGGGTGTATATTTTAACCAGAATGAAGTTTACAAATCACTTTGATAACTTTACGAGTGTAGCTAATTCGTTAGCTTATCACTCGTATTAATGGGATGAATTATGGAAAATGCGTACGGGAGAAAAATGCGAAATAATTAATTTGATGTATATCATTCGGTATATACTATCTGGAGTGTCTTGGAGCATGAGTTTCTCATATCCTATGCCAATCTCTATATAGTTGCTTCACTGATGAGTTTCGGAATAACGCGTGTTTCTCGATTGATTCGTCAGGTTGAATGATAGCTCATAATTATTATAAACACATAAAAACAATAACTGTAATCTGCGTACGTAAGTTGAGTGAAATGAAATAAAACTCACGAGGTATGTACAAATATACTCTCTCTCCAAAGCTTACAGTGGAAAAATCATTATATGAAGGTGGATGAATTATTGAATGAAACTGTAGCAGATTTTAAGTGTGATTAAAGTGAACTTCCACTTTAGTTCCATAAGTTTTTATAGTAACAATTCCTATATAAATTTCGTACTGAATTTTTGGTATCAATAATTATACAATTAAAGTTAAAATTTACTCTAATAACACAAAACATTCACTGCAGTATCAGTCAATAATTTATCCACCTTCTTTCAGTGATTTTTCTCTCCAATACAGCAGTTTTTCACTGTGAATTTTGAAGATAGTACTCTCTTATGCTTGCAGTGAAAAACTGCTGTATTAAAGTGAAAAATCATCAAAAACACAACAGTCACGAGAATTTACTGCGAATTTCATGTACCTAAAAATTTTTGCTTTCAGAACTCATACGACTAAAGTGAAAATTCCCTTTTATCATACGAGAAATTATAACTGATGTTCCAGTGGATAATTCGTCCACTTTCATGCAGTGATTTTTCACTTCGATACAGCGGTCTTCGACTGAAAGCTTTCGAGAGTATTGACTCGATGTTATAATTGTCGAACGGGTTCCAGCTAAGAAGCGATTGTGGATAATGACAAAGGTCTGGGAACTGGTCGAGTTCGGTAGGCCGCACACTAGCCTGCATCTATACACGCGTATACAAGCGCGTAGCGGCCTGTGGAGCGATTTGCATCGCGGCTGCAACGGTTTGGTGCGTTATATGTACGCGCGAGCCCGAGTTCGCCACTGCAGGGCGCCCAAAAGACGACTTTCACCCGGGCACTCTCTCCTCGCCGCTACCCGCCGACTCTGTTTCTCTGCGTGTGGCGAACCGATGTGGGGCCCGTCGGCTTTCTTCGATTTTTCACTCGAGCTTTCCCGCGCCCGGCTATGCATCGGGCCCGAATGAGACGTCGCGCAGCGGCGAGCACGTGTTTCAACGCTGATTTATCGCTTTCTAATGGTTCCGTGTGTATATATACGCGTACAGCTCTTTTTTCGCACCGACGTAGCGCGACGGATCTTGATATTTTTGGACGGCTTCGAGTAAGCTCCTGATGATCTCGAGCTTTTCAGCTCCACTTATGGGTATATACACTACGCCTATAACTATATATAATGCGAGATTCTCGATTCCGAATGGTTTGATGGATTTTGATGGCTCCATTGCTTCGGCTCCTTTCCCGCAGCCTGTGGTCCGAGCCATCGTGGGTGGGTGAATATTGAATGAAGATGTATTTTTTTTTCTTCATTTTCACGGGTTCATCAATGATCCCGTGCTTGTATGGCAAAGATCTTGATATTCTTGGATACTCACGATGTATGGAGTATTGTGGACTATAGAAAAAGATTGTACAGTTGAAATTTCATTGACGAGTAGGACCATTGGTTTGTCAATTATCTAAATCTCCATATGTCAACCTTATTCAACAATGCTGCACCAAGTTTTTCCTTGAATATATTGTTCTCTCTCCTTCCTCGGCAAGTACGGTTTTTGGAGTAGAAAAAAATTTCGGCAATTTTCGGCAATTTCGGAATTTTTTATCGAATAATAAAATGAACAGCTCAATAATTCCACGAAATCGCGTAGAATCAAACTTCAGCTATATACACGAAGGAGATAATTCACGCTCAGCCTATCGTGCTTACTTCGTGGAGGTATTGAAGGCACGGTAATATAATCGTAAATTTCCTCGACCACGGCAATACCCAAAGACACGTTATAAAACTTGTATACCTCAGAATATGATTAGTTTATACGTGTATCATGAAGCTCGACCGGCTGTACGCTTCAAGAATCAACATTAGTATATTCAATATAACGCTGAATATACCGGCGACTGTTATTTTATGATATTTTGCAAAACTTGTCAGCCAGCTCGTAAAGTATGAAATCGGGGAAATTTACTGTCGGCAACGCTATAGCCTTGGGGACTAGAACCCGAGAGGTTGAAACGGCCCACCGACAATTGCTGTTTGCATCCTTCCAATAAAATAATTTAACTTCCAGTCGGCGGAGGATCTCGCTTGGCTATTCAGGTATAGTGCAACATTTAATATTTACAGCGCAGGAGACCACCAGGTAGTAGCCGCTTGCGCGAGGGCCACGCACACACACAGATGTATCTATATACATTGAGGGGGTCACTGTAAAATCTCCGAATGGACCGAGCTACCAGTAGAAAGGTATTTTTGCGTAACATTCCCCAAACATCCATCAAAAGCGTCATAAATTTCTGGCTCGGCTCCCGAAAGTTGCGGCCTGCGTTCGTAAATTTCCCGAGAAAAAGGCCGTATTGCGCCCGGCCCGGAAGCGAACAACGGCTCGCGCAGCTGAATTAGACGTCAAAAAATCGGGCTCGTCCAGAAGCACGGAACAGAGGCGCCCTGCGCTCAACAAAAACACTCGTATTCGACGTTTTCCCCTTATTTTGCAAAATGTCCTTGACGCACACGCGCATATTTGGCAAATCCCGTATGCCTCTCGATTTCTCCCATCCGCCAATCGATCCCACGCGGAAAAATTTCACCAAAGAGTCATTGGATTCGCGAGCTATATTTATACGCGAAAGTGACGTGCGAACGAGTTTACGGGAAACGCTACAACTCGAGCGCGTTTTATGCCTATACACATAAAACGCTATGCTCCCAAGCTGCACACACGTATACACGCAGGATTCAGGTGTGTGTCGGGGATCCATGTGGCTCGCGCGGGAGAGTCAGGGGGTCGACCACCCGTCGATCGGCGCACTGGGTTTGTTGGTCGACCGCGACTTTGCGCCCATAACAAAGTGTCTCTCTCCTCTGCCGTGGCTGCATATGTATGTATATAGGTATATATGGCACGCAGACTCGGTCTCCGCAGGAGAGGAGGGCCTTTGTGCGGCTGACTCTCGTGCGGGGGCAGCCCTTGTCCGCAACAGGAGCCCGCCTGGAAAAACTTGGTGCGCGCCGGGGAGAAAGCCGCAGCCCGAGCTATGTAGTGGCGTATATATTTTGACGTCATGCCCCCCTTCCACCGAGAAATTAGTATAATAAAGGAGCTGCGCGGCCGCGAGACCGAGCTGGTGGGGGCTAACGGCGCTGCAGCTCTTTTCCAGCCGCGGCCCTAAACACACGCCGTAAATCTCGGCATGGTGTATATAGATATATATATATACCTATAATATGTACGAGCTGTATGCGCGCAGGGCCGCTCCTTGAACGCTCCCATCGGCTATATCTCTCTTCTCGGGAGCCCTCTGATCGATCGACGTTTACGTGTAACGGTCTTCATCGCGCGACGACCGACACATACACACCACACGCTCGAACCTCCCTTCGAGTACGACGTGTCATTTGGCTTTTCAATTACGATATACTTTCCTCGATCGCTGCACGTCTGTCTGTAATTCGAAAACTACGGCAAAAGTGTCGAGCTTTGTCACGTCCAGCCTCGTCTCCAATGGCTGTGTTACTATATGAAGAAACAATGCGGTACTCTCTTGAAAGCTTCATACAGTAAAAACTCACTGTATATTCAAGTGAAAAATAACTGTATCAAGGTGGATGAATTATTCACTGATACTGCTAATTTTTATCAGTCGTTCACTTTTACAAAATCAAATTCAAAACGTATGTAGAGCATCATGTCATCGGTTCAATATTGTTCGTTATCGTATCTGTATACCAAAGATCTCCCCGCTTCAATAGCTTTCTACGCGGAAGCGATTGGAGCGAGAGAAAATGAAAGGCGTGCAACGACGAGTTCTCGAGAAACGAGACTTAGTTGGAAGAGTCAATTGTTGTATACGATTGTAATCACCCACATGCAGTCCCATATATGCGTATATATATATGCCTATAATAAGCTCTCGGCCGAGCTCGACGCGTCTCTTGTGTCGCGCGATGGAATAAGAAAAAAAAGCAGCCCAGCATATACGAGCCAACGGACACGGCGCGCGGGAGACGAGAAATTTATCGAATATTTTTCACGCCGTAATATATAAAACGGATGTGGCGATGACGCACCCGTACCTGCATGTCCCAAAAGCTGCATTTGAATTGCTCGTTATTTTTTTTTTCTTTCCCCGTTGTGTGCGGTTTACCACGTATTTCATTCTATTTATCGTGTCGTCCGAGGAATGTTGACACTTTCCCCCGGCTCGCGCTCTCGAGTCTCGTTTTCTGGAGAAAAAAAAGAAGAAAAGGGAAAAAAGTGGGCGGGGATCTTGGGAGGTTTACCTATACATGCGCGCGCGCAAGCGTGTTTGGACAGAAAATAGAGTTATAATTCGGTGAAATTTATGTGCGCGAGGAATTTTTTTCCACGCGCCGCTCCACCTCTCGAGCAACTCGATAAATCGACTCTCGGTCACAATATTTCTCATCGAAGCGCAGAGGCGTCGATTAATTCCACGCGCAGCTCGTATATGAATTAATCGACGACGATTCGAATCCGTGTAAGAAGAAAAAAATGGACGCGGCCGAGAGAAGTTGAAGAGGCGAGCGAACGGCGGAGATTTCCGCCTGTATCACGTGCCTGCGACCGGGCGTCTCGCGTGTAAATCAAAACGACAATGCTGGTCGCGAGTAACCGATACGCTTGTAGCTCTCCTACTCACCCTCTCGAGCTCGTGCGATTCAGAGCCAAGCCGAGCGGCTCTAACGAGACTCGATGATTTTTAGGCGGGCAGTTTGGCTATGCATGATGGGGGTGCCACGGGGGGGAGTCGGCTAGGGTCAGCCGCAGGGTCAGCCTCGGGGATAATGGAGCAGTGGCCACAAGCGATCCGCGAGGCCCTTTGTACCGGGGAATTCCGGAGACCGCAGTTGCAGAGGTGGAAATTTATAATGCGCAGCCGCAGAGCCACCGCAGCGTCGCGCGCGCGCTTGGCGAAAGCTGCGATGATGCGCGCGCGAACTCTCTCTTCCCGGCCGTAGGCCGTAAATCCTCGGCTGAGTTACGAGCCGACGCGGGTCAGGGGGCCGCGAGCGACTGACCCAAAACGGCCGCTACCTGTCTTGTCCTCCTCTCCTCGGGACCGACTCGAGCTGTATCGTCGTGACGCGATCCGACGATTCGTCCCGGAGGATCACTTGCCCCGGCGGCTCTGACGAATGAACGCTTCGATTGAGCGTGAACGATCGGCTCGGATTAGTGGATCCGCGACCAGCCACTGTGACGACTTGGCCTTTGACGTAAGCCGGCCGTGTTGTGTTGTGTCGACGATCGGATTCGACTCGGCTTGCGCGTCACTCGACTCCGCTGACAACTGAGTGGAAAATTGGGCTGCAGTCGGAGTTTCGACAAAGCCCGTTGTATCCGACGTCTAGTTGCATGGCTCCGATCGCGCGCGCTCTTCGATATATTGTCGCGAGATGTATCTTCGGCAAGAGAAAATGTGAAAACTCTTCAGACGCCATATTTACATTTTGATGGATGATGCGTTTTGAGAGCCACCCGAGATGTCGAGATCCCACGAGGGGAGGTCCTACCCTGCGGGTCGTCGCACCAATCGCGATGAAACTCTCGTGATGTGCGGCTAGCCGTACTCAAATAGCTTATAGATATCTATCTACAGCTGTCCCATGCCGGCGTTGCGCGTTCTCCCGTTAATCATTATCGATTTTATTCATATACCAACGTAATGTCTACATCTATTATGTATAAGTGACCAACAGCAATGTACAAGTGGTGACCTGCAGCGGAGTTGGACCTCGCCCCGGATAGTTCTGTAATTGCTGGATCCATCGCAAAATGGAACAACATTTATCCGAGCCAAATTTACAAAATTTTTTTGGAATTGATTATTAGAGATATCAATCTTAGGTCGGCCAACATATAAAGTCGGCTACGTTGTTCATTGTTTCCTGCAAAAATTCAAGAAAAATTATAAATGAGTTCGAAAACAGTTGAATTTCTTCAGATTTTATAGAAAAAAAAATTATGATAAAGGTAATTTTATCTGAATTCTTATCATATCAAGATATAAGGTAACTGTACCACCCATAAGAGGTTTTCGCGAATTTGACTTTGATAAAATTTGGATTTCAAAACTCTGTGGACGGATCTTGTAGACTAGCTCAATACTTATCAGGGACTATCGTTGAAATCATCATTTCATCATTTTATCTGACTCAAAATGTCAATAAACTAAATTAACTCAAAAGAGCCATATTGGGCCCACGTGTACCCAACGTGGTGAAATGTATCTTAAATATTTATTATATATTTACTCAGTCTTTCGATTTATAATTACATGGAAGGCCACATCGGGTACACTTATATTTCGTGCGAGAGAAAGAGAGAATATTTTGAGTAAGATACAAAATAGTTTGGAGAAAACTGAGTGACGAATTGAAAGGTGAGATGTTTTTTCATATGATAGAGTTATAATCATATGTAAAGAAATGAAAATGACTATACTTCATTATTGTAATTGACTCAGCAGAGTGAAATAAGAAAAGAAGGAAAAAGGCAAGTAGTAGAAGTTCAAACAGTTGTAAAAAAGTAGTTCGAAGGGTTAAATGAGCGAGGAAACGACGCAGAATTTTGTTTTAATAATGCAAACACGATTAAACTGTGACTGGTGCCCAGAGAGCACCGGAAATACGAAATCTGAGAGAAGTGCCACATTGGGTACAGTGCCAAATTAAATCCAGTCACCTTATGAATAAAAAATCGAGTCCTGTACGGTGTAATCAAACTCGATTAACGTCAGAGTCTCGTATCTAACCATTCAGAGATTATTCCTGTCAAATTCCATTGAAATTGGATCATTCGTTAATGAGAAATCGCGCAGACAAGATTTATTTGAATAGTGATATAAGGCTTCAAAGGCCCAAAAAATTTAATCCCCATCAAAATCAATATGGTATTCAGTTAAACGTATTCATTCTAGACGACGTTTCACGAAGACCCAACCACAGTAGACAAAGAATTGCGATAACAAAACAACTCGGATATGGCCCTATGAGACCCAAAATTAATTCGATCAACAACAATATCGATAAGATCATGAGTTAATCCTACTCAATCAAACATCTCTGATGAATCTCATTAAAATTTGACTATTATCAAACGAAAATATTGGTGACAGTCAAGGTACTTTACAAGACCCAAATCAAATCTGACCAATCCCAAAATGAAAATTTGAGTGGTACAAATGTGAGGTATGTATGTATAACACATAAATACATTAGATGTCTGTAGGAAACTCTCGCGTTTTCACAGAGATCCAAAAATACTTTATTCAACCCGTAACAACAAATGATGAGTCCCGTCAGATTTTTCACTTAAACTTAAAAAAATTACTGAAAATAAATATTATTCTGCTTATTGTAAAATGTAGGAATCTAGTGAACGTTGGAGTTGGTGATAATTCACCGTGAGGATTTGAGTGAGTATTTTGACGAAAAATCCGATACTTGTCAGTTGTCGTCTCACCACGTCACGGAGCTTTCTCCTCGATCAAGCAAATCTCGGTGATTTTCGATTGATTCGTATTTTGCTGAACGTTGAATGTAAATACACGTACGTACGCTGTGAGAATTGGGGAAGCACACAGTGGAAGCACGAAAAAGATGGCTGACGCGGAGCTGAAGGGCTGTTTGGGGGAAGGTACATATACATTGAAGCACGCGTCCTCGCTCATCCACAACCGACGGCGGGCAGCTAAAAAAACCGGGCGAGCTCGACCTACCCTCGCGCGGAGAGAAGCCCCCCTGTACGTACCCAAGATCTATACGCACGAGCTCTATTATACGTGCAGAGAGAAAGGCGCGCGTGCAGTGATAAAAGCCGCGCGGCGGCTCGTCGACGCGTCGCGAGGCGAGCATCCGTCAGGCCGTGCACGGAGCGGAGCGGATACACCTTCATTAGCCGTGGCGGTAATGGCCGCGCGCATATGCCGCTGCCGCTTGCGGGCTTGTCACCTCTCGAGCGCCCGGCCCTCAGCCATTGTTCGCGCTCGCGGCCGACTCGCAAAAGCCGCTCGCGCGCTGCAGGCGCGGGCCATTAGCCGCTCGCTCGCGTCAGCTGCTCGATCGATCGCGGCGGCCCCCACCCGGGCGGCCGGGGGCCGGGCCCCGGCGCTCGCCACGCCCCCCCGCGGCCGCCGGCCAATCGCCCGGGGCCCCGCCCGGCGGGTGCGCGCGCAGCCTCGGCCGAGCGACCGCGAGCTGGCGCGAGCGCGCCGGGCCGGACGCTGGGGCGCGCGGGTGGGGGGAGGCCGCTCGTGGGAGGATGAGGAGTAGGAGGCCAGTGGAGTTCGGGAAGTCGGGCAGCGCAGACGCGCGCCTCATGTGCTCCGCCGCTCGCTACTCGCCTGCAGCTCGCCCCGACGAGACGATCGCCAAAGCACGGCGCGCAGCTGCTGCTCCGGAGCCCTAGACTCGAGCCGCACGACAGCGGCAAGGTTGATGCGAGTGCGCGAGTGAGCCCTGCAACGAGAGAGCCGTGGAGAGCCGCGAGAGCAAGATGCCGAGCAAGGGCGAGAGGTCCAAGGCGACCGACTTCAGCATCGCGGCCATAATGGCGCCCAGGGGCCCCAGCAGCCTCGCGCACTACCGACTCGCCGCCGCCGCCGACGCCTCCCCGGACGACAAGCCCTCCTACAACACTCCCATCGGCCTCGACCACCGTGAGTACACTTTTGCCCCCGTTGTCCCGCGTATTCGCCCATCTACGCGCGATTTCACGCTTACCGAGACATTACACGCTTCGCGAGTCAGCGGACTGCACAGTGGCGTTCGCGCCAACCGACGGACCGACTCTGTTCGCCAAACTCGCGTCTCGGATGCAGCCCGAGTCCTCTTTTTCATCTCGAAGAATTAAATTTCCAAATTTCCCGTCGCTCCCTTCGTACTACCCGCGTTGGACGTAAAAGTACGCGATTTTCCACGCGAATGTGTGGGTAATAGTATGTCGGAGAACCATTTCGGAAACTTCGCGACGTGTCACGAGCTCCTCTGTTACGTTGGGAAATAAAAACAACCAGCAAATATAACGGCAGACTGTCGCATGTATTAAAAATCGTAAGAATTGAACGTTATCTGTGCAGTCGTGCGAGCACAAATATGAGCTACGCGATAAAAGCTTAGTCATACTAGTTTTCTCGACGTGTTACGCGTGTCGTGCGGCCACTGGCGTGCAGAAAAATACACGTGTTGACAATCTCGTAATTGATCGTTGCGCAAACTCCGTATCGATTGGTCGGATCGACGGGATCGCGAGGCGAGAATAACGCGGAATCGAGTATATACTTACAGACACGAGCGTGGCGAAACCGTAGCCGTCGGCTCTTCGCGCCGCGGTACGGTAGCCATTTTGAAACTATTAGCGTAATAGCAGCGTACCACGTATGCACTGCACCCTTTCGCGCGAGTTTATCAAACACTCGTTATTTGCGTTATGGCGCGTGATAACTCCCGATCGAAGGATAATTGCATTTTCTCACGTTTATCCCCGTTATGGATCTTGCTTGGGATCGCGAGTTGCCGAACAAGAAGCCCAATATTGAAAGGTTTCCGGAGCTTTGGTTGTCTCCCCCGCGATACCGTTAAATTACCACGTCGCCGCGACCCCCCGGCTCGGGCGCTTTTGTATGCGCGCGGCCCCGCCTCCGTCGATCCATTTGTATCGCTCGGCGGTCAATGCTGAATTACACGTGTTTGGGAAGAATCCGGGAAACCCATGATGAGCCACTGAGCGAGCCTCCATCTCGACAATGGCTTGTGTGCGCGCGTACGGCCGGGGTGGGCGCAACAATGTGTCAAAACAGCTCTTTCGAGCTGCCTGCAGCAGCCAGTGCAAGCGAATGACTTTTTCCGAGTATACGGAAAGAGACGTTTTTCCGACTAAACGCCCGCTGCTGCAGTGTGCGTAGCGTGAGAGAGGCCCGAATGAAGCTCGTAGCGGGCCCTGGAGCGCCGGGCGAGGAGAAAACGAGGGCTGCTCGAGCGGCGACAGGATACACACACACACACACATATATATTCTGGGTGGTCGCGCCCTGCAGCGGGCGGCTATCGTATTTCTTGCGTCGATTCCGAATAACGAATAGCGCCAGCGTCGTGCTGGGCTATATACCTCGCTGGACGAGCCCCGTCGCGCCTCCCCCGTAATACAAGCTCGCGCCACCACGTTTCTTTTAATTCACTCGACTTATATATACCTCTCCTGTGTCTGTCTCTTCGCGACTTTTTGCGCGTCGACGAGGCGATTCAGATTTAGACGGATGGGCTGAGCGATTTGTTGTATACCATGAACGTCGGGGGACGGTCGAGTATACAGCGAGTGATGTTTCGGCTGTCTTGCTAAAACCTTCCGGCAGTTCGAATTTTGCATTAGCTCGACGGGTTTTTCGGCTTGACGGAAAGACGAAACGTCGGATGGCAAGACACGTGGAGAAACATTGGAGAGTAACGGTACGGCGATATTGCGGATGTGAAACGATAATCGATTCAGCAATCGGGTATCGCGTCGCTCGCTGACACAATGCACTTTTGTGCTCGAGAAATGAGCGAACCTCGCGGCTGCAGTGCATGAAATGAGTAAGTTGTTATCGGGGGATTGCAGGCAGGTAACTACACAGGCATCAAAAGCTCGACGAGAGCCAATACCGCTGCTCGCGCTGCTTTATCAAACGCGAGTCTGTATATACATATAGCCAACCACGGCTGCGCGATCGAGCGTTGAAAAGTGCCGGTTTTATCGCCTGGAAACAATGGCCAATTTGGCAATGAGCGCGCAAAACGCGCCCGGTTATATCCGCTGCTCATACCCGCCGCCGCGCGGTTGTAAAGCTACGTCGCAACGCGAAGAAAGTCGAGCGTCGAGGAAGTTACGAAATTACAAGCGTGGCCGACCGCGGACTGGCTATCGTGATTTTTCATAAACGCGCGCGTAGCTTTCGCTGGATGCATGCATATATACACACGTGTGTGTATGTACGTACATTCAATATGGCGTCGGCCGCGGCCATCCTTCGGGTGTGAATGTACGAGTGCGCGAACCGGGCCCGCGCACGTATACACGTATACGAACGACATCCGAGAGGAGCTGGCGCGAAGCGAGAAAAAGCGAGCGAGAGGTACACTCACAAAAATATCTTCTTGTTCCCAGAGGAATTGAGCCTCATACAGAATTCCGCTATTTTCAATCGTAATATATTTTTGATTGGAGAAGAAAAGTCTTCTCTCAAGAAAATTCTGTTTGGAAGTAGCAGAAATTCTTAATGAGGCATAATTCCTCTGGGAACAAGAAGATATTTTTGTGAGTGTACGTACCACGGGGCATATATACATCCGACCGTTACACAGCCCTCCGATATGAGCTTTTTGTCACTATTTGCTTTCCGCGGTCACACTGTCTCGTTTCCCTGTGGAGGCGCACGCAATGGCAACGCGGCGAGAGTTGCAGCTGCGATTTTTTCCTCCGACTCGGACCTAATGAGTCGGGCCAGCTCGCGGATGTAATTCACGGTGCCAACGATCACCACTCTATCCGTTCTTCATTAACCAAACCGAACTTTTTGTTTGCCAACGTGTATAAGAATCGAATGGCAGGCCTCTTGGTGCCGACAGTGTCTTCCCCTTCGTTGTGTCCGGCCCAAAGTCGAGAAATCGTACGTTGCCCGTGGAGATACACAGCGGAAGAGAAAGAAACGCCGGAGTTGCGTATATATTTCCGGCCAATAAAAATAGCGTCGTTCGAGAATCGGGATCGAGAAAGCGCAACGACGTGTGTCGGGCGCGTGCACAAGCCCTTTAGGCGCGCGCGCGAGCAGATATTATTAGCGGGCGGGCAGATGCGCGCGCGAGCTGCACTTGGGCTGCACTGCACGCGAGCCGCGCGCGGCCCCGAAAAAGAGAGAGCAAGTGGCCGCGCGTGTATATCGACTTGCGGCGCAGATGCGACCGACCGACCGACCGGTCGATCAGCCCGCGTGAAAACACTCGAGAGAAATTTCATTAGTGCCGGGCGGCTATGCTCAATTCGAAATTGCCCGGCTGCGCAATCCGGTGCGGTGTACACCAATTTCCATGAGCACTTTGCCGTAAGACGATTTGCGGTCGATGTATCGTTATCTATATATACGTATATATATACGCATGTATATGTATATACACGTTTATACGAGCAACCGGCGCAAATCAGCTTCGCGTGTGCGAGAGCCCATCACTTAGCCGAGAATATTTCCCCTCCCTCGCGTTCCGTAGGAGAAAAGGCTTTATCCGCACGTGCGTCTCGCGGTTGTTCCCGTATCGTATATACGAGTGACGATGAATATAGTGCGGAATCAACGTTGGCAAGATATGTGTGGAAGGGTTTTCGTTCACGTCAATAACGCAGATACGGACGATTAATCCAATTCTACGTAATTGTATCGTTTAATCCGATTCGATTTGGCAACAAGATAGTGCCGTGACAAACGGCCGATATGTCGCAATTGATTCGCTTATCTTAACGATCAGGGGACGAGAAGATCGGGCGGAAATTTTCGAGCCCCCGAATGAAATCCAATCCAAAGTGTCGATTCGGGCACGATCGAAGCGTCCGGTCGTAATTGAAAAATTCCCTTGCCCCCTCAATCAGGCGCGCGCTTTGCGATCCGCTTGCGAAAACATCCGCGAGAAATGCGAACGAAAGCTCTCGGGGAGCTGGGATATCGATCAATACAATAGCCCACGGAAACGCCAACTTCCGGCGCGGGCCCGAGGCACGTTCTCTCCGTGACGTTTTTGATCGGCCGCTCGACGGATTTGATCGCGGCCAATGTCTATTCTCGGATTAATGCAGCCGATCTCGCAGCTGCACCGCGTGCGGACACGGGGGGACTCGCGGGGCGAGAGATCCGTTTCCTCCGTCGCGCGTATTTCTCACGCGCCAGCCGCGAGAACGCGCGCGCGCGCAGTAAATATAAAGTTGCCGACGGATTGTTTGGCCGGGCTTTATCACTGCTTCCTCTCCCGAAATATACTCGCGCTCTCGAGCTCGAGCGAAAGAAATGTATATATTCGCGAGCGCGAGCTGTCTGGGATCGAGTCACGTGTAACGAGCTCGCGCTCGAGTGGAGGCGGACGATTTCGAGAGTTTGGCCGAGCAGAGTTTTGGGAGAGATTTTTTTTCGTTGAGATTTCGATAGACGCGCACTTTCCAACTGTACTGATTGCACTCGGAATCGATTAATCATTGGATTACCTATAGCGATATTTACCGTTGAGTTTCGAATTAATTACCACGCGGAGTATCCAGACGGCGGGAAAACGATAACTCTTGTTTCTCGAAAGGCTCAATTCGGTTTGTTCCAGCAGTATTCGCAAAGGTGTATAGAGCGATCGCCCGAAATTCGATCACCTCAGCGCAGTCTTTCGCCCGAGCCTGTAAACGCGTATTGCAACACGCCTCTATACGAATGAAAATTCCTGCAATTCATGCTCGCGGCATGGAGAGGCATCGAAAGACCAGTAGTCATTGGTCGCGCGCGATAAATTTACTCGGTGTACCGCGTGTCGATCCCCATTCGAGCTCGCGAGGAATTCACCTCTCGCTCGTCTTTGCAGTGGTCTCGCGAGCGCTAATTCATCGGCAATGGCCATTCAGAGGAGACTCAACTGTGTGCTTTTCAAATCGAGAGAGAAAAAACTGCCGCGGTGATGGCGCGATTATTAATTTTGCATCGAGCTGCTACCATCGCGCGCGGCTGCAGCGACGGCGCAAATTGAAATATTATTCTCGAGGCCGGAGCCACGCGCTCGAGCGCGAGAGAGCAATTTTTTTCATCCTTAATTGTGTACATCTATCCCAACTTCCCGCGCGCGCGCGAGCGATGTCATTAAATCGCGAGCTCGCGCGCGCGCGAGCCACGCCAGACTCGTTATTAATACCGACGATTAATCTCGCGCTCGTTCGCGTTCTACACGTGTGCGTACGTACGTATGTGTGCGTGCGTGTGTGTGTGTGTGTGTGTGTGTGTGTATATATATACACGTATGCATATACACGGGACTCTTCTCGCTGCAGCTGCACACGTATATGCGATTTTCCACGTCGCGGTGAAAATGATTGCGACAAGCGCGGCTCCTGCGGTAAGGAGATACAAATTGCCTACAATGCCTCCTTTAACGGTAGACGCTCGCGCTCGCTGCCGTAATGGCCGCCTGCATATCCGCGCGCGCGCCTCTCATGGTGTAAGCTCACACGATCGTACACATACGTATAGGTATACATGTACATACGGACGCTTCTGACACGAGTCACGTTACATAGGATTCGGCGGGTCTAGTATACGATATAATATACTCGTAGGAAAAACGCGCGTCAAGGTTGCCGAGTGAACTTGTTTGCTGTATCACGCCAGAATATATATATATACACACTGTTTCCAATGTATTTGTATTCGGCTCTTTGTCTTTAAATTCATAAATTTTGATTATTGCCGCGGCGCGTTAACATAACAATAATAAAATTGTCGCGTCGCAAGGCGCGCGTGTGTTTTCACGAAGCCAGGCGACAAAGAGCCTGATAATTTTTCTTTCCCGAGAGAGTGTTTTAGAAACAAGCGAGCCTCGCGGGATTGAACAAATAAGCGTGCGCGTGTGTACTTGTACAGCCATGTGCCGAATGCGTGAACGAGTGATTTACCGTAGACTTTTACCTCGCGCGCGAACCAGCCAAGTACTTAATGGCATCAGACGATCTCGAGTGGAGTCGCTTATGAGCTCACAATCGGCCGGTGGTATAAACACGGAGGCACATTAGCTACCGCATAATCCTTAGATAATTCGACTGGGCGCGACCAGCTGCTCCTCGCGCGGAAGCGGCTTTCGCGCGCAAGGCCCGTTAATTAATGCACGAGCCGCGTGTATAACTATACGTGTACCTCGCCGAGCCTCGTCATTTTTTTCCTCTCTTCGCGCGCTGTGGGAGTCTATATTCCCGCATATACGCATGTATCGACCGGCTGCGCATCTCCCTGACGTATCGCTTTACGCACACGAGTATATGTATATGTGTACGAATATATCGCACTTGGCCGATCGATACGACACGTCGCTCCTGAAAAATTGCCCTGTTATGCTTCGACACATCTCTTCTCGGCTCCTCCTATCCTCTTCTCGGGGTTGGAGATCGCGAAACAGCTCCGACTCGAGGCTATACACGCCCGCCGTTCGAGCGCACATAAAATACCGAATTTACGCGGGCGACGAGAGGACACGTTGTTATCAGCGAGACGTTTGAGCATCTCGCACCGCGAGTACAGCGAGCCTGCGGCACAATTTATGCATCGTCCAAGTGTCGAGACTTGGTTGTTCCGAGCCAAGCGAAGAATCGCGAACGTTCATCGTGTGTCCGCCCGTTGACCCGTGAAATTCGGTAGATATATATACTGCTCGCGTCGAAGCTCCACACAACCTGCTGTTGTATATATAGCTCGAGTCGGATTATGAAAGCGCGCGCGACTTCGAGAGAACGAGAGAGAGAGAGAGAGAGAGAGAAAAAAAAAGTAAAAATATGAAAGTTCCATCACTTGTGTAAACAGGCGCGAGCGGCTGCCGAGACCCCGCGCAGCGCCATATACAGTTATTGATATTCAAAGATAACACGAGTCGCGCCTCGGGCTCCCGCGTGCGCTCAATCAAACAGTTTCTATTTGCACAGCGAAGCGTAGTAGCGCGTTCCAACGTCCGGAAATCAAACTCTCGTCGAGCTCCCTCGGCCCCGACTTGTGCAGTCTGCTCACCTTTTTTTTTCTTCTCTTCTCTCTCTCTCTCTCTCTCTCTACCTCGTCTGTCTAAATACGCTACTGAATCTTGCGATCTATCGGAACTACGTGTCATATTTCGAGATCGAATGAGAACAATATAAAGAAGAAGCTCCGAACGCAAAGGAAAATCCTCCTACAGTTCTGTACAGTTTCGTCTGTCTCTTGGTTTCGGTTATCGGCAGGTGAAACGCGGCGGAGATAGACCGGGCGAACCGATGATTCGTTACGCGATCCATATCGCAGATTATCCATCGGACATACTTCTTATTGCGCTTTTCGCCACGACGGTCGCGGCAGTTGCAGCTATATGTACCTGCGCGTTATTACTATTCTCATGTACGAGGTGCGCGCTCGGGGGAAGGGGGATAATTAATTGATCCGCGTCGGGGCGGATCCGCGAACAGGCGGCCCTAATTAAAGCAAGACGGATTCGAAGCGAGCGCGTTTAGCGCTAATTACCGGCCCGGGGAGCCGAGGCTCGCTCCGATAGGCATCGCGCGCGCACCAAACTACAACATATCAAATTGGATTGGCTCTCGCTCGCGCGCGAGCATTATGTAACCGTAGTATACGCGCCGCGGCTATGCTCTTTATTTATCGGCTCTTATTATATCCTCTCCCTGAAGCTCGCGGGTTTCAACCGCAGGGCTCGTATACGCACCAGCGCATTTTCGTTCGGGTGGTTATGCGTATATGTATGTACATGCACGAGCTCGCGCGACGCTGGAGATATTATCCGTGGGACAGGGGAGCGAAGTTTTTTCTCTCATCTTCATTTCTTTCTTCGTCGGCGCGCAGATATACGTGTTAATCCCGGAGGCCGTTGTCGGCTTGGAATTGTCGTCGAGTCATCGCGACTAATTGCTCGGCGGCTACCGATAGCGATTCCACACACGCGCGCTTACCCACACGCATACACGCACGATTAACACTATCCGATTGTCTAGACGCGCGCGCGTTAAGGAGGAGTTTAATGGAGTGTATGTAATACGTATAAATTCTTCGTGTGTGTTAACTCTTGAGAAATTTGGATTGATTCAATGTTTATTGGGAAACTCGTGTTTTTCTAATATTCACGCGTGTTCATCGCGATTTCATCCCAGCCGAATATATATACAGCTGATCGAGCGGTAAACGCCAAAGCGAATGTGCAACCGACGATACGTATGTATATATTCGCGGCGCGCGTGTAATCGCGCAATCGTCGCGGCTTTTTAATTCCAATGTCCCCGCAGACGATCGTCAATCACGATTAGAATAGAGCAGCATTGATGAAAGGCCGTCGGTTAATATTTTCCCCGGCTCGGCGCGTGATATTATTCGCATTACATAAGTCTCGAAACTATATTTAAACTGTCATCGATTTTGCGCGGCTATATACATATACGCGTTTCTTTTTTTTCCTCCTTCCCGCGGCGCGCGCGTTATTTACTCCTCCGAAGATATACGTTTACATAAAGTTAACATTAATCAATACGTGCTTTGCATGCGAATGAATGATTATCACTTTTTTTTTTAACTCGCGCGTCTTATCTGATCTCATCTCTGTCAACCGACGCGTATATACGGCGCTATACGCGTTTGTATATATACCCCGTCGTCTCTCTCTCTCGCCAAGACGATTTTCAGGAACGGGCTATACAAATTTTCGAAAGCTCCCACACGCGGCGACTACTCGGCGAGGAGAAAAAAACGAACGGGGGGAGGAGGACAAAAAAAATCGAGATTCTCGATAGGCGATTTTGAAAGACGACGACCTTGGAGAGACACGCAGCGATATGGAACGCGCGCGGAGAATCTCTCTTCGATTGACTCTCGTGACTCGATGACGAAATACAAATACATGTAGACCCGCGCGTTGGAGCCTCGCTGAGCAGCAGCGGGGGAGGACATCTCTCGGGGCTAACTTGTGTCGGTGTTGCGTTGCAGGGTTGCGCTCGTCGCCGGTGAACATAGTGGCGACGGCGACGGTGGTGACGGACGACTCGCTGCTCGAGGACGGCGAGCTCGACGAGCTGGAGCGGGCCGGCATAGACGTGGAGAGCGTCGCGACCGACAAGTCGGCCAAGTCCGAGTGCGGCGACGAGGAGGAGGTGGACGTCGACGTGGAGGAGTGCAGCAGCGTGGACGAGGGCCCGATCAGCGTCGTCTCTGCCGACAAGCTGATGAAGCGGCGCAAGCGCGACGCCGACGAGGACGAGGCCGCCTCGCCGCCCAGCCGCAAGAGGCGCAAGCAGCACCAGCAGCCGAGCTGCAACTCGGAGGAGCTGCACGACGTCGAGTGCCACCTCGAGACCAAGGAGCTCTGGGACAAGTTCAACGAGCTCGGCACCGAGATGATCATCACCAAGACCGGCAGGTGTGTATATTCATACATCTTACATATACACATATACTCGCTCGCGCGCATACGAGTGTGTGTGTGTGTGGGTAGATCCCCCGCCCTAGATTGAGAGCTGGCCCGCGCACCAACCGCTTGTTAACTCACTCGGACGCCCAGATAGCCCCGGCTAAAGCCTGATTAATGTGGGAGCGGCACGCGATCAATCCAACTGTATACGGCTTTTCGACGCTCCGCAACTCCGTATGTGTATGTGTGTACTTTTTGCCAGCTGCGCGCGCGCGCGTCTACCGACAACTCATTCACCAGCTACACCGACACGTTTTTCTCTACGCGTATTTCCCCGCTGGCGACGGATCGCGGGACATATGTATTTTTCATACCCCGGGGCGGGATAAGAAACTCCGAGAGGTTCGCCACCGCAGTACTCTCAGTGGAAGTACCATATGGAGTTCTTGTGTTGTATATTCATTTTATTCTTGCCAGCAATATATGAATCAAGAACCATTAGCTCAGATTAGCACAACCTGGAACGAAACACGATAAGTCTAAAGCTGACGAGATAAGAACGTTAGATGGAGTACTAAAGAACGATGGGAGTACATTAAAAAATTTGGTGGAGTACCGGATTATGAGAAGCCCATCGGGAAAACCCGTTGAAAAGTGCGTTTACCAGTTGGCGCAAACGGATGAGCGCATGATACTGCAAATCAGATCGGGGGAAAAGAGTCGAAAGCTACCTGTGGGTTACGCCCCCGTCCGAATAGCGTTGATAAATGAGCGCGGCGCACAATTAAAAGCCACGGCTCTCTCTCTCTCTCTTTCCCCCTCGCTGGTTCGCGCTTTACGAGATACTTAAGGCGCGCCCGACTCCTAGATGTAATTTATGGTCGCGCGGCCATTATACCGCCGCCTCCCGTGCGTACGCTTCGTGTGTGCGCGCATGTCGCGAGCGGGCAATTTTTATTATACCTATATGCTAATAAAGTCCGAAACGCCAGAGAGAGAAGGGGCAGCTGCACGTATGTACGTGTACGTGTACATGCGTGACCGGTGCGACGCGAGCGTCATCGCGAGCGCGTTATATTATATATTATGAAAGATGTGTATGCAAAAGCGCGCACACACACGAACACACACCAGTGCGATACAGCAAACTACGTACTGATAGCATGACGACTTTTCTTTTTGCTGTAGCCGTCTCTTTTCTCAGCCTCATCGGGCTCACGAAAATTCAGTCTCACAAGGAGACCATGGCTCGCAATTTTGGGTCTCCAATTGCACGGAAACTTTTTCGTAGTTTTTTTTGTATCCAAATGTAGGTTTAATTTTTTTGGAAAGTTCACCTTAACGTTTTGATCTATCTGAGGGATCGACCAGTGATTGCTGGTTTTATTTTTATGTGATGTGTACCGGTCGTACATATACATTTTATCTATAGAACAATGACAGTATCACCAGGAAATTGAAACGTCAGTATGAATGATTGCATATATATTATTTGAAATTTGGGTAACCATAGACCACTTTAGAAAGTTTCAGCTACGTTAGACACCCAAATTCCATATGTGGTTTACTGATTACTTCGCCGATAGTCCTCTCTTCTCGATTCTCGGAGAAAAAAATCTTGCCGTAGCGCGTCGAGCGGATTTTCCTTTCTCGAACCGTAGATCGTCTTCGAATACATGCAAATTCGTGGCGACAAACTGCGGAGGTATCCGACACCGGATTCCCGCTAGTTCCGATCGCCATTGCGCGACACGACTCGCTTTTTTTCTCCTCTCGGTGTTCGAGTGATTGATTCTCGTCCGGTGCGGGATTATACCCGAAACGTGTCCTACGCCACCGGACGCTCGTAGATTGCGACACATACGGGTTTCCCCCCACTGGTTTATACTTATCCATACATACACACACACGTATACGTATAGGAGAGAGGCGCGAGATGCGCCTAGATCTCGCTCGGCTCGTATCACGAGATGAATCACGAGCATATAGCGTTTTTTACGAGCTGTTGAGCGACGGGCCAGGAACGTTTCAACGACCGTGTACGACTAATTTATTTCTCGTGCCGGCCGCTCGCGAGCACAGGAATTCGAGAGGATAAAAAGAGTGTGTGTGAGAGAAAGAGAGAGAGGAATCCGGAATGAAACGCGCGCGCCCGTCTCGCTCGCTCGGCGGAGCGATTTTTACCACTGCGTTTTACAGCTCGGGAATTAGCGGCGCGGCCGGCATTAAAAATCCCAAGTAAGCGCCGCGTATCCGAGGCGCCTGCATACATATATATATTTCGCGTCAATCTCACTGTATCCGCACGACCTTTTCGCGGAACGACTCGAGAGACGAAAATTTCGCGGCTCCCACGTCGACTTAAGCTCGTGCGCGCGTGTCGTGCATCAGCGTCTACAGCTCGCGATGGTGGTGGGGACAAGGTGAAATCGGCGCATCGACGGACGACCACCGAGGAGAACGTATTAATTTGCACGGGCAGAGCGACGCGACGCGTGAAATCTCGTGCGATCTCGCGGCGATCCTTATCGGGAGGAGTCGGGGGAGGGGGGGAGGGGAGGGGGATGGAGGCCGAGTCGATTCGAGGAATCCACACTAGGCTCCGCGGGAGGAATAACTCGACAATGGGCCGATGAGCAATCGCCCGGTCCGCGGCGTCGAGCGTCCACGGGGGGTCCTCGTTTCGCGCCTCCAGACACGTCTCTCGTTTATGCGCGCGCGTTTTTCGAAACAAATCCGAACGCCCCGTTCCACCTTGTGTGTCGTGTTTCCTTCCCTCCCCGCCTTCCTCCTCGTTGGCAATTCTTTGCCATATTTATGACGCTGGAATCTCGCTTTTTCGTTCTCTCTCTCTCTCGCTCTCACTCTCTCATTCTTCCTCTCCAGGGAACGAGGGGCGGGGGGGATTTGTGTAATTGATCGGGAATATGCGAACGGCCTCGGCGTATCGAGTTTCGACTGATCCGACTTTGCTTCGGGCCCGGCTCCAAAGCTGCGCTGCATCGCGTCCAGCTGCGCGCTACTAACAACACGACTCTGCATTGCCCAACGGAGTAATTGCCGGCTCGGCGCGCTTCCTAATTTGCCCGGTCGGCTAAATTGTCGACGATCGCCAAGTGACAGCTTCGTGTCAGCGGGGCAGCCGTCATTATTAGAGCCACTGGCGACTCGCGACGCGCAGAGTGCCATTATTGCCCGCCGAAGTGTATCTCGGGCTACACGCACGCGGCTCGCGTTGTTATCGACGTCGCTCGGCAATGCTCTCTTTGGTAATGAGGAGAAACGGAAACGCGCAAATGACGCAGCCAATGGGTAAACAACAATCCCGAGAGCTACCGCGCCAGATCCCATCTCCCGTGCCATTAGGTCGGAAGCGCGAGCATTCGCTCGTCGGAGAAAGTTTTCCTTAAAAATGCCCCATCCGTTGGCCCGCTTCCGTCGGT
Organism: Aphelinus atriplicis; assembly: GCA_020882685.1. Taxonomy (NCBI): domain Eukaryota; kingdom Metazoa; phylum Arthropoda; class Insecta; order Hymenoptera; family Aphelinidae; genus Aphelinus; species Aphelinus atriplicis. Next base: position 69,732,596 of record CM037073.1, on the reverse strand, counting down.
CGAGTCGCCGACGTGTCGCAGCTGCTCGCGGCCAAATAAACAGACGCGCGTCGAGAGCGCGCAAAAATCATAAATTTTCGGCCTCTGCCCCGCGAGCGGGTCGTGTGTAGAGTCGCGCTCGCGTCACGCGAACCCTCCATCAGTTCGCGTGCGACAGGCCACATGCGCTTGCTGTTCCTCACACCTGCGATGCCCGGCAAAGCTGTACAGGGCCGCCGCTATACCTATACGAAGGCAGTCGAACGGCTTCGGCCGACCCACTGGAGCTTTCCCCTCTCGAGTCGAGGCTTCCCGCTGTATACAAGGGTTAACGAGCCGGAGGAGCGGAACGTTGTAGAACGGCCCGAAGGAGTCGCGCGCGCGCGAGCTCGGGACAATTGTAGCGGCGACACTCGCGAATTCACGAGTGCCTCCTCGCCGGTGTATGTGATTTCGTTATGAAGAAAGCAAAACCGGTGAGTTTTCGAATGTCAAATGATTTAATTTGACGACGAGCACATAACGGAACGACACAACGAAACGCTGGACAATCAGGATATTACGGTACAGAGTATACAGGGCGCAAGAGGCGGCGCGGCGAAGCGTCAGGTGTTGGTCCACCGGCGCAGGTCGATCCTCTCGTCCCAGAACATGATTGTGACGAAGCCGCAGAACTGGGTGGCGATGAACGTGTGGTAGTGGGGCGAGCCGCCGGCGAGGGTGACGATGCAGCCGTGGGCGAAGAAGAACAGCAGGAAGACGAGGAGCTTGTGGGTGAAGCCGCCCCGGGCCAGGCTGCGCCGGCGCTTGCGCGCCTCCACCCGCGCGGTCAGCGCGTCTATGAAGGCCCGCTCCTCGGTGGAGAGGCCGGAGCAGGGCCGGGCGCACTCGGCTCCCGGCGCCTCGGCCGTCCGCGGCCGGTTGCCGAACACCGAGAACTCGTGCTGGTAGTACACGTTGCGGTTGAGCACGTTTTCCTGGTGGAGCGCCTGCAGCCTGGGGCCCTCGTCCAGCTGGTTGCGCGGGTTGCACGCGCCGGGGCACACCCGCGGCCTGCCCTCGCACGCCGGCTTGCCCATCTCGGCTCCCCTAACCTCCAACTCCAAGTCGGCCCTGCGCGGGGCTCGCTCAACCGGCCCATCGGCTCATCGCTCGGCTGCCGGCAGACCATCGGTGGCGATCGCGCGCGCGAGTCCCCCCACCGCGACACACTTTTTATACGGCGACTTTTGCAATATACCGAGAGAGACTATTTCAACGCGAACATTTCCAACTGGGTGTGCAACTTGCAGCGGACCGGCCTGAACTCGCGCGCGGAACAAACATCCGCTGTCGGATTTTTCGCGCGCCGATCTTTGTAACCGTGTATGTAGGTGTACTCTTCCGGAGGTTGACCAATCGAATTGCACGGAGCGTGACACATTAATGGGTCTACGACTTGGTTGATTTTTTCCTTGGTACTGGAGCATTATCGCATTATTACCCGAACAAAAGTAGTGATGATCGGTTGCTTAAAACGTAAGATAATCGACTGCAAACATCGAAGTCTTCAGCCGATTTTGGACATACAAAAATTTTGCTAGACAGATTGGTAGATGGATAATATTTATTTGGGGTTAGTTAGTTAGGGGGGTTATGGCATCATTTGGGTGCTAGAATCGTTACGAGGCCAAGGGTTGGATACTTTTCCCCACAACCCGGGCATACCTTCACCAAAAAAAATAACGATTAACCGAATAAAATTGAAAAGAAGCATCAAGTATACACTGACGAGAGAGAAAAATATTTTGCTTGCCAACAGGCGGATGTTCCCAACGTGTCGGGTATCGTTCAGCGGCTTGAAGAACGACGCGCAGTACGCGGTGCTGATGGACATAGTGCCGGTGGACAACAAGCGCTACCGCTACGCCTACCACAAGAGCTCGTGGCTGGTGGCGGGAAAGGCCGACCCCCCGGCCCCGCCGAGGCTCTACGTCCACCCGGACTCGCCCTTCAAGGGTGAACAGCTGCGCAAGCAGGTCGTCTCCTTTGAGAAAGTCAAGCTCACCAACAACGACATGGACAAACACGGACAGGTAAGCTGATTATATTCAACACGTGTATATACATACTCATTTCGTGTCTTTTCTCACTCGCTCGAGCTGCACTGCAATTTTTCTCCCTATGAATACGTATAATGAGAGATTCCTTCGGCAGTACAGAAAGTTCGCGAACGTATCGGGATATATGTTACTCGAGTCGCGCACAGTCGCTCTCTACTACGAGATGTTACTCACAAAAGAGCGGCCTTGTCTGCGCTGCCGAGTCCCGAGTCAGTTGGCCACGAAGTATCTGGGCTAGCTCGGGGATGCGGCCCCCTCCTGGAAAGAGGCTTTCCCAAAACGCGAGAGAATCGACGGGTTTCTTCCTCTTTTTTTTTCCTCTCTTTCCTTTTGACGGAAATGCATGGAACTGCATGAGAATCAGTGTGTCGAGGCCAAGAGACGGCGGGGTGGGGCACAAGGTTGCGCGCGGCAGTTGGCTCTCGGTGGGTGATCTGGAACATCGAGGCACGCGCCCCCGCCGCAGCCAAGGTCCCTCGCGACCCTTGACTGACTGACCGCGACGCTGTTGTATGTATGTATACCTATACACACACACAACTATTACCTATATTCGGATTTTTCGAGCGACACAACCGAGTCAGAAGGCCAAGAGCCGAGTGCCTCCTCTTCCCCCATTGTCCCGCTGAAATTTAGGCGACGATCCAATGCCGCGCGCTTCTTCCAACGTGTATCAATACACACGCGCTGCAGTGTCTGTTGTGGGCGTCGTCATTGTGCTCTGATTGCAGGTAATTTATCTCGCTCGCTCGTACACAACGTTGTGTTTCGTCGGCTGAAGAATTTCGCGCATCAGAATGTCTCATACACACACACCAGATAATCGCGGCCGATCGTAGGGGTTGAGCTTCGGGATCGGTCGGGTTAAAAATCGGCCAAGCAATGGCGAGCCAAACAATGCGCGACGGTTGCGGTGGGCGTTTAAACTGGATCGATGACGAAGCAATCTGTTGGCGTCGTGTGTACCGCGCAGCAGCTCACGCTATATACCCCGCACACGTATACGTATACAATAGCCGCGCGCGCGAGTCGCGGTCGGTTACGAGCGTTAATCGCCCACCATATATCACTCCTTTACTATTTCGATTTAACGCCGGTGATAAGCCGCGACCGACTCCGTATAGCGCTTGTATGGCCGAATCGTGTAAATTACGCGCGTATACCTCCTGCGATTTTTCTCCTTCGCCTCTCCGGCACAAAAAAAAACCTATATCGCGAGTATGGCGATGCAAAACAAAAAAAAACGACCTCTCCGTGATCCGTACGCAAGTGCGCAGTACATCTTTGAGATTTGGCCGTATCCACGCGTATTGGCTTGGCGCGAGTCTCACACATATACACACACGTTTTGTATGCGAAGCCGCGTATTTAGCTTACGAGCGCAAGCTGTACTTGGTCCGCGAGTTGTACACAAGGCCGCGTGTGGGTATACGTATACGTACGTACACACACGGTTGTATTGAGCCGCGGGCTTATCTCGCTCGGAGCGATAGAGTAGCGAGTTTACGGCGCGCCGGTGGGCCCGCGTGTCGCTACAGCCGAGCGCGCACACTAATAAATTGAACGCGGCGCGGCCGGCTTTGTCATGATGATCGCGCGCGCGCACCTCCTCATTTCTCTCGCTCTCTCGCCCCGCATACAAACACACACACACAGGCGCCTGCGCGTACACAATACAGCGACCCGAGGCTTGTTCAAATATAAGTGTGTTGTACGGAGCTTTGTCGATTCTCTCCGCGCGTCAAGACTGCTCCTCCGATGTATATAGCGCTTGGTGAAACGCTACCGAGTTACGCTAGAGAGCCGCCTCGAAGCTCCCAGATAACGCGACTTCGACTTGTTTTCTGTACCGTTCATCGCGAGCGTCGCGAGCCACGTGTGTACTCGTTTCGCGTCAAATTCACCCGACAGTACGTTATATCCGTGTACGTATGATTGAACGAAGAGACCAAGGAGGAGTGCGAGGGGGAAAAAAATTGATAGTTTCTTATGAAAACGAACTGGCGCGCCCGAGAAGGGAAAATAACGATCGCGCGCGCGATCCCGCGTGTGCGATACGGGTATAATTTCGCGACGGTGTGATTTAAGAAAGTCTCCCGTCCTGCCCCCCCCCTCCCCGCGGCCCCACGGCTCGACCGACGATCGATCACAGGTTTTGAATCGCCCCGTTCTAGAAGCATATAAGTATATGACGCGCGCGCGCGGGGCCGTCGGAATTTTTCGAAACAATCAAGTGCGCGCGAGCGGCTACACTTTTCTAGAAAATAATCGCTACCCGCGCGCCTTCTAGCGGGGTGGTAATTGGCGCGCGCGAGAAGAAGAAAAAACGGGAAAAAAGGAACGCGGCATGCGTCGTTGGGGGAAATTCCGTGAATATCGTATTACCGATCGGCTTGTCTCGTACTCTCCTCCTCCGATCGTTTGAGAAGCTTGATGTTTCGGGAATACAATAAACAACGGTGTAAACGCGCTTTCGCCGACAAACGGAAGCAATAATTGTTGTCGGGTGATTCCCCGTATATATAGTTTTCCCCTCGAATTATACGATGGAAAAACGAGTGTACCGTTGTACCGCGGGCTGCTGTCGCGCAGCCCGAGCGCATACCGCTCGCGTATACCTCTCCAAGATAAGAGCGTCGTACGTATATCGCGCGGCTTATTAGGCACGAGCACGTCGCTCGTAACCAATTTCCGCGCTCGTTTATACACACCCACGACGCGGTTTGTAGATTTGCTTTTTTCTCCTCTTCTTCTTCGAGTTTCTCCAGAAATCGTTCGTGTGCTATTTAACGAGATTCAAAATTACCGGCTAACTATTCGCGGCTACGTCGTCTCGAGCAACAATTCCAGCCGCAGGTCGATCGTACGTATGCGTGCCGCGTTTCTCACCTCGAGCTCGAGTCGTTTTTCGATATTTTTTCACAATCTCTCGCTGCACATATTATGCGCGCTGTACACATTGCTCCGTGCTCCAAATGGCTCTGAACATCCAAACGTATCACGTTTCGTTAGTTTCACTTTTTTGCATTGCGGATAAATGATTTGACATTGTGGGTGATTCAAAGGACTCTTGCTTGTCCAATACCACAAAATCCGATTGATCAAGTATCGTTGAAGCGTCGACTTCGAGAATCCATATCAACAGCGCGGAAATAGAAAATCAATCGGCGTTTATATTCAACCCCGCTATCAAGTATACACCGTTTGTCCAGGGGCTGGAACGGAATGTAACGAACGTCACGTGGGCATTAAAGCATCGAGCATAGCTGGTGGGAGTAGGGAGCTGGAATTCCTCCTGTGGCCCACGAGCCGTTGTTCGTGTGCGTGTGTGCGCACACGCGGGAGCCCGCGGGGGGATATATATTGTGCTGGGGCTGGATACAGGACCCCCACGGCGCGCCGGTAAGCCGCTCAACGGTGGTCTCTCTGCGCGCGGGTTTCACCTGCGCTCCGCGGAGGTGCGATCGCTGCAATAAAAGCCCGGAGTCGAGCTGGGCCGAATCAATTATAACGCGTCCCGGCCACCAGTCCGAGGCTCTCGTGTTCCCGGCCGCGTGCAGCCGCGGTTTATCGCTCTTCTCGGACGTCTCCTATATATACACACACATAATGGCATAACCGCGCGTCGCTTCGCTCGAAGCAGATTTCAACCTCGACGACGGATCCGCGTTTACGTCGACTTTCGAGCGTCAAGACAGGGCGGAACAATTATTGTGGTCTCGGGCCGCGATTCCACGCGTACGGCGAATGCAACACTCGCGCGAGGATATTTCCTACGGAAGATGAGGGGGCGCTCGCGGACAAATTGAGAATCGAGTTGGCGTGTCGCGTTACGCGCCTCGCGGCGACTTAATTAAATTAGCTGCTCTCTCCCTCGCGTTCTCGCTCGACCACTCGCGATGTACATATATATATATCTCACACGACACACTCTTCTCCCCCGCGAGAAGCCGGATAAAAAGCGCCGCTCGCATTATGATGATACTGGCGCAGAGCTCGTGGCCGTGCGAACGCAAAAAATGCCGCTCGACAATCGAAGGTCGCGCGAGTGCACAGCCGATCGGCGATGAAAAGCGCGGGGAGTGAGAGAGAGAGAGATTGATTTAGCCGGGAGCGACTCATGAAGGAGCGCACGCGATAATTGATCAAGCTCTCGAGTCGCGGTTCCTCCTCGGCGGCAACGAGCAGCACGGGGATGTCGAGGCGGAGGAGGAGGGGATCGAGCGGTAATCGCGTGTTATTAACATATCATAGAGCTCCGATGCAACCGACCAATGCGCTGATGAGGTGTTGCGAGCACTTTGATACCGCGCGCACGCGAATGAATAAATTTGTGTACATTATCTTGGAATCTCGCGGATATATGTACACTGATGTATGAATTATACTTCCTTCCCGCGCGGCTCTGCGGCTATGCGAAGTGCCTCATAACGCCAGATTATAAGGCAATACAAAATACGCACACACACGGACGAACGAATTCACCGTACAGAATGTTTCATAACACACACACACACACTCACACACGAGACAACGCGCATTCGGCGAATTCCCGCGAATTCTCAGGCCATTAAAATTTCACCTGAGCCCCGGCATACATATATATAGGAGCGCATTAGCGTTGCCAATTACTTAACGCCCGAGCCCACGTCCGTTTGGCCATTTCGGCCGCTTATAAAATCACGTGGCGCGATGAGGAACGAGAGGAGGAAAAGGAAAGAGCGATAAATCGCGCCACTAGTTCTCCTTGTTAGTCTGCGAGTCGCGGGAGAGACACGGCTCTCGACGCCGTGGCCGTCTCGTTGTGCGCGCGTATCGCTCGAGACATCAGACCGCGACGCCGAAATAAATTTGGCCAAACTCGTCGATCGGACGCGCGGCTATATTCATTTCCGGGTGGCCGCGAGCAAACGTCCAGCCCCCGTTACACCCGTCTTTCCCGGACTCGTCGACACTGTCTTTATACATTGGAGCCGAGACCCACGGACTGTTCGATGTATTCATATAAAATATTGCACGAGCTTAACGCCAAGCCAACGACAAGTGTCTGAATCTGCTAGGTGGCGTACACGCACGCGCCAACACTCTTTCATTATTTTCGAGGATTAAAATAGAGATTGCCGCTCGGGCGCGACTCGTTTATCCTTCGTCGCGAACGTCCCTCTCTCTCTTTCCTCCCGAAACCGTTTCTTCGACGCGTCGCGGGCGTGTATATACTTATACACACGAGTGTGTGTGTGTGTGTATACATATATATTTACATATACGACAGTGGCTATCCGGCTATAAATTTTCACGCTAATCTGTACGAAATTTTTATGTATTATAATATCCATCGGATCAGAGTTTACTGGACGAGCCAGTGGGATTGACGTGAATTATCGGCAGCTCCAATGAAAGTTTCAACGTTTCCGCGCTCTCTCGAGTTTATACCCGCCCGTGCGATTCGGCCACGATAAACGAGCGCCGATAAGCTCGCGCGGATCTTAGGTGTTGAAAATTAGCCGGGCACTCGGTTCGCGCGCGCATCCGTGCTCCTATACGGCTATATATATACATATGAAAATTCATCTATGAAATCCCGGAGCGCGCGGCTACGCGTGTGTAATGGCCGCGAGTTGGAGAGAACTCGTTGAAATAACCCCCTCCTCCCGCGGGGAGGAATGCCGTACAATTCAAACACTGTGTATACGAAACGAGCGGCGAGAAAAGTGAGCGCGCACTGCCGCGGCTTTATATACATATACCAAATTGCTCGCTCGAGACTCTCGTCGGCATATAGGAGATCGTGCGCAACACTCTTCCGTGCATAAGCCTCGGCTCGAGCTGTTTCCTTGAGTTTCTCCGATTGTATCGCCGTATACATCCTCTTTTATTTTTGTTTTTTCCCCGGCCCTCTGCCCATTTTTTCCTCTTCTCGCGGCCGCACACCTCTCGCGCTAATCCAGCGTATCTCGGCGAGTTCGCGCGCACGCGTCCCCGTGCGCGGATATTAGAAAATTATGCAGATGGCGTCTCTCGCGCGCGCAGTCGAGGCGTAAGGTTACCGATGAATATACCGAACCTGCTATATACGTATATATACGCCGGCTTGCGCGATAAATAATCGGCCGATTGGGACTCCCCGCGTATGTATGCTTACGTGTGTGTGTATGCGCGCGGCCAAGAGACGCCGAGCGACGAAAAAGCAAGTTTGCCTGCTTATGCGTGAATTATTCGTCTTTATTATTATTTTTCGGACGCGCATCCCGCGAATCCGCCTGATTCCTCCCGAGCATGCTGTTTTACCGCGATGAGAGGAATAACAGCTCGCTCGCGCGAGTCTTCGCTAATCCGTGGAGATAAATTTTATGGATTCTCGCGACTTTTTTTTTCTTCTTTCCCCCCCTCTTAATCTTCTCATTGCTCGAGACGCGTCGTATCTCATTCCCCCACCCGCGAGCCTCCCCGTCTATCCGTGTGTATACGAGCGTGTAAAATACGAAACTCATCGGATTCATAAACTTATTAGTCTCCCTCAAGTGCGAAAGAGAGAGAAAAACTGCTTATGGTGACACGATCGTCGTGGAATCGTTCGCTTCCTCTGTCTGCCGAAACGGAGCTCGAGCTCCGATATATCCCAGTGGTTCGAAACACGTTTTGTCCCTCGCGTGGAATAAATTAAAATCCACACCCGAGAAGGTATTCGTCCCATATACACGAAATACACGTGTTGCTCGCGTTCGACTTGACGAGAGACACGAATTTTCCCTGCGCGCGTATATATCTGTCGTATAAATCAGATGGCCCGGTTAATCGATGGCTCTCAAACGGTAGCGGGATCGATCGATCGTGGCTCCTTTGGAATTCGTGAGTCACCGTATAATAGACGAATTATCGGCCGGACTGATCAGAAAATGCGAGTCGGCTCTGATGAGTCGACTCGCGCGATCGATCAATCGCTCGAGACATTCGAATGTTGGGAATAATCGCGTGGAAAACCGAGTGAGCCGAGAGCGTCAATTATCGGGCCGATCGAACGCTCGAATAATAATGCTAATGCGCGCACATACACACTCGATCTGTCTCGAAATTGATCGGGCTGGCTGGCTCGCGCGCGTGCGGCTCAATTAGCGGATGCGCGCATTGCGCAACGGCTCTCGTGATTATACCGCTCGCGCCGGTGCATAAACGCTCCGTATATAATTCGCGCGTATTGTAAAAAGACTGACGCGCGCGCGCGAGCGGGTAATATCGAGAGGCGAATAAAAGGAATAGCAAGGGGGCCGCGCCCGCCGCGCGCGCGGCAAAATCTGCTTTATGCCGACCTGCACTTACCGACTATTATGCCGCCGCCACCGCCGCGTATAACGCGGGCGCGGGGAATCGGGCAAAAAAGCCCGCATAAATCGGCCGCCGCTTAATGCCCCTATCAACGTACGTATTACATGGCTCGCGCGCGCGTTGTTTGATAAATCGCCACATGCAAATCGCTCCCTCCTCGAGAGCTCGCGCGCCACAGCTACACACCTTCACTTGTCCACGTCGTATTCGGCTAATTGCCCATAACCTTCCGATTTACGCTCGATTTTGTCAGCTTTTTTTACTCTTTCTCTCTCCCCTCGCTTCGACTGACGGACATGCGCGCGTATATGCCGTCGTGTGTCGAACGAAGCGAAGATTTAATCGTCCCAATTCGTTTGGGGACGCGATTAAATCGCGTTTCGTCGGTTTGGCTCGAATTCCGAGTTCTTCAAGCGCATAGCTCGGATTGCGCGCGACGAGAAATTAATGCCGCGTCGGGAATGTATACGTTACACTTCCATCTCGTCGCGCGCGCGAGCACATATGCGAATGCGCGATTCCGCTCAATTACGCTAGCGCCGTATCGGCTTTCGAGATATTCTCCGTTCTCATCCGAGCGTCGAGAGGGAAAAAAAGGAGAGGCAAAAAATAAATCGCGGAAAAGGGGGAAAAAAACCAAAAGACACGCATACCTGTCGTCGTTCCAACAAATAGCTCGCGCGCGATTAAAAGCCCTCGCCTTGATTCACGTCGCGAATTACGGGTAATTGAGTGCTAGAAGAAGTGTTTACGCTGTGCAGCTGCAACGCTCGAGCTGCAGCTCGAGCGCGGGGAAGGGAGAAGAAAAAAATACAACAAGCGTCGAGATGTCGTCATACCAGAATCCTTCCCTATAATACGTGTATACCGCGCACACGAACCATCCGGACGATCGCGAATCGATCGCCAATATATATACAAACGCGTCGCGACCAAGGCCCGAGGAGAAAAATTCCCTCGAGGGGTACGGCGAAAAGAAGAAAAAAGGAAAGAAAGAAAAAATGCAAATCGGCCGTCCGTCAAAATTTCCTCGGCTGCAGCAGTCTCGAGTCCAGCTGTTTATCAGATAAGCGCCGGCTGGGCCGTTGGCTCGAGCGCACCTGCGGGGCCACGTCCCCGGGTGTCGCAGCTAGACGCGTCCGCGGGTTCGCGTGTGCCCCGGGCGGCCCTCGCTCATTTCTCCGCTCGATTTCATTAGCTACCCTGTGTGCGCTCGTGTGCGTGCGAAAGGGTACGCGTGTGTATATATGTATATATTCGCACGCGGGCTGGAGCGAGGCGAGCGGAGGTGTCGGCTCGGCAGCAAAATGCTTTGGCTCGCTGGCGTATAACCCGAAATTTTCTAATTATAGCTGCTCGCTCGCTCGCTTGCTTGCGCGCGGCTGTCGGTTGGGCGCGCGCGAGAGCGGCTCGGAATTATTAAAAGGCGCGAGCAGCCGAGGAGTTATGCCGCGGACAGGAAGGTGTTATTACGAAATTATTAAGCGGGGCTGAGCGTGTCGACGGTGAAATACCGTCGATTTCTGTCCAAAATGATTTTATAATTGCACGCGCGCCGCTCTAGATTATTACCCCGGCCCGGGAGGTGTTGGTATGTCAGTAGATACTCGGGTATATATATATACTGCTCGCGACCTCGCATCGAAACCCATCGAAGCAACCCTTCTCCACCCCCGACACCCCCTAACGACTACGGAATCAAATACTCCACGCGGGACAAATATTTGAACAATACTCTGACTGACGAATTGCGACTAGGACGGAGGTGCAGTCACGAGTCGATCTAATATGTCAAGATCGATCTATCCGCTAGGGATAATAAATTCGCTAAGGAGCTCAGTTCCGCGCGAACAATTATTGTATATAGTGAACATGCGTATGTGTACGTGTGTGAGCGTAGCCACTGATTATACCGTAAATTCGAAGGTATATATAAGCAGCTCGAAACACGAGCTCCTTTGTGTTGGCAAAAAACTGCTGGCTATGGACACATGCGTACGTATACATATAGGTATATATACGCATATGATGAAGGACTCGCGCGCGCGTATCCGGTCGTTAAGCGCCGCCGACTTGCGGTGGATAATATCCTTTGAGGATTCCACGCCCGAGCGAGCGTTGATTTCATACTCGCGGCCCGTTTTACCGATATATACGTATTAGCATATCTGGAGCGGCCGGGGGACGGAGAAAAAAGTCGCCCCGGCACATCGCGCCTCGCGATTATACACGTGCTTCTGTCGTGTAGCGCAATCGCGGCGCTAACGCGTTCTCTCTTTCCAATTAATACGTATATATATACGCGCGACGATTGAGCAAATATCGACTGGCGTCGCGCGCGATTGGGTGGGCAGCACGAGAACTTGTTCTCCGCGACGATTTTGCAACGCCGATATATCCGCGCACACTCGTGTACAAGCTCGGCGCGTATAACGCGCGTGTATCATTGGAATCGCCGGTGCGCGCGTTTATCGCCCGGCATATTTCATCGGTCTATCAACTCGAGACTTGTCTCATTACCCCGGCTATCCCGGAGACAATGTATCATCGGCGAACGACCGATCGACTCTTCGCTTTCCCGTATACACGATGTGTATCCCATACGAGCGCGTTCGCCGTGTTTTTTTATTTTTTTTCCTCCACTCGCGTTCTCACTTTTACGCTCTAGCTAAAATTTATATACATATACATATACAGTTTATATACGAAACCCGTCACGCGGCCGCACAGACGAGACTCGGCTGTGCGCGCACGCGAGCGCGAACATGGATTTTTAATAGCCCCAGCGTCTGTTTTCACACTACGAAACCGTATAATATACGCATATCCACCGTATGTATATATGTATACTCACGTGTGCGAGAGCGATGCCGCGAGACACGGGGAGAAAGCACACCCAAGTGCCGAGGAGCGCGTTGATGCGAATCGATAAACACGTAATATCGAGGGATAAAAATTGCAAGGTGTGCGCGCAGAGCCTCGGCTCCGGTTTTCTCGGAATTTTCTCGAGCTTTTTTTTCCTCCTCTTACCGTTCTCGTTTCGTAATGGATGCGGCACTTGGTGTTTTTCAGATTATACTGAACTCGATGCACCGATACCAGCCGAGGATACACTTGGTCAGATGCAGGAACAACGGAAACGTGCAAATTACCGATCTCGAGAAGGAGGAGCACAAGACCTTCATATTTCCCGAGGCAATTTTCACCGCGGTAACCGCTTACCAAAATCAGCTGGTGAGTACATTTAACACGCACGCGTTAGCGCGCTTACACACATATATATAAATCTATATACATATATACGTACGACTCGCTGGTATAATGAGCCCTGGTCATACGGCTCTGCGGATGTGGAATTTTATTTGTTCGTTTCGGCGTCGCATCTCGCGAACCAGTTTCCCCTCGCTCACTTTTTCCTTTTTTTTCCCTTTCCTTCCGTCGTAATTAAGCGACTCGGTCGCGAAATCGTAATCGATTCGGTATATATTGCGAGCGAGGAGGATTTTTTCTTTCACTCTCCTTACCGTCGAGTTTGTTTTCAATGTCGCACAATTCAATTCCACATCCTCAAGGGTCGATCGGTGCGCGCATATATATGTATATAAATGGACATGCATACACATGGATGGCGCAGCGCACACTAAAACCCGCTTGTGTACAAATGACTTGCAGATAACGAGGCTGAAAATCGACAGTAATCCATTCGCCAAAGGCTTCAGGGACTCGTCTCGGCTAACGGACTTTGACCGGTGAGTTTGGTCAAGTGTCTTTTTTTTTCCTTCCTCCTCCTCTCTTCCTCTTCCTCCCGTACAACGCAGTCGCGTCTGCGCGCATATACCTATAGACGCGAGCTTGTGGCGCTCGCGCATTTGCACGGTAACTCTCGATAACGAGCTTCGACAAGTCCTTAAAACTTTAACGCGTATCACACGTACGTATATACGCACGGCTGGGTATTTTTTTCCCCCCGCGTGCGTGTGCGCGTACGAGAGAGAAGAATATCGCGAGCGGAGGTGTCCACTAAATTATGCACGATTAAATCGGCCGGGCGCAGGACGAAGCGCGCAAAAGGCCTGCAGTTTGTATAACGTGCTAAATGAGCTGGCCCTGGCGCACCTGCATCCTCGACGCGCGCCCGTGTGTGCTCGGCTCGCGCAGGTCGCCGCTCGTCGGATGCGCCCAAGAGTCAATTGGCCGATTCGTTATCTCTCAATGGGCGTCGAGTTTTGTTAATTCGCGTTTAATTAGCTGTTCGCGTGGCTTCGCAAATTTGTCCCAGCTCCGGTTTTACATTCGACGCGTGTGTCCGTGTGAGCCCGTGTGCGTATACACCCTTGTCCCCGTGGCTACTACTTTCTTCTCTTCTATATACATACGTACACGCGCATATAACGACGCGGCCGGCGTCTCGCCGCAGATGCTCGGCCCGGCGTATTTTATACTGCATGCTTGCAAGGAGCTTGGGCAGCTCTCCGCGATCTCGCTCGCAGCTGCCGAAGCGGCGGCTTCTGCCCGATCTTATCTGCGCGCGCTCACTCGTCATTTAACCTTTCAATTTGCCCGGCTAATCGCGACCAGTCTCTTTCGCCGTATCTTGGTCGAAGAAATCAGCGAGAATCGAGAAACTGACTCGGGCGAGGTATTGTAGAAGAGCCGAACATCGGGTGGCATCGGGCCAGTGACTCGAGAACGACACGTTGAAATTGGCGCTGTACGTACGAAAAACTCACGGAACGCTGTACGTACGAAAAACTCACGGAACGAGGTGGTTGGCGCTCGTGCGGACAGGGCCGTGTCGAGTATATACATCAAGACATCACAGCCGCAACTCGGGGGCCGAGTTGTAATAACGCGGCGAGAACACGTGAACGCGCGCGGAAAAGTTGAGCGGAAGCGCCGCGATGCTCGTGCAAATCCGCGGCCCGCTTTCTCACGCGATATCGCCCCTATATACGTGTGTGCGCGCGTGTATGTAGGTACTGGTGCGCGCACACCGAGAGTAAGAGAGCCAGCTCGGTGACGGCATAATCAATGCGCGCCCATGGTCGAAAATCGCGAGCGTCGGCCCGCGAAACTCGACTCTCCCTCGTCTCGTTTTTCGCGCTTTGTTGTACGGCTACCTATATAGCTGCGCTCGCTCTCTCGCTCTCTCTCGCTCTTTCTCTTTTTCTTATTTCTCGCCGTCGCCGCTCGAACGTAAAAATTAAACGGCCGAGCTGCTCTGCCGGGGCTGTTTCTTTTTTTCCTCTCTCCTTTGCTCGGCGGCTAATAATGCTCGCGCCTTCCGTTCGCCGCGAGCCGCACACACACGCGCATGAATATTCGCGAGCTCTCGAGTGCTACTCGATCCGGCTCGTTTCGACTGCAGTTGCAAGAGAGAGAGAGAGGGCAAAGCAGCAGCAACGCGAATCCACGGCTTGTATATCGGCTTTCAGCGCAAGGCCGCCCCATTAAAAAGCCCAATCGCTTTTTTCTGTATATACCTTCTCTCCCTGTCTGTCTCGCTCTCGCGCCCCGATGGCTGCGGATACGCGAGAAAATTAATTTTTGAGCCTCGGCTATTGTGATTGGGTTACACACCCTTTGTGAACGGAGAGCTCGGTTGAGAACGCGCCGATGCTGCGCCCATCGGGCAAAATATATATATACACACACACACACTTGTCATCGGGCTCTAGTCCGAAGCCTCCTGGGTAACCCAATATTTGGGAATACGCCTGTGTATATATACTCGCGGCGTACATGTATACGGCCGGTTTGGATGGGAAAACGTCAACGAGCGTGTGTGTGTGTGTATATATACGTGTCACCGTAGGAAATTTTTTACGAAAAGCGCCTCGTATAGCCTCCACGAATCAACACCTGATCTTTGGATCTGCCGAGTCATCGGGAGGCCGCGTGTTTGTACACGCGGGCCTAATCTCGACTTTGGACTCGCGGGAAAAGCCGCGGCGGCGTGGCCCTTTCCCTCCCCCCCGAGACTATAAGATTGTCGTGACTCGAGTACACCCGGGGAATTTTTTTTTCTCGATTCAATCTCCCCCCCTTCCTACCCTCCCCAGCTTTGGACGTTGGGTGTGTTTAGCGATCCTATCGAATCGCGTGTATAATGAATGGCTGGATGATGTTGTTAGCGCTCGCGCACACACGGATACGCTCCGGCTAATAGCGGTACACACACATATATATATATATATATATATACGCATGCTCCTTTTTGATATTTCGCATTGGGTAAATACGAGATGGATAAGGCGGATAAGCGAGTCGAGCTCGTTGCGAGCAGCACCTGAATATTTCACGTCGAATTGATTAAGGGAACGATTCATCATCTCGAGAGAGGGAATTTCAACTAGGCTGCAGATGAGTGAGAAGAAAGAGAAAAAAAACAACAACGCCTGTAACAAGTGTATCGAACGTTGAATCGATTAGCATAAAATTATGCGATTGTCTGGCGATTGTCATCCGGCGAGGCCATCGCCGGGGAAATCCGAGAGCCCGGGGACGATCGGTCGCAAGCTCGAGAGCTTGATTGAGGGGCCGGGCGGCGCTGATAGATGGGAGCTGGTGCTCGCACATATACACGTATCCACACGGACAGGCGGATGGGAAGGAGTTGGCTCTCTCGGTTTTTCGCGCGCGCGCGAAAGACCCGCGGCCCAGGGCATTCATCTATATTAGCCTGGTCGAGAGCGGCCGGCCTGTCATTACCGCTTCGCCGCCGCCGTCGCCTCTCCCTCTCTCTCTCTCTTTCTCACTCTAGCGGGGCTTCTCCTCCTCCTCCTCTTCCTCCCCGTCTTCTTCTTCTTTTTCTCTGTTTTTCTTCGCAGCTCTCGCGTATATAACACCTCTCTCTTTCTCTCTCCCTCTCGAGCTCGCTCGCTCGCGCGCGCGCGCCACCAACAGCTTCCGTCTTTTTTCACCCGCGGCTAATCTAGACGCTTTGCTCTCGAGCCGCGATTTTTTCCCCTTAAACGCGAGCGCAGCGTTCCCAATCGATTCTCACCGCTCGCCGAGCCGCGCGCGGCCGAGCTTTCGCACCGATAAATATACACGATTACACACTCCGACTTTCTTTTCGCGCGCTCATAATGTTTTAGCTCGCAGGAGCACCTCGTGTAACCGCGTACCTTCTGCTCCGGGTGTACGTGGGTGATTTTGGAGCGAACTACGGCATTTCCACTCTCGAATAACCGCTCAAGAATTTCATGGGGACAAAGTCGTATCTCGCGACCGACCTTCTCGCTAGTCTAGTAACTGGTCGATGGGTTTACACACATATATGAAAAGTGTAAAATGTTGGTTGGTGACAGTTGAAAAAGGGCGTGCCACGCGTATATAGACACGAAGCAAAGCCGCGCTATAGAAGCGTGTCGGAGAGTAAATCGAGGCAAAAGCGTAATTTCTCTATCGCTCGCGCGAGAGCAGGCAGCGGGATTTTCAATCTCGGTGCGCGCCGGTGGTGGGAGTGTTGCATACACGTATACGGAGGCGCGCGCGCTCGTGTGAGTGAGCGCGTGTGAGCGAGCCCATTAGCGAGAGGCATTATATCGTGCATATGGGCGCGAGCGGGAGGAGGGTCCGGCGCGGCGCGGCCGAGAGGGAGATGAGAGCTAATAACTGCCGTTTAAAACGCAAAAACAAAGGCCTCGCCGCCGCCGCCGCCGCCGCCGCCACCGCCGCGAGAGCTGCAGCCTTTGCCACGGCAGCGCGCGAGAAGGAGGCGGCCACGAGAGCTCGGCTTCAATATCGAGCCGTATGCTGCGCGCCGGGGTCATTACCGGATCATTACCCAAGCGCGCGGCCAACGTATATATGTATACCCCTACCGTACGCGACCAACAGCCAACGCGATGATGATGGGCCTCGCGCACACATGCACACTCGACCAGACACACACGCTCTTGAACTATGAGAATCGCTAACGCTCCGGGACGACATTCGCTTCGAGCTCGTTCGGTTACAGTTGCGGGTAAAATGAACGAGCTAGCGGTTGCCGCGACGCTACTCTCTCAAAAGCTTACTTGCAGCAAGAAAATTTACCGTGTGTGAGAGTGGATAAATTATCTAGCGGAACTGCAGTGAATTATCCACGTGATGAAAGTTTTGGATACCGAAAATCGACTTTTATCACATGAAAAATTCATCCACCTCCTATACATTCAATTAGGTTCAGAATTTCATTTTTCATATGCACGAGTGTTATCCCGTAATCCCATACGAGTATGGTCTAATTTGCCATTCCACGATTGATTCCGAATTCGCGTCTGAAAACGGCGGGAATAGTGGGCACGCGCGACTGGAATGTAAATCGAATGGCGAATGATTTAAAGGGCCGGCGGCGGCGGCGGGCCGCAATTGCATCTCCGGCGAGTCGGATACGTATATACACACGGACGTATACACCGCGAGCGCAACAATTGTGCAAATTGATCGATCGGCCCCGATCGGCGCACTTCAAAAGCGAATCGGCGCGCGGTCCGCGATGTACATCTGCGAGGCGGGCGCATTCGCAGAAACGGCCCGCGAGTTTTGAAAAGCTCGATGATACGGCCCGTAGCGATTGCCGGCGCAGATATGTATGTGTGCCGCGGTATATACCAGGCACGCGGAGGAACGCGAATCCCGAGGAGAAGGGGGTAAGTGAAGCGCGGCGCGCGCGCGCGCGCGAGCGGCAGCCCCGGCTAAATTACAGGCTCGCGCGGCCGCGAACCTTCTCGTTGTTTTGTTGTTTTTCAACGCGCCGAGAGGAGGAAATGAGCGAGCAAACGCGCGCGTCACGCCACCCCGAACCTGCTAATTTCTATTCATATTTTATGGCTATTAATTTCTTCCCTCCTCTATATATAAACTTGAGGCGTCTTTCAATTTTGACAGCCAATCGGCTCCTCGACGCCTCGCGTCCTCAATTCCGGCTGCCTTGCCCTTACAGACCTCTCGCGTTCCACGGGTTTTTCACACCTCCGCGACAGCGCTCTTATGTTTCAATATGTAAGCCCGAATCTTCGTGTTGCGTTAAATCGGATATATTAGGCTCTGTGTGTCGTCGATCGCTAGTTTCCTCGCTCCAATCCGCCGGAACAGGAGCGGCGTTTGGCACCCGAGAACAATCAGCGCGAGGGGAAAAAACTCTCGGGACGTCGAACACGACTTTCTAATTTCGCTGCAGCCGTGCGGCAATGGGAATATTCGCCGCGCGCGGCTTCGTGACATGAATTCGGACTTCTCGCGAACCAAGACGTACCAACAGTAGTTCGAACGTCGGCCGTGCACTCGGCAATGGAAACATCTTTTCGCCTATAATACGCGCAGCTGCAGCGCCGCGACTCAATCGAAAAAGTTTGGCTCGCGCGAGTTATGGATCGCGTGCGCCTCCTCGCGAGCTGCACGCGAGACCGACAAGTTAGCAACGCATCGGCTCCTCTCCCATCCCACTTTTCATCGTAATTATCGTCATTACGTAGGCGCGCGGCATCGCCGCGGAGCACGAGTTGCCGCTCGAACGATTCGCAGAAACGCTTTTCGAAAATCTCGACGCCGAGTGTTGTGACCTGAGGGTGAAATAATGTTCTCGAACTCGCGTGTAAAGAAGTAAAAAGGTTTTATTAGCAAATCCCAATACAGTAAAAAATAGCTCCGGAGCACAGCGGTTACACTTCCGCGCGCGGGGAGCTCCGTCGCAAGTCTCCCTGTTACACCGCGCCGGTCGCGCTCTGGCTCGCACTCCCCCACTCTCGGGCCTATCACGTGACCCTTTTTCATTAATTTTTCGACACCGAGGCTCGCGGCCGAGCCGAGGATACAAAAATGTCGCCGCGCGTTTCCCGAGCTCTCCGTTATGTGTGTGCGTGTATGTGTGTGTGTGGTTTGCAGTTATACGTGCGCTCGCAGCTCCCGCGGCTAACAACATCCCGTGTAGCTCGTTATATACGAGTGTAGCTCGCGGCCGAACTACAAAGTGACGTGCGCCGCTTTTTGTTGTGTGACTGTCACGCAGCTGCAGTGTGTATATATATATATATATATAGTCGCGTGCAATATACTGCCATTATAGGAATTGTCTCCGCAACGACTCGTGAGATTCCCTCACGTTGTAGCTCGTATATTTATGTGTGGACATCGAAATACTCCGATGTGTAGTATAGCTGTATGAAGGTGAATTGAGTGATTGAGCGGAAGTACAGTGACATTTTCTACCTAATTAAAATTTATTTGCACTTTAGTACCATAAATTATGATAGCAACAATTTTCACATAAAATCCACAGAAGGTTTTTGCTTTCATAAGTCATGGAAATAAAGTTAGAAATCACTTTTATTGCATGGAAAATTCACTCAAATCCAAATGTGCAATCCAACGTATGCAGTGATTTTTAAATTTAATACATTTTTATTTTCCCTCGAGTACACTCGAAAGAGCTGAATTCGCGTATTGGATTGCTCGGATCGTATATATATATGCAGATGAGAGTTCGGCTCGTTGTATACAGGAGTGGAATATGAGAATTCGGGTAGAATAGTTAAAGACAGTTTAGCGAATGAAGCGTGTCGGGCGGAATGGAGGTATAGGGCGGGAGAGGCGAGACGGGAAGATGGAGCTGCCGAAGGGTATATACAGCGTCGGATGTAGAGCAGCTCGAGAGCGAGTGTAACCTATAATTACGTGTAGCACTTGTCTAATGGGGGCCCAGTCGGTGAATCGGCCCCCGAAGGGTTGAAAGCCGGCCCGACCCCGAATAACAGAGTGCGAAATTCGACAGCGGCCGCTGCTCCGATTCGCTCGGCCCGCTCCGGTATATATGTATCGGTGGCTATACACGAGCGGCGATCGCTCGCGCATTAATTCCCCGACCATAAATCGCTCCTACGCGCGGGCTTCTTTCGCACCTCGCCCGAATCGAGCCGAGATCGCGAGATTTTTCCCAGATATGCGGACGTGTCGCTTCGCCGCCGTTGCTATCGCCAACGATTGTCTCGTTCCAATCCGCACTAGAAGGGTCTTGTCGAATTCACCTGGGACGTTCGATTTCAGCGGTTTTTTCGATTGACAAAACTGTGCGTGTGATGCATACACAACTCGGTCCTCCCTCCAAATCGTGATTTTACGCAAAAAAAGAGATCATGCGCCGTCGGGTGAAAGGGCAACGCTCAACGCGTCCTGAGCGTATAGAATAGGCGCGAGCAATTGCACTCGGAGGAATTCCAATGTGGGGGCCGGGGAACGAATGTTTATGAAAGCGCACGAATAGGGGCGTGCTCGTGCGAGAAGTGCTGCTCGCGAGTGTTGGCAGCTCCGTGTGCGCAGCAATTACGCAATAATAAAGATGCTTTCGCGGGAGGTGCATTGTGTTCTCGGTGGGTGGCCCCCCAAGCTCTCCGAGCTCGCTGGATGGATCCACGGGGGGAAATGGTCGGGGCGCTCGCCGCGTAGGGGATGCCGGCGAGTATATTATCGGGCCAACGATCATTCCAGCTACTCCGCGCGCGATTTCATGAATAAACTCGACGAGCGAGCGCGAATTAAAACGCTATATCCCCTAACGTTTTGATAGACGACTCGGCGCGCGTTTGCACGTTTAATTAGCCTTTATTTATCGCCCTATACAACGTAATTTGCTGGCCGTGGCGCGTATACATATACAACCAGCAGCACATCAAGCTCGCGCTTCATTATTCCTCGCGCGCGCGTACTTGAAACCCTATACACCCGTCGCGTATACGCACGCGAACGCATGTGTATACCCATATAGTTACCGATGGCTCGTTGCCCGATGTCACGCCACCTTCGATCGATGCTTGGAATTTTTTCGCCCGCGGATCTGCCGGATAGCGGCCAATCAAATTGTCCAGATAGCTCTCGAGCTAGCCCGCAATTCAGTGGGCACCGATTGCGTTGGACGCGAGAGTAATCGATCCGCGGCGGCCGTGCCAAGAGTGAAATCTCTCGGGGGGAGGGATTTTCCACGAGCGAGGACAGATCGCGTGAGAAATACTGCGGCTGGATGTGTCGGATGGAGGGAAAACACAGCGCGGCGCCGTGTGCCAAGACGCGAATAGTAAAATCCGAGCGATTTACTTGTCACCGGGGTCGACTACTCGAGGTATCGGCGCGCGAGTCGCGTGCAGCCGGGTAATTCCAGCACGCGACGGCCACGATTACCCGCGTCTTCCTAGCACTGCGCTCTCGCGCGAACGCACACACACACACGTATACCCGATGGGGCTCGCCGTGTATCGTTACGACGCTCGATAATCGACGGGGGCGCGGACTCGATCGCGAAACACCCGAAATTATCCCAACTTTCCCTCTGGACATACACACGCTGCTGCCGCTTTCTTCGTTTGCAGAATTATCGCGAAACTATTCGCTCCGGAGCCGCTTCGTCATTTCCGGGCTCGCGCACAGGTGCAGCATCGGGTATACACGTATATATACATCAGACACACGGTCGAGCAGCCACGCACACAGGTCGGCCGGCTCATACCGGGTAATTTAATTCGCAAATTTTCGTTCGCGTCACGATTAAGCAATTTCGGACGGGCGATATGGCCGAGTCGCGGCAGGTTCCGCAGAGGGGTACGTACGAGCAAGCACGCCCCGGCAACGCGGCTAACAGAATATTCCGCCGACGGGCGGCTGAGCCCTTTGATCTCGGGCGCGTCAGCCGGCAGTGTTTCGCTCTCCTCGACGTCGTTGCCCTCAAAATTGACGGATATCTCGCGTACGCGAGCTCCGAATCACGGCTCATCGAATAATTCCAACGTGACAAATTGATTATACACGTAAGCGTGTATACACGTCTCGCGCGTTTTGTCCTCTCGTTGAATATTTTTTTCGATTTAAATCTCGTTCCACGAGGCGTTTCCGACGTATACACAATGACGCTCGAGCAATATAAAAGCCACATGAGCACCGACGATCCGCGATCGTCGCGTAGCTCGCGCGCCCGTGTATACTTCGACGGAAAAAATAGCCTGCCCCGAGGCCGATTATGCTCGCGCGTTCGAAAGCACGGCGAGGGGGAAAAAACGGAGGAAGGAGCGAGAGAGAGAAGAAAAAAGCGGGGCCAAGCTGGAACAGTTAGCTCCGAGCGCGTTAATACGGCGCGAAAGCGATAATACCCGGCCAATTACGCGGCCGTGTTGTTTCTGTGTCACGCGTCGATTTGCCTGCGCTCGCCGATCGCTCGAAGGACGCGAGAAGCCGAGAGACCCTGCGTACTCACACACACACACTCGCACACACAGACGTGCCACGTATTAAAGTATAGGCTGGTGTGTCGACAGGTCCGAATGATCCGTCCGGCGTGCGCACGCGCGCGCGCTCACCGCTTTTTGTTCGTTTCGTTTTTCCTCCGGCAAAGAGAACGGCTAATTGCGCGCGAGCGCCCGATTATCCGCCGCGCGGGCCGCTGCTCTCGTTACTCCTGCGATGCATATACACGTATACGTATAAGCAAATCGGCTCGTTGCCTCGCGGAGAGCCGGGCAATTGCGTATTGGGAATGCCGCGGCTCGCGTGCGCAACTCCCCAGCGACGCGACGTAAGCTACGCTTGAATTCTTTGCAGATACATGTATGTATGCATCGTCGGTTTTCCAACCAACACTCGCCGAGAAACTTCCTCATTTTTTCCTCTCTGTCTTCCTCTTCGTATCCAACGCTATATACGGGCTCGCGTCGTACAGACCGATTCGCCTTTCCGCGTTTGTATTTGTCAAAACTGTGAACGGGGAAAATCGATGGATAGCTGACCCGAGCAGCCGATGTACGGGTTCCCGCGAATGATGCGCGAGAGAGAGAGAGAGAGAGAGAGGAGAGAAAGACGTGCAGCGATAAATAACTCGAGCGTGGGCGCCGCGCGGCTGATATCGGCCGGTTTTGCTGAATCAAAGTGCACCGGGGGGCCCCGACGCGGTGTGGCACTGCACAGCCGCTTATTCCCGAGAAGCCTGGCTTTCGTCGGGCCGAGACAGCCGATCCGCGCCCCGCGTACGTGTGGTCCGACGCGTAATCCCTTCTCCGACACGTCGCGCGAGCGTCCCCTCGTTTATCGACTATACACATATATAAGTATACACATGTATATATTTAGATACAGCCACGATGTAGCCCTCGCGCGATTCATTGTCTTTTCACGCGTTGATCAAAACTCGATCGGACACGTGGGTTTCCTCATGATCCAACCTGTATATATATGTTACGAGGATATATATGTACAGCTCGTTTGCGTTCAATTAGGAGAGAAAGAGAGAGAGAAAGAGAAAGAAGGAGAGCCATTAGTGGCGTGAGAGCCGAGCGATAGCCAGTTGCCCCGGCTGGATCTTCGAGAAGTGATTGATGCAACGACGAGTCCGACGTATTTGTATCGCGCGAGCGCGTCTTGCATTATCCCGTGAAAAAGACCATCAATCAATTGAGTTCTGGATGTATCGCGACGGCGCCCGAGGGCCCCCCCGAGATCTTTGCTTTGAATATTTAGAAATCAAACAACAACTCGCTTCTTTTCTTCGGGAGCCCGGCTCGAACCGACGAGTGAATGATGAAACGGCGACTCGGGACCACGAATGGAAATACGATTGACACGCGATACACTGCTCTCGAGCGAACCCGCGGCGTTATTATATTTGCGCGATCGTCGCGCTCGGGAATGCGCGCGTTGTACAATAGCCGCGGCGCGACGTACGTGTCGCGATAGCCCGTGCACGGGGGAAACAAGTGAGTAGGCAAAAGTCGAGCGGCCACATGGTGGAGGAAGAAAGCGAAAGAAAAGAAACTACGGGAGGAGAATGCGAGAAAAATAGCGTGGCGCGCGAGCTCGAGTGGCTGCACAGATCGTGTTGCCAGTGAGCCAGCGCTAAGCAGCTCGCTCTCTCGACCCCATTGTGCTCGGCTCGCGTCTTTCTCCCTGTATACATGGGATAAGCGGTTTCCGCCAATTCCCTCGCAGCCCGCCGGCAACGAATTCTCATCGCATACTCGCGCGCGCTCGATTACACATTTATATACATACCTCTCGAATGAACTGGCCCGAGCATTTTCGCGACATTGATTTCGGCTGTGCTGGCCCCTTTAGAATGAAAAATTTGAATACTCTACTGAAGATTGATTTCCTGGGTTCTCAAGGGATTTTTCATGCATATACTATGAAACAGGCTTGATTCGCCGATCGGATCAAGCGAGAAGGGACGCGTGGTCGCGCGGATGTGTACGTACGTCAGTTTAAAATATAATCAATTACACGCTTGTCGATGTGATTAATTGCGCCGCGAATCCGGCGGCCACGGTGGCAGAGTGGAAACGTGCGCCAAAAGTGGCAATCAACATGATGGCGTCGTGGCCCCCAACACCTTGACTGGGTGCTATATCTGTAATTACGCGCGCGGTACGCGCATCACACGAGCGCGCGGACACGGCCGTCTTGCGGGTTCGCGGAAAGGGGGAGGGGGAAAGAAAGAAGGAAAAAAAAGTGCGCCCCGGTCCCAGCGCGGCCCGAGGGAATAATTGAAAAATTAAATTATTCACAGCGGGGTGGTCTTGAGCAACAATTTTTTTGTCGCGCTCGGCTTTCAGAGCCTGGTAACCCTCGAATTAAAGTGGTCGCGAGCGCGCGTGCAACGTCCCCGGCGTCCTTTATCTCTCGCCAAATTTGACGCTTGCATTCGTTCGGATATTGCGATAAACCTCGACAGATACTCGAAACGAGCCAATGATGACGTACAGTTGATTTTTCGTCAAAAAATAAACCGTTCAATTTGAGGCGTTTATTCTTTTTCGTTCGAGCCTTAAAATATGATCGAGAATAACAATTTTGCGAGAAAAATAAATCGCAATACTAATAACGGGAGAATCCTTCCGATTGTCCAAGTCAACCTCCAAGTCAAATATAGCCCAATGACTCCTCCACCGCGAATATTCCCAATCAGACGACTAACGTGCGGATTGTTTTGATGTGTTCCAGGGACCCGATGGAGCTGATGGAGCAGCAGCTGGTGCGTTGCGGCGTGCCGGCAGTACGCCTGTACGAGAGCCTGTCGTCGGGCGGCCAGCAGATGGGCGGCGGCGGCGGTGGCGGTGGCGGCGGGGGCGGCGGGGGCAGCCCGTCCGGGACCGGCTCGGCGTGGCTGGGCCCGTCGGCGGCTCTGCTGTACGCTGCCGCGGCCGCGGCGGCTTCGCGACCCGGCGCGCAGGCGCCCCCGAGCCCGTACGCGTACGCGGCTGCGCCGGCGCCGTGGCCGTGGCAGCCGGGCTCGGTCGGGCCGGCGCAACGGCGGCTGCCCTCCCCTCCGTCCCTGCGCTTCGCCCCCTACCCTTCCACCACCCCCAACTAGACCAGCCCCGAGTCTCTTCCCCCCGCAGCCCCCAGCCAAAGACACGTATATGTACGCCGATAAGATGCCCGCCCCCTCCGCCATCTCGCCACTCCTACATCGCCGCCGCGGCCGCAGCTGCGGAAAGTAAGCCGCACGTCGCGACTTGGATGCTTCGACGAACCAATTCGCCAGCGGCGAGTGATCCAGCCGAGCCCCGGCTATTGAACCGACTCTCTTCGTCGTTGGTCTATATGTATACTTGAATTGTACAGTGTATCGCCGTTGCGGGGACCTTCGAATTAAAAAATTTTCCATTTCTGGCGTTGGGCGCACGCTCGAGTTGCGGCGCGCGATTGTATAAGCTTGTTCTCATTGGTGTTCGTTCGGATAGGAATGTAGGTAAGCTCGTGTTTTTCGACTTTTACCCAAACGTACGATCGCCGGGACGAGCGCATGCCTGTACATATATGATTGCGAGAAACGCCAAATGCTCGGAGGATGACTCGAGTGCGACCTGTTCGTTATGTTCGAATCGGCGTGTTCAATCGAGAAAAAAAGCTGCACAACGCGGAGGAAGGGCAAGAGCGGAAAACGGACGGGTTGCAGGAGCTCCCCGGGAGCGACGTGGCGCGTTGTGCAGGAGCCAGCCGCGAGAGATAGCCCTCGACATGACACTGGCCTTGTCCGCGCGACGGATCGTCGAGTGGCCGACGCGCGAGCGCCCACTCGACTCGATGACTCGTGGAAATCATGCTTGCGTGCGTATATCAAGCAGCCATTACTGCTCGACACATTTCCCCGCCGTATGTGTGTGTGTCTGTGTGTGTGTGTGTGTACCTCGTGGCGCGCGTGCATTAACATACACGCCACTCGAGAATGAAGGATCGAACTAATATACGCGTATATATATACCGCGGCCGAGCGAGGAAGAATCTCTTTGTGCAGCTCGCTCGGCCATCCCCTGGACAAACACGCTAACTGTATACGCGCGCCACCGTGCGAGTTTCCTCGGGGAAAAACTCTCTCGTGACTCTCGCGGCACGTTCGTTCTTTGTTTTTTTTGGCCTCTTTTTTTCCTCCTCCGCGCACCACTCGTCTTTCGACGCGACCGAGCGAACGACTCGGGGCCGGCGTCGCGACGTCCCAGTGATTTTTCCACGTCCCTCTGCCCCCACTCTGGCTCTATGTTGTTCTTCGGTGTTCTCGGAATACAATAATCCACGATGTCGCTGTAAATAGAGTTGGAAGCTCGCTGATTTTCACTCGTGAATAATCGACGATCGATTGTTGTATAGCGCTTGGGAGCGAATGAGCCCGCGCGCGAGCGTCGCACGAACGGACGACATTTGTGTGCCCGACGGCAGTCGCGCGCGTGTGTGTGTATGTAGATATACTTTGTTGATGTACTCGCGCGTACGAGCGCGATCCTAAATAGAGGAAAAAAATATGCCTGCGTGTGTGTATGCGTGTGTGTGTTGTGTGCGCGAGCGAGAGATGAAAAAAGTTGTGATAGCTGTACCATACCGTAATAGTATTATTGTAGCCTCTTGCGCGAGGCGCGGGGACATTTGTATATAAATTATCAGTATAAGTATCGTCCTAAGAAGTCGTGTAGATCCAACAAAACAAACCACTCTGCGTGTAGCGTCAGGGAAAAAAATAAATGGATTTTCATCAATTAAATATTATTTATCCAACATTATTTTTATTTCCTCATCCCGACCGATGCTCCTGCTCCGACTAATCAATGCCACGTCCAAGCCGAGGTATATACATATCAATGTTCGTTTATTGATCATGAGGAACATTTCACGAGAATGAAGTAACTCGCGCATGGTCAGATCCAAGAAACGATTCCATTCAATTGAAAGCTCGGGTAAATTATTTATATTTACTTTTGCCCTATAGTTTCACGAAATCGTGTGGAATTAATGATGAGTCGTCATTCCACCTACTATTTTATTCGTATTATATTGTTTCTCATTACCTCTCTATACGCCGCTTTCTCCGCATTTCTCTTATTCATCAGTAAAAAGACGCTAGGATCAAACTTTTACGACTCCGGTCGTTCTCTTGTCCCGTCTCGTCGCTTCTGTTCAAACGAATACCAAACAAAATACGATTCGCGTGCAATTACTTTTTCTCTTGTGAGCTATACATATAAATAATTCATACGTCAGATGATATCTCATCGAACTGTACATAGCAATGTTATTCATATCATGAATCAAGTTCCATCGTAACAGGAAATGATTATTCACGCAAGGGAATTATTATTCGCACAATTCACACGAGGAAATGACGAGGATAGTATCACACGTACGTGTGGCTTTCCAATTCAGCTGAAAATTTGTGTGATAATTTTTGGCAATGTATAGGAAACGGGCAGCAACAAAAATATCAAGATGTTTTATACCAACTATGCATAATTATTTGATATTATGGTGATGATAAAATTAAGACTATCAAGTTCATATAAATTTATTATAGAGTCATTTTGTGCGTATTTTTGTATAATCTTGTATTCATGATTGCACGAGTAGCACACAAAGCTGTTCCACACTAAAATTTGGATAGACTGAGGATGGAGAAATTCAAGATTCCAGAAGAGCAACAATATACACTTTTCAAATTCAATCAAGACATGAAAATAATTCGCACACTTTGAAATATCCTCCGGATACCCGAAACAATGATATCCAATTTTGAAATGGAAAGGTGAGCAGAAACGGGTAATTCGCGTTCATTCAATGGCCCCAACAAGAGCCGCGGCAACATAAAAGTAGCAGCGCACGGGTGAACGCGGCATTGGGATGAGCAGTTAGTGAAAATGATCAAGTGGAGCGCGGGTGATTTTGGTAAATTGATTGGATCACCGGGCTTGGGCTGCACCCGATCGTAAATCTCCTCCGCGCGCGGCGTTCAATGCATCGCAACTAATCGCGGGCAAAAACTCTGGGCCGGTGCAAATTGAGACAGTTTAATGATTTCTCGATGGTCGAGGCGCGCGCGCGCGGTAACGGTGTCCCCCCTCGGGCTTCGGCGCGCGGAAACAATGCGAAACGAGGGGGATAAAAGGAGCTGCAGCGCCCCGAGGCGGGTCGTATCGCACGGCCGCGTTTAGGAGCGTGAAAAATTCGTTTAATTACTCGCGGCAAGTCAAGTCGAGTGGCGCGTAACGCGTGCGTTCAAATTGAATAAATTCATTTCACAGCTTGTCAGCGAGCAATTACTTTGGGGCCGCGCGAGCGAGACACGGGGTTTTTGGCGGGCCCCGAGGGCCGCGCGATCGACTCGGCAAGCGAGCTCGCGAGCGGCGCACCTACCGCAGATCAAACGCACTCGCTCGCGCCCGCGCTCAATTGCAGCCTCATTAGCGCGGCGCGCAGCGACGACGTGCGAGCGCGTGCGCTCACGTACCTCGTGTATATATGTATATGTGCATACATATCTTACGTAGCTGCAGCGCACCGGCTCGAAATTATCCGGCCCGCGGCCGTGACTTCAGTTCCGCGTTCGGCGCACGACTTTTATCCGTTCTGCAGCCCCGGCAAAATGCCCGGCATCTCCCCATCGATCATCGAGCTTCTCCTCTAAAGACCGACGCGAACCGCTCCATCCGCGGTGAGTTCTACCATTGGCTCCTTCACTTTAACAGCTGCATCGGACGGACGTTTCTCAAAGGGATACGTATATGCGCGCGCGTCGCTGCAGGAGCACGGCAGAGTGTCAGGATGGGGAGGGAAATTTGACGAGCGCGTCTCTTGGAATCACTCCGCGAGAATCAAGTAGAGTTGGGAATTGGAACATGGGTGGTAGAGTGGGGAAGGGGGCAATCAATTATTGCCACTATTTGAGGAATCACAACACGTGGTTATACTTGTATTGGGAATGAATATTAGTCTGATTGAGAGGTACAGCTCTCAAAATATTTGTGGTATACGTTGGCTCGATTTGTATGCAATAAAAATAAAACAAGAAGGTTTGCGTATTGGTTCTTTAAATAGATAACGTTGAAATAGGGGAGGCGGGAAGGGGATTGGAGAGAATCGATCTTTTGGATTGGACTACAGGACCTTTATTTTAGTAATCTATAGTTGCCGAAATCTAAATATGTCTTTATCTGCACTATGTTTGGGATGCGATAACTCCCGAATGAGTCGTTTGATCTTTCTGATAGCTTGCACACAAGTCAGTCAGTCAGTGGTAGGATGCGAACCGAGTTCAATACTGCATAGCAACCGTTTCTAAAAAGTGGGGTAAAGCAATATAAGAACAACTCCCAGAACCTGCGACGGCAATACACTCAGATTCTCGTGATTTTCCATAGCAACAGTTATTTACACCCCTAATAACCGTTGCTTAGGGGATGGAAAAATCAGGATAAGGTTCACTTTTGATGGTTTTAACTAGAGTAAAAATTCACTTTGATAACATTGGAAATTCACTGCAACCCAATCAATAATTCATCCGAATAGATCTTCCATCGAATACAACGATTTTTCACTGTAAACTGTCAAGAAAGCAGGCGGTCTACAGGCACATACCCCGGTAGTGATAGCCTCAAGGAAGAGAGAAAAAAATTCAGACGGTCTGTGTCGGATATTCAACGCATCTTGATACTCTCGTGGCGGGGCTTGCCGGGACCTACCTGTAAGAACTCGACGGATTTGCGAGACGACGATACTCCCATTTTGCTCGTCATCACTCTCCTCTTGCCTGCGTCCATCCGCAGGAGCTATATCTCTAGAATCGTTCTTTATACCCGGAGGAAGCGAAACAGCACTTAGGTGTCATCAACTGCGCATCGTTCCGCGTCGATTATGCAAAGCCTCACGCGTCGGATGCTTTTTGGGTCTCGCGTATTTTTATCCGCGTGCGCGATTTTCTCTTATTTTCGCGCACACTCTCTGGCTCAGTGGCGCGCTTGTATATACACATATACACACGGGCGGCAGCGGATGCTCGCGAGTGTTGGATTGGGGGAGAGCGACGGAAGGACGACGTTAATCTCGGCTGCAGGGCCAAGCCGTCTGCAGCCGGTAATTTTTGCACGCCGGCGAATCGGCTCTCGATCGCCGGCGTGCGATGAAATAAATCCCGGCGCACGCGTGTGAGCGTCGCGCAAATCAATTTAGATAATGCAATGTCCGCGTACGTCTGCCGCTCACCAGACCTCAACGGATTAAAGGGCCTGCAGCTCTTTCGCCTCGTGATACTACGCGTGGCGAGGTGTAATGCAAGATCAATTTTCAACGCAATCCATTATTTGTTTCCTTAGCAATCGTTGCTAAGATGCTGGTGAAAAGTTGTTATAATAATTCATTGTAAATGCTCGTTGGGGCTCGAACACTCACGCGGATAGACGAGAATCAACGACATATTTTCCAAAGCGACCGTTGTTGACGTCCATAACGACCGTTGCCAAAGGAATGCAAGTTGAGTTGAAGTTCATGTTCTCTTTACATAAAGCCAATTGCAATTGGCAGCGGTTTTTCGGCTTTGCTATCGCAAATAGCTGGGTGAGTTTCATCTCCGGGCCATCCACCGTGTTGTTACTATGTAAGATATGGTTTTTGACTCAAATAGGTGATGTACGAATCAATTGTCATGTGACATACGAGCACCATCTACCCCTCTTGTTTCTAAAAGCTATCCATAAAGTTTCAAATAAACTTGAGAAAAATATAAATGAATGGCGTCAGGTTTAGAAGGTATTTGGCCCCAATATATTTATATATACTTTGAAAGTAGAGTCGAGTGTTGGAGAGCTGTTAGAAACGAAGATTTTTCTGCAGAGAACTGCGAAAGATTCATATGAAACTATGCACTGATGGTTATGGCTTAGAGGCACATCTGTCATTCTACCCATTAATATAAATTTCAGAATTTTATAAATTGAATTTCAATCCGGACATACTGTTTTCAGAACTTAGTAGATCTGTTATGCTCGAAGATTGAGTTGCGATCGAATGGTTTCCGGTTCGTTGGGATTACACACGATTAAAGTGACTCCTCCGGTGCGGAGGACTTTTGATAGGATTCGAACAGTCACCAACAGGGAACGGAAACATTACAAAAGAGATGAGTAAGAATGTCGAACGACGCGAAACGCGCGAGCTCGAGATTTGACG
Source organism: Aphelinus atriplicis (assembly GCA_020882685.1). Classification (NCBI taxonomy): domain Eukaryota; kingdom Metazoa; phylum Arthropoda; class Insecta; order Hymenoptera; family Aphelinidae; genus Aphelinus; species Aphelinus atriplicis. Next base: position 69,700,746 of record CM037073.1, on the reverse strand, counting down.
CAACTGCTGCAGTTATGTCGCGTTATGGGAGAATCGCGCGGGGCGAGGGACGTGCAGAGCTGCATATAAGTAGAGCTGAAGAAGCGTCGATGCGCGCGGCGCGGTGAAAAGTAATGGGGGGTACGAGGAGGAGGAGCAGGGGGAGGGGTGGGAAGGAGCTGGTCATAATCGACGGGCGATCTGGGCGCGTTAAAACAAAAGCAGCCTGCCGTTGAGCCGCGCGCGAGCGGAGGTTTGCGCGCGCGCGGGCGCGCGGCGAGCTTCAAAGCGCGGCGCTGGCGCGCGGCGAATTGCGTCGGGTGCACATCAGAGCCGCTCGTTCCAGCTCGCGCCTCTCGGCCGGGGTATATGTAGCGATATTCGATTCCCGAAGCCGGCCCGGCACGTACGTGTGCGGACGTACGCGTGTATATGGGGGCCACGGCCGGGCAGCCGCGCGTGTGATGTTGTGATGGGTGGAGCGAGGTGAGAGAAACGGAGAGGCGGCTTCCGAGCTTGTAATTATGTTGATACGAATGATCTGCTGCGGCGAGCCGCGAGAGAGAATCGCCCCGGGCGCTGCTGCCGCGCGCTCCACGAGCTGGTCCGTGAGACGGAGAGAGAGAGCGGCCGGGCATCCGACACCTCACCACTGCAGCACAGGGCCGGGGGAACCAGTTCCCGGCCGCCCCGTGAGCTCGCGACTCCGCGCCGCGCGCCGTAATTGATTTACATTTTACGAGGGACCCTCTCTCGGCTCATTCGCCACAGTACCTGTCCTCGTCGCCCGCCCCCCACCCCCCACCCGACTCGTCCGCGACCCCCGACGCGCGAGCTACAGCCACAGTGACACTTTTCACGCCCTCTCCGCGGCCAGGAGCTGCGACGAGTCCATCCTCGCGATACTAACGCTGACTGTACATGGGCTGCATACTCGGAGGCGGCCGTATCAATTTGTTTTTTGCATTGCTCATTCCTCGAGAGACCAATCTGGAAGCGAGAGACATACATTCGCGCTTGATTGTAGTAGAATGTTTCAAAGAATTTTATTAACATCATTATATTGATTATATCGATTGTAGTTTAAGAACAAGATGTGTCTCCCATTTGAATCCCAAATTTTATTTGCTATATAAAATCAGAAGAACCAATGTACGTATATCACTATGCTTTTCCAGCACTCATTCCTTGAATTTGTTCAAAGTAAGAAGAAGAAACACGTGTTTGCTTGCAGTGAGAATGGATGATCATCAGCGGACCGAGATTTTTCTAAAATATCAAATATAGTTTTCATTGATCTAGTCATATGATGATATAAATTATTCTTTATGTACCTAGTGAATCGAGCCTCGACTCGTGCATATCAATGATTGCGATTACTTGCGAATACGGTGAAATAGGTTCCTGCTCCCTTCAGCATACTCGAATATGTTTCCATTGAAAGAATAAACATTTTTCCACCAGTCAACTGTAAAGGCCGAATACTTCGGCCCATTATTATTAACAGTATAACTTTTGATTTCAATGAAAATTGATACCAATCACATGAATAACTAAAGGTAGTAAATTTGATCAATAATATGAAAAATAGTATATAATTCTCAGCATAATATAGAAAAAAATTGTGTCATATTGTACCATCGGTTGAAGACTTGTAAACTGTAGTCTTGAATTTTCTGTCCTGGTAGGAAAACAAAGTATTTGTGAATGAAAATCGACGAGAAGAACATTCCATATCGGATCAAATCTAAAGGATTACTCAATTTCAATAAAACCTTCAACATATATAAAGAAAAATAATCACCCTTGATTTAGTTTATAAGATGTACATGATTCTCATTTAACGAGAGACAAGAATGCTTAACTATGTACAGGCCTCCGCCAATGGCTGTTGTATTTAAAAGAAGTATAAAGAACCAAGTAAGGAAGTAAGCGTTCTCTATCTGGGTTACATTCCTGAAAACACACGGAATACATGAGATTTTTAATATTCTATTCATCGAAAATTTATAATTCACATATTTAACCAAATCAAAAACTTACATTATCACAATTTGATGTAATTCAACTGCTTTTATGAGTATTTGATGAACTTTCTCGTTTAATCCACTCGAGTTACTAGAGAAGTCTTCCATTTTCGAATAATTCGTGGCCTTGTCCAAGCGATGACTGTAATAGATGTATTGTTAAATCTTGATGTTTATGATTATTCTCCCTGAAGCTATAATTAAAAATGTCTCTTACCAGATTATATCAAATAGGCTGCAAACGTGTTGAGTGCACATTGCAAAAGCCATGTCGTAAGTAACGAATACTGTCATGGAAAAAAAACCTGAAATTAACACTGACAAAAACACAGGTCCCAAATACTTCTGCTGATCTACATAGAATTCTGCGTAAAGTGGGAGAGTAAATTTCCTTGTCACATTCTCTCTTGGGTATAGTAAATCCAATAATGGATAAAACGTTGGAACGAAGAGGAAGGCCGCTGCTGAACCGGCACAAGAAACTTATAAAACAATAATCAATCATGTAACCATCAAGCTCGTTCTTCAATACAATGCAACCGAACGATTTTCTCGTTGTATTATTACAAATACTTATTGAATACATCATTCAATTATTCTGAAAATCGCTTACTCCAGTGACCGAATATTCTTTACATCGGGAAATATTTTTAAACGATCAACTCACCCAGATAGAACAATGGTATATTTCGGCCCACGCCAGCATGTCTTTTCATTATTCTCAATTCCTCTTTTTCAGTTGTTGTTTCCCAATCTCTGGCGATTATATCATAGATTATCTTCTGCTACAAATAATATATTGTTATAGTCATTGGAAAAGGTTTCGAAATACCTGTATCAATTGTTATCAATGGCAATGAATATCTTTAGTGAAAATGTAGCATTTGTTAGATTATAAGTAATTGTTAAGAAAGAGAGAGATGTAGCAATGCGTATCATCAGCTGTTCGTGACGATGCGACCGAATTTGTATGGGGCCGAAAAGGATCCGACCCAGGTAGTGTCATAAAGGTTCTCGACTCGCTACTAACGCTAGGATAGTTAGTTCTACCGAGGTACTCGCACCGAGTGGACTGTTCGATTGTTCTTCTCGAGACCTCTGGTATTTTGCCTTGTATCGTAATAATATTGTAGATGCAGTTATTTTATCAATAAACTTATAGTAAAATAGAGTATATTCTCCTTTTTTTCTCACTATACAGTTTGTGTAATTCCTCTTCAACCCACGAAAATAACATTTTTTGGCGACCGTGACAGGACATTTAGTGCTGGAGTTGAATTGTGAATTTAAATTAGTGAGAAATCTGTAATAGTGAAAATATGGATATCTTAAAGAGAAAGAGGAGATATCAACGTACTGCGTTTACGAATGCATTGAATGTGTATGATCAGGCAACAAAGAGTTCTCAGTCTAGTGATGCTGATATTGCGAGTGCATTTGAAATTTTGAGTAAAAGAAGTGAAGAATTGGATATAGTGATGCGTTCTATTCTTGACAATCTGTGTGCATCCAGTACCGCGACGGATGCAGAAATAGATAAAGAACAAGAAGAAGCAGATGTTTACGAACGTAAATTCGCACTTGCTAAAAAAATGGAAAGTGATCGTGTTACTGCTATGAATGCTGTAAACGCTGCTGTGTCTGGAGTTGATGCTCGATCGAATATTTCACCGTTAACAGTGACCCAAAGTGATATGCCGAATTCGTATAAATTACCGCAGATCGATTTACGAAAATATGATGGATCTGTGAAAGGCTGGCTTCATTTTTGGAGTTTATTCAAGAAAATTCACGAGGATCCGACAATGAGCAAGGAGCACAAATTTCATTATTTGATGCAGTCTATGACTACTGGCTCCAGTGCAGCTAAATTAGTGTACAGTTTTCCACCAACGGCAGAACATTATGATAAAGCAATAGAGAGCTTGAAAAATCGCTTCGGTCGTGATGATGTTCAAATTGAAGTGTATGTGCGCGAATTAATATCGTTGATCAGTGACCGTAAAAATCAGATGTCTTTACCTGAACTTTATGATCAACTCGAATCGTACATGCGAATTTTGGAAAGTTTTGGCATAATTACAAATGAGTGCTCGATTTTTGTACTGCCGCTAGTAGAATCGTCTCTTCCTGTTGATTTGTTACGAGTGTGGCAACGTAGTGATTTAGAGCCGATTGTTGAATCAACCACGGAAGAAAATAAAGCAGCACAATGGCATGCACGTCTCAAACGACTTATAAGATTTATTGAGAATGAAGTGCGTAATGAAATGAGAATTTCTATGGTGAAAGGAGGATTTGAAATAAAATCTAATTCTGAAGAGGCTCAAAAACAGAAAAAGAATAATTATAATAAGAATATACCAAGTGCAACTGGACTAATTTCTGCTGAAGTTAAAACATATCCATGTATATTTTGTGATTCAAAAGAGCATAAAAGTGAAAACTGTGGAAAGGCTAAGGCAATGACTCTGAAAGATAGGCAAGATCATGTGAAAAGCAAGAGAGCATGTTTCAATTGTTTACGAATTGGTCATGGCTGCAAAATGTGTCGAGTCAAAGTTAATGCGACAAATGCAGCCGGCGGCATGTCACAATAATGTGCTTTGCCGAAGTAAAACCCAACATTGAAAATGCAATAGCCAGTCCCAGTGAAATTGTGAATGTAAATACGGGCCTTGCCAGTGTTAATAGTCATCCGAAAGTATTTCTACAAACAATGAAAGTGAAGTTGCAAAGTGAAAAGGGCGAAATGATTGTGCGCGCACTGATTGATTCAGGCTCACAATACTCATATATTACGCAGTCAGCAGCGTCGGCAATGAGGTATGAATCACAAGGCAAGCTGAAAATGAATCATCTCCTTTTCGGTGGTTCGGAGACCAATGCAGTCGAGCATAAAAAATATAGAATCCGGGTGCAGGCTTTAAATAGTGAGTATGCTTGCCACTTTATGGTGCTCGATCAAAAGGTTATATGCAGCCAAGTCCCTACAGTTACTGAAGGAGTTTGGTGTGATGAACTGAAAAATCTAAACATCGACCTAACGGATGTGTGCAGTGAAAATACAAGTGTAGATATTCTCATCGGCTCCGATATTGCCGGAAAATTGAAAACGGGCCGAATGCATCAACTAAATTGTGGATTAACTGCCGAAGGAACACTTTTAGGCTGGACGCTCATGGGGAAAGTTCCAGATATAAATCAAGAGGAGAGCGGCGCTGTTACAGCAATTTCCATGTACGTGAGGAACTGCAATGTCTCGGACTTATGGGACTTGGATATTTTGGGCATCAAGGACCCGATCGCCCATAAAACACAGCTGGAACGTGATGAAATAGCCGTAGCTGAATTTTTGAAAACGGTAAAGATTAACAAGGAGGGCCGCTATGAGGTAGAATTGCCCTTCCTTGAGAACCACCCACCTCTGGGAGACAATAAAACAATAGCGTCGCTTCGTCTCCGGTCCACAATAGAGAAACTGAAAAAGGACGGATTAGTGGAACATTACGATGCCATATTCAAAGACTGGATCAGCGAGGGAATTATAGAAATTGTTCCGAGCGACGAAGAGCAAACATGGGGTCATTACGTGCCGCACCGCCCCGTGATAAAAGAAGGAAGTACAACCCCGGTTCGGCCAGTATTCGACGCATCTGCTAAAGTGAAGCCGTATCCATCTTTAAACGAGTGTCTGCAGAAGGGACAAAATATGATCGAGCTCATCTCAACAATTTTATTGCGGTTCCGAGAAGGTAAAATAGGCGTAGTTTCAGATATTAGGAAAGCGTTTTTACAAATAAGTATTGAGCCGAAACACCGCGATTTTCTTAGATTTCTCTGGTACGATGAGCATGGAAATATTATCACAATGCGACATTGTCGGGTTACTTTTGGTGTTACTAGTAGTCCATTTATATTAGGAGCAGTAATCAATTATCATTTACAAGACATTTTGAAATGCCTATATAGTAACGACAATCCGCATTCAAGTAATTTTTCCATTAAAAATATCAAAAAGTTAATGTCAAGTTATTATGTAGACAATTGCGTAACGAGTGTCAATACCGAAGATGAATTATACGAGTTTATGAATGAATCAAAGAATGTAATGCATATAGCTGGTTTTGATTTGCGAGGGTGGGAGCATAGCAAGGACGATTCTCACGAAAGCCAAGCTGCAGTGCTGGGTATTAATTGGCAAAAGAATCTGGATACGTTATCACTCAAAATTCCAAATTTTTATGATCTACAAAATTTTGATAAAGTGACAAAAAGAATTATTCTCTCGAGTGTGAATCGCGTGTTTGATCCACTAGGTTTTGTTAGCCCGGTTACTCTAGTGCCGCGATTACTGCTACAAGAAACGTGGTCAAAAAACTTAGGATGGGATGATGAAGTCGATGACAATATTATAAATAGATACTCAGAATGGGTCAGTGCCGTGAAAATTTTGTCGGACATTAAGATACCACGTTGCTTATTGGGAAAAATTGATGAAAATGATGAAATTAGTTTACATACGTTTTGCGATGCCAGTAAGCACGCGTATGCCGCAGTCACATTTATACGAGTTGAACGTTGCGGCAATGTTGAAGTGAATTTTGTACAAGCAAAATCAAGAGTTGCACCGGCAAATAAAGATAGCGATGCGCGTCGTAGTATCCCTAGATTAGAGTTATTAGCCGCTACAATCGGGACTAGATTAACATCATCGATTTTAAAAGCACTGGATTTGGAGGACATAAAAGTGCATTATTGGTCCGACTCATCGACAGTGTTAGCTTGGATACATCGTCAGAATAATTGGGGAATCTTTGTTTATAATCGAGTGAAAGAAATAAGAGAGTTTTCCAGTCCAGAACAATGGAAACACGTTCCAGGGCATTTAAATCCTGCTGACCTTCCGTCAAGAGGTTGTACTGCAGGTCAATTATTGTCCTCCAAATGGTGGGAGGGTCCTGAGTGGCTAAGAAAATCACCCGATTATTGGCCTAGTGTTGCTGACAATTTTGATGAGACAGAGATCAATAAAGAAATACGAAAGACTGCGATTAAACCGACGTCACAGAGCGGGATAACGTTACTTGCAGGTGGTCAAGGAGAGAAATTATTTTTCGAAAATTATTCCAATTATATTAAACTTTTACGAGTAACGGCGTGGATGAAACGATTTTGTGAAAATAGTAGGAAAACGGATAGTGTGCGTAGAAAAAGTGAATTAACAGTTGATGAAATAAAAGATGCGGAGATGTTGCTTATTAAAATCATTCAAGCTGAGAATTTATCGAATGAGAATATTGAACATTTTAAACCGTTTAAAGATGAAAATGGAGTAATCCGTTTGAAATCAAAAATTCTCTTAAGGGACGACACGTATAACTTTAGATGTCCTATTATTTTACCTAGTAAACATCATATAGTAACATTGATTATAAAAGAGGCTCACGAAAAACTCAATCATGCGGGAGTTCAAATTACATTGACTGTTTTAAGGGAAAATTTTTGGATTTTAGGCGGTAGAAAATCGATTAGATCTGTAATTCATAAGTGTATAGATTGCCGTAAACATGATTCGAAACCGTTAGAATCGGTTCCAGCTCCCTTGCCTCTAAACCGTGTTAGAGACGCAGCCGTATTTGAAGTCATAGGAGTAGACTGCGCCGGACCCGTATACTTGAAATCCGGAAAGAAGGCTTGGATTTGTATTTTTACGTGCGCGATCTTTAGAGCAGTACATTTGGAGCTACTGAGATCCATGAGCGAGGCATCGTTTCTAATGGCTCTCAGACGCTTTATTGGGCGCCGAGGGAGACCTAGTATAATATACAGTGATAACGGTAGTAACTATATAGGTTTAAATAACTCATTTAAGAAACTAGATTTTGATAAGATAAGTAGAGTATCGGCTACTAAGAAAATACAGTGGATCTTCAATCCACCCACTGCAGCTTGGTGGGGTGGGTTTTGGGAGCGATTAATAGGAATTTTAAAAAGGCTATTGAGGCGTACATTGAAAAGATCATGTCTTGAATATGAAGAAATGACGACAGTCTTAATCGATTGTGAGGCAGTTATTAATTCACGGCCGATAACTTTTCTATCGGATGGTAAAGACGAATTTGAGCCTCTGACTCCGTCCAATTTTTTGGTAGAAATAAAAGAAATTGGAGTATTAGATTTAGATCAGATAGAAAAATCCGACTTGTGTAAGCGTTTTGCGTATCGAGCTAAAATTAAACAAGACTTAAGGAAAAGATTCAGAAGCGAATATTTAGGAGCCCTGGCGCATTATAAGCGAAAGCGTAGGAATGATCATAGTGTAAAGGTGGGTGATATTGTATTAGTCGGATCGGACAATGTAAAACGAATGGATTGGCCACTAGCGCAAGTAAAAGATGTAATACCAGGAAAAGATGGCCATGTCCGCGTTGTAAGATTAATCACCGCGACGGGTGAGCTTCTAAGACCGATCCAAAGGATTTATCCGTTGGAATTAGATTGTGAGGCCGCTGATTGTAGCGACAATGAGATAATCAAAGGAAAATTCAAATCAACATTTGCACAAAACAAGAGTAAGGACGAGAGTGAAACTTTGTTGGGTGATAAAGATAACGAGCAGTATTCAATAGATTTTGATGAGAATGAGAAGCAGCTTGAGAATGTTATTACAAAAAGGGGACGAGTTGTTAAAAAACCTGACAGATTAATGTATTTTTAAACCTAGTTCATGAAAAAGATTGATGATTACTATTGTTTATTTATTACTATATATTTTGATCAGTATTTTCTTAATGTATTCCTTCTGAACTCTTTTATATTTTGCAAAAGTATGTACGAATATATAATATGTATGATTATGCAATAGTATGTACGATTATGTAATAGTGTATATGCATTTACACTAATGTTTATTATAATTCTTCCTTTTTTTTATCAATCACACTTGGATTTGAGATGCAAAACTTCGCGGCATCTCAAGGGTGGGAGGATGTTAGATTATAAGTAATTGTTAAGAAAGAGAGAGATGTAGCAATGCGTATCATCAGCTGTTCGTGACGATGCGACCGAATTTGTATGGGGCCGAAAAGGATCCGACCCAGGTAGTGTCATAAAGGTTCTCGACTCGCTACTAACGCTAGGATAGTTAGTTCTACCGAGGTACTCGCACCGAGTGGACTGTTCGATTGTTCTTCTCGAGACCTCTGGTATTTTGCCTTGTATCGTAATAATATTGTAGATGCAGTTATTTTATCAATAAACTTATAGTAAAATAGAGTATATTCTCCTTTTTTTCTCACTATACAGTTTGTGTAATTCCTCTTCAACCCACGAAAATAACAGCATTAAAGGGGTGCGATCTAAAATTAAAGTAATTCATAGAAAATTTCAATTTTGTCAATGCTTTCTTGTGTGACTCTAGAGGCTTGTGACTAGTTTATAGAGTTTAATTTTATACTTTGGTATCGTACGGAGGGTTACATGGGTTGCCTAAGTCTAATTGTATATGGGACGTTCCACGTCAAGTGAGCATGGTCAAAATTTTGTTCGAAATTCTGCATTGACAAATTGATTGGTATCCATCCCCAGAATAATCAAAAATTTTTTCAGATTTTTAGGTGCATGTATGTGGAAGTTAGTCTGTGCACTCAAAACCTGAATATTAACTTATGGTTTCACTTATATTGTGTGAACAGCTGTTGACGGGTGGTCTCAAATCACATGCAAGTTATTTACACATGAAATTATAAACAATAAACAGGAATGTAATTTGAGACAACCGGTCAATAGCTTTTCCAACCTTAGCCTTGCAGTTCACACAATATAAGTCAATCACATGAGTCAATATTTATTCATAGTACCAAACAAAGTGAAATACATCATTTTCTTGATGAAATTATGAAAATTGTGTGAATTTTAGACAAATCAAGGCAGATATGTATATCTATATATAGCTGCCTCAGTCTAAAGTCATAAAAAGTTCTATAACAAGGCAGCGCTGGAACTCCAAACTCTACCGGTAGCTTGATCCAGTGTCAGGGAACATATCTGTAGAGTTTGGCTGAGATTTATGACCCGAAGGCATGATATCCTCACTGTGAGCTTCATCGTGGACCTGATATGTTGAAACTAACAAGAAGGGGATTGTGATATTGCAGATTTGAACAATTAATTGCAGAAGATATTGGAATTTCTCCAAAAAATGTATGAGACCATTTTCAAGCTATCGAACAAAGGTTTGTACGTATAACTTGAAAGGTCAAAAATAAGTGGGCGAACATAGCCAAACTGGTTGAAACATGTTTAATTAATAGAGTAGCCTATCCGGATGGAGGATTCTGGTGTCAAACAATTTTTTTTATAATCTTTGTAGTATTCAGCATAATTTTTGTTCTCAACTTTTTTTCATTTTCACACATATACAAGATTATTTGGGCTCTCAAAATTGAGAAAAAAGTTAAATTTTGAATAATTCAGGTTTTGAGTGCACAGACTAACTTCCACATACATGCACCTAAAAATCTGAAAAAATTTTTGAGTATTCTGGGGATGGATACCAATGGGGATGGTAACCCTGCTAAGGTCTCGAACCATTGGTTATAGGCTTGGAGAAATAACTCTAAGGGAAAGCCGCGAGAAGACACTCGCTCCAGCTTTGTTAGATAGTTCTTCTCTATTTGTTATGTTACTTTTCATCTTTTGGTTCTCCCATACTTCGGTAGGCTTCAAAAATTCGCGTCCCTCTTCAGGAACTTGCATGTTCGCTATGGATCTTATAGGTTCATGAACTAGTTGAGGATCTTCGTTGAGCTTTCCAGTACAATTAGTGATATTGTATAAGCTAGTCCTTTCTGCATATCTTGAGTTGCTTTAGCGTCTGAACGGTTTCATATGGGACGGTTCCTCTTGATCCGACGACGACTGGTATTACGACGACCTTCTTAGTTTTCAGCTGACCCTTTACAGTATTCATGATCCGACTGTATTCCTATACTTTCTCCACCGCAGCCCCTAGTAGGTACCATCGTGTCTGGTACCTCACCGTCACATCTATGATCTGAGCCTTTCCGTCATTCTCTTTCCAGACGATGTCAGGTCTCAGAATTCCATTTGGTGTGAAGAATGGCTGTTCGAGCAATACGCACCCATTTTCACTCGGGGGATCACATAAAAGGTCTCTAATCCTGTTGTGGCGGTGAATCCTTTTGTCTTTCACTGCTTGGAAACTTCCCAATATTGACTAGAGATTCTCTTCTAACTCAGCTTCTTTGACACGCATCGTCATATCGATCATTTTTCAATATGTACTTGATTTGAGATGAACACGCGTGGAAAACTTATTGGTCCTCGTCTTGATGACATCCGCAATCCTAGATTGCTTTAGTAGATACGGGTCAAGTCGATTCTAGTCACTGCAAGACCTACGTAGGCTTTTTAGGAGGCTCCGGGAACCACACGAATGCCTTCAGAAAACTTTGGAGGAGTTCTAATCGTCTGTTCTCAACTTTGAGACCTCGCATTATAGAGATATTGCTTAATTCAGAAACCTTTCAGCCTACCTAACATTTTTTCCAAGCTTTGATCAACAATACCCTGGCATAAATTGCTGAGTTATCTCACCGAGCGCAAGGGAAGAAAGAGGTTGCATGTGGACAACATACAGGCATGTTTTTGCTGGGCACAAAATGCCGCCCTAACTGTTGGCGAAGGCAGGAATACACCTAGAACTACATTCATTGCTAAGGGAGTAAAGTATTGAGTTGAATTTATTTTACTGAAGTTTTTTTGAGGTCACACGACTCAGTATCTCTGTATTTTCCATGGCAATTATTGTTAATATCCCATTTCCAAACTATCTAGCAACCATTGCCAAGTAGTTTGGAAAATCAGTTCTTGGCCCATTTTTCTATAGCAAAGTACACAGAATCTTTAGCAGCGGTCTTTTAGAAAATCCTTACTGTATCTTAAATGCATGTATAGTGAGACAATTGAGCAAGTTAATTTGATTATTGAAGAATCAACTAGGAATTCCAACTCTCAGGAAACGCTGATAGAATCAATTATATAAAAATGTATTTATTCTGTATGACTCCGAAATTCAAGGTGCATTCACAAAATTAAATTCGCTAGCAGAATACAACTTTTCCGTATAACTGTATGAAATGTTTCACATAAATATTCAACCTAAAAATTAAGACCTACAATACTCAATTGAAACACTATACCAACAAACACAGAAATTGAATTAAATCAGAACATATTACGACATATAGTACTTCGATGCGATTTGAGTTTTTCTTTCTAATACGACGAACGTGAAATGCAATTCTGGGATACCTTTTTTTGCATAATGATAGTTGAAGAAAATTTGATGACACCAGCATTCGGACATTTGGCCGACTAAGTTTTCTATTGCGATTTCGTTATTGATGCCAATTTCCTGAAACATCCGAATAGCCTGAAAGTTTCATTCGCCAATTTTATGAGTTAGTTCTGCACTGGTGAATGCAAGAAACAGTAATGTAAATTTGTATAATATTGTAGAGAACATGTCTCCATTGTTCAAATATTGGACGAATGGTCGATCTTTGAGGACCAATCCAGTATGAAGTGGATAAATAAAATCACAAAATCCACTAATTCAAAATTAATCACAATAGTTTGACAATGGTAGTGAAAGCAGCCGCTTCCACTGCTGTATTTTATAATTTGAATTTATTCAAAACTGCCTGATGAAGCCAGTAAACCTTGCTGGCGAAACGTTGCAACAATTAATTGTTTTGTGATTTTCTTTATTCACTTCACATTGGATTGGCCTTCAAAGATCGACCATTCGCCCAATAAGTAAATTCGCACAGTTATCAAACAGTATCTAAATTTATACTCATAACGTATAAGAGCAAATGTTTCTTACCATTGGAATTAGAAGAGCATATACAGAAACGTATACCAAAATTCGTATATATTTATTGTAAGCTGTATTAGCGTATGGCCATACACCCATATATTTTTGAACCAATACAGGAAACTTCCAATAAATACTGTTATAAACACTCATTTTTGAGTTATTATCGAATGCTTCTTGACTCTGAACTGATCGTCACTCCACAGCAGGGTACAGATTGAAGCGCATAGGATGAAAAAATAAGTAACATTCGATTCTACTTACACCTTGAGAATGCACAATGAATTGATATATTCAACAAATCTATTGAGATATTACAAAGGGATGATTATTAATGCACAATTCATTTATTATTTAGTAATGTGTCTTTAGTCTTTATACAAAAGAAACTTTATGAATGCCTTTTGTTCTATACAATCTCCAACAAGACTCGCCCATGGAAATATTTTATTGAACCTTTGGAGTTAATTATTAGTAGAACAATTTTGAAAAACCAAAAAATATTGTTTTCTACGTGAAGCATTTTTTTTATATTCTCTATTGATACACTCAAACTAAACTTTACATTTAAAACATTCAAAGAGTTTAGCTTTAAGCTTTATTCATCACGTCATATCTATGCCTCCTACGAAGAAAAACAAATGGAAATCTTCCCACGAGGAAAGACTCATCTCACGATTTTCTCGCCATCCTCCCAGTAAGAAAGACGTCCCAAGATCCCCCGGTGTAAGGAAACCCATTTCGTGGTTTATTTTTTAGAGAAACCGTTTTAAAGAGCGCGGGGATAAAAATAAGGCAACAACGAGTGCTTGTAAAAGCTAATTCTTTCCCAGGACATTTTGGATGATTTTCCTGAAAAATAAGCCAAGCTGATAAATTCTTCCGTACAAGAAATTCTGGGATGTGACTCTCTTCGTCGGGATATTGGAGATGTGTTTTTTTCTGTATGATCCGTCGATATGTTCCATTTCAAACAAAAATCTTGTTTGCGGCGCCGCAAGATTCACGACATGAAAGCACATGTATCAACATTCTTTTTCAGTGACCATTTTAAAAGTAAGGAGGAGCATCTCGTGCCTGCTTGTTACATAAAATCCGTAGTAAGGATAAACGACTTCGGGAGGTCCGAATTTCTAAAATATGAAATATTGCTTTTCGTCCCAGCGGGGGCAAAGTGTCAATTTTGCTCCCTGGCGTTCGCAAAGAATGACACTTTTCTCCTACTGGAGACGAAAAATAGCATAAGCACTTCGCTTATTTAGGCTATTTCGGCACGCGCAAACCTACCACCTTCGCTACGCTCAGGTCGCAAACGTTTTGCGTGCCGAAATTGCCTAACCTCGCTCAGGCTCATAATATACTATTCATTAAACTGCATTTATTGAATCAAATGATTATATATACAAAGTACAGTTTGCGTAAGCAGAGAATCGGGCCCTCTCGTGCATATCAATGATTGCGTTGACTCGCGAATACGGTGAAATAGGTGCCTGCTCCCTTCAGCATACTAGAATATGTTTCCATTGAAAGAACAAACATTTTCCCACCAGTCAACTGCAACGGACGAATACTGCGGGACATTATTATCAACAGTATAACCTTGCATTTTGATGAGAAATTGTACCAGTTACATGAATAACTGAGAAAAATCAATTTGATTATTGATCTGCATGATATCTCACTATGATAGTGTAATAGTGAACATAATTATAATACCAGCGATCGAAAACTTGTAAACTATGGTTCCGTATTTTTTGTCCTGGTAGAAAAATGAAGTATTTATGGATGAAAATTGACGTGAAGACCATTCCATATCTGAGTAGATCTACAGGCTTATTCAATTTCAGTAAAACCTGCAAAATAATGACATTCACGATTTTTTGGTATTACAGTTCTAGGTCTAGAAGATTCTTTTTCGAGAAATAGACACTATTTACTGTATACAAGCCTCCGCCAATGGCTGTCGTATTTAACAAAAGTATGAAGAACCAGGTTACAAAATAAGCATTTTCTAGCTGATTTACATTCCTGAAGATACAAGTAATCAGTTACTGCTTTTGATTGTTTATCAATCAGTGCAAAACAACTGATACATTTAGTCAGAAAACTTACATTATGACAATTTGATGTAATTCAACTGCTTTTGTAAGTAATCGGTGAATTTCAAAATCAACTTTGGTAAAATCTTTACCTTCAACATTTCCACAATTTGAAGCTTCATCTAATCGATGACTATAATTGTTGCATTATCGAATCTTTACTCTCGTAAGACATTTGTTTTTCCTAATCAGTGATAATCAAAATCTTTACTCACCAGATTATATCAAAAAGACTACAGACATGTTGAGTACACATTGCAAAAGCCATGTCGTAAGTAACGAATACAGTCATTGAAAAAAAACCTGAAATTAACACTGACAAAAACAAAGGTCCCAAATACTTCTGCTGATCTATATAGAATTCTGCGTAAAGTGGGAGAGCTAATTTCCTTGTCACATTCTCTTCTGGGTATATATAATCCAATAATGGATAAAACGTTGGAATGAAGAAGAAGGCCACTGCTGAACTGCTACAAGTAACTTGCAAAATAAAAATCAATCATATAACCAACGTGCTCGTAATTTATAAGATTTGTTATTCTGCGTACTCATTTTATGTATCCCGGTAATATTCTTCTTATGCAATAAAAATCATGTAGATTGATACATTTTTGAGCGAATAACTCACCCAAATAAAACAATGATATATATCGACCCACGCCTGCATGTCTTTTCATTATTTTCAATTCCTCTTCTTCAGTTGTTGTTTCCCAATCTTTTGCGATCATATCATAGATTATTTTTTGCTAAATATAAAACATTATCAGGCATTGGAAAAGGTTTTAAATTAATCACATCAATCGTTGTTTTTCAATGAAAATCTTTAATGCAAAGGTGGCATCAAACTGAACGTACATCGGAAAATTTTCTATTTTATTTTCTCAGTTATTTTTGCTTATTTCTCGAAAGAATTTAGGATATAAGTTGACTACACTTTGGTATCGTCCAGAAGATCGCACGTGCTTTAAGTATAGTTGTGTACCTCCTGTTATTTAATGAAGTAATGTAGCTTACTCGTTTAAATTGACTATTATTTCAGTTCATCAATTTGATGTTAAAGTTGTTGCTATTTAAAACTGTCACAATGTTATCAACAAACCAGAACATGACTCTTTCGGTTGAGTATAATTCACGAAAAATCTTTCCAAATTACTTCCATTGATTTATCTGGTCACAAATATTACTCGAAAATTGAAGTAAGGTACATGTACCCAATATACACCACCTAAGCGAAAAAGATCTTCGCGTCAAGTGCTAATTTTGTAAAGTGACTGGCGGGAAATGGAAGGTCTACTTAATACCTTTGAAAGCCATCAAATAAGCCAAGCCTTATTTGATTTGATTTTTTCTATGCTGAGATACAGAGTACTCAAACATGGTATTTTAACATTCAAATTTTTTTGTCATTCTAACTGTATATCCCCCTTTAAGAACATTAAATTTGTAAAGAATGTTCATGGCTCAAGAGGTTATGATTGGACATATACATGTATATAATGAATACCCCTATGAATACGCTTTAAGTAGGAATATATGTTCTTACATGGTGTGAAAACATATTTATACTCAGGACAGCATAATATCAACTTCAACAAATCAGATTAAGAAGATAAAAATAGTTGACTACATTTTGAAACTTGTTGATCAAGTTACATCGATATAATTTCAAGAATATTTATCATCACAGAATTTATCATTACAGAAACAAGTCTAGTGTAAACTTTCCTCAGATAACTCCGATCATCATTCACGACCTTATCAATGAGCATATCTCATAGTAGTGGGTCAGAAGTGATTTTTCGCAAGATTGAAAAAAAATACATGAATATTGAGGCTTAAACCCTTGATTCAGTTCCAATAGATTCTAGCCAAGTAATTATCTCATTTGAAACTTTGGTTTAAAATAAATTCATATATAGTTGAAGTACTTCTCGGGATGAGAGCCTTCAACCAACGATGTAAGTTTGATCTTGGAAATATTAATTTCAATATTAGACATAATATGGATGCCCATCAATCCGACACACTGATCACTATTACTCTTTTACAGGAAGGTTCATTTGAAAATAAATATGTTTGATCAGTATTATTGCAAGATTTTAAATAGTAGAAAATACTTGAATAAGTATTTTTTCTCAAATACATGAATCATAAATGAATACGTTTTGTCAGACTCCGAAATTGAAAATATTTAACCTAAATTTTCTCAAAGGGAAATTCATTAGCAGAATAAAACTGTATTCATACCAAATTACATTATTAGCGTGTCTCTTTTATGTGCATTCGAGCTGTTTCTCTGATATAACGAACGTGTAATTCAGTAAGATACCTTTTTTCGCATGATGATGGTTGAAGAAAATTTCAGAACACCAGCATTCAAGTACATTTGGCCAACCAAGTTTTCTATTGCGATTTCGTTATTGATGCCAATTTCCTGGAACATCCGAATACCCTAAAAAGTGTTACTTTGTACAATTATCAAACAGTACCTCAAGTTAATATTTGTCCATACAAATATCGTTTTGCGCGTATGATATACGAGTTTATGTTTCTTACCATTGGAATAAGAAGAGCATATATAGATACGTATACTAAAATTCGCATATATTTATCATAGGTTGAATTATGGTATGGCCACACACCCATGTATTTTTGAACCAATACAGGAAACTTCCAATAAATACTTTTATATACACTCATTTTTCAACGATTATCGAATGTTGCTTCCCTCTTAACTGTTCTTCACTCAAAAGCAAGCATAGCTCATGAGACAGAAGAAGTGCATAGTATGAAAAATGAGTGAGGATGAGAAATGATGGATATATAATGAATAAATATATATAAAAATCTATTGATATTTTACAAAAGATTAAATATCAACATTTATCGGTGAATATTCATGTAAGATTCGTTTATTTTCTAGTAACGTGTCTATAGTCTTTATACAAAAGAAACTTCATGAAAGACTTTTATTTTGTTCAATATTCATTAAAACTTATTGATGTAAATATTTTCATTGTCGAAACACGTACAAGGTCGAATCATTCATATAACATTACGGAAAATAAAAAAAAATATTTCTACGTCATTTTTTTGTCAATACTTTATATATACATTTACTAAATTTTACATCTAGAACATCCAAAGAGTTCATCTTTTAATTTTAATCATCATTTCATATGTTCAATATTTTCAATGAATATTATACTAATTTTGATATACTTCTTATCGTGCAAATATCATTGATTATTTTAGCAACGGTTACTAAGGATATAAAAAATGGTTGCCATAACGAATGGTTGATATAACGAAGATTATAAATCATTTGCTGTCAAAAGTTCTGGAAATCAACCTTAAAATCATATCATTTGGTATGGCCACCTTTTAGTCAATAGGTCATTGAACATGATGCTTCCTCAAAGAGACTTTGCATGAAAAACGGTCGCTATGTGAAAATGAGATATCTGTGTCTTCTGTCACCAATAAATGGACCTAGAACTGATTTTTCAATCTACCTAGCAATGGTTGCTAAGGACATCAAAAGGAATTGCTATGAAAAATACAAAGACACTGTGTCGTATGTCCTTAAAAGTACTGTAATCGAACTTCTACTCGATATTTTAACTCCTCAGCATCGTTTGCTACAGACGTGAAATTTAACTTTTTTTCCGATTTCGGGAGCCCAGAAAATGTTGTTATCTCTCTATATTAAAAGCCAGACCGCCGCCGCCGCCGCCGCCGCTGTGGGAAATTTTGACCCCCAAGTTGCCCCCCTTAATTGCCCCCCTTGATTGCCCCCCTTAGTTGCACCCCTTAGTAACCTCTTTTTCTACCCTTTTTTCACCCCATTTTTCACCCTCCTTTTCCACCCATTTTTTTCACCCCCTTTTTTTAACCCTTTTTTTATCCCTCTTTCTACCCCCCTTTTCCACCCTTTTTCCACCCTTTTCTCCACCCCTTTTTCACCCCTTTTTTCACCTTTTTTTCACCCCTTTCTCCACCTCTTTTTTCCACCCGTGTCTTCGAATAAATTATTTATTTCCAATAAATATTCAATGGTCCGATCTCCTGGAAATTTTGCACACAGGTTAGTCGCGGCTAAATCTAGGCCGAGTTCAATTTTCAATCAAATCCGTTGTTTATTTGCCTAGCAACCGTTCCTAACGTGTTATCTCACGAATCTTCATAAGTGCTGATTGGGACTATGAGAGTCGATGAGAATCAATGAGAATCGAAGAGGATCGATGAGATATTTCCCATAGTAACCACTGTTGATATCCATGGCAACCGTTTGTTGTATCCTCAGCAACCGTTGCTTCGAAAGTTGGAAAATCAATTTCAAGTCACACTCGATGGCCAGAGGCACTGAATTGTTATATTTGTTCCATAGCAATCGTTTTTTACCTCCCTAGCAACCATTACAAAGGTTGGAAATTATCAATTTATGACCCATTTCCATCATTCTCTACGGCAAAGGACACAAAATCTTTCCAATTAGCTTTTTAGTAGCCGTTGTTTACCGCCCTAGCAACCATTGCTAAGAGAAAGAAAAATTCACGTAAGTTTCGTTTCCAGTATTTACAACTGCACAGGATACAAAATCTCCGTTTTACCCATAGCAACCATTGTTTACGTGTCTAGCAACCATTGCAATCTTACTTAAAATCTGCTGCTGAAAATCTGAAATGGAACACGCGAAATATCCAAACCAAAAAATATGATCTAGCACATGTCACTATTAACCTAAAGTTAAACCCACTATTAATCTAAATAAACAAACGTTTAACATGAATATAGCTGACATCAATCTTTTATTTTGATTCGAATCGTTCGTTCAGTATTCTTTTCAATCGAACAAATTCAGTATTCTTTTCATCGAAGTTTCAAGTTTAAAGTTTTATTGTTTTAAATGTAATTTTCTTTTAATTATTACTACACTTATTATTGAAATTATTGACTTCTAAAGAACACACGGGGGGTTGGCGAGCGAAGTGAGCAGGGGGGGTACCCCCCTAGTATACTTAAAAACCGCTGCCAACTGCCTTAGCAGTATGCTTTCTCAAAGAGCTTTAACATCACCCACAAACGCATCCCAAACCTGTATTTTCATCATTCCACTAGCGTAGATACTATCATTTATTTTTCAAAAATTACAAAAATATTATTTAATCAGTTCAATTCGTATCTTTGTGACTGTGTAAAGTGTCGTTCTTTTTCAATTGACCAAACTTTGTCGCGACTGTTGATGTCTGCCCGGGCTCTCTTATTATTTGATCAAATGCAACAAAGTAAACGGCGTTTCTAGGATTCTACACGATGCGACATGACATTTGGACCTGCTTTATTTTTCGATCAATTCATCTTGTGACTGTCATACGGTTTATTGGTGGTTAAAATGGATCCGTCCTGCCCTTAAGTCCGTATTTAGCAAACTTGAAGACTCATTTTGATCATCTTCGACGGCTGAGGTTGGAAATGATCAATTGAAAATCTATTTTGATCATTTTCGACGGCAAAAGACACCATATTTTCCCAATTTTCTCTATAGCACGTTGAAAATACTGGAACGAAACTTACATGAATTTTTTTCCCCTTAGCAACGGTTGCTAGGGCGGTAAACAACGGTTAATAAGGATCTAATTGGGAAGATTTTGTGTCCTTGCCGTCGAAAATGACGGAAATAGGTCATAAATTAATAATTTCCAACATTCGTAACGGTTGCTAGGGAGGTAAACAACGGTTGCTATGGAGAAAATGGGACAATTCAGTGTCCTTGGCCATCGAGTGTGACTTAAATTGATTTTCCAGCTTGCCCCAATGAGCACTCATAAGGATTTGTGAGGAAACACGTTAAAAACGGTTGCTAGGGAAATAACCAACGGATTTTGCTGAAAATTGATCTTGGGCTAGATCTTGTCACAACTAACCGTGTGCAAAATTTCAGCAAGATTGGACCATTCCTCCGAAAGTTATAATGGATGAAAGAAACGAAAAAATACACACCTTAGCAACGGTTGCTAGAGTGATAAACAACGGATTTTGCTGAAAAATGAACTCGGCCGAGATTTTCCGCGACTAACCTGTGTGCAAAATTTCAAAAAGATCGGACCATTTCTTCGAGAGTTATCGTGGACGAAAAAAAAACGTTACAAACATACATACACACACACACACACACACACACACACACACACACACACACACATACATACAGACACTTTTGGATTTCCATGTTTTTCGACCCGTAGATTACGAAAATCGAGGTCCCGAGGTCTGATTCGGTGGCAATTTTTGCCCCATTACAAAGCTTTTTCTTTGAGAAAGCAAAATTATCTATTGTATTCAAACTTTTCAATTTTGCTTTCTCAAAGAGAAAGCTTTGTAATGGGGCAAAAATCGACTCACCGAATCAGACCTCGGGACCTCGATTTTCTGTAATCTACGGGTCGAAAAACATGGAAATCCAAAAGTGTCTGTGTGTGTGTGTGTGTGTGTGTGTGTGTGTGTGTGTGTGTGTGTATGTATGTTTGTAACGTTTTTTTTCGTCCACGATAACTCTCGAAGAAATGGTCCGATCTTTTTGAAATTTTGCATACAGGTTAGTCGCGGCAAAATCTCGGCCGAGTTCATTTTTCAGCAAAATCCGTTGGTTATTTCCTTAGCAACCGTTGCTAAGGTGTGTATTTTTTCGTTTCTTCCATCCATGATAACTTTCGGAGGAATGGTCCAATCTTGCTGAAATTTTGCACACCGGCAAAATTTCAGCAAGATTAGTTGTGGCAAGATCTAGCCCGAGATCAATTTTCAGCAAAATCCGTTGGTTATTTCCCTAGCAACCATTTTTAACGTGTTTCCTCACAAATCCTTATGAGTGCTCATTGGGGCAAGCCGGAAAATTAGTTTTAAGTCATATTCGATGGCCAAGGACACTGAATTGTCCCATTTTCTCCATAGCAACCGTTGTTTACCGCCCTAGCAACCGTTACGATTGTTGGAAATTATTAATTTATGACCTATTTCCATCATTTTCGACGGCAAAGGACACAAAATCTTCCCAATTAGCTCCTTAGCAACCGTTGTTCACCGCCCTAGCAACCGTTACTAAAGGGAAGAAAAATTCATGTAAGTTTCGTTTCCAGTATTTTCAACGTGCTATAGAGAAAATTGGGAAAATTTGGTGTCTTTTGCAGTCGAAAATGATCAAATTAGATTTTGAATTGATAATTTCCAACCTCAGTCGTCGAAAATGATCAAAATGAGTCTTCAAGTTTGCTAAATACGGAATTACGGGCAGGACGGATCGATTTTAACCACCATTAAACCGTATGACAGTCACAAGATGAATTGATCGAAAAATAAAGCAGGTCCAAATGTCTCGCACCGTGTAGAACCTAGAACCGTTTGCTTTGTTGCATTAGATCAAATAATAAGAGAGACCAGGCAGACATTAACACTCGCGACAAAGTTTGGTCGTTTGAAAAAGAACGACAATTTACACAGTCACAAAGATACGAATTGAACTGATTAAATAATAATTTTGTAATTTTTGAAAAATAAATTATAGTATCTCCGCTTACGGAATGGTGAAAATACAGGTTTGGGATGCGTTTGTGGGTGATGTTAAAGCCTCTTTGAGAAAGCATAATGCTAAGGCACTTGGCAGCGGTTTTCTTATTAAATAATTACGCAAATGCAAGGAAGAGCAATCATCCAAATATTCATAATGTATGTTGTTATTTTTGCTCAAACCATAGATTCTGTACAAAAGGAATCCGCATAGAATATGCTGCACTGATTCAATTTTTCATAAGCATACATAATTTGTTGTTGCTGCATGTGATTTCAAGTTGGTAGACGAGTCAAGGATTGTGCGGCTGGCGCCAGTCTCAGTCGATGACTAGTGCTTTTGTTCAATCAAAAAATGGGAACAAAGCAATGAAATTGGAAATATAATTTGAAGAATCGATTAAATTTCTTACTAAAGCTAGATGCCATGGTTTTGACCACTGAACATGTGATATAAACAAGATCTTTAGGGAAAAATGTATATACGAATGAACCTTCCATAAATTTCGAAAAGAAACGAGTGCACCTCGCCGCGAGAGCAAAACTTTCTATACGGAAGCAATAAAAATTAGCACCTGCGGAGGGTTATAAATATGAAAGGGCAGCGCTTGGCATAATCAAATTATGCACGCCCGCGACGCTCATCCCGTGCGCCTCTCCTTCTTTTTTATCTCTCTCTCTCTCTCTTTCATTTTCCCTCGCTCCACGAGTGCGAGTGCTTTATACTGGCGCGTATGTATGTATATACCCACACGCCATTGCGCATCGAACGAGTGAATACAGGGGACTCGAGAGCCGCGAGTATTATTATTACATGGATATGGTCTGGATGAATGGATGAATATGCAACGAAGAGAGATGAACGACGTGGCGCTGCCGCGCAGCGGTAGCCCAAAAAGTCGCGTCGCGAGCCCTTTTAAGTTGTCACTTTTTCCGAATCCCCGTGGGACCCACCAAGAAGTCGCCAAACTCTCTTTTTGCTCCGCTAATTTTTCATCCAGACTCGAGCGCGCGACGCTGACTCTTCGAGAGTTACGGGCCGTTTCGCGCGTGGCACGTAAATTTTTAAATTTGCATCAAACGCATTCATCATCCGTGGGGCTTTTACTCGATTTTGAAAGTGATTTTATCGGGCGATTTACATGATCGAGAAGAAGTATACATAATCCGGAGAGGTTTGTAAGAAAGATACGCTCGCAAGGAGTTACCGTTGATCCATTCGTTTTTCGGCACAGTAAATATATGCACACTGCTAGAGACTACCTTATATATATAAGGTAGTCTCGACTAACATTAAAATACACAATATCATTATATTTACGTTTACGATAATCTCAAAGTTGATGATTACATTATGCAACTATACTTTGAAATTCTCGAAGACATTTTGCTGCAAGATTTGATTGAAATTAACGTAGCATTGCGCATATACGCGCTTCCGCTACATATATATCATATTTCATCTCAAAAAAATGATCGGGCCTGAACATTCGAGAATTTTAATTGGCTCTCGGAGCGCGACACGTGCGCATCGGCAGCACGTGTGAAAATATAGGTTGGGAAGAGACGGGGCAGTCGTGTTTAGGAGGTTATTTAAAACGCGATGGAGCCCTCAAACAGTTAGTATATACGCGCGTCAAATTTGGGTAATCTCGTTCCTGTCTCGGTGTACGCTGTGAAAATAAGCTGGCGAAGATACGGCAATCAAGCGAAAGCGAGTGGATATTGAAAGCAGATACGCACATACACACACGCACTTAGGGGAGAGCGGAGGAGGAAAGTGCTACCGGATCGAGATCGAGCGCAGTGATCAAACGATCAGCGAGTTGTCACGTGGACGGGTCCGCGATCTCGTGGTGCCCAGGAAGTAATAGTAAAGAGGCGCGCGACGGAGTGAGGGACGGACGACAGGAAAAAGGTACATGTCGAGTACGTTTGCGCGCGCGAGCAAGCAAGAGAGAGAACGAGAGAGAAAGAGCGGAATATGTAAATTAGAAGGCGCGTGTGAATGCGGAGATTTACGAGGGGCTGCATTTGCAGCCGCAATAAATATCAGTAAGTAGCGACGGCGGGCGCGCGCAAGATGAGTCCGTAAAAGAAGCAGCAGCAGCAGCAGCAGCAGGATAAAGTGGTAATACGCTGGCTCGCGCGCGGGCGCGAGGGAGAGAGAGAGAAAGAGAAAGAGAGGCAAGAGCGACGATGACGTCGGGAATGAAATGCTACGTGTGCAGCATCTCGCTCCCTCTCGCGTATATGAGGGGAAAAGAAGCGAAACGAAGCGAAACGAACGTACGGCACCGCGCCGTGGGTGGCTGTGCTCGACTCTCTTTCTCTCTTTCTCTCTCTCTCTTTCTCGAGCTATATACGCATAGCCCCGTCTTTTTCCGCGCGCGTATACACACTTTATTTATCTCGAGCGAGCTCGCCGAAGCGGCACCTTATCGGCCGATTATTATGTAGCCCCTAATTCCGAGCTCCTACATGCAGCACTTGCGGGAAACAGTCGAGCATCGTGCCCCGCTGATACTTCCGGCTCACTGCGCTCACCCGCATTCCTGTATTAGCTCCGTCGCTTTATCTCTCTCTTATTCTCTCGCTCTTTGCGTGCTAGCGTTGCCAGATAAGATTTTCTCCACGTCCGAGATAACGCTTATTTTTCGTTGCGCGCCGCAATTGATTTGTCCAGCATCCGTCGGGTGTACATACACTTCGCACGGCCTCGGTAAAATAAAACTCGGGCGTGTGAACGGATGGCTTTCTCGTCTACGGTTCCTCGACTCGCGGCCCAATCACATACACACGGGAAAAGGTAATGCGCGAAGGACGTAAATATCAGGACTAATTGAAGTTGTCATCCGCGAGTCGGCCGCGCGGCAAGAAGCCGGGGGCCAATTGGCAATTAGAAAAACTCGATCAGCGATCGCGCGGCGCTTGAAATTCAAATCGAAACTTTTTACCCGGATCCCGACGAATGCGCGCGGCGCATTTATTATGATTGCGACTTTTTGCCCGGGCTCGCCGGTGCACGCTGGGCCCGCGACGCATCGCGTGGCGCGCACACGACGTAAGAAAAGCCAATGAGGAAGGACTTTCACGTGTTACCGATCGATCCAAATCAATTACCGGCCAGATACTAATTACGCCTAATTGAGGGTTATTCCGAGCATTTCGGCTGCGGCCGCGGTCCCGTATGATTTTATGGCTGTGCGCTCGCGCGCGAGAGAGAGAGAGAGAGAGAGCTGCACCGTCCCGAATCGACTTATTATACCGCAAACGCTGCTGCTGCTGCTGGTGCGCGCCCTCGATGCCCCGGTAATAATTACATCAAGCATATATACATGTATACATCGGCCGGACTGCAGCTTCTCTTGGCCAATAGCCCGACGCCCGCAAGCGCGCCTATACTTTTCTTTCGTATGTTCTTCGGTTTCGCGCCGCGCAGCGATCGTCAGCTGGGTCGTTTTCGCCACCTGCTCTCTCTCGCTCGCTCGGTCGATTGCGTTAAATTACCACGATCGTTAACTAAATACAGGCGCGACCGATCTATATACGCGTCCGCGCTTCGTATATATCTATTAAACTTCCTTTGAACGGCCGCTTCGGCAGACGGGAGCGGTCCGCTTTCGACCGATTCGCGCTTCCAAAATAATATATGACTCTTGTATATATACACGCGCAGTTTCAACTCTTTTTATTACGCGTTTCCAGCTGCTCCATTGTCTATCCTTCGATGGTGAAATTTTTGCCCCATAATAGAAGCCTTGCCTCTGATCGGGGCAAGAACAATCGCGTCTCGATCAGTAAGTGATTCGTTCGGAAGAGCTGATGAGTCTATTTATACATATGAAAATCCTATACCTGCCAATGTCTGTTATCGTGGCACGCAACGATGAGTGATATTTCGAAAGCCCCCGTGACTTCTTTCTCATCCCGATCGAATATACTCGATCGATCGTTGAGAAGAGAGAGAGAGAAAGAAAGAAAAAAGGAGAAGAAGAACGCTTGGCCCGCGAAGAGAATGAAGCATGGCTGGAAGCGGGCCGGTGCAGCTGCACTGCTCGCTGAGGGTGCAGGAACACTCGAGTCACTCGATCAAGCGCGGGAACGTCGAGCCGAGGCGTCACGTCGCGCGTTCGCGACATCTCATCGCGGTGGTGGCCCTCGCTTGCACTTCTTTTTCCCCCCGAAGTCACGTGTGCCTGTGAGCGCGCGCTTGTGGGTCTATACGTACCGCGGGATGCTCTCCCCGCTGCAGAGAGGAGGAGCTCATCTCGTTGACGCAATTGAGCGCGCAGCTCGGCAATATAATGCGATTAACCGCGTGATAGACAGATTTATGGCTCCTTATGAGATTTAAACTCAACAGGTTGGGCTCGTGCGTCCCCCGGCCACTGCTGCTTCTGCTGCTTCTTGTGCCCGACTCTTTTTCCCTCGCGAGTGGACCGGCCGAACGCTCGGATATCCCCGGCGAGGTGCAGTATATAGCAGGTAGCCGGCGCAGGTGAGAGAAAGAGCCGCGTGGAAATCGGTTATATACTGCTGCAGCGATCGCTTCTCCCAACGATGATCTATGAGCTTGTATTTATGTTTTTCTTTTTTCGAGAAATGATCGCCGGATCCGAGCGTATAAGTCCTCAAATATTTACCGAGGATACACGATACGGCGCATGGGAAGGTGTAAAACGAATTAAAAGCGCCGAGAGGAATTCGACTCGACAAAAAATACCCCGTTATTTATGAGCTCTCGTCTCCGCGCCGTTGCCTCCGCCGCAGCCGCAGTCGCCGGGAATATCTTCAATTCCTCCCTCTCGCGAGAAGAGATCACGTTTTATTCAATTTAATATCTCGCTCTCTAACTTGTTCCGTTCGTATATATACGTTGTGACGGTGAAAATATCACCGCCACGTGTTGCAGCATTCGACGATAGTTCGCGCGAGAAAGACAATCAGCGATCATGCTCGGCGGGCAACGTCAGCTGGGTCAGATTCGTGATGTTTTTGCGAGAGACAGTTGTTGGTGGATTTCAGTTGACGTTTTTTTTAATGGAATCGCGGAATAAATAGCAAGTACCTTCTGCATCGCCATCTGTGGATGTTCTCGTCACTGTTGCCGAAAACCAGGAAGCTGAGAGGTCCACGCGACAGTTATTCGCGACGTATATACATAAAACCGCGATGATGACTCATTCCTGCCGTAGTGTCTGAGGTGGACGTATCGATAGACCAGCAGATCGTGTTATACGAATACTCAACACTTGTTCGCGTTCGGCAGATACTTCGGGAAATTTCATGACCCAACTTGAGAGAAATTTTGTTTCACGAGGTACACCGTTTTTATTGCTACAACTAAATGTACCTCGTGATAAAATGTGTTAGAAACGAGTATACGATCCTCGTTGTAAAAGTATTTTCTATCCTACACTTCAATACAATTTATCATATAAGATCGAGCGAATATTCTGGTTTTTATTGGTTCTTTTGAAAAATCTGTGTTCGATGGGAAGCTGAATTTCATAGCGTTGCAGCATAAATAAACATTCTGAAGAGAAACAGATATGAAAAAATCACTCTACCTATTTTGAATAGTCTGTCTTGATCGCATTTGATCTACATAACAATGATTTACGTCTGTAGGGTGCTCTTAAGTGACACACAAGTATCCATGACATTCATGTACAATATTTCTCTTCTATCAAATTACGTTAAAAGTTCGTAAAAAATGTGCGCTTCGTTTTCAAATAGACCGCACAGCCGTTTGAAGTTAAAGTTAGACTTTACCCATCAGAAGACATGAGAACTCGTGCTTCACTCGCGCGGCGACTTAAAACAAAATTCGCGCCCCAAAGAGTCCGAGCTAACTCCCTAGAGGCGGAATAAACTACGATTAACTTTCCCGACAGATCAAGCGGAATGAATCCCCTCAATCCTCGGGTAAATGTGTCGAAACACATATAATTACTAGGAAAACAGTGCGAATGAGCTTAGGACGCTTGGTGAATGGGTCGACCGATAAGTAGGCGAATTGTGTGTCGAGCGACTAGTGGGAGTGGCGTTCGCTAATCTTGGTGCTCGGGGCCTCGAGATCCTCCCCCGTTTTCCCTTCTCGCGCGATATGCCTCATTGAGAGGTGAAAAGGCAGTGTTGCACAAGGTGCGCGCGTTGCACAAAGCCGAATTGTTGCGGGTTTCCTCTTCAGGCCCGGACAATGCGTGGCCGGGATTTATGGGCCTAACTTTCAACAAAACCGTCAATGGCCGTGTATACGCGCCACCACCCCCGGGGAAACAGAGTCTCTCGCTGCTCGGAGTCGCACGCGCGCGCCTTCTCCTTCTCCCCCGTGTATACCAGCCCCGTGCCCTTGCGTGTGTACACTCTCTCACGGCCGTGGCACAAATATTTTCACCCACGGCCTTTTTACCCGTCTCCCGAGCGACCCACTGCGAGACGCGCTTTATTTACAGTCGCGTCGCCGGCTAATCCACACCCCCGTCGACATGACTCCGAGTCTCTCCGCTATGTGTGTGTGTATACCTGCGCGCGGCTCAACTACCTGCCGCACGCGTTATACACTGGCCGACAGACCGACTTCGAGATTATGCCCGACCTTCCGGAAAAGTGGAACGAATTCACCTTTTTCACTGCTCTCGCGCCCTCGACGGAGTTCTTTTTTTCTTTCCCCCCACCCCATTCTTGTCCCGCCGAGACGGAAGGTCGGCGAGCCAACCCTTTGGCTTCTCGACCTTCGCGCTCGTCCTCAAATTGCGCGGCCTCTTAGTTTCGGGAACATTCGGTTGAAATTCCTTTTCTTCATTTTTTTACAGTCGCCAAAAGCTATTTTTTTTCGCCCTCGCTTTCCGCACCCGATACACCTCGACTCGGACGTGTATACACGGGCTGCGTGTGCTTTTTCCTTTTCCTCAACTGCTATTCGGAAATAGCTTGGAATCCGGGAATGGAGGTTACTCGGAAAAGTAGGTCTATTCGTTCCATTGACCATTGTATAATACAGACCGATTTGCGGGCGCGCGCCACGCTCTTACCGTATAGAAAAATTGATTCAACAGCCTTTGATGCATTCACGGGTTCGAACGAAATCGTCACGACTGAAAAATCACCGAGGCGTCCGCTCTGGCTCGTCATTAATTTTGCGTTTGAACATCCATTAGCGTGGCAGACGCTGAAAGTACGGGTTCGTCGTGTCGCCGCGGCCCTCGAGTTCGAACGATCCGGCGATCTATTTTGGGTTAAGCCGTAAAGTGTGTTGGAGTGGGAGGTGGGGATAATGGGGCGAAAAAGCGAAGCCGAGAGATGATTATCCCGATCGAGCCCAGTCATGCAAACTAAAATGTCGACTACTGCTCCGGGTATTTAGCGCTACGGCTCGGGAGTGGCTCGGAGCGAGCGATAAACGGGGACGCGCCCATATACGCGCGTAATCCGAAGGATCCCGCTGGGGCTGCCGCGGATTCGGCAATCGGCCCTTTCATTAACGAGCGATCCGTCCGCGCGCGAGAGTCAATTGCCGCGCGCCCGTCCGTACGGAGTATATAAGGACGGGCGGAAAAAGGACCACCGGGGGCTCGCGCGAGCACGTATATGTGTTACTTTCTCTCGCGATGTAGTTTTCGGGGTCGCGCGAGCGAGCGTCGGGGGGCAATATCGCCGGGACGCCCAGCCGAGAGAGTCTGCGGTCGAGGCACTGACAAAAACTTCCCCCTCGATTCGTCATGCGCACCCCCTCGGACCCGGCGCTGCGCTCATCGCTTTTTCTTCCTCTGCCCGTGTGTATAGACACGCACAAAATAGGAGGTCGCGCGCGCGAGGCCAAACATCCTATTGACCGAGCGACGGAATCACTGGCCGGCTCCTATTCAGCGTAACGAACCGTTAACTCGGCGTTAAATGCCCCAAGAGGAAGGACGACAGTGGGCCAGCGGGGGCACGGTCGCGTCCCTATGAATACATACGTACCCATGTACGAGCGCACACACCAGCATCGCATATAGGCTGCAGCACAAAACTCGAGCCCGGGCTTTTCTCGCTTCGTCGCTCGGGCGTGATCTCTTTTTTCGCGGCGGCCCGCCGCTCGAGTCGGATCCGAGTGATTAATCGCGAGCTCACGTGCGGTGTGCGCTGCGCTCGCCACACTAACACACACGCACGCGACATAAGTGTATATATATATATATATACGTGTAGCTGGACGATTCACGCGTTACGTCACCCGGCTGCGATTGTTGTTTCGAAGATGTATCACCGCGCCCCCCGTTCCCTTCGCGCAAACGTGTTTTGGCTTACGCGTATAATAGAGAATGTATATGGTTGGGGGGAGGCGCTTCGTATTGTCGCGATAGCCGCGTGCGGTGATTTGGATTAGTACGCGATGGATTGAGTTTATCCGGCAAGCGCTCTGTATACCCCCGAGCGGAACATCCGACCAGCTTGGCCGGTTAACGTGTTAATCAAATATAAGTGAGTAGGTTACGTTCCAAATAATCGTACGCGTTAAAATTGCCGTTCGAAAACTTTTGGTTCTAAAATAGATTTGTTACGAGCATTCCAACGTTGTTTGATACAATACGCTGCCAGTACTAGGAGAGATAACTTGCAATTCGACATTTTTGTTCCCTGGATGGAAAAAAATACATACTTATTGGCATATGGAGCTCGAATTGTTTGCTAATCGCATTTTCCTAACAATCTCCCATAGTACAGTTTACATGTAATGTCGTCAATCTGAGAATTTAACGAGATTTGTAAAAATGATTTTTAAAAATGAAATAAAAACTCACCCGAATTCAATCATAATTCGTGGCAGTCGATTACAAACCGCACTGTTCGAATATTGACCAGATGAAACGTTATATCCCATGAACGGAAGAAAAGGTATACTAAGCGAATTGAACCGCGTACGAGCGGAGCACGAGGAATCGTGCTTGGGGGTCCGGGGTAAACGTGCAAGACCACCACGGGTGGGGGCAACAATGCGACCTGTATAGTTTTCCAAGACGACGTGCGTGTGTGTGTGCGCGGCGACGAGATATAGCTCGCCCGGGGGCAAGACGCTCGTGACAATGGGGCAAGTTTGGCCTCCCTCCCCCCCGAAAAGTGTGTTAATTGGCTGGATGGAGAGCGTCGCGTCGACGCGATTCCGGGAAGATAAATCCTGTCGAAAAGGACCTGGCGCTCCGTCGAGTCGAGGCAGCTTTCACGGCGCGTTAGGCCCGCACACCGACGCTCGGCCAAGGAGTCGAGGTGTATAAGGGGCAGGGGGGGGGAGCAGAGCCGCGCGCGCGCACTCCGTGCGGTATATACATGTATAGCATACTGACGCGCGCACAGTGGATGGGCGTGTCGCGCTCGTTTTCCGCCGATTCAGCGGCGAATCGTCACGGCCCTCTCGCTCTCGGCTGATGCAGTGTGCAAGCGCGCAGGCAGGCAGGCGCAGGAAAAATAAATCGCCCCTGCGGGACGCGATGAGCTGCGAGCTGCGCCTCGCGCATTGTTGTACGTGTGCGTTCTTCCCCCCACCGTCGCACCACGCCCTCGTCATCCTGTCGCGTCGGCTGCAGCCTGAAAAATTCACGCCGGACTGCAGTATATGTGTATACGCTCGTTGGTGATGGGCTCCTCGCATTGTCAGCTCTGTGGGACCGGGACACTTGATGAATGGCCAATGATTATCTGGTCCGTTAAGTGTGATCTTATGTGTATATATATTGAAACGCGAGAGATGCGACTCAATAAAGGAGCAAGTAGATTTAGTCGCGATCTTGGGCGCTTGTTCAAGTTCTTACGCTCTACAGTCAATCTTCATCACCGCGTGCGCGCTCTCGTTTTAACCGTTGTATTGACTGGTGCGACTTGGGGACGGGGAACACGGTAACGTTCAACACTTCCCGAGAATAAAGCTCATGGAACTATGAAACTTCATGTGCGTATCAAAATCAATTTTAGAGGTTTAGAAAGCTTGGATGGGAATGGCGACGTTTTATGGGAATATAGTGAAGGATTGAACCGCTCTTACCAAGAGACTACAGCTCACGTTCGGGTTGCCCATTGCACTGAAGTTTTGAGAGTAGTTTCTTAGGGGTAGTTTCTTGATACCAAAACAGGTCATATTTGCAGCTTTTTGATTTGTCTGAGATATTGGCTGGTCATTGCTGATTCCATACATGTAATGTAATGTGATATTTCAGACGCATGGACAACATATCTGATGAATAACATTAGGATCGAAACTGCTATCGGAATATTAGTTTGAATAACCATAAAACCATGAATTAAGACCTAATTCGCAAGTAGTTCCCTGGCTAATTGACGACTCATTATATTTTTTTTTCGTTGTGTAAGTAAATGTCATTGTAACTCTACGCAAAGCCCAGAAAAATGTTTATGCCACTCGACTAAATTAACCGACAGTCTTTGCTCGTCTGTCGGCTCGCTTCGCTGCTAATCTTAATGACTTTGGAAGTACGAATGAAAAATATGGGTCCAGAGTGAATTTTACAGGGTATCCCGGTTAAATTTCGGAGTATGAATTCAATAGCGATTCAAGGCTGACTAATTATGATCAGATCCACCCGGATAAAAGCAGCTTCAGTTTCGAGTTTATCTGCTCCAGTACATTTCGATGGAAAAATTCTATCGGTGTTTATAATTGAAAGCAGCAAATCACGTTGAAATCCAACGACACCCTGGGAAAAAAAAGCGTAAATAATGATGTACAGTTGGAGGCTCGTACCGGGAGCCGTTCGCCACGTAGAACGGCGAAGTAAAAAGGGACGCGAATCCTGGATTCGATCCAATTCAATTAACATTGTACGAAACGAGCGGTATCGTGCGTTTCTCTCGGTGTTTCACTGGCAGGACTCTGCGGAGCGAATTGCCTGTGTGTGTATATATGTACGTACACAACTGGCACGTGCTGCACTTGCCAATATTTACATTGCCGCGTCTTATCTTGTCTTAGTTTTAAAGAGAGATCCCAGCCCGAAGGCTTTAGTCGTGGTGAATTTACAGGCGCACCGGCTACGGCTTCGGCCAAATCGAGAAAGTCCCCTAACTCTCTCTCGGAAAGCTGGGCTATATACTGCTGAACTCATATATACGAGACACTCAGCAACGAACGATTCAATTACGGAATTGAAGTGTTTACTGTAGCCGTGTGAGAGAGAAATATTCTCGTTTCAAAACTATATAGACTCTTTTGCCAATGTATAGTAATTCAATGTGCAGGGATTACATACAAATGACGCATAGAAACAAATTCTCCCAGAATAAATGGTTCATAATCATAGAATATTACGTCCGACGGGCCGATGATAATTCGAGTCAACGATTGCCGAAAGGAAGAAAAAACAGAAGAAGAAAGCTCGAACGTGATGAGTCGCGAGGTTTCACCTCTTGATTAAATCGCTCGGATTCGCGTTTGCATGTATACGCATAAACGGCTGGCGCGCGATCGCGCATTATGTATATAGACATATCAATTTGTGAGCGGATTAGGGCAGACACGGGCGGCCGGTGCAGAAACGCAGAAGCTCGTTCTGCAGTGTGTACAAGCTGCGGGCGCCCAGTGGCACAAGCGCAAGAACTCGAGTCCGCTCGCACGCGATAGATAGAACCGGGCGATAAGCCGGAAATCACGCTGAATCAACATATATCGAGCGCCGCAGCTAAATTCGAACGGCCCCGCGCGCGCGGATAAGCATCTCTAATTCGAATCAATTCGTATTTAAAGCAAACGGCCCGATAACAACACTCGCGGGCCGAGCTGGCGTACCGTTATATCCCCCCCCCCCTCTTCCCCTCGGCCACCTCCGCACCGAGCCCGGATATCGCCTGTCATTTTCGCACACCCGAATTATTGCATTACCCGCGCCAGAGTCCAACCAGGTGCAATTAGTCAGTCCACCGCGCTGATTTACCCGATCGTTGCGCCCGATTCGACATTGTTAATTTTGATCGGAAATGAGACCGGCCATCGAGTTATAGAAATATTGATAAACGACGCGCTCGAGAAGAATAACGTGTTAATCAACGGAAGTGAAGTATCATTGGTGAAAACATTTCAATATGTCTCTGCTAAACTACAACTGCGAGGGCGAACGCGAAAGAAATGTATGGATCATTAGAATATACGAATACCGGCAATATGCGTATGTTTGAGAGCCTCTCACTGATATTGAGCTGTTTCCAGGAGAAACTAGCGGCCAGTAGAGTGTTGGGAAGTAGAAAAAGAGTAGCAAAGAGTAAAGCCAGGGAAAAATGAGATGGTCTTGAGTCGAAAATCTAGGAGTATCGGCGTATACGCGTGAATCAAACTGTGAATCTTAATTTAATCAATATCTAACAGCGAATTGTTGAAAGCTTGATCGAAATAGTGTTTATTCGTTTTATTTTATTGAGATTGTCACTCGTCTTAGCGTCGGAATATCAAATCAGAGTTGTTGACCGGGAGTTCGTGGGAGCGATTATTCCATGCATACATATATATATCCAGCGGAGAGGGGGAAGAAGTATCTTGGCGCGTACGAGAGGCGGATGGAGCTTTTGAGAAAAAACCCTTGGCCGGCACGGCGGTGGCGAGGAATCAATCAGCGGGCATAATGGATAGTTGCCGGGGCTAATTTCGCGTCGGCGCATATATACGCGCTCGGGCGGCAACGGAACCGGGCCTCGGACGCACGCGCGCGATTACAAGCCGACGTATAATGACGCCATCAGGCGCGAGCAAAAAGCTTTCGTCGGCTGCTGCGGTGCCGGCACTGCACCACTGTATCGACGTGCTTCTGTGCAAATCGACGACCGCCGCATCGTGTGAGGTGCGCGTGCTTTCGAATCCCGCGCGCATACGTGAAATGTCCTCTTATCTTATATGTGTACGTCGACTTACCTCCCATCAAATTCCACCACTCCTTATTACTTTTCTATTTTCTGTTCTACTCCTGGAAATTCATCTCTGCTTCCTACAACTGTTTACTACACCCTTCGATACGTTGCTACTCCTTACTAACTATTGTCATAATAAACAATCAATCAATCATAATCAATTGTCTCTTTCACTCCTTATGCCCTACTATACTCCTCATCCCGCCCTACTATCCCTACGACTCCCCTATTACCCCCTAACTAAGCTACATTACCCCTAATATTTCTCCCTATCTCTTACTGATTTTCACTAATCCACTGCACTATTCGACGCCACTCCTCAATATACTCTCGTATGGGAAACCGCCGTCAGAAGCAGTTCCTCGTCACACATTGAAAGATACCTGTAAGGTGTGCCGATCTCTTTCATCGCTCACAATATCCAATTATCATTATCTCGAAGGTTTGACAAATTGCTTTTAGAATATTCTTCGTGCATGGAAGCCAGTATACACTTTCTAAGAAACATTTCTCCGAGGGTCGTCTGATTGGGGAGGGAAGAATCGTGCGCGAGACGAGGGAAGCGTGATTCCATAATGTAATTGTGCGCCGCTGCGTTTACGGCGCAGAAAATGACTTCATTACATTTGATTCGGACATCGATTTACACGGTCAAATTGTTAGCACCGGGCAATGTTTGATCGGGCGCTGGTGCACCGGTGGGTCCGCGCATATATACACGGGCGAATCAAAGTAGAACCGTCATTAAAGCGCTCTCTCGCGCAACCGTCGGCTGCAGTGTGCGAGCGCGCGTATATATAGACATCGCTCGCGCGTATATAGCCGGCGTACCGAGCCTCGGCGGCAAATTGAATCGAGCCAGGCGCTTATATGCATGCACGTATGCGTATATATATACAGACACATATCCAATTTGGGAGAGCGCGCTGCTGCAGCGGGGCCGGTGGATCCGCAAATTTGCCAATATCGCGTGCAGTAAGTCAGGCAGGCGCGCGCGAGCGGCCAGCTCGTCGGCGCGCTTGAAAGGGCCCCGACAAAGCTCGAAATTTCCCGCGCGGCTAATTACCGGCCGGCTAATTGAATGCCTCCCACTTGGTATTTTATCTTCGCGCTCGCGCGCGCGGGCCTTTCCTCCTCCTCTCCGCCGTCGCCGTCGTCGTGCTCGCGCCTCAACTTCGCTCGTCGTTTGTCTTTCTCCGCGCTGCACGCATATACGCGCCCGATGCGCAGCCCCGTCCTGTCGCTCATTCATATTCATGCAGTGGTAATAGCCTGCCGCCGGCGGACATTGCCGGCGCGCACATATATATACACGTACGAGCCTCTCCCGCACGACCCGCTGCTGCAGCTTTCTTTTCTTCTCTTCAGGCGCGTATGTATAAGCATATATATAGACAACACTAGCAACGCTCTTCCAGACCTTCGAAATCCTCCCCGCACCAATTATCCACCCGCATAACGACCGTTCCGCGCTAATGAGCGTAGAAAGCGATATTACCTCTTCCTCGTGATTCGATCGTTTGCTTTCAGGCGGTATTTTAGAGCTTGAAAACTCTCTATGCATTATTTTGCTTTCCGACGCTTTAATCATGATATAAACGAAGACGAAGCATAGATGAGTTTAGATAAAACTGAGGTAGTGAAGAATTAGCTATGTCAAATTCGAAGCTTCGTGGTTAAATTTGAAGGATTTCCATGTCAAGACGGACGGAACAACATTCTTCTTGAATTATGAAATATATGGAAGCTGCGTCGGGATAAATGTTATTTCCAAAGTGCTTTTTTTACATTATTCCTCGAGTGAGGAAGCTCAAATGCGATAAATACAAATTCAGCGCGCGGAACCGTGCCCCACAAGCGCCGAGAAGTAGTCTAAAATATAGCAGGCAAGAAATCCCATCCCCTCCTCGTCTCGATTCTCTTCTCTGTGTATAAACTCGAGCGAATATCCCCCTTGCGCTCTCACTTTATAAAGGCAACTTTTTAATTCTTGTATAGGTATACGGGAACGGCAGTGCCGGAGCTGTTCTCTCTCTCTCTCTTGGCTGCTCGAGTCACTTTTTATTCACACTCCCGGGCCACTTTATATCCCCCGCCGGCACGAGCGCAATATATACCTGTATACATTTGTAATTTCATACATTTCTCTGCCGCCGCTGCTGCTGCTGCTGCTTCTGCGTGTCTCTCGCTCGCTTCCCCTCGCAACTAAGTAAGTATACAAAAGACCGAGTCTGCTGCGTCGTCCCTCTGCAAAATTGAACGACTCCGTTTCCCCTCGCCGCCGCGCCGGGGGCGAGAAACTTCCTTTATTAGCCGGGTTTCCATTCTTAAACGGTTATTTAATCATGGATACCCGGGCTACCCGGCGCATATCCATCTCGATTCGCGGCTGCGCACTCGCTCGCCGTCGATATCGATATAATCATTACCCTCGTGCGCTGCCCGGCTCATTCGTACCGCAACGCGACTCTAATTGATAGACGATTCCGTTCGTTCCGGAAATTTTCGCGCGATTCGATGTCGGAAAGACCGATAGACCAATTTGGGGAGGCAAATTGTGATTTCTCGTAATTCGAGTAGCGTTTATTCGATTCGTCATGTTACTTCCGCATTGCCGATGCTCGATTTGCCGCATGCAGCAGCCCGAGAGCACCGATTGGATCGCCTTTCGTTTCCTGCGTGCATATACATCATGAGTAATTAATTTTCGCCCATTAAAAATCGATATGGAACGACCGTACTATTCGCGGACGTGTCTTCCCGGTATGGGTCATGTAGCTGGTTTGATTTGCAGAACAATTATAACTTTAGCTTCTCGGATGATCTCATGATACAGAGGATATTTACAGTAACGACAATCAAAGCGATATCGATCATAATGACGAGGTGAATTGCTCGCTAAGTAACCTGTTGATAGCACATAATTATCTCACCGAATAATTACGAGCCTTGGATTACAAATAAATTAGCGTCGATTTGCATTACCGTACGGCTCATGTGAGTTTCCGCATAAATTATTCGCTTGACTATTATAATACGCTACAGAATCGTATGCCGTTTCGTGTTAACAGAAATCGCGAAGATCGAACATCAAGAATTGTTTGTTATCCCACGAAAAAATATAATTCAGTCGTCTATTCGGTCGTGTTTCACAACAATGGAACAGCAGAATAGTACCGTTATATTCTCTTGTCAATCATTCAAAGGATAATCCATATGCAATATATTGTTGAACTATCAATATTACATATACGAGTACATAGAGGTTTCCGGAGATCTCCAAGAATCATTGATGTTTCTATAAGTGTGCATCGTCATTGTTCTGTATTCACACGAATAAGGTTTCGTATGCACTATACAGATCCACCACAAATGCGTAAAGACGGATAGGTACTTTCAGCGAAATCGAAACGCCAGATACCTCATGACAAATACCGGATCGCCGACCAGAATGTATATACGCGACACTCCAATTAATTTTCTCCTTCGAGCAGTTCACACTTGGTTTATTTCTCCAAAATTTCAAATTCACGCTACATTGAACCAGCTGATCCCCAGTCCTAAACCTAATCGGGTAAGATTCGACGTGTGCTCGAGCGTTAAACTGCCCCTCACTCGTCATCGACGAGGGGGTCAGTTCGGCCTCGTAAAATCTGAGCCGGGCTGCTGCGGGGTCATTAATCGTACCGCGGGGCTTTGGTAAAAATCGCATACTGATGACCAATCAAAGGCCCGAGCAGGCTTCGAATACCTCGAAAGCACAGGCGGGAGCGAGAGAGAGAGAGAGAAAGAGCGCGTGGGTGGGCTCGACGTGTGCAGCAGTTCCGAGTGCGGCTTCCGTCCCCCCGTGGGCCGGTGCAGTATGCTTCGTGTGTGTATATATATATACGAGAAGCTCGTGACAAAACCGCTAGCTCGCAACCCCCCCACCCCATCCTCCTGCTGCTGCTGCTCTCTTCTATCCCGCTCTGCTCCCCTTGACTCGCCGCTCGGTCGCTCGCGCGCGAGACACTAAATCACTGTTAAGGGCTGCTAAATAGCGTCGAGCTCACACGTCCCGCTCGCTATATAGCCGTGTATGGCTGTTGTATATACGAGCTCCAGGGAATGCGTGTGTGCCCGCGTCCTGCGAGGATTTTTGTCTTATAAATTTAGAGCCCCTGTTGTAAACGATAATGTCCGCTTATACCCGCCACCTTCATTCGTCCAGGCGAGCCCGAGTATAGAGTTTCATCCATCCAAACAATCCTTATGTTGACTCTTCGTGTGTATATACTTTTTTGGAAAATGGTATTTTTCATCATATACGTTAGTACGGGAAAATACTTTTTTTCGTCAGAAGTAACATCAAGTCACTCCCAAGCGAATGAATTTTAACCTCACTCGCGCATCAACTCCCTCGAGGGGAGGAAAGTTACAACTTGATGCGCCAAGTACCATTACGGAAATATGATGTGATTCTCGTCGTGACCCGTTCAAAGATCGATTTGAATACAATGATTCCATGTTGGAATTAGATATACGACTTACATATAATAGTTTACAGGAATGAAATATCACATTCACGAATTACTTG
The DNA here is from genome assembly GCA_020882685.1 of Aphelinus atriplicis. Classification (NCBI taxonomy): domain Eukaryota; kingdom Metazoa; phylum Arthropoda; class Insecta; order Hymenoptera; family Aphelinidae; genus Aphelinus; species Aphelinus atriplicis. Next base: position 69,660,699 of record CM037073.1, on the reverse strand, counting down.
TCAAGTGAATTCAGCAATAAGGCTCGATTCAGCTACTTACGGAACAATCAGTTACTTCGGACCGATTGTTTGACGCATTTTCAAGTTAACAACATAGCCATCGACAGACTGGAACTATTCATGTGCTAACACAACCTTCTGGTGTTGTAAGTTTTCATAGATAGCCGTCACTCTTTTCGAGCCAACAAATAACAATATTGTAAAATCGTATGTTTCTCAATAGATTGACCCTCGCGATATCACGAGGCAAGTAATCGTACGAAAAACCAACCCCCCCAGCCTGATCATCTCTGCGCAACCCAGTTTGAGCGTGTCCCCTCGGCCGAATCGACGTTTACGCTCGTCGTCGATACGACTCGGACGAGTTGGTGTCACCCATTCTCTCGTTCTTTTTCACGCTCTCTCGTATCTGCTGTCCCGGTGCGACGTGTAAATACCCGGTGTGTGTGTATATATATATGGCCCGCACAGCAGCCGTCATTATATTGACACTTCCTGCGGCAAACACGGCTTTCACGAAGACCCGCTTCGCAGCCACACGCTTTTTTTCTTTCTCTCTCTCGCTTGGCCTGTCTGTCTCTTTCTTCCCTGCACGCTGCAGCTCTCGGTTTCGCACGCTCCGCACCGATTGCGCTCGGAAAGCTCGCGCGACGGGAAAACCATCGACGATTGTGTCTATGGGAGCTTTATGGCTTGCTAACGACGGGGCCGTCGCTCCTATTGTAACGCGGGGAAATCGACGCGTTTTACACGCTTTGTCCCCCTCTCCTCCACTGATCGATCGGTCGCGATCACGTCTTTTTCTCTTTTTTTTTTATTTCCAATCATTGACGTTGCAGCTCGCGAGGGTAGCTGCCCGCATATATACATCAGATATCCGCAGCGAGTCTTCAACGCTATTCCATTGTCGTGCGAGGAACAATATTTATACCCGTTGAGTTGTCCTTGCGCCCCTCTCTGCAAACTTATAACGTCCATTTCAAGTTCGTTTCTTATATTTAGACACCACATAAAAAATATTCGAGCCCTGTCAAAACATTTCATAAATATATATGAATATAAGAGATTTTCATATGGATCCCATGGTCGAATGATGAAAATTCACGATCACTTCCATAGGGTCATACTCATGTAAAAACCAGCTCCTGTAGAATGGCCCTGTACGTGCGAGAATCGGTGTAATAAATGTTACGTTAATACGTGATACTAGTATGAAACCGATCCACCGTCCCAGGCATGTTTCATCCACACAGTCGACTCTATCAGCAATTTCAGAGACAGCTTCAATGAGTTGACTCTTGTAATCAATCTAATTTTCACAAGTCCACCTGTCATCAAGTCAAAGTAAAAATTTCCCTAAAACCCCCACAACATATGTCTCACATGATAAAGATAAAATATTTGTATGTATAATTGTAAGAATTGTTAATCAAAATATAGCAAACATCCACAAGCATTCGTAGCGCAGAAGACGTTCCACATCTAAAGAATAACGTGTGCAGCCCTCTGAGTGTCGATGAGAATACTCACTTCGCTTACATAGAAGTTTTAATCGCCGCGAGTGCTAGTTTACGCGGTATCGTCCTAATTCCGCACAATTACTCGGGATACGCATCTCGGCGCGAGCCATCCAATAACATCCCGCACCTCGAGCACCGGCGTATACACACATACATACACGTCGCGCGGCAATCAAAGCCAAGAGCAAGTGTATATGGTCGTCCGATTGCGACACACCCGTCCCCCCACTGTCCCTACACTGCGCGTACGTGTCGTATACACGCGCTCGATCGAGAGATGAGAAGGGCAATCCACGAATTGGCCTCCGGCGGAAAATCGAAATTGCATTAGCGCCGCGTTAGCGCGTGGTGTGTGTGTGAAAGCGCCTGTGTATACGTACATACGATATCGCCCGTCGTTAACGAGCGGAGCTCGCGTCCGTATATGTGTATAGAGACGCGTAACGCGTGCACGCGGCCGCGACGATTATTGACGGGGCGCGCACGACGCTGTCGTTTCCCAATTTGTGACCAACCGCGATGCGAACCCGTATACACGTATATTATACACACGCGCACCAAGGGTCGGGGGTAATCAAGATATATGGATTGCGCACGCGTCCGCTGCTGCCCTATATGTGTATACGTGCTGTATAGGTGTTAGCGAACCCACGCGCGACCCGCCGTTTTTTCCCGCCTTCCGACGTTATACGCTAATTACACGTGCCGCGTCTCTTTGGCCGCACGCCGGGGAGTCTCGGTACCTCGAAGCCATCACTTTGCCGCGTATCGATAATTCACGCGCGGCTTCTTTGTGTGGCTTGTGCACTATTCTTCATGTGTACACGATCAAGGGAAGGAGAAACGCGATTGTCGATTCCAAATTCGTCGTGGATTTCACGTTAAATTTGACGCGAGAAAAGTGGTGGACGAGGCTGCGCTGCAGTTTTGTCATTTTGCTCATCCTACTGGTCGCGTCCGCGGTCTAACAACCCTGTTTCTTTGTCAGGTTGTAGCAAGAGGACAAAATCACTCGAGAATCAATCAGGAAATGGAAATTTCGATTCGTTATGATATTGTTCCATCTCCGTCTAAGAAGAGGCAGATGCCGGCAACCCACTCGAGTTACTGCTCGACTGAATTTTCATCGGGAATATTATGTCAGTCCACGAAGTCCATAATATAACATTAGTCGATGCAAACTTGGTAATGAACAGTCAAATTTTCCAAAAAAGACGGACTAGGCGTAAAAATCATACAGCTATGATATCGAACGGGCACTTGGCGAGATAATGAAGTAGCGAGCGAAGAGGCGGGTCACATCCTCAAATCCCCTCCGAACATAAATAAAACGTGTATATACCAAATCAAATAGAGCCCGAGCCTCCGGCTGGCCCTCCCCGAGACCACCACGGATATCCCCGAGAAAATCCGCACCTGACCATGCGAGTATCGCGAGGGCACGTCCAGCTTGGCCCCGCGGGCAAACTTGCTCGGCGCGACAATAAATATCACATGCCCGTATATGTACGTAGGACGTTCGGAGGTTCGCGCTATGCCCAAGTCATCCAAGGCACGCGTGCGTGAACGACGGGGATGACACGCTTTTTATTGGAGGGGCTCCGCCGCAATCGAGCCGATTTCTGGCATATAGCACGGGTCTCCCTGGTGAATTGGGCGAAATTGGCGCAGCGCGCGCGCTATACCCGGCCGTGTCGTAAATCCCGCGGCTCGCTGCGTGTCGGGCCTAAGTGAATTTCCACGTGCCCAGCCATTTGTTCTGCGGAGGAAAAATTGTTTTCGCGCGGAGGAGCCCACACACACACACGCTCGCACGCGCACAGCAGCAGCAGCTCGACAGCTTATGAAATTGGAAACGAACTGCGATGGGCTCGCGCGCGCGAGCAGCTCTCCCGAGATATCAATTTCACACGTGCGCGGGCGCGCGGCTCGTGAAAAATTCGTTACTTTGGTGTGCGTGGCGGCCGCCGCGGTCGTGGTTCGTTACTCAATGCTCGCGCGAGACAGCTGCGACGCGATTTATACGAATTTCGGATAATAAAGTCTCCCTCTCGCACGCCCCCGCGCACGTCTTTCCCATATCATCGTTATCCATTCTGGCTCGTGTGCGGCCCCTCCTGCTCGTATCAAACTGACCGACCGTTAACTCCACTCTTTCTCTAGATCTCACGGAGTACAAACGGCTTCGGGGGAATTTTCCATTTCACATCTTCTCGGGGCGCTTTTTACCAATTTCACCGACAATTGTTCAAAGTAATTGGATCGCATTGTCGTAAGGATCCTCCCACCCAGTTGTTCCATACGATACTGCTGAGTTTTTTGAAAATCCTAAATGAATTGAATTGAATTGGTGAGGAAATGGATATACTGCAAAAATAGTGTTATCCAATGTCATGAAAATAATAAATCCAATCGTGATTGAATTTTGGAAAAGCATAAAAATGCGTTGTATATAATCGTTTAGTATGTTCCCGTGGATGGGTATACATATGTTATATAGGGTCGAACAACTATGAGAACATATAGCCCGTGTGATTTACAGAATCTCAAAGCTTACACGATACTCAACTTGACGTTTGGCGATACGTCTCGTATTAAACGGTTCGTTTGACTTCAGTCGAGCCGAAAGCGGCGATTGCGCGCGCCCGCGCAAACAGATATTGGAAACGGCCGATACAGGCGCGGACCACCCGAGGTATATAAAAACCACAACATATGGTACAACATCAGAAACAAATAGCTTAACGAGCCGAGCGCTGTAGTAGGGAAGAAGCGAGTCGAGATAGCGATATCGTGCTCGAGTGTATATAAAAAAGAGGGAATAAAAAGAAGAACGATGTAGCGCGTAGTAGTGTGTATGTATATACGTAACGATTAGTGCGTGTATGGCGCGCTTTATAGCGGGGAGCGAGTGTACACATAAATCAGCGGGTGGAAAAGCGGAAGCGGGGGCCAAAGGAGAATTAGATTGAGACGCATGCGCGATAAGGGCGATAAGGTGTCTGGTAAAGAGAGCGAGAGCGAGAGAGGCGAACGTGCCGTGATTGGCGGAGCTCGCGCGCACTATAGCGGACAGATGGCCACGCGCGCGCATGTACCAATTCGTAAGAGAGCCGAGAGAGGAGGACCGCGCGCGGTTTGATTTGTGGCCCGCGCCATCAGCTCCCGTAATTTCGGCTTTCCCGCTCGCGCGCGCCTTCTGTTTATTTTTCCAACTGCCGAAATAATAACTATAGAGCCGCTCTCCGAATGTATTCCCTTGGTCGCGACCCTCCGCGCTGCAGCCGAGGCGGAATTAAGTGGCTCGTCGGAACTGCGCGCAGGATATAGAGCCCCGGGCTTTTCCGATACACACAGCCGGGGGTGGGGGAAAAAACTCGCGGTCTCTCTGTGTGTGCCGGTGCTTTACACGCGCGCCGCTTAGGAGGTCTAAATTAGGATGACAAGTTTTTTTTCCTCTCTACTCCCTCTGTTTGGACGAGCGGCGGGACAGATTTGTTTTCTTAGGACAGTACGCGCGGGCGAGAGCTTCGGCCGCTTCGCGGTGTATAACGCCCGCGGAGAGTTTACCAAAGTGCTCAACGGTTATGGATGCTTTTTTTCGGGAAAACTCGCCCGCGGCATATATGAACACACGGCTCTTCACACTCACGCGCGTTTCAACATTTTTTGTATCACTTTCACATCGGAATAATCGCTTTCCATTAGCGTACGTGTCGCATTAACACGCCGCGTCGTATCGAGAGCGCGCGGGCGAGATGGTTTTGACAGCTAATCAAGCTCTCGCACATGTGTGTCTGCGGCGAGAAAATAAGCCATGCGGATATATATTATACGGGACAGGTTCAGCTGGGGGCGCTACCGGAGTATACCGTATATATATATATATATATATATATACCGATAGCGCAAATAACAGCTCACGTGTGTCAGGAGGAGTGTCGCGTGTGTGGGAGAAAGGGGGGGGGGAGGACGGCTCGTCGGGGCTTAGGATGTTTAATGAGACAAGGATATGAAGGCTCTGTTGGCGGGGCAAACGAGCTGCTGCAGCCTCGCGCGAGATCGCGTGCAAACGAGGATCCCCGCGCGTCGCCGCGGCTGCTCTCCGAGAGATGTGCCACCGCGAAATAACCGCGTATATACAGCCGGCCGTGAAGAATCGGCAACGTGCAGTATTGTTCATCCCTCGATCGCACGTATATGTATATATACACATACACACGTGTATATATGAAGAGCAACTCGAGCGCGCGGCGGAGCCTTTGAGAGGCTGATGCGCGGCCATTAGGCGAGCGCGCGCAACAATGAAGCCGCGCACGCGAGTCGCTCGGGACACACATTGTAATAAACGGCCACGCGGCGGCCGATTCGGGCCCGTGTAATAAAAGGGCGGCCCGCACTGGCCAATTTGGCGGCCGGAGCTGCGGCGCGTGGCCCGCGGTGTAATCCAAACCGAACCGCGGCCGGCCAAATTCGTCCAAACTACGCACGCGTATATACGTATAGGTATGTGTGTGTTCACGCACACACACACACACACACACACAGACGTGCGTATAAACGCACCAGTTGAGCCGTGGCGGGCGCGCGAGAGGAGCTCGGTTAAGGAGCTGTGTCGGCGAACCGCACACGAGACCCTTTACCAGCCTTTAACAGCCGAGTTTATATATATATAATAAGTATCGCGATGCCATTGTGCAACACGTATCGGCGCAGGCGCTTTTGTCGCGGTGCCAGGCTCTTTTCTTGTACACGCGCGCGTGCAACAGCCGCCGCGACACCTGGGAACCGATGCGCCTCCCTCGAGACGTGCCACTCTCTACCTCTCTCTGCTGTCTGTCGTTGTCTCCGGCGGGCCCGCAGCAGCCACAAATATTTTGACTCCGTTCTTTTTTGTCCCGGCATTATCCTTCTGATTTATCTATATATGTACAAGAGTCGACGGTGGTGGCCACGTTCTCGAGCCATTCAACCGCGGGGCGTGCGCTAAACTAATCGTCGTCCTAGCAACGGAAGTCACACGATTTTCCGCGTCTGTGTCTGGTAAATGTGTATGTAACAGTCTCGACAACCTGCACGGGTGGGTATAGAAAAATCACGTATACTCATATAGAGCTCGAATGTCCGAATGTTCAAAGTTACCGCTGGCAAAATTGGCGCGCTTTGTCTCTGAAGAGGGGAGTTGAGAGGGACCGTATCGGACAGGGTGATAATAACAATAGAAGATAATAAAAATATACATATTATATAAAATGAGAAATGTTGCTCAAATAACGTTGAAAATCAATTGAATCTAGAAAAAATGAAACTATTCGCGGCAATAACCTATCGTAAACATCGATCGAATTAACTTCGACATTGGTAAGTTATAATGATGAATTGAGACAAGACAAGAATTACGATTGTCAAGGCCCCAGTAATGATAGATTCTTTACCTAACAATGATAGAAATGGCCACGAATGATTTTCTTTTTGCAGCTTGAATTCGATTATTGATGTGAATTCGGCCATATTGTTCATTTTTATAGCTCATGTTAGCTCTTCGGTGTTTGACCCTCTATTATAAAGCACCCCGTTATACGTTCACGAGGACAACATTCATTTTGTAAGAGAGGTGTATACCCTTAATTTTACATAGAGTTTTTCCTCAGCGCATGCTATACCCAATATACCTTTGTAGGTGATATAATAATTCAAAGTTCTGGGATAGCTTGATGCTCGTCATGATTGACGGTACTTCTTGAACTAAGGTGTGAATACTCAATAACGCCAACTTGAACCTGAATACTACAGCAATTTTTTCCAATGCAACTAATGGGAAAGGCAAGATTGAGAAACATAGATTATGATGGTGAAATAACAAGAAATCGATCACCATTCTCGTTGTCCTCTCTCACTCGATCTCTCATCCCGAATCTCACGCGTCACAGATCGATTCGGAGGTAAAGGGTCGCGCACACGAGGCACACACTACTCGACCGTCGAATGGAGGTTCGTCACATTAATCCTTCGGGTAGAGTTGCAGAACAGTGTATATAACGACGCGGCCGTTTTCCAAAACTCATTAGCCAAATTGTAATTATGTATCCGCGAAATTTCAGCGAGATCAAAGACGGTGAATCGTTGATGCGCCGAAACGCGAAGGAGAACGAAGAAAAAAGAAACCTGCAGCCATGCACGCGTCGCACGGCCGAATTCACACGGTCCGCAGTCTCTCCCTGACGTGCAGTTATCCTAATTTACGACGGTCGTTCTCACGACATTGCCGTGACGCGGGCGCGCGCATTAACCGCAGGATCTCGTACACGCGGCGATCGGAGAAGAGCGTGAAATTTCGAATGATCGCCGCTTGGGTTTCCGTGAATCGGGAAATTCGACGACCCCTCCCCGAATCCCCGAATAATTGCGGCATTAGAGCAGCGCGGAAGGTGTTTCCGCTCGGGCGGACACTTGGTATAGGGACCTGCAACGCGCACCGAGAGTCAAGTGTCACACCCGTCCATCGAGCACGCGTTCGGCCACGTGCGCGCATCATCCCGAGCACATGAAAGCGCTTCGACTCCCCGATATAGCTGGTCTCGCGCGTTGAACGCGCGGCGTACATACAAAGCGAGATGGGGATAAACAGCTGGCTCTGACGAATTCGAGCTGCCGAACGTTCCACCCGGAAGAATTAACGAGCCGTCGCGTTATTAGCTCAACCGTGTGCACTTTCGAATCGAGCGATTTCTCGAGATTTATATGGGTAATGGACGAGCTTTCGAGTCTACGGGGTGGTGACGCGGTGCAGTGGCTATGCATAGCCATGGCTATGTACGATTTTCGGAATTTCAACTACGTGGCGATGGTTCGGGTTCTTTTTCGCATAAAATCATTTGGATTGTAAAGGGAAACAAGTTTCTCCGAGGAATATCGTACAAGTACTTTGATCGTTACAAAATTTCAAATCTGGTGCGATTGGTGATCATCTGACTCGTCGAGGTCGCTTAGTTCGAGAAAACGAGAGAAGGTGCTCTTCAGTTTCGTATTAAAAAATTCATATCCAGCGATTTCTTCGGAACAAACACCAATTTGGAATTTAATTAATTCGAGCTAATTAACTGACGCTCTTTGGTCTTTTCCTCATGAGAAGATTCAAGACTTCATCCCTTCGTATTTCTCTGTATTCACAGGTTGTATTCAGTTCAAGAAGGAGAAAATATGCCACTCGTAATCTAAAATCATCGATCACCGTAGCATGAGTCTATGAGACATAATCTTCTACATTTATAAGTAGCTAAAACAAGAAAAGAAATTCTACGCGCCGAGAATCGCAACAAGACTCATCTAAAATTATAAAAAACTAATTGCTGAGTATGACTCACTGTCTTTTTCTGACACTGAGCAATTCCTCATACCATAACTTAAAAGTAATAGTAATTGTGATTTTCCATAATTATGCTCGGATATACGATGTGGCCGTCTCTCATCCGGTACTTCTCGACATGACATTCAAACAATCCATATTCGGATATCTGGGTTGGTGTGATTTTGTCAAAAACTTAAAATTATTCAACAAATCAGATTCAAACAATCAAAATAGAAATTCTTCAGGTCTATACTCTCTGAGTTTTAAATTATTGAATTAACGGCATTCATTAACGGCAGACCTGATAAATAATAGTGAATCTTTACTATTATGAACAGCAGTTTCTCCCAAGAATTCCAATGATTTTGAATCGGTTCGAATATAGTTTTACTCGTTGATGGCTCTAGCTGAACAATGCTTTTCGATTACTTGTGATGTCGCATTGGTACCCTATAGCTGACGACGTGCTTCTATTTCGTTTCTCCACTTTCTCTGTACTTTCAATCAATCAATCAATCGACACAGTAACCTTCAATGAAATAAATTAGATAAGTATTCATCTCATATTCCTTCTCATCATAATTAGATATTATATTAATTACTTTATTGATTGGTTTTAATATAATTCCATAAAATGTAGTATTCGTATCCGCAATTTACCAGCAGATCAATAATTAATCAATTATATAAAAATTTGTGTTCGGTAACTGCAGATTGTGATATTGAATAATTTCTTCACTATTACCTTCGATATTATATATAGCTATTCTGTAGTTTACCATTAATTTCTATTTAATAATACATTTACAATTTTCATAGCCATGACACATAACGTACACACACAGACACACGTTTTGCATTGTAACAACTCATACACATTAGTAATAAAGTTATTTATTATTTGAAAATATTGACTGGTATAATTGAAACTATATTGAGAAATTCTTTTTTATGAACTTGTTCTCGAATACCTATTCCATTTAAAGTTTAGGTCTGTTTAAAACACAGATATTGGTGAATTTAAAAATTCAATAGATCCCTTAGACAACAAGAGATCGTATATGGATGGGAATTCATGTATACTATAGAAGCTGCCAGTATTTGGTTGATATTATTCTAAAAACCAGTCGAAACGCAGACTTGACGTTTGCATGCTTCGGAAAATAGTCTATATACCAGCATAATCAATGTTATGTCTCGTCAAGAAAAAAAAATCGCCCATTAAATCAAGTGAATACATAAACTGTTTATCCGTTATGCAATTTTCGCTAATGCACTTGTTAACTATGTCAACTTCAACGAGTGTACATAGGATCGATCGTATTTCTAGGATCAAGTATAACCTGTTCAAAGTCATATATTATGCATTGGATTCTAAAACTCAATAAACTCAGAATAATAATAATTTGTAGTCGAGAATTCTGATGAAAATTCCACCTCGTTTATAAAGAAACGGGATTTTGGTGAGTGAAATGTTTTTCCCGAGCAGGTCGTTTTCTCCGTGTATTAATTGAAAGTTGTCGAAGCGTCTGGTCGAGCAGCGCTACAAGTGACAAATGGAATCCGAGAAGGGCATGTGAGTGTGTGTGTGTGTGAGGGGGTTGGGCCGAGACTCAGTTCATTACCCGGCTCCTAATGAGCGAATAGCGAGTAGGGCCTGGGTGGCGCGCTCGTGTGTGTGTGTGTGTGGCTCCGGAGCCAAGCTAGTTACGCATCTGCGCCGCGGCGAGTGGGTGTAAGGAAGGCGTGCGAGAGCGAGCCCGAGTGATTTAAGTTGCGTCCCACTAACAGCATTTACCTACCGCACAAAGCCGCGCGCGGCCTCGGCTATGAGTCAGAGAGGGACACACGCGGCGCGACGCTCGGGGAAATCGGACTGTTACGGTGGCTGAATTGACTGCGGAGATAATCACCGGTTAGCCGCTCGGCTCTTTTTCCAACGCGCACACACACACACACAACACGCGGGCTCGAGGCGTCGATTTTTCAACCCTTCAAATCTTATTTGAACTGCCGGCCCCCGTCCACGCTTCGATCCTTTAATAATACCCGCTTTGTTCGCTTGTCAAAATATGCTTGTGCCGATGGGATTCCCCCGGATTAGCCGGGCGCGAGCGCGCGCGCCAACTCGGAAAACTGTTTGCTGCCATCCTCCAAATTCTTAATCCCCGTTTCCGATGTAATTTATCATTTTCAAATGTCCCGCTCGCGGCTCGTTTTCGTGGGAGTTTTATCCCGATTGATCGTTGCCCCCGAGCCAAATTATGCAGATCATTTCGCTCAACACGATAAATTATACCAACAGAAGGGTATATTATACAAAAAATAAATTCAATGTTTGCAACCTGATTCTCACGGAGTAACCACCGCGAAAATTTACAAATCTGATTTTCGAAAAAAGAATACAGCCATGCATTGGATGTAGTGATAATTTCACTGGAAGCTCCAGTCAAAACGTTTTTCACTGTATGCACAGTGAAATTCCACTGTAACATTCAGTTGAATTATTTTCACTGTATTTGCAGCCGTGAATTTTCACTATAACTACAGTCAGATTAATCGAAGATCAAATTACTTATCGTATAGTGATAGGCGGCGTTGAATAGTGATAGGTATAGTGATAGGTGTGACTTAAGTCTAAAGAGCCCAGTGCAACGACTGGAATAAGCAGGTGTGAATTGCTGGCTTGGCTGAGGGCAGTCGAGGAGTCGAAGTCAGCCTCGGGTAGCTCCGGTTAGAACAAGAGCCAGAATGTCCAAATCAACTGCTCTGCGTTGATTGTTTTTGTGTATGCAGTATACTGCTCACGATATAACCCCAGTCTTCATTCACTGTATCTGTGTCAGTGAATGACATTTGTCTAAAACTTCTTGTAAATATTCAATGAATTACAACGAGATTTCACCGTAAGGAATTCACAGAGTATAGATCGTATTTGCTCGAATATTCGAAGCAATACTGGGTAAAACCCACACTGCGTATTGGATGGACCCCCGAAAAAATAGACTTGAAATCCGTTGGATTCGGCTTACGAAAAAAACATTGAAGATTTGGCCGATGGAAAAAATTTCGTCGCGTCGGTTGTACACATATAAATCAGGCTGAAATGGGCCGCGTCGGCTGACAAACGGCCCGCACAGATAAGATTGTCCATGGGCGCTTGCGCGATCGTCGTCACGGCGCGTTAAAAATCGGTGCGTTAGAAGGGGTGCGTGTGCGGGCCGCCGCGGCGGAAAACAGTTCGGAGCGTCAACGCTTATTGTGAATATATATGTATATCGCGTACACGCGTAACAATCTTTTTAAAGGAACTTTATCAATCGGCTAATTCTCGGTCGGGGGCGCGAGCGGGGGCTACTATACGTATAGGGAGCGTCGCGCACGCGGCCAATGATTTACGGGGCTCTCGCGGCTCTAATGGCATTATAGTCCGGGCGCGTGCGCGTCTCATAACCGCTCGCTCGCTCGCTCGCTCGCGCCTGTGTATGTGTGTGCACGCCGAGGAGGAATCGCGACAAGTCGGCTAAAGAGATTGGGATTGCCGGAGGGGGAGCGCCGCCGAGTCCCCTTGGACAAATTGTTTGGGCCGAGAGTTAGTTAGTCGCGCCACAATGGAGTGGCACTTGCGAGAGAGCGAGCTCGAGCGACGCCTCCCTCGTTACATTACATTACATTTATCTCGCGCGGCGCTTGTCCCCCGCTCGGCTGCTCATCCCTATAGCAACCAGCACGTGTCTCCTTCTCCGGCCGAGCCCCGCGTCTGCGTGTTTTATAGCCCCCGTCGAATTGGCCCGATCGAAAACGAGACGACACGCGACGACTGATTCCCGTTGGCCGGTGAATATACGCCTGCCGCCGCCATGGGAATTGCCAGGCTGTATTTTGCGCGCGCCCGATCGCTTTCGTTCCGCCGCTCGAGCAGCCGGACTTTATTCGACTTGCGCGCCCGATTCCGACGACCGGGGCAAAGCTCGTAAAGTACAATCGCAGTTGCGTGAGAACAGGGGCTGATTTGCTTTCCAAACAAGTGCGTATGTAGATCCGCGGCCGAGTGCCGGACCCGTTGTACGTTGGTTTGATTTTTAGTTCTAAAATGTTACAAACTTGATTGTTCAGATTATATTTAATCGATGCTTAAACTATTCAAAAACATGATAGAAATTGTTTTTTCCCGAAAAATATTTTTTTTTGGTGTGTTTAAGCATTTTGATTTGAAGTAGTCGTAGAACGTATGGTTGAAACTTTGAACACGATTATCTCCGGATTGCATTTTTAAAATCGGCTCGCAGCATAACTCGGTAATTTTTTCGGCTGAATGACTTGTGAAATTTCACTGTGGCTTCTGCATCAGTTTTCAAAGGGGAATACATGTGGAAATTTTTCAAAACATTGACAATTATTTTATGAAGATTGAGAAGAAATTTTTTTTGCTTCACTATTAAAGTTAACTTATGATTACTGCAAGGTCCGAAAGAACTTTTGAAAAAGATGTCGTTTTAAAAGTTGCACCGTAGCGTCGTTATGTAAAATTTTTTGGTGAAAAAAAAAATACAAATTTGTATTGTATCCGAATACACAATCGAACATATGGTGAGTTTTGTTTTATGAAATAAATTTTTTCTCATTCCACAGAAGAATGTACGAGAGCTAACTGAGAAAAATACAAACGAATGATCAATTCTGCTTGTGCGCACGCGCGTTCAACGAAAATCTCAAAATGCCATTGAGATTTGAAATGGAAGCAATTTCCGCGCGCTTGATGCGCGGATCAGAATAAAAGCCCGAAGACGCGCGGGCCTGCCACGAGCCCGAGAGGCATTATAATCCTCAATCGAGCGCACCTCACACGTACTACACGTGCGAGGCGGCTCGCTTGATCAAAATTAATTTAATCCTCGCCTCCTCGCGCGCGCAAGACCTGCACTTTCAATTTTCACGCGCGAGCAAAAGGAGCTATATCGCGAGCGCGCGCCAGCTGCCCACCCCCCCTCACTCGCTGCTAATTAGTCGACCTTCTCGAAACAGGTCATTTAACGGTCGCGGGAACGGGCGATTCGCGATATCGATAAGGCGCGAGTCGTTAATTGAAAAGCTTAGCGCTGGCGGGAAGGTAAACACACGCGGCCGCAGCGGAAAAATCGGTCGCAGCCGCGCATATATAGCTGCGCTCGCGCGTGCCTCTGACTGTGTGCGTGTGCGCGCATACGTAGAGGATGCGAGGCTGTATAGAGCGGGCAATTACGGGCGCAATCGGAGCCGCCGATGCCGCCGTGCAATTACCGTTAATCTCTTTCGATTACCGCGAAAATTGAAAGCCACCGGCGGCGCAACGTGAAAAATAAGGGGTACCGGGGGAAGAAGCGCGCGAGATAGCTCGACACCTGTCACTTCTCGCGCCTACATCGAGTTTTCAAGGGAGAAACGCCACCTGCCGCGCACCTATTTACCCGAGCCCGTATCGGCCGTCACGGCCCGATTTCGTATTACACACGCGCACATGTATACATACACTTTTCACGCGCGCGCGCACTCAATTGAGATCTCGAGCTGCTTTGCTGTGGATCGCGGGCTGCACTCCGCCCCACACGCGCTCGCGCGCGCATTATGATACAAGGCCTATTACGCGCGCGAGAGCCAATTATCGAGGTGTCAGTTGGCCGACGCCTTAACGCCGTTTGCCCGGCTGTTTTTCGATGCGTGTATATGCGTACAAGCGGGCAGGGTATGTACGATGCCGCGCGTAAGCATCTATACACACGCATGGGGTTGTGTTGAGACGCAGTGCCCGCAGTGCGCTTTACGAGACGCGTCCAGTCGAGTGGAGTGACGCGATGATTATTGGACGAATAGTCATAACAACTTCCGCTCGTGCGTCTATATATATGTGTGTGTGTGTGTGCGGCAGTCTGGCCGTACCGCATGCCCAACGTGTCGCGATTAAAAATTCAACCCCGGTAGTTTGGGCATTCGATTGGACGACATGCGGTTAGCCATCAGGTATTAATACAAATTGAATGGGGGCTGTCTCGGACGGCTGTGGTAATTGTTCATATTCCCCATATCTCGGGAGCGTGACGCGAGTATAACCAATACCCATCTATGGCGTGGTGATTCCGTCCAAGATCACGTGTATATATATGCATTATGTATTATTAAAATTGAATTTTCAAGCGTGCGGTTAGAAAATAAAACGAACGAGCATAATGGTCTGATGGTATACTCAAACGTCAATGGCTAGTGCAATGTACAGCCAAGCGATGTAAACAAGTTCGACAGAGCTTGCACAAGTTGTTTGTAATATTTATATACGTATATCGATGGCCCTTATACGAAGAAGTACTATCTAAATTTTTCATTTGTTTCGGATATCATTATCTTGCGAAATCTGTACTTGATCTCGAACGATAGTTTGATTACAGTGTGTACGACACCGAGAGAAGTTCAAGTTAATAACTATAGGATGCGGCATCATCTTAAAACTCAAGTTTATCCTGGTAAAACGTGTATCAGCAATTGACAGAATCCACATTTTTACAGTTGGTGGATTGAATTCATCAGTAGTTCCTCAATGTTTACTGCTCCGCGTGGTAAACGCGTGCAGCTTCTCATCCGGTGCACACGATCATCGAGTAAGATACAATGAAACAAAGCAGCTTGGGAGTCGATGGGGTTCGACGTAGCAAGCGAGTACTCGAATAGATTATTACGGTTCGCAGTATAGGATCAATACCGAATAACCACTACTAACATGGATGATAAATCACTTCTAACGGTCAGCGCATCAGCTGGCGTGCAACATAATCGTTTAGCGAGAAGAAGCGTTAACATTTAGGATCGCTGCTGATAAATTCGATTCACTACCCTCTCGGACACACGTTTACCTAAGTTTACAGGTGATGCAACCTCGTCATTAGTTCAAAAATATTCTCAGTGCAGCCTAAAAACTACCCAGATCCTATAGCTCGTCAGCAAATTCTCCAATAATTCAACTTTTCTATCGGATGGAATGAAGCAAGAGCTGTTGCTGTAGCTGCCCTTCCCAAGTAGAATCTCCAACACGAAAAGTCCCGTCGTCATTCAATTTGATGGAGTAATCCACACGGCCGGCGAACAAAGGCGAACAGCGACATGGCGTACGCGTCTCCGAATATCACAGAGCTATACGGACGAGTGTGTGTGTGTACACACGGGCGAACGAATCCCCTTTGGACCAGAGGAAGAAGCCGCTGGGCGGTGGCGGTGGCAATTACGTGTGCGCGCGCGCGCGGGCGACACGTGTATAGCAAGCTGCCGAGGCGGGCGGAACACGAGCCGCGTGGGCGTCGCCCCTTGTTACCGGCGGATTAGCCTCCTCTCGCGCGAGCACCGCCACCGCCGCCGAGATCGTACCAGCCGATACACGACGTGGCGCGCGATATGCGACTTTGCCTCCGGCTCTCTCTATCTCTCGCCTATATGTATATGTATATGTGCAGCACCTTGTTTTCACGCGTACACACACACACATCTGCCGGGACATTTCTCTTTCTCGGGCGATTTCTTAAAACGCCGTCGGGCTCATTAGCCAAAGCGCCTCTCGCTCGATACGCATCTCAGTCCGCGTCGCGAGCGAGCTTTTTTTCGTTTAATCTAACGCGCTGCATCTCCGCCGCGTCGCGTCGCCGTCGCACCTATATACTCGAGCTCCACGTGTGCTTCGTGTCTGGATTTCGTTTTACCCGCGAGTTGGCCACTTCGCGCGATCGTCCCGCCCGTGACGCAACGAAAATCTAACGTTAAATATGTGTATGCAGACATGCTCGAGCTCGGAGATATTCAATAGAGATATAGCCAACTTCGAGAATTAGACAAGTGTCTTCTGCACGTTGTAATCGTGGAATTAATCATGACGACTGTTTCATCGATCTTTTACACTTTGGACGGTCGAGTATACGGTTACAAAAGTGAGCCGTATTGGGTATACACGAACTGTTTGGGCTATTCGGCTAGTGTTGTACGCGTTAATATGACCCAATGACCCATGGATGGTTGTGGTTTACGGTACCACTCGAGCTGTATCTTCATATATTCAGTTCGATTCGAAGAATCATAATTTACTCATAATTTCATTCGTGATGAGCTGTTGAAAACGGGGGGAGGGGCACATAGGAACACATTTCCCTCAATACCCGTTAAAATCTTCAAACACTTCCATCGTTCATTTTTCATGTTTAACTTTAGCCGTCACCTCCATCCGTCCAACACTATAGCTGTTGATCGATCAAACGACAATTGCTGAGAATAGAACTGTTCGTTTGGTCATTAAACGAGCCGTCTCCTATAGAAAAGCCAGGCCAAAAGGCCGGCTAAATTTTACTTTTTTATCTTGCAACAATGGCCGCTCACGTATCGGGATAGATACAAATGAGGTACAATAGGCACGGCGCGCGAGGATCGTTGCTCCGTTAATCATCGGCAAAGTGGCGCAGCAGTCGGTGTGTATAAGCAGGAGCGTATATTATATTATACGAACGAGACGTGGCCGAGCATATATATATATACATATAGAATGCACGAACGGCTAATACACAGCTGATGCAGCTCGTGCCGACTTGCTCGCGCGCGCGAGGCTCGTCATTGTTGCGTCGGCAGCGGCTTGGCCGGCTGCCAAAAGCAATTGGCGCCCGTTTTGGCCCAAGTGCCGTGGTATTAAGTCCGCGCTACCGCATACGCGACCGCGACGCCCCGGGCAGCTCCACCTCGCCTCTCTCTCGCTCCCCATCTCTTGTTCGCGTGTTAAATGAGAGAACGGGTTCGCGCGAGCCCCGTAGCCAGTCATCTTCAGAGCCGAGCCCCGACGACAACAGCCCCTTTTGCAAAACGACTCGGCTGCTGCTGCTGCTGCACGCGACTCCTATTCACCCGAGACGCGGCTGTTCCGTTTGAAAGGAGAATAGTTTTGAAAGAGGCGAATGCATTTTCGCGTGTAGGACACACGACGGCCCGGATGACCTATCTAGTTGAGCTCGATATGCTCCCATTGTTTCCTTCTGCCCCCTCCACACACACAGCCATTGATTGGCCAATAATTTGGCAACCAATTTGCCCACAGAATACCTCTCTAGTCCGTTTCAGACAGTCGAAAGTTCTTTTCACAAGCGAACATGTAAATCGAAGTAGGATTCGATGAATTTCTCAAAGCGTCCCGACACAAGACGGTTTCTAAAGGCTTTTACAATGTATTCGAAATTAGATGAAAAGACTAAATGTGTAATCAATGGTTCGGGAAGCAGCGATCTATCCCATACAATGAATACAATCCGTGGAGCAGGTGTATTTCGAACCAACTATGTTTGACCTGATGATCGATCGACACATAGAGTTTGGTCCAATTATGTGCGGCTTTTCAGAGACACGCAAAATATTCGATTATTTTTGAATAGCAACGCGGCACGTGCATTTTATTTCATAACAAGAACGAGCAATAAACTGATCGTTCGAGATGCTGGAATCATTCGAAATCACAATAGTAGAATATTGTATGAACTGTAGGGGTAAATATAACGGGTTGAATGATGAAGAAAAAAAGGAGCGAGACACTTTGAAAAGTAGTTTTCACGAAGCCCAACCTGCCGAGAGCGGCTGATTGCGCCACGGAGATCAGCCATGCCCGCGCGCGGGTTCGGCTGTCGAGAGGTGTGCAGGATCGCTCCGGAGGATAATCAAGCGAGCCGCGGGAGGAATCGAATCGCAATGATCTAAAAGCCGGTGTGTACTGCACGGAGCTCATTGTTCCGTGTGCCGGATATATCTCGCGCGAAAAATGCACTTGCAGGGCCCCATTAGTCGGGGCAATTGGCGGAGTCGATTTGCGCAAAGAAAAGCGGCCAGAGAGCGGGCCCGGAGTTACGTGGGAAAAGGAGGTGGGTTGGGTGGCACGGGGAAGGTAGGGGGGGGGGGCGGTGTCACCCTCGAGCCGCGATCCATCCGGCGGCGGCGGCTCGTGTGCATAACGGCTGCGCAGAAGGGAACCGCGCGCGCGCGCGCGATGCTCGTGTAGCGTGTCCGATGTTCCGCTATCGGCAGGATCAACGCGCGTCACGCAACGCTAATTTGTCTTCGATTGCTCGCCTCGTGGGAGATCGACCGAGCCTCCCCCCCCACCCCACCGCCGCCCTTTTAAACCCATCTCCGTGCATCCTTTTCCGTTTGTTCGGCTCCGCGCGATTCTTCTCTGTGTACTCTCGTGGCGCCGCGTTTACAAGTACCCGTTTGTCGATTTTTCCGGCAATCTTCCTTCCATCAGCGCGCATTCCATTATGGCTTGGTTGATGACGCGCGATAAAAAACGATCTTTCGATGAACTTTTCTGTTCTTCAAATCGATCGTAGATAAAAGGAAATTATAAAACGATGTTTTTGAGAATCAGCCTTTGTGGAAATGACTAAAAAGAAGGAAATAATTTTTAATATACATTTGTATCTATCATTTATAAATCAAGCAAGTCACATTTTATGAAGATTTGTCAAGGACATTTTCACAAAAAGACTGATGATGAAAAGACTAATATGGCCACTATTTTTTCATGAGACTGTGCGGGAGGTAATTTGCTCTCTTCACTCACTGCCCCCATTTTGGGTACAAAAATAAAAATACTAATTTTCTACTGATAGAATACACACAAGAGAACGCCAGAGTTTCATTTTCCACATCTTGTTCAGGAAAAACAGTGCTCCACTTGCGCGGGAAAATTTCCTATTATCTTAGCTTGGTGAAGTTTCCGCTGAGACTTATTATAGCTACAGTGATTCAGTATTTGCTAACAGTAATAATGTTACATGGTTGGTGATAATTATTTTGTATAGCGTGCGTCGATTATTAAATTCAAAGATGATATTTCTCGAGAAAGGGGAAAAAATATGTGCAGGCCTTTATATCGGGTACTACAGATTCTATATTATGAGGGAGTTGTTAATTTAATGTCTTCAAGTTGTGATTCTCGATTTGCATTTCTGACAAACTCACTCGATCATCGCTTCTTTTGCACTACTGTACCGACTGGTGCGAACCTATTTTTATGTTAACAAATTCCCGCTATTGTCCGATCATGATCTTCTTCTGCCCAAAAAAATGTTAACAATAACTCGTGGTATATCACAGCAAATTTGCTATAGTATGAATATCCATCCAAAGTACAAGTGACACCGTAGGATATGGAAAAAAAAACATTCATCGTTGGAACGTCTTGAAGAAGAAAAGTTCAGTTATTACTCAACCTGAAAAAGCATCGATGCAATGAATTACGAGTAATGTGATGCGAGAAGATTGATTATACGCGAGGCAGTATGTCACTTGATCGCATCATGACAAACGACTAGAAAGTGCCGGGGAATTATCGTGCACCGGGCCATCGACGAGTCTTGATAAATAATCCGCGCGCATCAGGGCCTAATAGTCGTTGAATCCGCGGCGAGCGCCATTGGTATTGTGCGCGCGCGAGGGGCGCGAGGCGTCGAATATCATGGGTGATCACGAGGAGGAAGAGCTCTCGTAAGTATATAATGACGTCGGCCGGCCCATAAATAACATTTGTTCCAATGTTAATCGGCGCGACGGATCGGATCTAATATGAGCTCGAGCGGGAGGGTCGCCCGGGACGATCGGTGCACGCGCGCGCCCGCACATCAGTACGTCCGTCGCGATCCATGCGAAAGTGTGCGCGCGTCGATCGTCCGCCGCGATCGTTAACAGATGCAAAGGCGAGCCGCGATGCAAGTTTGATCTGGAGATTAGCTTTTGAGCAATCGGCATATATATGCCCATACCCTTCGAGCCACGGCCTGGGAATAACCATCATAGCTGCCTGCAGTTCAGAATATAACTTAAGGTAACTGTACCCAATTTGGCACTGTACCCAATTTGGCACAATCGTCAGATTTCGTATTTCCGGTGCTCTCTGAGCATCAGTCGCTCTTGGGTTATGTTGGGGGAATTAAAAGAAAATTTTCGGTATCTTCCCCGCTCATTTAGCCCTTAAAACCACTCTCCTACAACACTTTGAACTTTCACTTACTGATTTTTTCACCATTTTCTTATTTCACTTTTCACACTCAACCTCAAAAATCGGGTGTCAATAATTTTTATCTCTCAAAGTGTCATTACTCTTTTTTGTGTAAAAACATCTCAGCTTTCGATTGGTCTGATCAGTTTTCCTAAAATTATTTTTTATCCTACTCGCAAATTGCTGTTTTTCGCATCAAAAAAAAGTGAACCCAATGTACCCCTCTACGCGTTTTTAAATGGGAAGACTGAGTGAAATCATTGAGTATTTGTATAGACATATTACGATGATTTAGACGCGTATTTTTGAGTTGTATGTTAAAAATTTTGTATAAATATCACTGGGAACATAATTGAGAGTTTATTTCAATGCCAATTGGATCGTCCCTGTAGGCCTATATAGGCTGTAGCTAATGATTAAAAAATTGTGCCAAATTGGGTACACGTTTTGTGCATTTAGCCTTTTTGCGTTTTTTTTTAAATTGCGATTTTCGATAGGTTAAAGTAGTCGAATGATGATTATGAAGATGGTTTCTAATAGGTATTGAGCTAAGCTTTGAGATGCCATTCACAGAATTTTAAAATTCGAAGTCTATCATAGTCAAATTCGCGAAAAACCCTTAGGGGGGGGCACATTGGGTACAGTTACCTTATATTGCGTTATTTGTCCAATGAAAAATGCTCAAATCACACTTTTGACTGATGGGACGAGAGATCTCCGGGACCCAAGTGGAATATATGATTTGATTTAATCGCTAATCTTGATTGTGAATTTGGTTATACCGCATCGACGAATTTCAAGTTTCTCATCTGTAGAAAAAATTACGTTTAGGAGAATGTTTGACTATCATTTTGACTCTGCGGTGAAATAAGAGCCTGTGAGTGAGAGTCTCTGCAGAGAAAAAATATCGATGCCCAAGGAGGAACAAATTCATTGTGAAGCTCTTGTGTATTGATATGCACTGCCAATGACTCCTGGCATTATATTATTCTGACATTGTATTATTCTTTTGTCTACAGATGCAACGATTTTTCTGCTGCGGGATCCTTTCGAATATTCACGTGGCCCTTCATTCCTTCTTGTTATCTTGTTTGCAGGAAAACGACAGGTCTACCAACCTCATTTCTCGAAAAATTTTTCCGGATCATAATGTGCAAAATAACACCCGTTCCTGCACTGTAATTCTGCCTTGCTCCGCTGACCTTCCGCTTTGAGCATAAATTATACTGCAAACGTAAACTTCTGCGCAGGTGAAATCTTAACACCTTTCTCAACTTGTCGTGCTGCTAAAATTCCCGCTGGTAAATTGTCACTGTCGGTCAGTGAAAGGCCGATGAAAGTCAGTGGCATACCTTTATTTCACTGGAGAATTTTCGCTAGAACACCAGTGATGCACAAGCACCCGGGTTTCGGTGACACCGATTATCACTGAATATCATTGAACTTTCCTTACTTGTAGCGTACCTTAGTATTCGCTCATAAGGCAGATCAGGTTTATTGCCACTGAAAGAGACAATAATTAAAATGAGACAGCATTAATCAACGATTCCAGTGAAACGTGAGTTATCTCGAGTAAAGGCATAACGTCACGCGGACCAGATGTTTGCAATAATAATTTTATCGGGTTTGGCAGAAGCCTCGGCGAGCTCCGCGTTTATGGAGGGATCATCCGCTCCAGACATTGCATATTTTCTGCTTCATCGCTATTAGCTACTAACGATCTGGCCGCGAAGCGTCGTTCGTTGAAGCTATCGCACTCTCGGCGGGCATAGTCGATACGTATACTTCGACCGAGTGTTTAAAAGCGAGACTATCGAGGTGCGAGAGAGTTGCGCCGGACATCCGTCGAGTGCGCGCGGGGCATATAATTGCGCCTAGGCGCGCGAGAGCCAGGTCACGATGGGCCTGTTTAGCGGCGGCGGCGGCGGGCCGGGGGTGCGCGCAGCCAAGAGAAGAAAGAAGCCGCGGCTGTTCGTGACCGCGGAGTAAAGCGCCGAGCCGCTGACCCCGGGCCTCAATTACCTCCGACACATCCGCCCCGCGCCCCTACTTTTCGCCGCCGATATCTCCGAGATGCTTATCGCGAAGCGCGGCCCACGGATATATCATCTCCCTCCCAAGCTCGGCTCGAGCTGTATCGAAATCCGCGCGCGGCTGCCCGCGAACGATCGCGCGATCCCCCAACTATTTACGAGCCGCGCAGATTATACCCGGCAGATGGAGCGAGCTGCATATATATAAATATACACGTGTCCGACCCGACGACTTACGCCAGATTTTTACCTCGATCGCTGCATCTATAGTCGTCGCTGCTTCTCTCGAGTTAGTTCGAATAAGACGCGTGAATCGCCAATATCGAAAAATCAGTCGAATTCGTCCGATCCACGTTGTATATGCCTAGCGCGTAAAAGATCCGCAAGAATGAGAAAGGCGCGCGCACGCGTTTCGAATAGTATATATACACACGTGTATATCAGTTGCAAGCCGAAGGAATCGGGGCATTCGCCCAGGTTAATTGGCGCGCGCGCTGCAGTTTGTCTTACCTATAATTTGCGTGCGCGCGCGGATATATACCGGTTCGCGCGCGCGGCCGTATCGTTCTCATTTCGGCCGGCAACGTTTTCAGCTCGAATTCAACGCCCAATTAAGCGAGCGCAAAAACGCGAGGCTGCGGCCCGGCCGCGGCGAAACCCCGACAACTTACTCTTATGTTATACGCGCTTAAGTGCGGCTTTTAAAATATCTGACGACAACGTTTCGTACTGCACGTATATATACGGGTATACCGCTTTTGAATTGCCCGCCCCGCGAAATGAGCACTTGCCGAGTGCGCGCCGGGGCCGAAAGCTCTTGGCCGGCTGTCTGTACACTTAGCCCATCGCTCGCCGAATGTCGTCGTCGTTGCCGTCGTCGTGTGAGAGATACCCGCGAATCACTATCATATACATCAGCGCGAGTGAAGAAAAGCGTATGATACAGGATAATGAGGGGGCGACAAGTGCGAATTAAAGCCGCTCTCGAGGCTTGTAAGACTCCGGGACTCGAGTGAGAGAGAGCGCGCACGTGTCCCGAGCGATTATCGTCACACGCACGCACTCGGCGATTTGCGCAAGCGAATCAATTGGGTTGGATAGCCGGGGAGAGACGCTCGCGCTATCCCGAGACAGGACAATGAGCTCCCGAGGCCCGTGCAAATTAAGCGATTGCGTTTTCCGCAGCGGAAACTTACCCGCGCGCGCGCGCCTTTGGCGACGTTTTCGTTGACTCGTTGCGCCGCGCGGCCGGTAATGCGCGCCCGGGTCAATTGCTCGTGCTTCCTGGTTTCGCGCATAGACGTCGGGGTGTCAAACGGGATGGCCGAGCTCTTGGGGGCGCCCAACCGATTCGCGATAATTGCCGGCCTGTCCTGCGCGGACAACTCAGCCGATAATTCTACCCGAGTCGTGCAGATAACCCACTGGCAGCTGACGTTGCGCTCGTCCCCGCAGCAAATCGTTTTCTTCCTATACACGGCCGATCAATCGGGGGTTGTGTGTTACGGCTAGTTGCTGTAGATAACGTTGAATAGCTCGTACATGATTATGGAAAGCTTGTGTCTTAGTTGATATGATACACACCGAGTAATATGATTGTCGACACATTGTTCCAGGAAAATCGTAGAGAAGAATCGTCTCGGAAGCAGGAATTCATTCCGAGTCAGGAGGAAAATATTAATATCGAACCAAAAATCGTCCGAAAAATTCGATTCGAGAAGATTTTCCACTAGAGGAAAACAAATTTTCCACTCCTATATTTATAACATCCACGATCGAGTAAGTAGCCATCGAAGGGCCTGTATCAGCGATCGTAGCTGCTCATCTCATCACTGTACCACCGGCGGTATCAACTGGTACGGTACACAGTAAACGCCCCTAATACACTATCGTGTATTAGGGGCGTTCGAATTTATTGACGAAGCACAAGCTCCCTTCCACCAAAAGAAAAAATATATTGCGGTAAGAGGAGTTTTTCCTGTACCAATGCAACTTTACTAGGGGAAGAAAATCCTCTTGCTTCCAGAAGCAATTCTCTACCTACCAGAATCGAAAGGAAGAACTTTTCCGGCGGGAGAATTTTTTACGGCAAGAGGATTGTTTTCTTGCAGTGTCGGGGAGCACATCATATAAAGCGCAACGTTTAGTTCAATTCAACTGTGATCTTCATTGTTCGAGTTTTTAGCGAGCCATACTAAACTCACTATATCATGTATACTCGTTAATTCTCGACAAACAAGGGATGCTTCAAGGCTGTACCACCAAAGTTATCAAACATCTTATTTGAGAATATATCCCGCGGATTAGCCACCCCTCCGGTAACTTAGAACAATTTGGGAATTTCCATTCCATCGAAGCACTTCCATCACCACTCATATATAGATGTATACGCAAATGAAAAGAAAATATACGGTTACGCTGCGCGACAAGACTGGAGCATGATGAATTAAGCACGCGGTAAAACGTGCGAACGCAAGGCGGAGCGGACAGCATCAGAAGCCTTTAATGCAAGAGCGAGAGAAAGAGAGATTGAGGGAGGCAGGGGGGGGGAGAGGAGGGACACAGCAGTATAGGTGGGCTGTTTGGCCGCTCGGGGCACGCGCTCGCACCGACAAAATTAATAGGCACGCAAGCGAGCACACGGGCCGCAGCGCAAGTAGTCCCCGTGTATACGCATACGTATATATATGTACATACATACGGCCTCTGCGCGGCTTAATTCGCGCGGATTGCGAGTGCTGCAGGCCCTCCGAGCGAGAATGATAATTTCAGAGTGCCAGCTCCGCACACCGCACACTTTCCTTCGTGTGTATGTGCGTGTGTGTGTATATAGCTCGCGCTCATTGAGATATCGCTGCGCACAACTGCACGGCCGTCATTGTCCGTCGATTGCGCGATCCGCGCGCGCCTCCGACACGCTCGGCCTATACTTACCCGTTATTCCCGGCGATGTTGGTGGTGACACCGAGCTTTTTGTTTGAATTCGTCAAACTCTTGGTCTTCCCCCCCCCCTTCCACGTCAGCACACACCAAGAGACATCAGGTTTTTTTTTTTCATTTTTCGTGACGGGATCAAAACCAAAGTTTCTAAGACGCATTTGATTTTCTTACGTGGGAAAATGTTTCTCAGGAACAAGTGTGTTACAGGATCCTCTAATTTTTTTTCCTGGTTAACTTTTTCGAAGTAGACCAGACTCGTTAAAAATCTTGATGGGTAAACTTTAATGGGCCCATCCAAAATTTTCTTTAGCATTAAATCTCTTTGAAAAATCGCAAAGATTTGGCAATAGTTTTTCATGATGATTTATAAAGTGTATTCGAGGTAGTGGCCAACTCGGACATTCATGGATTGTCTTTTGGTTAGTGTCATGACGTGTCGCATCCGATTTGATCGTGTACGGAGCGTTTAACGAAAAAATGAGTCGCTCTTTGAGTGAGTAAAACGCTCTGGGATGAAATTTGCTTTGAATTTCCATCCGCAGAGTATCAAGAAGACTTTTACCATAGAGCTCAACCAGTTGATTTCGCTTTCTGATTCAGTATCGGATTACAGCGAAATTTAAACGGCTTCATTATCCGATGGAAAGAGTTTTCGTCGGTGGCACACGTTTTTATAATTAATTGAAGCTTCCGACGATGTTTTCGAATTTTCACCGATTATCAGTTTCCAAACGAACAAAATCACCGAGTACTGTTTTAGCACCGAAGCTCTTCGGAGCTCGCCTATACCAAATTGAAAGAAACACCCGACGAGAACGTGGCGACTGATACTTTGGCCATCTCGACTGCGCGTGTATCTCATCAGCGAGACATTCGGTCTCCGCGTGTCTCTGTCCATCTCGACAATATCACGGGAGCCCGGCGCACAAAGCGTTGACGGATCGACGTCCCGGACAATGGTCGGTCGCGCAAGCCCTACCGCATCCAAATATTTGCAGGAGCAGCAGGAGCAGCGCAGCTCCGTTGGACGGAACGCATGACAATCGCTCGTGTGTTGCGTGTCCGTGACGAAGCTCGCGCGCGCGACTGCAGGTGGGCCTGCACAGATGCCGGCGCGCGGCCTCTCCCTCCTCTGCCCCCGTATATATAGCACCGGCAGGATATTGATCCCGTTGCGCGCGACCGACGAGCCTGCCGCACGCCACCACCATGCTCCGCTCTCCCGAGGATTCCTCTCTCTCACTCTCTCTTTCTCGCGCAGCTTTGTCCGCCTGCCGCGCATTCGTCCAGCGGATATTTGCATTAGACTGCGCGTTGTGTACGTCGCTTATACAGTACGCTGTTCCGCCTGTCTAAGCGGCTATATGGATCCGTCCGTTCGTGGCTCGTATAGTTGCGATACTTTTGCGGCGTTTTTGACAATCCCCATCGAGCGAGAGGGATGAACAGGCTCGGAATGAACGGCTATAATACCATATATAGCATTTTAGTTTACTGATTCCGCGTGCGTCTCCGTTGTATTGATTTGACACTTGGAATGTACCATACGGAATGTACAGGGTTTTGCTTTCTCAAAGAGAAAGCTTTGTAACGGGGTAAAAATCGACCCACCGAATCGGACTTCGGGACCTCGATTTTCGTAATCTACGGGTCGAAAAACATGGAAATCCGAAAATGTCTGTATGTATGTACGTACGTACGTACGTGCACTTTTTTGTCGTACGATAACTCTCGAAGGAATTGTCCGATCGTCCTGAAATTTTGCACACAGGTTAGTCGCCGCAAAATCTCGGTCGAGTTCAATTTTCAGCCAATTCCGTTGTTTATTTCTCTAGCAACCGTTGCTAACGTGTTTTTGATAAAAGCTCCGAAAATCATCATCAATGCACGATGGGTCTCCAATTCTTTCGACGACGATCGATGAGAATCGATAAGACATTCATTTTGGAACAACCATTGTTTATTCTCCTAGCAACCGTTGCTATGGAGATACAAAATTCAGCTTCAGACTGACTTTTTTTTGTCGTACGTTAATTTTCGAAGGAATGGTCCGATCGTCCTGAAATTTTGCACACAGGTCGGTCTCCGGCAGATGTGAACCGAGTTCGGTGTTCAGCAACATCCGTTGTTTGATTCCATGGCAACCGTTGCTAGCGTGTTTTCGATAAGTTCCCATATAATTCATGATAAATGATCATTTGGGTTTGTATATTTATGGGATTCTATAACAATCAAAGAGACCTTTCCCGTATAAACCATTGTTGATGTCTCTAGCAACCGGTGTTTATATCGCTTGCAACCGTAACTAGGGAATGGGAAAAGTTAGTTGGAGGTTCATTTTTGGAACTGTTGATGACTAAGAAGTAAGAACATCGAAGCTCCGACATTTACCATAGCAACCATTGTTTACGTCCTTAGCAACCGTTACTATGGAGTGTGAAAAGTCAGTTGGAGGTCCATTTTCGGAACTGTTGATGACTAAGAAGTAATAACGTCGAAGCTCCGACATTTACCATAGCAACCGTTGTTTACGTCCTTAGCAACCGTTACTATGGAGTGTGAAAAGTCAGTTGGAGGTCCATTTTCGGAACTGTTGATGACTAAGAAGTAATAACGTCGAAGCTCCGACATTTACCATAGTTTACGTCCTTAGCAACCGTTACTATGGAGTGGGAAAAGTCAGTTAGAGGTCCATTTTCGGAACTGTTGACGACTAAGAAGTAAGAACACCGAAGCTCGGATATTTACCATAGCAACCGTTACTATGGAGTGGAGGAAATAAGTTAGAGGTTCATTTTGCTTTCTCAAAGAGTGGTGATTAATGCAAATTGAGGTTCAATTGCAATACTTTGAGAAAGCATACTGCTGAGGCACTTGGCAGCGGTTTTTTTCACTAGTTGTTGTATACATGTACCGACGACAACTCTCGACATCCCGTACACACGGCGCAGAACGAATCACACGGAAATATCACATTCTTCGCGTTCACATTTTCACCCAACAAGTAATATCATACTATAAATCCGTAGATTATATTGTGGGTATACATATATGACGCGTAGGTGGGGATCAATGAGAATAATCGAGAAAAAATTCATGAGATCACATAAATTACGCACGCTGATCCTTCTCGCTCGAATTGGTAACGGCCAGTGATTTGTCATCGGGTGGTATCTAGCGCGGAAGGCGGGTGGAATTATTATTCGAGACTGTTTCGGAGGTGAAAAATCACCCGAGAGAACAAAAAAAAAAGCAAAACAACATCAAGAGCGTGTAACGGCACTGACGTTGATTGAACTCGCGAGAAATTCAACGGATACGGAAAATCAGCGTTCTCACGCGCGATAATTGTCTTTCAAAAAAAAAAAATCTCGTGATGAGGAATAAAATGCATATTTCCGAAAAGAAGGAGGCACGTATCATAAGGAAAAGTGATGGAGTAATTCGGGGAAGAGGCATTTCGAATTTCGTAATCCGAAAATCAAGAGGCTCGCTCGAGTACGGGTGTGTCTTTATGTATGTATAGGTATATATACACTTGCGCCCAGGATAGATTATCCGATCCCCGCTGGGAGAGGCGCATCAGAGCCGCACTGGCATACTACCTGCTGCGGTCGATCGAAATATTTCCAACGTGCAGGTCGGGCGCGTCTAGGCTCGATCGATCAAGAGGCCGCTGGTGGAGAAAAAAAAAAGTGTATTTGACAGTCGATACAAAGTGTCCACTTACGCGGAGCAGCTCGCGCATCCATCAAAAAATGATTCGAAAACTGTTATGCCTTGTCGAGTAACACATTACATTTCCCATTTAGATCTTAACATGCTGATATATAGATACGTATATGTGTATACATACACGTGTGCTCTTGCGCGCGCTGCGTTGCAACTTCTTAGAAATCCTAGACTTCAGATTGTGGACTTTGATGGGGGAATAATAGGTGTTCCCTCGACGCATCATTGGGTATCGCGCGCGTCGTTACTGCGAGTGCTACTTCTCCAACCCTTTTAAGATTAATTATTCATCGGAAAATCGATCGGACATTTTTCAACATCAATATTTTCCAACTGTGTGCCGATCCCATTGTTCCACAATAATATACGTCGAGGAGCATTGTGAATGAAAATGAAATATTTCCAACTCCGGTGTGATAAGTTCATCTAGGATGGATTAACAGAATAATTTATTAAAATGAACGATGCTAGAAATATTAATTCACAAGAACAAAAACAATTTAATTCACAAGAGCGAGGCAAGTACGTTAATTAAATTTTTTACATATTTTGACTCACGAACCAAATTTCAATTTTCTGATTTCAAATTTTTCTTCAATCATTTCATAGCCAGATTGCTAAATTTAAAATTTGAAATTATCAATCAACAATAATCTCAATGTATTAATGCATTGATAGTATGTCATGCAACAATAGAGTAAATATTTTAATGCGTGTGTGGTCGAGTCCACGAGTGGTCGGCAAAGCTGGAGACGAGTGTCATACGTTCATACAAGTGTTTAAATTTTAACGCACCAGTCGAATATGCGATATTTCATGTTGTTAACACTATTTTAAAAGACATTAGATTTAAGGGAAGCACTAGTGCGTGAAACGTGCGGTTCCACGCACCGTAAAACATAAAAAATATTGAAATCGACGTTTGAGCCCGTTAAATTTGAGATTTTCATCGATGTCAGTGTAGGGTAAAAAATAGCGAATGGAAATACAAAATTCCAGGGAGGAATTTGAATGGGGTTTGAAAATGCGGAAGACCGCACGTGTCATAGGGACATTGTTGAGCGTTAATCGATCGACGCGGTGCGAGTAAAATGGTATGCGCGCGCGAGACAGGCGGATAATTTGAGTGAAGAGCGTGGCCGGATCTTCGTAACGCGCAGAGAGCGAGAGTGAGAGCAAGTCTCACCGGGGAAAAGTTGGCTCGGCCGCGGCTCCGCCCAGGTGACGAGCCGCAGCCACTGTATACATTATATCGCTTTCCCAAAATCTAACGTAATCCCGGTGTCTAGCAGGGGATAAAGCAGACACGTTTACCGATCGTAAAGCTGCAGCCGTAGCCAGAGGAAGAGAGGAAGAGAGAGAAAACAGGCGAATAATGAAGCGAGTGAAATCGTGACAATGCGAGATCGCGTGGCTGTGAAAATATTTGGGGACTCACCGGGTACCAGGAGCGACGGGCCCATTGTCGTCGAGCGTTGGCTTTCGAGGCGTCTCGGGGGCCACGCCTCGCGCGAGCGCGACAAAAGTCGGTGCTGCTGCAGCTTACACACACACAGATATATATACCCAAAAAGTCGTGTGCTTTACAAAGCATAGAACACGCGCTATATATGTGAATTTTCCACGAATTTTTCGCGCGCAAGCGCCTGTGTGGCGTGTAATCTACCGGCCGGCGTCTCGCGCGCATTGATGGATCGACGAGCGCGCCAAACGCGGAAAAAACCATGCGGTCAAGAGCTGCCTTTCGTATAATATACGTTGATTGATGAGACGCAAGGGAGGGAGAGGGAGAGAGTCGGGGAAACCCTTAATTAACGAATTTTGAACTGTCCCTTTGGCGTAATTTCGAGCCGAGAACTATAATCATGAAGAGTCGTATGTTGATTTCAGGGTCTTAGGTTGGATCAGCTGATCGTTTTCGTGAGCCGGTTCATCAGGACGAACTTTTCCGAAGAGAAATTGAATTTTTTTTATTGTTGGAAGGCGAGCCCTGCCCCTTCCGAACACGGACTGAGAATCGACTGCGGTATATACATATTTTGACTCCTGACGCATTAAGAAAATATGGATGGAGTGTAGAATTAATCCCGTCAAACCTGTTACCTGCTCAGCTGGTGGTTGTTCCTTTTGAAACTATAGTTCATCTGAATATCAGGAATTTTTAGCACTTCTCACGATGGATCTTTAAACTACATAAATAGGTGCACTCCCATGCATGTATGCTGTGCTGTTATTTTCAAAACATCTAATCATTAATGGTTCAGTAGTTTAGTGGTATACAGGGCATTGGTAAGCATAATAAGGGTACATGGGCAACGTCTCAACTACGCCATTCGTTATGTCATTTGTCCATAGGTAGGTAAACAGTCGAATGGTGAGGGCGTGGCGATAGAACCACGCGCAAAGGACCGAATAATACTTCTGGATCGCTACACAATTCCGTCAAGGGTCACCGAAGCCTTCACGTGTGCCTCCACCTCGTTATACGCTGTCTGAATGTCGTGGAAGTCGCCGAGCCAGAATGAAAAATCACCCATGGTACAGTAAGCTGGTTGGCCTTTTAAAATCGTATACAAATCTGGCATCAAGCCTACATATGAGGCCGGATTCTGTCAAATTTCCCTACACTAAAGATACGACGGTCAACACCCTTTTTTTATCTCACCGTCAATTTCGAGTGATTATGAGTACACTACTCGTGTAATAGTCGTGTGATAGGAAGTTCGAGCCCCGCGTGCATATAGCTGCAGGGACGAATGAAGTTGGCGTGCGCGCGAGTCGCAGCGTAATATAGCGCGCGGACACCCGAGCCAGCTCAGTAAGTGAAGAAGCGCCGGGTTACGGCAAATAAAAACTCAGACCTGCGGTGCGCGAGAAGGGCGTGTGTGTGTGTGTGCGCGCGATCCAGGCTCGAGAGCTCGAAACCCGATCGCCATGCTCGAGCTGTATGCGCGGCGCTCAAACGTGCCACCGCGCTAGACCTACCGCGCGACGCTAATCTCGATTTATGCCCGCCGGTTAAAAATCAACTGGTCGATGAAGGTGCGCGCACCCCCGTACCTATATACACACATACCTCCAGCCGCTCTCACGCGTGTGTCCCGCGCACCTATAAGCGATCCTCGCGTACACATCCGGTCACTCTCTCTCTCGATTCTCCCCATGTATATACTCGGATATACGCTCCGATCGCGTATTATGGATTCTCTCATCGCCCGCCCGCCCGATATCCGTCGTCGCGTATATGTATACACGAATCCTCTCAACGCGACTATCAGTCTAACGTACGTGTGTATATATGTAACGTATTTAATTTTCCAAACAGCTGTCGTGGCGTGCTCGAGAGGGAAAAAGCGGAGCGATGCGCATGTCCAGCTCTCTCGGAGCTTAGGCTCGCGCATGTGTGCTAAGGCTCGCGGTGCGCCAAGCTCCGCTGTATACACACACACAAACACACGCAATACCAGGGTATATACGGTCAGAGAGGAGTGCTGGTCGCGGCCCGATCGATACTCCCCGTCGGCCGCGGCGGCGACGGCGGCGCTCCGCCATTTTATTTCGCCTCGGCTCGCCGCCGCGACCTCACATACACATCGCGTCCTTTCTCACGCTGCTTTTTATCATCGTCCGCTCGCTCGATGACGGATTTTCGTCATTGCGCGACTAGTGGCGCGCCAGCAAATTTGCGCTCTCGACATTGTTTCTACGAGAAGGGCAATTACGCCTCGTGCGTGCGTGTGTGATTCAATGCGAAATCGCCTCGGCTCGCTATTGTAATAACATGGACGGCTCCGCGCGTATGTACGTGGAGAAAAACGACGATTATCGCGGAGCTTGGAAGCGGCTAAGGGCTGGATACACGCTCGCGCGCGCGCAATAGCTCAATCGACGAGGCTCAAAGAAGCGGACTAGTTTCACGCGCGCCAGCTCGCCGACGACGTGTAATCGAGAGGCAGAGTGTTTTCTCAACGACTTATGTTTTCTCATATTATATTTTTTGCGATCCGTTTGATCGACGCGTATGAACGGATCTCCGGCACATTCCACCGTATGCATCGAGCGATTCGAATCGTACACGCTCGATTCCCGATCGATCATACTATTTTTATCACTGCATCACACGTCCGAGCTGCAGGCGAGTCGAGCTATATAAGAGTCGTGCGCATATATGTATGCAAGCTTGCAGACTTTCTCCCTGTCGTGATAGCTCAGAGCGTCGCGATAAGCTACCCAATGGTTCAGCTCGGATGTACACGAGATAGGAGAAGAAAAAAAAATGGCCGTGCGATCGAGTTGTGTGTTGTCGATGGGCCGCGTGCACTCGTATAGCTGCGATTCGGCAGCCGAGCGATCTCGCGCGCGGCCTCTATTGTAACACTATCTCCGGCCGCTCTTGCAAATCTTCAAAGTTCACGTTTCACGCGCGCGTATGTGTGCGCCGGCACACAAGCGAGGCTCTCGGAGAAAGCGACGTATAGTCGGGTTCGGTTACGTGTTTTTAAAAATCCCGCTTGATTGATGCCCCCTCCCCCAGTCCAAGCAGCAGCAGCACACCTCCCGGCCATTGTTGTTCCCGAACTCGCAGCTCTCGAGTATCATTTTCAACAGTCGCACCTCGCGCTCGCGCGCCGCCAACTCGGCTCTCTTATTCTTTTCGTCTCTCCCCGAGCGATCGGCCGTTCGCAGCTCGCGGCAACCCGTGTAGTACCTTCTTCTTCGGCTCAATTTCATGTTTTTGTGTGTATGCTCGCGCCCAGCCACTGGCGAACTGGTATACCCAAATTTGTATTCGTATATATATGCGAGTTAGATCGGGGAATCGGTGATCGATGCGAATCGACGGCTCTGGGTTTCGGAGAATTTTTGTAAACTCGTAAATATAGATGGTTGGACAATTTCAATTTTGCGACAAAAAAAAAAGAAGGATATGCCGCTCTGCGACACGAATCTCATTGTTCAATCAATAGGTATAAAACTCATTGTGGAGTCTTGGTATCTCAATTTGATCCGATTATTTCGATTTCAGCAATCTATTATAATGTTCCATATATCATCAAAATGCCGCAGATAAATATACGAGTAATATACAAGGAACAAGACTTTGGTATGATTAATGATCTTAGAGGGCCAAAATTCTTGTGGAGGGGTAATCAAATCAAATTCAAATATATATTTATAAGTTGAAACTTTTCGCCAGTGAGGTTTAACCGACTTTAACCAACTCTTCTCATTAGAAAAAACAAACTCAATAATGTGATTGCAGCCAATGTGCCACCCCTAAGAGATTTATTACAAATCTGGCTATGATATCGGAATTTGGTAATTTTGCGAACGACATTTGAAAGTCTAGTTCAAGACCTCTCAAAAAACATCGTTATAACCATAATTTACCTATTTCAGCTTATTGAAAATGTCCTGCATTCCTTAGAATTCCACCTTCTCAACTTGTCTCAGCATAGCTCACTTTTATCAATTCAGATATTTTCAGTATATCTGACGTGTATGCAAAATCGACTGTAATTGATATTTTCATCTATATCTAGATTATTCATGAATTGTGAAAATCTAAGGAATCTCCGAGGTTTCACATATGATTAACCGTAAAAGGCATATTGCCTTCACTTTTATTGCATGAAAAAAAGAGCATTGTGAGTGAGATACATATAATAGTTGGCGATAAACTGACCCGACCAAGCGAAAGATAAGATGTTTTTACATAAGATAGAGTAGTCACCTGTGAAGAAATAAGAAAGATTATACACTTATTCATTGTAATTTAGTTAGCAGAATGATATAAGGAGAAAAAAAAGGAGGGAGTAGAAGTTGAAAGTGTTGTAAAACAGTGGTTTTGAGTGCTAAATGAGCGAGGAAGCGACCGAAAATGTTCTTTTAATACTACCAACATAACCCGAGCACCACTGGTGCCCAGAGAGTACCGGAAATATGAAATATCAGAGGAGTGCCACATTGCCTTCAGTGGCACATTGGTTGCACTTACCTTAAATGACCCAGCTAATGACTGTCGTTTCCACTGCCTATTACAATAATGCGAGCATTTCGATTCATAGTGGCGAGAGATAATTGTTCTGTTTCGTCATTATATTGCCAGTCTCTAGCTGTACTATTTATTCAATAGGTTTCTTCTAATAAAAATATCCCAACGGGGCCAGAAAGACTTTGCTAACGAAACGTTGCAGCTTATGAATATATAGTCGAAACTCGTGCAATTCCCGCTCCGCTAGAATTTCGATCCTCCAAAGTCATTCGTTAGATCCATTTGGAAAATGAAGGACGTTCCAAAACGTGCGTGCGACAAGATGCTAATAAATTTTTGATAAAGCGTATATGCTTGTGCGGTACTGCTATATATCCCGGTGGCAAGTGATCCGTCTCTTCCGACCGGGCTATATGCGAGTCGCTTCCGTCCGAAAGCATCTCGTAGCGCGAGCTCGAAAGCGTACGCGAAAATGAAAAATGAAAAATTGAAAATTTCGCCCGGTGTATATGGTTATACAACGCGCGGCGCGAGCTCGTGATCGGAACAAGCCGAGGGACTGGAGCGTTCACGTGTTACGGCCATATGTTGCGGTGGCGCACAGCCATATACGTACATATATACACGTGTATATACGCGATCAAGCCGGAGAAAGAAGGTAGGTGGATCGTTGCACTGGGCTGGTTCAATTTCGCCTGGGCGCGCAATTGGCGTATTACGCAAGGCGCGTTTTTTTTCTCGTTCATTGTTCCTCGTCGCCCAGCTGCCCCATCACGACTGCCGCACTCGAACGAGGGCAAGAGTTTAATTTCGACGAAGATTGCGCGCGCGCGATCCTCTTTAGTCTGCGGTCTAGCCGCGCGCGCGGCTAAACGAGCCTGCTATATATCGCGGCGGAAGTGGGCGTTTCGCCTCTCTCTCTCTTGCGCTCGCGCGCGACCATCAGCCCTTTCTCTGCAGCTCCGGCCCGCGCAATGTGTATATACGACTCGGTCGCCGACGAGTCGTTTCTATTATTCACGCTGCGCGCAGAGACCCTCGCGTAATTTCGCACGACAGCTTAGCGAATAACCC
This sequence comes from Aphelinus atriplicis, assembly GCA_020882685.1. NCBI lineage: Eukaryota > Metazoa > Arthropoda > Insecta > Hymenoptera > Aphelinidae > Aphelinus > Aphelinus atriplicis. The sequence continues at coordinate 69,624,017 of CM037073.1, read as the reverse complement.
GATCGATGACTTCGTATCGGATATATTGGCGGCGCAGTGCTGGATCAACCGTCTAGATGATGCGTGACAGGCGGATGATTCAAAGCTGCGACCGGTCAATAATATATGTACGGTTGCTTCTTGATTGGGAGCGATAACGCGAGAAAAATTGCCAAAATCACACGATAAACGAGTAAAAAACGGTACCTATGGAAATATCTGATTTCGCTTTATTCACTGTGTACATCATCTCTGTTCACAAGTCTTCATAGCTTTATTTACCAATCGATTACGAATTCAGCCTATAATCACATTTCATCAATTGCAACAACTATTTATAACTCGAATTAGAATTGTCGACTCTCTCGCAAGTTGTCGTCAATTTCATTGGCCAATCGTTGGCGTAGTTTATTATTCACTGTATCCAAAAGATGGGGGGGGGGGAGGGGCAGTCACAATCATATCCCGGAGCTGTTGCTGACAAAGCGAGTTCAAACCATCGGATAACCCATGATGTTCCATACGAAACGCAGAGCCAAAGACATTGGCGTATCGATAGTCGCAGCGGACATCATCGCTGCAGTTAGAGGTCTAATCGAGGAAGAAATGGGTGGTGTAAGGTGGTCGAGAATTCGATTAAGAGAAGAAGATCGCGCTGCGGTGGTATTATCAAGGGGCAAGTGCGAGCGAAGACCGTTAATAATAATTTGTGTATTCAAATAAAGAGAGTTATACGCTTGGGAATCGTGCACGCGAGCTCCGTCCTGTTTGTGTGTGTGTGGGGATCTAGTGCGTGGCCCTCGTGGCGCCGCGAGCGATTCGCGCGCGGCAGCGCGAGGGAAAGGAGGAGGAGGAGAAGCCGAGGAGAAGGTGGAGGAGGAGGAGGAAGAGGAGGAGACCTCTCCCTAATGACTTTATAATGCCTTCATCTCGCATTAAATCGCCACCGATTCACTCCCACCTCTCAGCTGGCTAATGAAATATGGCCTCGCGCTCTTGCAAGCGCCGACACGTGTGTGCAGCCGAGAGAGAGATCGCGTGTGCTCGCACAATGTGCGCCTATATACACACATATACATGGGTGTGCACGCACGAGTACGCGCGAGGACGAATGTGTGCTCCGGCGGCAGCTGAGCGACGCTTCTTTCCTTTTTTGTTCATTTTTTCCTTTCCTCGCTCTCTATTCCGCGCAGCGGTCCTAATTACGAGGCTCGCGCAAAAAGTGTCCGCGACACGTTTTTCGGCAGCGACGTTCTGGCGCGCCTGCCATGGCTAACCTGCACGACGCGGTTCATATATAGAGCCGTCGCTGCCCAGCGACGGATCAAATGAAAGAGCTGATGCGCGCACGGATGTTTTTGCCGCGCGCAGGTATATAACGCCCGACGTCTCGCGCGCGCGCACTAGATTTAACCACCGGACGTTCATCAAGCTGTAACGATGCGACGTTCTTTGAAGTATTTTCGCGTATACCCGGGGCCCTCGCCCCGAATCGCGCGGGACACATTATATTTATATATATACACACACGCGCGGATGGGGAATTGGGCCGTCGGGATCGCGCGCCGACACAGCGTCGACGTGTCCTCCGCGCGGTGATGACTTTTTTATGGATCGCTCGGGTTTTTCTCGATGCGCAAACAACTCTGCACGCGACGCAATATTCGCGAAATTGATGTTGAACGAATGAGATCGTTCGCAGCTTGCGGAAATCATTCCGATTTGCGGCTTTTTTTCCATCCCAAGAAGAGATGGCTGCGACTTGTTCGTCCTCTCTTGCCCCGTGAGCGGTACGCTGATGTATTCCAACTTGGAGAACTGACTTCTGACGCATCACACACTCGCGGACAAGTTGTATGCAAATTTTTTTTCTTCTGTTTTTGTGATTGGAGCTGAACAACGGCAATTGTGCAGTGATAAACGCTGACGCAAAGTAGACGCAAGAGCTGCGTCTACTTTGCGTCAGCTCTTGGTACATTGCATAAATTTCTTATAGCTTGACATTTCATTCTTGATTCACGTAGTCGTGGGAGGTTCGACTGCTCTAATAGTGTAGCGATAATCTGCAGTACCAATTTAATACTAATTCCTCCGTGCTATGGAATATTGTTTCGATTAAAGTCTTGCATGGTAAATTATAGTGAAAATAGGTGTTGCGGATCGATTGAACATACTGTACACTATACCTGAGTAATAAAATTTCCAACGGAAGTGAAACGTGTTTTACGAGTATGATTTTCTTAAAAAAGAAAAAATAAAGCGCTCGTTGATCGTGACATTCAGAGAGTTTATGAAAGTTGACAGTCTCTCGAAGAAAAAAGAGAACCACTCGAAAAAAAGTTCGGACGCGCCGCGTAAACACAAATTCCATTCCCTCATGAGCAAATTATTCGCAATAACTATAAACCGAGCGCGATTACTCGACTGGTATAGGATCGCGCTGTCGAAACGTGTCGCGCGCGATAAATTTCACGGTGCTAACACGCAACGATCCGCCGGAGTTGTTCGATCGCGAACGAATTAATAACGTACGCTGCCGCGGCGAAACGGCAGGAAGAAAACACGGGTCGCGCACTGGTCGGGACGCGCGTGACGTGCGAAGGTAATGAGTGGCGCAAATGGGCCGGGCTCGAGCCTCATCTTTGGTAATATGAGCATCGCGGGTGATTCATGCCCCGAGCGAAGAAAGCCTTTCTCCTTGGCGGCGGCGGCCAAGCGAAGAAGAACTCGCCGCGAAAGGGTCCGAGTTACGCTCGCGTCGATATTTACGCCGACGTTATGCTAATTCCCAATGCTCTCCGCTCACGCCTCCATGTCGCGTTTCAACGCCGGCGAGATCTCGCGCGCGCTACCACTTTGCCCGGCGTTTTTTTCCCCGCCCCGCCACCGGCTGATTTACGGCCGGAGGATTGAGAGCTGCTGCCCTCCCCGCGCGGCGGCGGCGACTCGCTCGCCATACGCTGCCCAAGATAATCCCCCCCGCGCAACTCCCGGCCCGCGCGAGTCCCTTATCGTCCCGCTGGGAATGCCACGCGACACCCTTGCACCCGCTCGAGCCTGACCAATCGGGGCGTTGCGCCGAACGTTATGCAGGCTTTTCTTTTTGTTTTTTGGTTTCTTTCGCAGTAGCGTCGCTCGCGTTAACCAAACTCCTCGAGAATGCAGCGTCGAATTTCTACTTCTCTGTTTCGGAACCAACGTATATACTCTCTCGAAACTTACTGTACGATGGTGGGTGAATTGTTGAATGGAAATGCAGTGACATTTTTCATATTCTAAATTGAATTTTTACTATAATCTCATGAGTTATGATAGAAACAGTGAATTTTTGATGTCGAGAAACATGAATAATCCACTGCAGATCACTCGTTCACCATCTTAAAGTGATTTCTCGCTTCAATAAAGCGGTTTTTCGCTGTAAGATTTCAAGAGAGTATATACACGCATGTATACACGGATGATTTGCCTGTATCGAAACGGGACGTACACGTTTGGCGGCGACGGAACGACGCGCGGAGTGCGCGCGGCTTTCACGCATGCATTGTCACTCGGGGATAATGGCAAATTTGCAAAGTCTCGCGAAATTTTTTCGTCGCTCGCGCGGCTCACGTGAGCCCGTTGAGCGTGACGAATTTCTAATTAAAGTCGTTGCGAGGATTGCAGTAACGGCAGCTATGGCCGCGCGTGCTTCTATGCGAGTGTGTGTGTGTATATATATGTATATACATGCGCGGCGCATCGCGGCATTGTTAAATCGACGCTGATTTACGGCGCGCGCTTGCGAGGTCATAAATGAGGAAATTTGCGAGTAAAATGATGACAATGGATATGGGAAAGGATGATTTGTGGTGATTTTGCCTTTTTAATTTGAAATATCTTTCGCGCCGAGCCAGCCAGCGCCTGACACTTTTTGAACGGAGCTGATATGCATTCGAGAGGATGAATAACTCGCTTCAACGTATACCCGTGTGACTGACTATCTTCGCATGTATGTATATGTGTGTGTGTGTGTGTCTGTGTACGTATGCTAGTATGGAAATGTTAACGTTATGCCAATATTCATGAGATGCGCAGCTATTGTCAATTTTCCACGCTCGGCGTGGAATATCATCAACGTTATCGAGAATAATACCCATTTCCCGATTGATTTTCAACTCTCGTGTCCGCAATGGGCAATGGAGTCGGAAAGGGGTGACCTGAGTTGGAGATTATTAATCTATGATATGCGCCAAAAAACAAACACGTCGACAAAGAACGATATACACAATTGGTTGTTCGCGATGGACTCGGAGTTTGCGGATCTCGGTAACGAATCATTCCGAATGATTTCCGCTGATGAGCTGGAGAGACGGGAGGCACCGGACATGGAGGATCAAGATCAAAATGACTTCTATATAATCTCACAAATCGTATTCATTATATTTTCCAGCCGCGAATACCGTTACTACGTTGACGAACAACTTGTTTCGCTCGAACATTTCAACCCGTGAACTCGGAAGAGGAATAACAATAATATCTGTCAATTGTTTAAAAGCATAATGTTGCCCGGGTGTCGCGGCGCTAATGATAAATAACGAGTAGCAGAGGATCGACACGGCTCAAGTATATTACACACACAACCCGCACATTTCACAAAGCTCGAATCCCAGACTCGCGGCTGCAGCTGTCCGTGTCGCGCAAGTGTCATTAGTCAGCAATCAGGCAGGCGTGCTCGGAATCGCTCGAGCGTTGTTGGCGTCTCGAACGGAACAAACACGAGACAATAGCGACGAGAATATATATATAAGAGCACGATATAATACGGTAGAAAGAGAGGGGAAGAGAGAAATCGTTGGAACCAAGCGCAAACAAGCTTCAGCTCGTGCAGTTATGCAACGCTGATTTTCAATTGGCGCAGAGTCAGTAAGTTTGTCGGGCAGCCACTGCTGCTGCTGCTGCTGCTGGGCAATTATCGCGTAAGATTAAATCGCCGTCAGTCAGTCAAGCTGCTCTCGCTCTCGCTTCGCTATGTAAGTGTGTATGTGTGTGTGTGTGTTTATATACCTGTACAAGTCCAATCTTTTTCCGGCTACGTCTCCCGTGCGATATCTCGCACGCGCGCGCGAACCTCGTACGGCCGGATGACGCTGACTCCGCGGCTCAGCCTCGATCTACCAATCGATCAGCTATGTAATTACCCAGGTGAGCTCGTACGCTTGTCGCGTCGTTCGTAATTACGCATTAAACGATAACCATACTCGGCTTGATCAGCAGCCGAGCCTGTTCAATCGGGATTAACGAGAATACAAAATACTCGAAGATCTCAATCAACCGAATGCGAATGGAGCCGAAATCTTGACGCGAAAAGAAGAAAAAGTAGCATTCGAGGTGAGGTCGTGATTGCTTCGACTCCCTCCTTAAGGTGGAAGCCTGGTGTAGGCCTCGAAAAGTCGATCTCTAGATTACGCCCTCAAAGAACTGAGTATATGAATTTGTATTTTTCTTTTCAGAGTTGATCAAAGTGAGTGAATCGCCTCGAGTATATACTCATACTGAGCACTAAAAACTTTATTCAAGAAAAGTTATGAACAAAATAAGTGCCAAATTGATATTGAAAAAAGAGTCGTTCATTCCAATTTGCGATATTCAAATTCTCTATGATGATTTGATCTATTTTCTATAGGTATATCTGTACAATCTGGACTTATAAACTTTACAATTCTCAGAGGCAGATTGCATCAAAAACTAGTAACTCTTTGATATATATTTCCATTGCGATTATCGTTTTCATAAATAATTAATAACGGCAGATAATAATATATATTGGATAGTTTTGAAGAAAAAAATCAACCTAAAGTGTTTGATTTTACTGTTCTATACCACGTTATCTCGTTAACAATGTACGATATGCAATCGAACATGCTCTCCATAAAAAAACAAACGATCCAATGATGGTATTGATTTTATAATCCAAGTATGAGTTTTCATCGAAACGCATACGCCAATTCCGGATGAGAAAGTCATTTTAGAAAGATTACTTTCAGATGCACATTTCGTGCTATATTTTCATACGATGCGGCGTTCTATTTTGCAGATAACCGAACGAACTCCTTTTCTTTCTTTTTTTTTTTGTAAGTTAGACAAAACTCCTTGCCCCAGCCGGTTTAGCTGGACGCGCTGTCATTGCGCATTCGTTGCGTTCAAGTCAAACTCGTCGCTTTCAGAACCGTAATTTTCATAAAGCACAAGGACTACACTTATCGCGAAAACGTTGTAAATTTCCGCCCGATCGTAGACTCGCGCGATTATAGCCCCGCACACGGGACATCTTGGCTTGCGTTGCATAATCGGTTTACAAGAATATATGTATAGAGCTCGCGGGACGCGATCGGGAAACGGTTTCGTGCACGGCCCCGTCGGCTCGCTCGCCGCGATTATCCTCGCAGTGGTGCGCTCGCCGGAAATATCGAGTTTTGTTTGAACACCGCTCATTACGGCTCTGCGTGACTCGTGTTTGAACAGAGGATATACACGGCGCAGGCAAATGCGCCCTGCGCGTATGCGCCCGCTAAGTGCATTGCTCGTGAAAAGTTTAGCAGCCTATTCGCGACGATTTTTACTCGAGTGCACTCTGTCACGGCTGCCCCGTCAGCCCGTCGCTTCTTCGAACGAGCCACTAGCTTATGCACCGCGCGCGCGCTTCCATTTTCTCCCTTTTCCCCTTCTCTTTTTGTTTTTTTTCTTCGAAGCGCTTCTTGGAGTGCATATCGATTGTTGGTGCGGCCCGTCGATTCTATCGAACGAATCGCGCAGTTTCGGCCGACGTTCTCGAGTCTTCTTTCGGAGCTGCGACTCGTTGCCTCGTCGGCTGATTCGCACTGCAGCTTGGACGCTGGATTGAATGCTGATTATCGTCATGTTGAGGGGTAATGGAACATCATAATCACAAAAGATTTTTTTTTCTTTCTACTCGTTTTATTGCTTCCATCTTCATTTTTATAAATAAATTGTGTATAGATTATTGCACTTCGGAATTCTCATTTCACTTAAAACGGAGATGAATAGTAAAACTGCGAAGGTCATTAACATTTAGTCATCTTTTACTTTTCGGAGAAATACATTTTACCTTTGACGTCAACTTCCATCCTCTTCCTTCTCTATTTATATATATACTCGATATTACGATAAGATGCTCCTTATACTCATCTATTTTTTTTTTCTTCTCGTTTATGTACATGGCAGTAGTTTGCCGAGGGGAAGAGGAGGGGGGGGAGGGTGAGGGGATTAGCTATAACGTATTCGAGCTTCATTTCCATAATACAAGCATTAACAATATAATAACGTTCTACTAATACATCATACGTCGCTGGGATGATAAAATTTTTCTCCGTTCCTCGCGGAGCACGAAAAGAAAAAGTCCACGCGTTTTCAAGGCGAACGTCGCGCGGCGCTCCGTCCCCGACCGAATTCGACGCGCGTCTCCCAGGCATCGTCGATCCGACGGAGCGTCGCGTGATAACATCGAAAATCGTACAAATCAACAGGGAACAATATATATATATTATATTCATTGATTCAGGATTCGTCATTTTGCGAGCAGTGAAAAATCTAAACAATGAAAATACTGAAAAGTAAAGCGAACTCACCAATCGTACATTGCGATGCGATCGACAAAAAAAAAGAAAAAAAAAACATCTTAATGGTTAGACCAAAAGTATTCACCGTTCGAACGAAGTAACTATTCATATATATATATATAATATCGACGCACGCGTCCGCAGCGACGGCGCACGAAAACCACGACGAGTATCGCCGGGGGTACATTGAGAAACATAAATAGCGATAACAGCGGAGATGATTGCGGGAGAGGTATACAGCTTATATGATACAGAAGTCGCTGGGTATCGGCATAATAATTGTATATATACACGGACAGTCGCGAGACACCGCGACGCTAGTTGGGCTGCTAATTGCCGCAGCAAGTATAAATAAAGAGTACGAGTTTTGTGAGGGGGGTGGGGGGGCTCATCACGAACGTCCAAGATTCACTGGTATAAGTCGCGGAGGCGCACAAAGTCACTGGGGCGCGGGGAAGGGCCCACCGGAGCCTGGCCCAGAGGAAGCGAGCACAGGCTGGACCGAGCGCGGGCTGCATATATTTACACACGGAGGAGGGGTCGGCGCTCAGGGGCTGGCCGCGGCCGCGGCGCTGGTCAGCTTGGACTACGAGGGCGACAGGTCGTGGGCGTCCCTGCCGAGGCTGTCGGTGGGCGAGGGGGTGGTCCTCCTGGAGGGCGAGCCCGGGTGGCCCTGCGCGGCGACGGCCTTCAGCTGGGCCCGGGGCTGGGCCGCGTACGGGCTGTACCTGTGCTGGGCGAGCGAGCCCAGGGCCGAGGCGGGGTAGACGGGCCGGGGGGCGGCCGGGCCCTGCAGGGCCTGCTGCTGCTGCTGCTGCTGGGCCGCGGCGAACAGACTGGGCCCGAGGGACGAGGCCCACCACAGGTTGCCCAGCTGGTGCTGGTGCTGCTGGTGCTGCTGGTGCTGCTGGTGCTGCTGGGCCGCCTGGCTCGAGCCGGCCACCCCCGGGTACACCAGCCCCGGGCTGACCAGCTGGGCGTACGGCCCGACCGCCGCGGCCGCCGCCGCCCGCAGGATTATCTGCGAGCGGGCCGCCCACATGGCCTTCTCCTCGAGGCTGAGGTTGGACGCGGCCGCGGCCGCCGCCGCCGACGACTGCAGCTGCTCCATCTCGAAGGGGAACCGGCCCGGGAACCTCAGGCTCTGCTGCTCCGCCAACATAGACTCCATCGTCTCCCTGTAAGGGTAACTGCAAATCATTGTAGCCGCCCGCTCAAATCTCTGTCCAACACACTCTTACAAATCTATCGTCGCGTTCGATTCGCGCCCGATATTTACCATTATACCGATCCGCGATAAATTTGAAATGGAAGGAAAGAAATACATCATCGCCGCAGACTCTTCAGAACGTGATTATTTCATGTGATGTGCAAAATATACAAATTTCAACGAGTCTCCAAGTTCACGTTATGCTAAATAGAATTCATGTTAAATTCAATGTTATTTCTGACCGTCGAGCTGTCGAGTTGAACACGAGCCGCAAAAAAACAAACTTACTATCAACTATGAAAATATCAAGTCGTGTATCTCGCGCAAATTGATCCATCAGAAAGTAGCCGAATCTGGCTTCACGATACGGCGAAGCGATGATTATACAGCGGGGAATGAAATGCGCATCGTTGAGACGGTCGCGGTTATGGGTAAAATACGTTGAACCAACCTCTCGAAATCGGTGAGCCTTGAGGAGTCTCGGAAGCCCTTGGCGAACGGGTTGCTGTCTATCTTCAGCTTCGTGATCTGCAACACACAAACAAAAGTCATGAGCGAAAGCTCGCGTAGGTATGTATGTATATATGCACGTCTGCGCAACTAGAATCATTTCACAGCGAGGCTCGCTCGTATTATTTCAAGCTGTATAACGAAACGCGTAAAAGTCGTATACAGACACACGTATATATACGAGGCGGCATTCGGTTGTGCCTCGCCTCGGGCAATATCGGCCCCCCGGAGTAATATGTACACGTCAGAGTCGCGCGGGATTTAAAGCCGAGACAGCATCGATCCGGAGTCAACGGCTCGTAAAATTAGCGTAGCGCCGGGTCATACGTATAGTATACACACGCACACGCGCGCAGCCTCCCCCGTACACGCATACATATATACAGGTCCGATAGCGGGCCGATACCGTGCCCCCATCCCCCGAGCACTAAATTAAGCCACCCGGAGATATTGCAGCCATGAAGCAGCCGCGAGGGTTTTCTCCGCGCTGGCCGCCCCTCAGCCGCTCTCGCGCGTTTCGTTTGTTTAAACCCGAACTATACGGAGACGATCGATTTGCTTTTAAACCAGCTCTCCCGTGCAGCCCCCCTCCGACGCGTCGCCCGCTTTTCTCCACTAACGAGAGACAGAGAAAGACGCACGCGGAGTAATTCGAGCCGAACGACGGCTGCTTTGGTGCGCGAGCGTCTTAACGTTGCGGCTCTATCTCGCGCGGGCCGAAAGACCCAATTTCGTTCGGCGTACTTTCGTTTAATTCGCTCGGAGCACACGAAGAGTTGGAGCCGCGCGGGTAAGCGAGCGTATACGGTAGCTCGCGGTTTCGCGACGCTCGTAAAGCTCGAGTGTGTTGGCGCTCGCGCTCGCGCAGAATATATCCGCGAAAAAAGAATGTCACTCGAGTTGGCCGAGTATATAGTTGGAGCTGCAGACAGTGGATCGAAGTGCACACAGCAATTGGCCGAGTAATAGCGTATACATATATATATGCGCTTCTCACTCGTATAGCTATATACGACGGCGGTAAAACTACAGCTATAGCCGCGCATCGCGACTATCAATTATCGCGTTTTATGCCTTTCGCCCGTTAATGCCTGCGCAGCCGCGGCGAGGAGCACTGCTCACGATCCGCGCACACACACAGCGTCCGAGGCTTTGGCGGCGTTAGATGTGGATTGGCGCGGAGTCGTTGTTCCGCGCGGCCGAGAGAGTTTTTGCATCGGCGCTGCAGCAGCTCGTCGATGCTAATACATATACACATAAGCGGTGCGCGAGCTCGACTCCCAGACGAGAGATCGGCTAATTACACTCCCCGGGCTCTTGGAACCCTATAGCGCGCAACAGCAATTTTTCGTTTATGTTTATCGCCCCGAATTTTCTCGACGCGCCAGCGCTTATATATGGGGATATAAGCGCGTTCGCGATTCGTGAACCGTAACACCTATGGAATACTCCATCGCGAGAATCGAGGAGAAATGCCAGCGAGTTGTTTTTCCCGCGCCACATCCTTTCGACTGGTCGTGGAAAAATGGGGGAAGAATATGGTAATATCACTGCTAGCATCACTTCGACCATCCTAGATTATAATCGGATCGCACGTGCAGGACTTATCGGAGGGGCTTTGGAAACAGACGTGAATTTAGAAATTCCTAAAGGGAAGCAAAAATTTGAGCGCGCTTATGACGGAAACAAGTAATAAAAAAAAATCACACTCTCTAGTAGGCAGTTTGAGCTCCGGGTCATGAATAATGATGAAACTTTGGGAAACGGTTTCTGAGAAGGCTTATACATACCATTCACCTCATGTTATTCGTGAATCGTGTAATCGATTTCATGGATCAACAGTGTATCTATTGGTTTTTGTGCTGTACCGATATAGCGGTCATGTATAAAATCGATAACGATTGACGAATATATCCGGGGAATTCTGAAACTTGGGCTCTCATGGTGGTGTACGCCTATATCATTTATCGAAGTATCGAGAAACCACCTCGTGAAGTTTCATACCGGAGGTGGAACAACGTCTCCCGTGCAAACTCATTTTCAAGCCTATACACATTTCATTCGATCTCCATACTGTGCATAATTGGCCCTTGAACGTCGTCATCCGAATTAGTTTTAAAAACGTGCGACTCGAGCGCTGAATTTGTCGCGTGTCAAACGAGCGGCTACGCACACGTGTATATATACAATGTGCGTGTGCGTGTGGGAGAGGGGGGGCGAGGGAGGCGTGTGTGCGCTGGCGCGACAGCTTATCCCCGACGGCGATCCGCTCTCGGGTCATCCCATCGGCTTATAGGAGTCGCGCGCGCGAGCTTGACGCCGCTGTGCGGTGTCGGCGCGTGCTGCCTCAGCCCACCCAGCGAGCGTCGAACGGATGCGCAGGTGGCAACGCCACCCCGGAGGGAGCCGCCTCTTGCTCGTGTGTGTGTGTGTGTGTATAGAATACGTCGACGGGGAAACCCGAGAGGAAGAGGAAGAGCGGCTTTGCGAGGACCAAACTCGATTCCGATGCTCTTTCGACGTGAGCACGAGCTTTTCATATATATATATTTGCTCCACGCGCCGTCGAGGTATCTTGTGTATTACGCGTTATTCTCGTGGACGATCGATGCGAGGAGTGTCGGGGGGAAAAAGCGTTTGTAACGGCTCGCGTTGTCTATATATACACACACACACATAATGGACATTGACACCCGCTGCCTCGGCGAGCAGTCGACGCGTGGATCGCGGCGCGTTGCATATCCATCATCTGTTTAGCGAGACAGAGAGAAATGACAAGTGTGCAGGCGCGCGTTTGAAAACTCGTGACTCGCGCCTCTCGCCTTATTTACGCGAGTGATATTCATGACAAATGTATAACCGAGCGAGCGTCGTCCACTTGGGAAGCCAGCCGTCGTTGCATCGCGGTGAATAGCCGTCGTTTTTAAAAGGGACCGCGAGGAGTACGTATACAACCTCCCGGCTACCACAACTGCACCGCCGCGCGTTTACTCTCAAAAGTGAAAGCTCACCGTCGAGTCCGCTTGATTCTCCTACATATATACCTGTATACGTGTGTATATTCATGAATTAGCTTTTTGTACTGGTGCAAAGACGAATTGACCGGGTACATCCGAAGAGAGTCGCACGGGATGGTGTATAATGAATTCGCGAACAATTTAGAGCCGGCTCGATTGCGGACGCTGAAAGCTTTGAGAGATTCCGGCCATTACCGTTTTTTCCACTTCTTCTTCGTTTTTTTCTTCTCTTTGCTTCTTTATTTTTATTACCGGAGAAAAAGTGATTGAAAGAGAAATCGACGGGTCGGATTGAGCAACGTGTAATTACTTGGCACGTAAATGAAACGGCAGTGGAGGAGAAAGAAAGAAGAGGAGCGCGGCCCCGCACGGACGGAATGCCAAATCGAATCATTTATTTTGTTTCTTCTTCCGATCGCCGGATAATCGAGACGCGTTGCTGGGAGGTCGCGGCCGATTTGGTCATGATTTAGATGCGAGACTCCATCTCTCTGTCCCTCGAGTCGTTCGTCTCTCAATTTTCTTCGAGTCATTGTCCTCGACAGATACGGGCAGGCTACTCGCAAAACAATAAGTGTCGCCCGGCTGCTCGTCGATAATTCGACGTCTCTATACTTTCGTAATCGATCGATGCACAAACCGCACGAGATGATCGACACGAATCGTAGGGAGCGCGCATCGGATGTTTAATGATCGCTTCGCTGCGTCCGACGCGCGAAATCAGAGCTCGTGGGTGCGTGCGTGTGAGTGTGTGCGAGCTGGGTAAAAAACGAGAAGCGGAAGCCGATGCATAGCACGCGTCCTACCGGTTGCCGGGGGGGTTTGATCGCGCGACGAAAGCCGCGCGCTTTGGCGATATCAAAGGACGCGTGCCGCCCTCGCCCTGCTCCACCCGTAAAACAGACGTCGATCGTAAAGCGCGGCGAGTTTGTCGCGCGCGAGCCGAGAGCCGAGGGAAGTAGGCCAGATGTTTGGCTAATGATGCCAGTGGAATCGTAACTAAAACCGACTGGCAGCGCGGAAAGACTTATACAGCAGCGAAAGAGAGAGAGACAGAGAAAAATAGAGAAAGAGAGAAAGCGAGAGGGAGGGTCTTATTACCGCGCACGTGCTGCTGCGCGCGAAAAGCTCGGGGTAATTGGACCACCCGCGCCTAACTCCGATCGTTATACATCCGACCTGCCTACTCCCACACCACTCGCCCTTTTTCTCACTTCCTTCGACCAGTCCAACGCACCACTTCATTCGTACATATATATATAAACACACACACACACACACACCCATAATATATTCTCTCGTACGAGCTGGAGCGTCTTAGTTTCTGAATGCTATATAGCAGTACGCGCACTCGTGTCTATTTTCGCTGTTCAAATCGAACGAGATATGTTTTTCTGGAGCGCGCGCGCCGGTGCGAGCTATATGCTTTGGCCGAAACTAATGGGCTGGTTGTACTTGAGAGCGGTGTGTGTATATAGCCTCGTGAAATATTCTTGGAAGCTACGTGCGGCCGCGCTCGGGCTTTGTTATTTTTCATTCAATTAAAAGCAGATATCCATTAATTGTCGCGCGTAGCCCCGCACGAGAGACGAGGAGTGCCAGCGCCAGTTTTCGCAGTCATTATTCCGTCGGATGAGCTCGGAAACTCAATAGCTCCGCGCGTAATTTCTCTCGGCCGCGGCACTTTGGCTCTCGGGCGGCGATGAGCACAATATCAAAACTGACTTATGCCCGGCGCATAACTAGAGCAGCCGCATGAATCATTCTATATATTGCGCGGCGGCTGCTGCAGTCGAGGTAGAGGTATTGTAACAACGGGACGATTTCCGGTCGATTTGGCATGGGAGCTGCTCGTCGACGCGTCGAGTGCGGCCGCTTTTGGCCGGGCTCCCGATTTCGCACCCGAGCCCCGCGACTATACTACTCGCGACGACGCAGTGCAGCCGCGGGTCCAGCTTCTATATGAGCGGTATGGCTCATTAATATACCCGCTAAACTAAAGGCGCGCTCTGTGCTCCTCTGGGGGGGGGGGGCGAGGCCGTTCGTTACACGCCCACTCAGCGATAAATGTCCGCCGCGGTCGATTTGCGTCGCGCGCGCGACTCTGCCGGATTACTTATATCATTCGATTCACAAGATCTACCGGTCTATGCGACTCGGCTGTTTTTACGAGCCGCGGCATATGCCGCCGCGAAGATTCACGGGGACTAATGTCTTGGCACGCTTTGATCGCCGCGTTCGCCAGCTCGTTCTCACGTGATTTTTCCTTGCCCGTTACGGCGAGTCGATGACGATCGATACATACATATATGCACACGCGGAACCGAAATTCATCGCTCGCTCCGGCGGTGAAACGCCGGGGTCTTATCGGGCAACCCGTGGGAGGAGGAGACACAGGGGACGCAGCGTCGGGCGAGATAAAAATTTGCAACAGTCGAGCCATTTTAATGGCGGTAGTTAACGAGTGTCGATGGAAATCGGCGCTGGCGCGTCGCGACAGTTGGGATTTGGCCGAGAGAGAAAGAGCTCAACGACGACGCGCAGTGCCCGGAGGGAATCCTGCGACCGAGTTGACGATTTGTTTCTCGTTAGCGCTTCCGAGCCTACATGCGTACGTGTGTATACGCGGAAGCTGCGCGTGCATTTCGCGTCGGTCTCGTGCGGCCATTCCATCCGCGTCGGGAATGAAAAAAATCCACGGACGGAGACTGATTTTGCCGTCCGAGCTCCGGACGATCTAACTATTGAATGTGACAATTCGTCCATTACATTGGGGTACTAATGTAATAATGTATACCATGACTCGTAACAAATGGACGGTTCGAACTTTTGCTTTCTCAAAGAGAAAGCTTTGTAATGGGGCAAAAATCGACCCACCGAATCAGACCTCGGGACCTCGATTTTCGTGATCTACGGGTCGAAAAACATGGAAATCCAAAAGTGTCTGTATGTATGTATGTGTGTGTGTGTGTGTGTGTGTGTGTGTGTGTGTGTGTGTGTGTGTGTGTGTGTGTGTGTGTGCGTCCCGTTTTTTTTTCGTCCACGATAACTCTCGAAGGAATGGTCCGATCGTCTTGAAATTTTGCACACAGGTTAATCGCCGCAAAATCTCGGGCGAGTTCAATTTTCAGCGAAATCCGTTGTTTATTTCCTTAGCAACCGTTGTTAAGGTGTCTATTTTTTCGTTTCTTTCGTCCACGATAACTCCCGAAGGAATGATCCGATCGTCTTAAAATTTTGCACACCGGTTAGTTGTGACAAGATCTAGTCCGAGTTAAATTTTCAGCAAAATCCGTTGGTTATTTCCCTAGCAACCGTTCCTAACGTGTTTTCACACAAATCCTTATGAGTGCTCATTGGGGCAAGCCGGAAAATCAGTTTTAAGTCACACTCGATGGCCAAGGACACTGAATTGTTGTATTTGCTCCATAGCAACGGTTGTTTACCTCCCTAGCAACAGTTACGAAGGTTGGAAATCATTAATTTGTGACCCATTTCCATCATTTTCGACGGCAAAGGACACAAAATCTTCCCAATTAGCTCCTTAGCAACCGTTGTTTACCGCCCTAGCAACCGTTGCTAAGGGAAAGAAAAATTCATGTAAGTTTCGTTTCCAGTATTTTCAACGTGCTATAGAGAAAATTGGGAAAATTTGGTGTCTTTTGCCGTCGAAAATGATCAAAATAGATTTTGAATTGATCATTTCCAACCTCAGCCGTCGAAAATGATCAAAATGAGTCTTCGAGTTTGCTAAATACGGACTTAAGGGCAGGACGGATCGATTTTAACCACCATTAAACCGTATGACAGTCACAAGATGAACTGATCGAAAAATTATGCAGGTCCAAATGTCTCTCATCGTGTAGAACCTAGAACAGTTTGCTTTGTTGCATTTGATCAAATAATAAGAGAGCCCGGTCAGACATCAACACTCGCAACATAGTTTGCTCAATTGAAAAAGAACGACACTTTACACAGTCACAAAGATACAAATTGAATTGATTAAATAATTTTTTTGTAATTTTTGAAAAATAGATGATAGTATCTACGCTAGTGGAAAGGTGAAAATACAGGTTTGGGACGCGTTTGTGGGTGATGTTGAAGCCTCTTTGAGAAAGCATACTGCTAAGGCACTTGGCAGCGGTTTTTTTTATTGTTCCATTAGATTTCGTGCGACCGTAATAATTTTCTGTTTTACATCGAAGCCTCGTTCCGAAATATAGCATTTATGAACAAATTGCCAAATTTGACTATTTTGCTGGAAAGAATTGCAGGCACGAATCGGAGTAAACGATCGAAACACTGGTATCCCCGCCAACCAATCGCTGATCGCACGTAAGAGCCACCGAGTTTATCCAAGACCACGAAGTAGAAGGAGAAACAAAAAAAAATCATCGGTGGCCAATGCAGAACAGGGAGAATAGGGCAGAAGGTGGCGAGGCGTGTCACTGGCTGGGCCATTTTTTTCTTTCTCGCTCGGGCTAATTGAAAGGGACGAGGTGGGATATCGAGCGGGGCGCCGGGCCAGCTCTTGCGCGCGCGCGCCTAATAATAGATTTAATAGAGACGTGCGGGCTTGCGCTCGCTCGCGCCCCAGAGGAGCTTCGCGCTCGGCCGAGCTTGAGCCGCGCGCGCGCAATTGCACCAGGGCGCGCAGCTTCTTTTGCCGCAGCGAAATAATTGCCCTCGCTTCGATACGCGTCGTTCGTCGTGCCCGTCGAACTCGCCGCGGATAATTGCCGACGAGCCCGTCGGCTTTTTTCGATCCGAACAATCGTAACTCCGCCGCGATATTTATTTTGCCCGGATATCGTTTGGAAGAGGGAAAAACAAGGATGAACAGCCCGGGGAGCGACAGGATCGTCAGGCGAAGCGACTCGAGGATTAATAAATCTCGAGCCGCGCTAGCGAGGCCGTCGCTCGCAATATAAACATCATCGTGTCGCACGGACAATGAGCGGTAATTTTCGAATAATTGCGTCGCAGTGTTAATGTGAGCGGCGCGTGCGGCCGACGTGGATATATACGTGCGTACACACTCCACACACACACACACATATGTCGCGCGGTGTCAAATGCGCCGTGTGTGGCAATGACTGCCGCTCGTCGTCTGCTGTCTCGCGAACTGCAGTATATACACCGCGGCTGTCTCATTTGGACGCGATTATTTATGTTTTCTCTGGCGCGAGCGCGCGGGAAGCTGCAGCCGCACTAAAACTCGAGCTCTTATGGCTTTTTCGGCTATTTCCGCGCTTTTTGCCCGCCTCGGCGGCGGGGCGGGGAGGTACAGCCGCCAAAGGCTCGTGGCGCCCAAGATCACCGGAAGGCGCGAAGCCGATAATCACCCGAGGCAAATTGTGTCGCCGCCGTGTTCGCCTCGTCTCGGCCGACCCGCGAATTGACAGATCTTCCCGGTAAAGTAAATATCCGTCGCGGTCCATGTCTCCGAGTGCCAATTTACCTTTCGCCGGTCCCCCGGTGTAACACGACTGAGCTGCCGCTCGCAGTGAGTGTCCGACCACGAGCGCGGAGGAACGATAATATTATGTGGGTGTCGGTTAATTTGAAACGACCGACTGCTTTCTAGAGAGGTTCTCCCGGGGTCTCTATCGATATACTTCTTCCGGATGAGCAACCCCGAAAGCTCCCTCGGGTCGAGCTTTTAACATCGAAGACATCATTCGAAACCAACGCACGGATCAAATGTTTCATTGTGAAAAGTCGACAAACGACATGTTGTTCGCGCGGCGAGACTCGGTATATATACATATACGCTGGATGATCTGTGCCGAAAAGCCACGTCCCTCCCGCCTGATCAGTGGGCGAATATTTCGCAATCGCCCGGGAGTGAGCTGACACTCGAGCTCGCGCGGTGAGGCAATGCCGCGGCTCTCGCAGACACGCGCGAAAGCCGATGGCCGCGTGGAAACGTCAAACATCGCGATAAGTCAAGCGAGCGAGTACAAAGGGGGCCGAGAGCGTTTGGCTCTGGTCCAACAGCTGCTGCCGCCGATGACGAACGTAAACGCGCAGCGCTCGCGGCCCCGAAACAATGTTGCGCCGGGCGGCCGAGGCGGGTGGGGGGCTGGGCCAAGGGAGTTGTACAAGTGTCGCGAGTCGCTTTGTCGCGCGCGACCGCCGGCCGCGGCAAAAGGATTACACAAACGACGACGACGTGTAACTCGCTCGGGCGCGGCGGTGGCGGGGCGGCGCAGCCCGAGACATTAAACGGGCCGCGGCCCGGATTTACGCTCGCTCGCGCGGCCGCGAAAAACTTATACGACGTCGTATCTCAGGCCAACGATATTAGCTGCGCCCGAGACCCCCGTCGCTCTGGGTGTACGTGTGAAATAAACAAAGCTGAATTATGAAAAGCCCCGGTAGAAAAACTCGGGTAATTAGGGGCGTAGGAGAAGGAGAGAGAAAGGGAGAGAGCAGCGCAAGAAAGAGTAATGAGAAGCCGCGCGGGAGGAAGCGGAGAGAGAGAGAGAGAGATTATACGTTCGCGGCGCGCAGAAAAAAGAGAGGCTGCATATTACGGGAAAGAGCCGGGCGCACGCGCGGCCCGACGTGTTTCTTTTATTTCGGCACGGATCGTTAATTGCCGCCAGAAGCCCGCGGTAATAAAGACAGCGGCGACGGCGGCGGTCATGCCACCCTGGGCACGTAACGAAAAAAAAAAAAAACAGGCCAGCCGAGAAAACGAGAAAAAGATCGAGACAGTCGTCGAGGTTTCTCTCGATCGAGCTTTGAAAACTTCAGAGTAGCGATCGTTTGCGGCGTGAATTGGCCGATTAAAAATGTGCGCGACGCTTCGCAGTGACAACCAACGGCCGTCGATCTCGAATGGCAAGCCGAGCTTGGAATATCTCCGGGAAGGAAAGTATGCGTAAGGTCGCGGGTAACACGTGTGATATCACTCGAGATACGCACGCGCAGCGCGCAGATGGCGCAGGAACGCGGTTGCGAGAGGGAAAAAAAGACCGAAATATAGGTCGTGACTTAGCGAGAGCATCGTATCAGCTGTGAACGGGCAATCATCGCGCGCATCAGCCGTAATTCCAGACCAGTCAATGGGGCTTTCATCTGACCCGTCCGAATGTGTGTACGCGCGCGCGCGAGCCCACTCGAGATGGGGGGAAAAAAAATCACCCCAGTGTGGGACTCGTTGAAAGTAGATGGATATTTGGTATATAGTGCGCGGGCAAAAACGGCCCATTACCGAGCGGCCCGCTCGTCGAGTGCGAAAAGCAGAGGCAGCGAGAAAGAGAGAAGGAGACAGACTAGCAGCAGTTAAGTTATGAGTTACGAGGGACGGAGGACGAATCGAGAGTCGGACAGGGGCAAAAAGCGCGAGCGACGGGAAGAAAGGAGCGAGGACAAGGCTCGAGAGCTACCGCTGCGCGCGCGCGCGAGTCGCTGCCTGATTAATGTGCCCTTCTTCGAACTGCGCCGAGCTCGTTACTCGGGCAAAAATCCCCGATCCCCCCCTGTGATCCGACTCGAGCTTCGATCGACAAGCGCCCGCGAGTTTATAGGACGTACTTCGTCATTAGGAGCCGAGGGTGAATCGGGACAAATAATCTGCACCTGATGTGCCGCGCTGACAACGTCGCGTCCGATACGGTGGAAATGCTATTGGTACGCTGCGCAAGTCGGATCGAGCGAACGGTTATGTATGTATAAAACGTGGCGCACAGCAAAGCGTTGTGAAAATATGAGTGGCCTCGCTGCGGTGCCGAATCGGCGATGGCGTGTCGAACCCCTCGAGCTCGTACATACATCATCGCTGCGCGCGTAAAAATAGCGACGATACGAGACTGCGATCGGTCCGACTGGATATGTAGCTTTGGAAAATAGGATGCCACTTCGAATCACCGCGAGGCTATATTCGATTTCACACGATCGACATCCTCGATATTTCTTCCTCGCCGATTCTCACTTCGGAGAATTTTTTCGATTTCCTCGATATTTTGGCATTGGAAAATCGTGTCTGCCTACGAGATATCAAAGTGAGACAATGTTTTCGGGCTATACGCGAGACCGGGGAGTCTCAAAACTCTCGACACAATGAACTCGAAATACCCGAGCGTGTCGATTTGTTCCTGACGAGCGTAGCTATATATACGGGGGTGTAGGCTGTGAAAACACGAGGTGAGGCTTTGCGACAGTATTCCGAAGCAAAAAGTCGGTACATCAAGTGCACGCTATCCGTCGGGTTAACGTCTCGGGCGAACCAACGCATTGTCGATGTAATAATAGAGCGGACCCATTAACGGCTCTGTCCGTGAGACTTTCCGAGTATAGAGCGCGAAAACCTCTGCGGAAATGGCGCGCCAGTGTGAACGTGTATATACGCGCTCGCAGGAGTACGAGAGGGGTATAATTGTCCCGAGTCGTCTCTTCGCACCTCATCATCATCATCATCATCGTCGTCGTCGGCAGCGGCGCTACTAGTCGCACCGGCGCGCGGCTCTCGGGCTGCGGACCACCCCCGGAGAGCCGCTCCGGATGTGCTTTCGCGGATTATCCGGCGAGCGCGAGTCACCGGACACCCCGAACACTTGGCTTCGCACCCGCCCACCGTCTCACGCTCGTCGAGCTCCCTCGACTCGTGTCGTCGCGCCCACGCGGCTCGTTTTTTGTTTCCACGCTTACTCCTCGCGGCCCCGAAGATTGATGGGCCCGAACCAGCTCCAGTCTCTCTTTCCTTCGCCCCCTTTATATAGCTCCGCGCGGATTGAGCAATTTCACCGCGGCCAACTGTGTATATACGCGTCCCCGACGCTTCTCGCCCGGTGGCGCACTGCACTAACCCCAACGATATATACGTATTGATTTGAGAATCGGCGCGATTCACTTGTATCGAGCGAGGCCTGTTGAGCGTCGAAGCCCAACGGCCGAGCGGAGAGTTGGCGGTTAAAAATAGCCGTCTAAGAGTCGAGGCTATAGGCTCTCGGCGAGCACAGCGCTCGATCGGTTGCGAGAGACGGCTGCGACGAAACGCCCGCCCGGATCAATCCGTGCGCGAAACTCGTCAAAACTCGAGCAGCATTGCGACGACACAAGCTTGTTACTATTTAAGTGTATGTATATATTGCACGCTACCGAATCAGAGCAAACGTAAGAAGCCGCGGCCCATTTATTCGACATCGGACCACACGCAGCGCGCTCGTCTCTCTCGCGGCTGTATCGTGAAATATTATAATGCCGCTCTGCGCCTCTCCACGACTCTTGTCTACACGCGTGCAAATGAACAATTTTTCTCCGTTTCTCCGGTTTCTCCTTTCTCTCTCTCTCTCTCTCTGACTTTTTTTTCTCTTTCACTTTGTCAGCGGCACAGTCGTAAATCTGCCCGTGATTTACTGTATAAAAATGCACGAGCGAGCGAGCTAGCGCGATGAAAAAAGTCGCGCGTTTAACGACGCTTCGCTGCTGCTGCTGCTGCTGCTGCTGCTGCTACTGCCGCGTTATTTTCAAAGTAATTATGTGCTCGTTCTTTTTTCACCCCTTCGTGCACCAGTGCGCCACAGTCACTCCGCTATTGCTTTTCAAATACTTAACGATCTCGCGCGCGGCCTCGTCTCCTCCGCGGCCTCCTTTTTATCAGTACTGAATTCGTTGGCCTCTCGACAGACCTACATCGGCAGCTTACACGAATAAGTAATTCATGCGGTATATTGCGCGAGTCGTCTTGTAAGCGAATTCTTATACCTTCGACAAGGAGAAGCTTCTTGAACGGTAAGTTTGAAATCAAGCATTTACAAATCTTTATTCTATATATAGCTCATCAGATTGAATTTAAAAATATGTACGATCCGTCTCGCGTGGTATAATGATTTTTGGGCAGATGATAATAACGAACGACAATTGTCTTGTATAGTATCAAAATCAAAAAATATTCAGAAACATTGTGAATGCATAAGAAACTTGGAAAAGTGTCGAGCAAATCGTGAGATAATAATTTTCATATATAATTTCGACAAGATCTGTTCTGGACATGCGAAGAAAGTGCCCATGAATGATATTACACGAGAAAGATGCTTATGTCGATTAATTGAAAATACGGAGCAGCCGATGCCGGTGCAATTATCGAATCACTCACGCGTTGCTCTCATTAGCTGAGTAGAATTAGGCTCAAAATGACCATGGTGTGGATGTTGCGAGGTGGTAGCAAAATAACAATTGGAATTGCTTCAGAACAGTCTCAAGGAAGACATGTTCACCTCCGCACGCTGAAAACCATGTGCGTCTTGAGTTATCAACAATTTAGTGAAAAAATGTGCATTTTTTTTCATATTATCGCGAATAACTCAAAAACTATGAGGTTTAGGAAGATAATTTATGGGAAAAATTATGTTCCTAACAAAATTTTGCATGAGACAGCATTGGTTTCATATAAAAAAATTTATTTTTACAATGTGTTATAGCTTAAATAACATTAAAAAAAGCAACAAAATGTTAACATATTTTTACAAGTGACTAAAGTCGATGGAAATGCTCGCCGTTCGAGATTTGGGTACTTCATTATGATACAAATACCCATGCAAAATTTCATTTGAATCGGATAATTAGTTTTTGTGCAATCCATTTGTTAACTTACATTTTTTCTAAAATTGTCAACATTGTTACATCCAGAATCCGGCCTGAAATTGGTCGCCAATTTTTTTTAACATACTTTCTAAGCTGATCTTTCAATTGGCATAGTTATTTCTACCATTTCACATATTTTTACAACTTTATGATTTTTTTTTAAAACCGGACAAATTTTACCTTATAAATAAATTGAATATCTTCCTCATTTTTATATCTTTTTGAAAACTGAAAAAAGATATGAAATCTGCATAAGTAGCCGCTCACTTTAAGCTTTTGTTTGTCGGAATCGGCCCAGTAGAACCGGAGTTATATTGTTATAAACATATTAGTTGTTTACGTCAAAATGGTAGCAACTACAGCGATAAAAAAAATACTGTTGGCTTTTCTAATATGTACCACATTATGGTACTTTCGATAAAATGTGTTTCATGATGAGAATGTTTGCAAAAAAATTCATGAAACAGTCCGATAATGCCCGAAATCGGCTCTCTCAGCCGACTCGCCGGCCGGGCGGGGAGAGGGGGGAGCGCGCGACAGACTCGCGAGTCGGTGAATATCGACTTCAAATTGGACTCGCTCGGAAAAATCCTTGATATCTCTGTACCTATTCATCGTAGAAGGATGATTTTTTTTTAATTCGATATAGAAAATCACGAGAAATGCAATGGTCAAATCAGCACTTCAAAAAAATCATCATGTCGATCTACATTTTTCATGTTTCTTTTTTTTTCATGCAACATAATTATATAATTCCAAAGTATATCAAGAGTAAATAAATAACAGTTTATTGTTTTTTATATCATATCTTATTATACAAAATACATGTTCATTCATTCTATTCGCATCTTTTTAGGAGGATATAACACCTCATAATCTTCTATTTCACTTTCATCCTCGATATCGCTCATATCACTCAATTCTAAGTTATCTTCTTCACAAGTTCCATTCTCTCATCTTCTTTATCATCATCCTTATCTTTATTTATACTATTCAAATCAAGATCGTCAAGATTCAAATGAACTTCGCAATTTTTACAATTTTTCCCCAAACAATTAGAACAATATTGTGAGCATTTAAAACCATGCTTCACGCAACTACAATTTTTAAAACAATCTTTGGTGCATTTACAGCTGACATATTTGAGAATATCATCAGGTACTAATTTTTCGCCAACTTCTAATTTTTTTGGATGCAATCGATTATTTTGTAATAACCAACCCCATTGTGTTTCTTCAATTTCCACATTTAAATCGAGCCATTTCTGAATTTGGCAGTAGACGCGCAATGAATGTTGTTTAGCGGCGGATTCTGTAGGAGGCAATTTAGACATTTGAAATGTCAATTTATAAATAAATAGGAAAGAACATGAAAAATGTAGATCGATATGATGATTTTTTTGAAGTGCTGATTCGACCATTGCATTTCTCGTGATTTTCTATATCGAATTAAAAAAAAAAATCATCCTTCTACGATGAATAGGTACAGAGATATCAAGGATTTTTCCGAGCGAGTCCAATTTGAAGTCGATATTCACCGACTCGCGAGTCTGTCGCGCGCTCCCCCCTCTCCCCGCCCGGCCGGCGAGTCGGCTGAGAGAGCCGATTTCGGGCATTATCGGACTGTTTCATGAATTTTTTTTGCAAACATTCTCATCATGAAACACATTTCATCGAAAGTACCATAATGTGGTACATATTAGAAAAGCCAACAGTATTTTTTTTATCGCTGTAGTTGCTACCATTTTGACGTAAACAATTAATATGTTTATAACAATATAACTCCGGTTCTACTGGGCCGATTCCGACAAACAAAAGCTTAAAGTGAGCGGCTATTTATGTAGATTTCATATCTTTTTTCAGTTTTCAAAAAGATCTAAAAATGAGGAAGATATTCAATTTATTTATAAGGTAAAATTTGTCCGGTTTTAAAAAAAAAATCATAAAGTTGTAAAAATATGTGAAATGGTAGAAATAACTATGCCAATTGAAAGATCAGCTTAGAAAGTATGTTAAAAAAAATTGGCGACCAATTTCAGGCCGGATTCTGGATGTGACAATGTTGACAATTTTAGAAAAAATGTAAGTTAACAAATGGATTGCACAAAAACTAATTATCCGATTCAAATGAAATTTTGCATGGGTATTTGTATCATAATGAAGTACCCAAATCTCGAACGGCGAGCATTTCCATCGACTTTAGTTACTTGTAAAAATATGTTAACATTTTGTTGCTTTTTTAATGTTATTTAAGCTATAACACATTGTAAAAATAAATTTTTTGATATGAAACCAATGCTGTCTTGTGCAAAATTTTGTTAGGAACATAATTTTTCCCATAAATTATCTTCCTAAACCTCATAGTTTTTGAGTTATTCGCGATAATATGAAAAAAAATGCACATTTTTTCACTAAATTGTTGATAACTCAAGACGCACATGGTTTTCAGCGTGCGGAGGTGAACATGTCTTCCTTGAGACTGTTCTGAAGCAATTCCAATTGTTATTTTGCTACCACCTCGCAACATCCATGCAACTTCCTAATACTACTCAGCTACATAACGAATTCCAAAGATCAGGCAAATCAAGAGGAAGAGAGAGAGAGAGAGGGGGGAGCTTGTACGACGCGAAGGACGTGTGGAGGATGAAAAAAGGCAAAAACAACGTTGCGGAGGAACAGTAGCTGTGCGAGGGTCGAAATTAAAGAAGAAACGGTAGCGGCGCGAGTGGCCAAGAGAGGGAGAGCGAGAGAGAAAGAGTATTATATATATATTACGACGAGAGCAAAAAAGGCAAACTTACGAGCTGGTTCTGATAGGCGGTGACAGCGGTGAATATGGCCTCGGGGAATACGAAGGTCTTGTGGGGCTCGCGCTCGAGATCCTCTATGGGATCGCAATTGCCGCTGTCCGGGCGCTTCACCAAGTGGATCCGAGGCTGGTACTTGTGCATCGAGTTCAGCACCAGCTGAAATTTAATAAAATCCAAGCCACTCATGAATATTCCTGCCTTGCATATACGCATACACGCGAGCTACGGCACAAAAACGTCCCGACTCGAGCAATTTCGAAATTACATTGCCAGTCTTGCTTTTTCTATACACTATATATGTACGTATCATACGCTGCACCGAGTATAATTGAAAAGCTCGCGCGTATAGCCGCTAATAACCATCGTACGAAGCCTCGGCTACGGCGACGGGGGAAATTCGCTCGAAAAACCGGGCGCACGACATAGGATGGACTCGTCGAGATGACTCGGAGCTGCTGGAGAAGGAAGCCGCGCGACGCGGGCGATCAACACTTTGATTATGCAGGCCGACAGAGTCGCGCGCGGGTGATCCTCCGAAACGTATTTTGCCGCGGCGACGATCGTCGCTATTTTTACCCCGCGAGACGCGCGCGCGAGTCCTCCCGCGTGTTACGCGCGTCTCCGATTATTATCTCCGCCAGCAGCAGCATATCGGATTACCGGGATGATTCATTGAAGGCCCGTACGTACGGGCGTCTGCGCCGGGAGGGGATCTAATCGAGTATATATGTATGCGTCTGCAGGGAGAGATGCGGCGCGATGCGATGGTGTGTAACAAGATGCACCGGGGACCCAGACGCGCCGCGCCGCCGCCGCCGCGTAATAACTGCATTATACCAACCGCAGCCGTGGAAAATTCAGGCGCTCCGGCAGCTGTCACCTGCGCGCGCGGCAGCTCTCGAGCGACGCGCGACGCATCAACCCGCCCGCGCGCGAAGCTTCTTTTGCAATTGATGGCTAATTCGCGTCTGACGACTAATAACGACTCCCGACTTCCTCCATCAATTTGCAATATTGATGCAGCGCACCGCGCGCAGACGAGTCTGACTGCGTTTCACCGATTCCAGCCGTTGTTTCTGCGCACCGCGCGACTGACAGTGGACACGAGATGCTTTTGAACATCGGGATGCGCTCGATCGCGACGTGATATCATGTGAAAGTTAATGAAGGTTCATAGAAGGTTTTTGCACGGAAACGCTTGGATGTCGTCCTTTTAAAATTCGTATCGCACCATAACTCGATGGCGAATTCATAACATAGGCCAGATGGGAGTAATAATGATAGCACTCGATATAATAATTGTTGTTGTGGTAACTAATCAAGGGACCACAGCTCACGTTTGAGATTTGAATTGAACTAAAACTTCTGGAGGTAGTTTTGTCCAATAACCCAAATAAAAACGTATGGTTATATTTGCAGTTGTTCGACCTAACGTTTTGATTTGTCTCGGATATAATATCCGCTGATCTCATTCGCATGTCATGTATATCTATACATATATGCAATTTAATATTTATGCATATAAATTGTTTGCATAAAAAATATGACAGTATCTCCGAGCAATCGAAACGTTAGCTGATAAATGACTGAAGATATCATCTAATTGGGCGGCCATAAGTTACCTCCAAAATTTTAAGCGACACCCGAGACCCGAATCTCGAGTGGTTTCCTGGTCAGACGCGAGAACACAATATCATTGATTGTTTTTGAGCTTGAAATCTATACGTTTTCGGTTGTCAGATTTTATGATCATTTTTTGCAAGGTATACTAGCACAACAACACAACTATATTTTATCTCGCGGAAGAATGTAAACGTTAATAATATTCTAATCTGCAAAAATTTTTCTTCTACGGGAGGATGACCGACTAGCAACATGTTTTTCGTATGACTATTCGCGTATAGCAAGTGAGGTAAAGGACCTTTGTCAAAATACGGCCGAAGGAGCACGGCGCTCGCAAAAATTAATATACGATCAAGTGCAAACTCACGTGTCCGTGTTTGTCCATGTCGTTGTTGGTGAGTTTGACCTTCTCGAAGGAGACGACCTGCTTGCGCAGCTGTTCGCCGGTGAAGGGCGAGTCCGGGTGTGCGTAGAGCCTCGCCGGGGCCGGAGGGTCGGCCTTGCCCGCCACCAGCCAGCAGCTCCGGTGGTACGCGTAGCGGTAGCGCTTCTCGTCCACCGGCACTATGTCCATCAGAACCACGTAGCGACCCTCCGGCCTCAGACCGTTGAACGACACCCGACACGTTGGGAACATCCGTCTGAAAGCACCAACGTTCGGCATTATTATTTTCATCCATACACATTTGATTTGGCATTCACGGCTTCGTCGTGATGCGGTATAACTTTTCAATATCAACTCTCAGCTAATTCGTGTCTTTTACAGTATAAAGATGGGACAATACAATGGATTCGTCAATTTTACTTTTTGTTGATTCACACTGATATAACATCAATTTCCTTAACTTCTCGAGTAAACCTCATGCATTTTTTATGTAACAATATAATGAGGACGATTACCGTTGCATAGAGCCAACGCCAATTTTCAAATAAAAAGCGTTTCTACGCCGAGGTGGAAAAGTTTCGCAGACTATAGAAGTATACTCTACAAATGACAAATAAAATTGGTCTCGTGTTTTTTTTTCTTTTTTTTTTCGCATTTTCATCGACTACTTGACTATTACCAGAGGGATCTCGTCGAGGCAGTTGTTCTCGAGACAACATGAGGATCACATAAAACATTCAGTGCGAGACGATTTTCCGTCAGTGGATATATACTAGTAGTAAACGATGCGGGGAGGAAATGCGGTAGCCGCCTCTGCAGGCAAACGGTGCAGTTATACGCTTGACCGAACAAGTCAACTATTGATGACACGAAGGCCTATTTCGCTCGGTCATACTCGTGTCAGTTATATACACATATCCGCTATTCGTTCCAAACCTGATGTTTACTTTTTGGTATTCAAACTATCGCAAACGACTCGCATTTTTCCGAAACTTTTCACAGCTGTTGAAGCACATATTGACTTTTAAAGATTTGTCATTATGCATAGGTAAATGTAATCTGCAGAATTCGCTCACCTCTAAAAACTTCACTTTTTGTCAATGCCTCAACCCTCCTCGGACTAGACGACTTTTTCCGCATAATTCGGCGGATTCGCCTACAAGGCGTGTGGATCACGAAATCCGCGAGACATGTACCATTGCGAATAAACGAGTGTGACCAAGTAAGAACGGCTAATCTCGAAGAACTTTTTCCACTTTTCAAAATAGGCGCGGCGTTTGTACAATTCGATTCCTGTGAATGGGCGGGCGAGCACACACACACACTTGCGAGAAAACGTCTGATTCGCCGATATCAACGTTGCGCACGAGCAAAGTGTACGATTGCGGGGGGATCGCGTGCCCGAGGGAACGACGTCGATCGATCTTGCGCTAGCAGGTCGAACATCTCGCGCGATATACATACGATATTTCGTCGGGGTTTTCATAATTCGGGCGGTGCACCTGATGGCCGGCCCGCCTAATTAATACACGTGCCGCGCGCGCGAAAAATTAAGAAATAATTTAGGATATCGAACGAGGCGTGTACTGCACACGAAGAGCACGTACGGCGGGGCGCGCTCGATAAAGCGAAGATAGCGCGCGCGCGATCGGCATCGGCTGGCCTTTGATAAGCCGAGGATTAATTGGCGGTTGTGAAGCGCGCGCGCGGCTAAAAGCCCAATCGTTTAGCGATTAATCATCGGGGGCGAACGTTACGCGCGCGAACCGATGTGTGTGTGTGTGTAATATCTCGCGGGATCTAACCACGGGCCCAAGCGTACGCGCTTAATGACATTTAATTAGCAGACGCGCATTATATCCGAGCCGCGATGCGGCCCTCGCTGATTTATCGATAATGCCGCACTTGCTCGCCCGCTCGATTCTTTATTCAATCACTCGGGGAGGCCCGAGAGCGATCGTTTTTATCGCTGCCCCGCCGCGCGCGCGCGCGCGGCTCACCGACGTCCACCCATGAATATGCAAAGAGCAATTCATCCGCGGACACGCGTCCATCCCGAGAGCCAGCTCATATTTGATAAAGCGCCGAGCGATTTGTAATCTTTCACGGGGCGACGGTTATACGAGCGTTTCTTCGCCGGGGGAATCCATGTGGCACACGCGCGTCTCTTCGAGATTCGATTTTCCGATTTGCTCGGGAAGGGATACAAACGGACTTTTACGCCTTGTCCACTCGGCCGATCTCTGCACGAGTTATGTGCGACGTCGCTCGACTCTCTGAATTTGAAATTACAATGTTCTTTGGTGAAAATTGCGTGAACGACATTTTTGTTCCATTTCTTATGATAGTGAACAATTCGATATGTATTAAAAATGTACTTTCTCATATTTTATTCACCGGTCGTTCTATTCTTACCCGACGGTGGCAATTGGAGCTTTCGACTTTTGTTACCGTGTGTCGTCACATGCATTTTTCTCGCGTAGTCTTATTCATGCACCAGATCGATAGGAACGGAGGGTGCAACTTTATACCCGCGCGCGATGCATAATTCAGGAAACGCGAGTGGAACTCGCTCCGCGCGTACAACACCCCCCATTTACAGCTTGACATTAGACTCGGTGTTATTTAGGACGGCTATTCGAAAATGATAATTCAATCGACATCGGTCTGAAGCTATTGTGTGTATAGCTGCTATAGGCAGTGGAGCGAATAAAACGAAAGTCGAGTAATACGCAAGAAAAAAACTCGGTCGAATGTAATATCCGAATGGAACGACTGACATGGCTCCGAGAGCATCAGTGCAATCGGCACGCGTCAAGAGACTCAGGTCGGTTAGCGTATATATATATGCATACAAGGAGAGACCTCCCAGGAATATCGGCGTGCAGAAAACAGTGCGCGGGGCAATATACGCACGGGCGCGCGAGCATCCCACATCTGACTTTCAACGAGGCTCGCGCAGAAACGCGGCGCAGCGGGGAAAATATAGCCGACGACGCGACAGTTCGCGTCTGGAAGTAGCGGAGGTAAGGCGCGCGCGCAGGAAGGAGCAGAGAGAGAGAGAGAGAGAAAGGTGAGTCGGAGGCGAGGCATTAATACCGTGTCGGACGTCCCGCTGGGCCGATCGCTAAAACGCGGAGACACCCGCCGATCTTATCTCTCTCTCTCTTGCGCTCGCGTATATATACGCGTACAAGCATTGAGCTGGCGCGAGCGAGCGCGAGACTGAGTAATGCTTTTATTTATCAAAACGTTCTTTGTTAATGAATCGAAGCTGCGCCGGGGTTTTAATGCTCCCTCGAGCTCGCGTCCACGCGAGCAGACAAATTTTTGTTTACAGTCCGCTTGTCAGTGGAGATATTTCATCCGCGCGCGCGAGCGGCCCGGTCCCCGCATATTCCTCCCTCGAGTTTTTCGGCCCCGAGGCTTTTTTCGGCCGGAAATCGCCGGCCGTTTCGCGAGCGGGCTCTCGAGCAGGAAAAAATAAGCCGATCCGTCTTGTTCGTAATCGGCGAACGGATCAGTCGTCGCGATACATCGGAACAGCCAATCGCTTGTGCGTATATACGTATATACGTATGGGACGTTCCACGTCAAGTGAGCATGGTCAAAATTTTGTTCGCAATTCTGCATTGACAAATTGATTGGTATCCATCCCCAGAATACTCAAAAAATTTTTCAGAATTTTAGGTGCATGTATGTGGAAGTTAGTCTGTGCACTCAAAACCTGAATTATTCAAAATTTAACTTTTTTCTCAATTTTGAGAGTCCAAATAATCTTGTATATGTGTGAAAATGAAAAAAAGTTGAGAACAAAAATTATGCTGAATACTACAAAGATTATGAAAAAAAATTGTTTCACACCAGAATCCTCCATCCGGATAGGCTACTCTATTAATTAAACATGTTTCAACCAGTTTGGCTATGTTCGCCCACTTATTTTTGACCTTTCAAGTTATACGTACAAACCTTTGTTCGATAGCTTGAAAATGGTCTCATACATTTTTTGGAGAAATTCCAATATCTCCTGCAATTAATTGTTCAAATCTGCAATATCACAATCCCCTTCTTGTTAGTTTCAACATATCAGGTCCACAATGAAGCTCACAGTGAGGATATCATGCCTTCGGGTCATCAATCTCAGCCAAACTCTACAGATATGTTCCCTGACACTGGATCAAGCTACCGGTAGAGTTTGGAGTTCCAGCGCTGCCTTGTTATAGAACTTTTTATGACTTTAGACTGAGGCAGCTATATATAGATATACAAATCTGCCTTGATTTGTCTAAAATCCACATAATATTCATAATTTCATCAAGAAAATGATGTATTTCACCTTGTTTGGTACTATGAATGAATATTATAACTTATGGTTTCACTTATATTGTGTGAACAGCTGTTGACGGGTGGTCTCAAATCACATGCAAGTTATTTACACATGAAATTATAAACATTAACCAGGAATGTAATTTGAGACAACCGGTCAATAGCTTTTCCAACCTTAGCCTTGCAGTTCACACAATATAAGTCAATTACATGAGTTAATATTTATTCATAGTACCAAACAAGGTGAAATACATCATTTTCTTGATGAAATTATGAATATTATGTGAATTTTAGACAAATCAAGGCAGATATGTATATCTATATGTAGCTGTCTGAGTCTAGAGTCATAAAAAGTTCTATAACAAGGCAGCGCTGGAACTCCAAACTCTACCGGTAGCTTGATCCAGTGTCAGGGAACATATCTGTAGAGTTTGGCTGAGATTGATGACCCGAAGACATGATATTCTCACTGTGAGCTTCATCGTGGACCTGATATGTTGAAACTAACAAGAAGGGGATTGTGATATTGCAGATTTGAACAATTAATTGCAGGAGATATTGGAATTTCTCCAAAAAATGTATGAGACCATTTTCAAGCTATCGAACAAAGGTTTGTACGTATAACTTGAAAGGTCAAAAATAAGTGGGCGAACATAGCCAAACTGGTTGAAACATGTTTAATTAATAGAGTAGCCTATCCGGATAGAGGATTCTGGTGTGAAACAATTTTTTTTTATAATCTTTGTAGTATTCAGCATAATTTTTGTTCTCAACTTTTTTTCATTTTCACACATATACAAGATTATTTGGGCTCTCAAAATTGAGAAAAAAGTTAAATTTTGAATAATTCAGGTTTTGAGTGCACAGACTAACTTCCACATACATGCACCTAAAAACCAGAAAAAATTTTTTGAGTATTCTGGGGATGGATACCAATCAATTTGTCAATGCTGAATTTCGAACAAAATTTTGACCATGCTCACTTGACGTGGAACGTCCCTTATATACGGTTAGCGGTCCTGTCTCTGATTATACCGAGTTTTGAGGCCTCGAAAAACCCCGGATACTAATGCGCGGTAATACTCGACCCTGATGAATTTTCAAATTACGTCCCTCGGACGTTTATTATATCGACGGCCCTTACGAAGAAAAGCACATTTCAAATCTACGACGAGAAAAAGCACATTTCGACTTTCCGGCGAAGAAAATCACATTTCTTGGTTTACGACGAAGAAAAACACATTTCAGCTTCTCGGACGAAAAAAATCACATTTCAGCTTCTCGGATGAAAAAAAGCACATTTCAGCTTCTTGGACGAAGGAAAGCACATTTCAGCTACGTAGTATATTGAATGATGAGATGTATGAAATTGGGTATCTCAATACTCGTGAAAGTGTGTGAGAACGTGCAATTATTTTACTACGTGGTAATGGGCAGATAATTTTCTACCGCATCGAATAACCTGAAATGTGCTTTTCTTCGTCCGAGAAGCCGAAATGTGCTTTTCTTCGTCCGAGAAGCCGAAATGTGCTTTTTTTCGTCCGAGAAGCTGAAATGTGTTTTTCTTCGGCTGAGAAACTGAAATGTGCTTTTTTCGCCTGAGAAGCTGGAATGTGTTTTTCTTCGTCCGATAAACGAAATGTGTTTTTTCTCGTCGGAGAATTGAAATGTGCTTTTCTTCGTAAGGGCCGTTGATATGTACATAGTACGAAACGACGAGCTCGAGTGAGCGTATACAACACACACATATATATATATACATATATATATATATATATATATATATATATATATATATATATATATATATATCGAGAGGCTACAGATGTAGATTGATTGGTCGAAATTGGTGCGTACACGCTGGTGCCGTCCTTGCAAAGATCGCGCGCGAATCCTCGCGAGAAATCAAGTCAAATCGAAGCGGCGCGTGTACAGCGGGCGGCTCGGATCAAATCGGCCCGGCATTAAAAAGTCATCGCTCAGCGGGGGCGAGACAAAAGTCGAGAGAGCGAGAGCACTCGGGCGGATGAGCCACGCGTGTATGGATATGTCAGGCGTCGAATTAGTCGGGCGCATGATGCAGTTCATTATCGCTCGCGGCGTGAGAGATGAATAGGCGGACGGGCCTAGAGAAGCGTGTCTGTAAGGGGGATGAGCCCCTTCGTATACATATATATATCTAATTAGCGCGCGCGCGGGCCGGAGCTTGAGCCCTGGTGTATGTGTGTATATATATACACATCCACCCTCGGGAGGAAAAGCCGGGCTCGCGAGAGAAAACAGGGCGAAGCGCAATTAACCGCCCCGGCCGTCTTTCGAGCCGGCCGCGGCATCTTATCGCTCGCGTCTTAATTGCGCGTGTCCTGCTGGACCAAACTTGGCTCGAGCGAGTGTTTTCAACAAACTGTTGAACGCGCACTCGTTATGTACTCACTCGCATCCACCCCACCGGCGGCATTGGGTAATGATAATTGTTGCTTTGTAACGATTTGACTTTGCATGTATACGTGTCGCAGGATAATTTTCACATTGCATTAAAATTTTGAATTAACTGAATCCCACCTCACGTGAGATAATCTTGAATATGTGGCAAAAAAAACTTACTTTCCCAGTCTCGGGGAAAAAGCGATCGCTTATCAATTATCGCAAATTATTTCCAATCCTATACTAGTCCTTTGACAGGCGTACTTTGGAAATCGATTCGTTTCATACAAATACCGTTTTTCCATTTCTCATCCTTCGTGCTTACTCCGAAGACGCGGGCTTGAAAGTTTATCAGTGCTTAAGCTTGGATTGAGCGGAATTCGGAAGACTCGACGAGCGTACACAATCAAAGGAGTGCAATCATCCGTGGCTGGAGCTCGCGCTTATATCCATCATAATCGCCGACCGGTTATTTTGACAACGCCGCGTCGCGGCGAGTAATGTATTTCGGTGGTGAAAAGGGCGACGAGGCGCTCGTGGGATGAAGTGATCTGCCGGGTGCCGGAGGTGCCAACCCCCAAAACAACGTCAGCCGGGCCCTTGCGAGCCGTCTCTCGTGGGTGTGAATACGCGTGTGTGCGTACCGACTGATTGAATTTCGCGCCGCGACACGCGCTCGGACGTGCGCGCAGGGGTCGAGGAGACAGAAAAGAGAGCCGCGCGCGGCGAGCCTGACGAGGGACTCGTGATCGCGCCGATGTAGATGTGATTGGGTTCGCATCAAGTATTCATGCCCGGCTGGCATGGCTGCCCGGCCACCGACACCACCGGCTCCTGCGGTTAATCGACTTGATGCTGATTTTACTATTTAAACAGCCGCGCGTGTATAACAACTTCTGGGGGGGGGATAGCTGTACACCCGCGCCCTTCTTACTTTCATCCAGTTTTGATTAGGCTCCTTTCTTGTTTCATCGTTGTTTTGCTACCGCGGCGATTGAGCTACTCCGCGATCGCCTGAATTTTTCAACGAATCGAGAGAAGCGCATAATCCAGTAGACCGATGTAGTTTATTTTGCTAGAGTCTGAGTCGCAGGGGGGGAAAATACTGAAAATAGGAATGTAATCTTTATTAATTCGATCCGAATTCATTTGCTTGGATATAGAAAAACGTCAATGCTCCGCTGGAGTTCCACGCTTAAATTTCCGATCGTATGGATCACCTCTTTAGCACTTCTACAAGAACTTATTTTTACGAAGCACCTTTCAATATTTCATTTTTCCACCGTCTGGCGATGAGCCGTTCGAGAATCCGAGCGGTTTATACAAATCTGACACCCGACCGATATCAATCGAAAAACTCGCCTATACGACAAGTCGCGAATGAAAACGAATCATTTATGAAATTCGTCTGGCTCTCGGACGAGTCTGGTATTCTATCGAATCATCGTTCTATTCGATTTTAGAAGCTTCGATTGATTCTGTGAGATAATGACACGAGGACAATGCGCGGCGTAGACAAAGACTATATACATACGGGCCACTAAGTAAAAGATGCCCGCTGGAGAAAGTTTGTCGATCGGTGAAAAGGACTGCGGAGACGGGAGTCGGTGGAGCAAGGCGAGAGAGACGTGCAGAGGGCACAATGATCGAGCGGTCGCAGTTGTTTTCGGTCCGCGGGGAGTTGGTCTCCAACCCTTTCTGCAGCGCTTGCACACGCACACAGTCTCCCTCTCTCTCTGCCTCCGGTCCCGCCGTTAAAACTGATTCGGCCAGCTGATAAGTTGGGGAGGTCGAGATTTCGCGCGCGCGGCCCTGCAGCTGCGAGATTTTGCGAGGCGTGACGCGCCTCGGCCCCCCCGACGATGATTCTTATTGCTCCGATAAAATTGCCCATTCATTTAATTGAGTTTTCCCCGCTAGACCATTATGGAGATTGATCGCTCGCCTCGCCGGCTTCGACTAATGGAATAATTATCATCGATTTTTTTCTCAATCCGGTGTCCGTCGACATTTTTTTTTCTCAAAAGGATCCAGGACAAATGTCGACCGGTGAATAACAGAAAAGAAAAATTGATGTTGCAACAAAACGAATTTATCTTTGCACTATCTTTCAGAAAATAACACCTACAGTTGAAGGTCATAAAAGCAATACCATAAGGCGATATTTGATTATAATAATCCGATTCAATCAGATTGGCAGAGTTCACCAAACAAACATTGTACGTCTTTCATAGTTGAACCTATACATCCGAATCAGAAATCTAATATGCGATCAAAGTTAACTAATCAAAAAGCCATTTGAGCTTTGGGCTTCGTTAAAACTTTTTGACGTGGTTCATGGTCAGCCAATTCGATAAAATATGCAGTTATGCATATGCTAACGTTTTGATTTATACGACACAAACAATCAATATCTGTGCGTACGCGATATATAGATGGACAAAATCATCAATCGTATTTGAGCAGAAAAGAAGTGGCCACAAAAGTTTCAGTGGAACTGAGTGAAATATACGAAAAATGTTGAATTTACCTTCCAGTCTTTGTGATGATCATCTCGGTGCCGAGCTCATTGAACTTGTCCCAGAGCTCCTTGGTCTCGAGGTGGCACACGACGTGCCTCAGCTCCTCGCAGTTGGACCGCTCCTGCAGCAGGGGGTTGATTGGCGAGGGGGCCTTGCCGCTGGTGCTGCCCGTGTCGTCCGTCTCGGGCTCCTCCTCGTCCTCGGCCGCGTCCTGCTGGCTGGCTCCCGTCGCCGACCTCGCCGACAGCCCCGAGACGCTCGGCTCCCTCTCTGAAACCGCCACACACACGCCCACGCCCACACGTCAATCGGGTTTGCTCCTCAACTCGCTTAATCACCTCGACGCGACGCGCGACACACGCACACGAGCGCGTGTTTGCCCCGGCTGTCAACGGCCGGGGGAAATTTTGCCCCGCCGCTCCTGTTTTAGACCCGCGCACCAGAATAGCCTCGCGCGTTCCTCTCCGCGGCGATAGTTTCGATTGAATCGCCTCGCCGCGCGATATACCCGTCATGCGAGCCAACAGCTGGACGGTTTGCTTATCGAGCCAACCGAGCCTCCCCTCAAAATTAATTCAATTCGGCCGTCGTCGCGGACCGCCGGCTCGCGAGGGACATTAATTCGTCACGGCTCTTTGCGCCACGAGCAGCAGCAGCGGCAGCAACAGCAGCGCGCGAAAAGAAACGACGATCGCCGCGGCTTAATTTGAATTTATGTGCGCTCGGGCTCTCCGCCTCCGTCCGTATTCTGCTCGTTCGCCCTCGAAAATCCGGGATTTACGCGAGACGCGCCCGAGCCGCGGCGCAATTAATAAGAGTCGCATTATGATTTTCGCGGTCTCGCGCGAGGGATATATAACACGGCTAATTTGTTACACGATAAATTGGCCCGCATCGCTGAGTATACGATGGCAGCGAGTTTTCAGCCGCGATGCGAAGTCGCGAATAGACAGCGACTGGACTTGTACCCTATATTGCTCAACCGAATCGACTGTTTTATTAACTCGCTCTTCAACATCTTCACTTGTGCGTGCGCGTCTGTGCTGTATGATCAAATTTACTGTCGAACCACGATGGGATATTCGCTGAAAAGCTATTCTAAATCTGAAAGTAACTGTTGGATGGTATGATCTGTTATACTCTGTGTACGTACTGAGATCGGATTTCTCTGAATAGAATCTGTCCGAGGTAACACTCCAGCAGTTTGATTCTATAAATTGAATCTAAAATCAAATCATATATCCTGGCGATGCCATACTGACGATGGTGTTTTTATTTCGCGAAACTCAATCACAGCACTACCGCGCGATGAGGAATTATAACACAATATGACAATAATCACAATGAGGAAAGACACTCTATGTTAAAAACTAAAATCACGTCGAAGCGTCATTTTCATCCGTTGAGAAGTAAACAACCGGTGAAAAGTTGGAACTGAAGCAGCGAGTCGCGAGACTAGCTAGCCGTGTCAGCGCCGAGTTAACAAAGGTATCAAACGCAGTCGGGTATAGATATACGTACGTATGTAGAAAAGGGAGGACGAGTCGTGTCGTCGGAACGATTCGGATTATTGGGCGCGGAAGAGACGCGCATGTGTGTGTATATATATACATACGTGGCGGCTCGAGCTAGACGTGCGCGGGGAGGATTAATTCGGCTCGCGCGCGGGCCGACGAGGAGGCGGGGGCATCAGCGAATGGCCGAAATTGATAGCCGGCACCTGACGCGCGCGAGAGCGAGGAGAGCAGCTCGTGACTGGCCATTACCAAGTTTATTATGGTTCCTTCGCGTTACGGCCGCCATCGCCCCGGCCGCTAACAAGATATATGTACGCGCATTTGCACGTGTGCCGGCCGCGAGCGCACTTCGCCTCTTATACGCCCGAGACGCAACCCCTCGGCAAAAAGACGCTCGCGGCTGCTTTCGTTTATATATAGATATCTACCTCCTCCTCCTTCGCCTCTTGCCTCCCCGTTCGAGACATCTGCACGCATTGGCCAATTCTCACCCTGTGATTTTCAAACGTCGCGTCCCCTCTGCTCCACCGTTCTGATTGAGACACGTCTTGCATTCTTTCACAGAATTTTTCAAGCTCGTCTTTGCCTGATCTATGCGACGGTGTCGTGTGGAACTTTTCGAAATGCTTTCTTATAGGTATATATCAGCAATTGCCATTCAATCTAACGTAATTCGATTTCGCGGAGATATTCGATCAATATAAAATCTGATTTGTTTCGTGTACACAAGTCGCGAATCTCTCCCAACGAGGATGATGAAAAAACTCGATGCATCGTGTCCCGCGTCATGGAATTACGAGCTCGAGCGGAGCTACAACCGCATTTATTATAACTCGCGAACGACACGCGCTCGAGGGACAATGCGACTGTCAGAGTGCGGATATACACACACGCACACAGTGTACCAAGTTTGGCTGGCTCTGGTTTTGGTATAGGCGAGCGAAGCAAATCGCGGCCGCGGCGCTCGACAATAGCGTGATGCAACGTTGCACGTCGGGGGGCGATATGGCAATTCAAGCCCGCGACGAGAGTCTGTCGCGGGCCGCCATTTTGCGCCGATCGTGGCGACTGACGATCAACTCAGATCCAATGAGTTCTGGGGTCATTGGATTAGTACGATCGAGTTAGCTCGATAATCAAATCACTTGATACATATAGTCATTAACAACAACAGAATAAAGAGGAAACCAGGGGGGTTGATGCACAACTCTGGGAAGCTAATAGCGATGAAAGGTTGTGGGTAATGATTATCTCGGGTACCCTTTTAGTTCGTATCTCGAGTCACACGGCACAAAGCATTTATTTCTGGAAGACATTCCGGCCAAACTATTATGGATTTTAAGCATGAACACTATATATTCATGCAAAAATATACGATTGATGTATAGAGTCTGATTGATTCACGGAATATCTCCGGGAAATCGAAACTTTGTACCGCGAAACTGTGAACATGAGCTGTCAGAGTACCCAAGAAACATCCCACAAAGTTTCATCATAATATCAGTGACTCGAACGTTGTTCAGTCACTCTCCTGCAGTCATTAGAAATTGTGGTATATTATACTTGTATACACACAATAAAAACTCAGTAACTGAACAAACATTAACTAGTCGCGAAGTAAAAGTCACGATACGTGAGCGAAACGGTGGATTTCCACGTAGACACCGAGCAAAGTGTGCGATATATATATATATATATATGTATGGGTATATTCAAGTCAATTGTCGTCTGGACATAGCCCGCCACGCTCTACTTGTCCCCCATGTATGAGAAAAATAGCCTCGCGCGGGTGAAAGTTTTTCAATGGCAAAGTGATGCCACTGGGGTTTCCGATCGCGTGTACACGTTGCATTGCGGGATTATACAATAAGCAAAAGCCCATTGAAACACCCGGCTATTTACAGAGGAAGCCGCCAATCTCGAAAGTACAACTCCTCGCCTCTTCAAGGTATGAATATAAATTTCGGTTTCGCGCATGCTCATCTCGTGATAATTCATTATTCAGGACTGCATCGAATACAACCGAATCAAATAGACTATCCTTATACATACGATGTCAAATCCACGCCGATCGAGCCCGTTTTATTATCTCCAAATAGTGCTTCGACACAACTTCACTCCTGCATGAATGACCAAACACTTGTAACTATCGTGTACGAGGATAATTGAAAGCCTCCTCGCGGCCTTCAGTATTCGAGATAATCGAGGTGCTCGAATCTTAATATCCACGCTTATAGTGTGGAATTAATAGGCGGGCTCTTGTCGCGCGCGCGGCGAATCAGTTTGACGCGGGGATGAAGTGCTCGCTCTCGCGGACGAGAGACGAGCAAAAATAATAAAGCGAGCGCGCGCAATGAATAATTAAACGGGCTGCCTGGCTCGGCGTGCCACTGGTGACATTACGACTGACAA
Source organism: Aphelinus atriplicis (assembly GCA_020882685.1). Classification (NCBI taxonomy): domain Eukaryota; kingdom Metazoa; phylum Arthropoda; class Insecta; order Hymenoptera; family Aphelinidae; genus Aphelinus; species Aphelinus atriplicis. Next base: position 69,583,074 of record CM037073.1, on the reverse strand, counting down.
GCGAGTGACTGTTTGCGCTAAACAAACCCACCGCCCGCGCGATCCGTTCGCGTTCGTCTTCTCTCGAGCGACGTTCATATATATGTATATATAGAGGCAACTCAATGCGAATCGACGGACGATCCTGCCGAGATACGAGTGAGATTCGATTGCATCTATTCATTCAGCCACGTTGTTTCTCAAATGTATACCATGAGTGTGTTTGTTCGAGCCTCATCGTAACAAGCGTTCTAGCGATTCGGAAAAAGAAACTACTTGTGTATAGAGTATGAAATTATGTACACGGAAGGTTTGTTAGTTCATACTGTTATCGGTGGATATCTCGCGATCGTCTACGTGTAAAATCCTATGGCATTCGATTATCCGATCAACTGAGATACGGAGGATAGGAATGATGTAATTGCACGTGTGCGGCCTGGAAATTGCAAAATTAATGAAACCGTGTAAATATTTGCCATGAGAAATATTATACCCAGCCGCGAGTCGTTGGTGTTGTTACTGCGATTCTACGTATAATTTACTGTATTTTAAGAAAAATCTCTACGCATTGGCATTTCCTCAAAACTGTCTCGTTTCGATTCGAGCTTCGGCGCGCGATCGACACTTCACTTGCGCATCGAGTTGCGTAACGGGTCTATATCCCGTAGATTGCGACGAGAACGTGAGACGTGACGAGAAAGTGTGTGTTTATACATATTTATCAATCGAATTAGCATAATAGCGAGCAAATGTGCGCGAGAGCTATACAGCCGATAGGCGCGAACGCGAGCCTCTATATATACAGTTTAGCATAAACTCTCACAACGTGTCTAAGAAAGCCTCGTAAATTATAATGCGGCGCTCGGTTAATGTACGTAATTCTCGAAAAACCCAGCGACTTGGCGGCCGTGTGCGTCGATACATACATAGGAAATCAAATCTCGATCGCGCCCAGAGCAACTTAACAGATCCGTCGCGGTTACGTATGGCAGCCGAGATAGATAAAAGCGCGCGAGTGTACGGAGCCGGCCGGGAGTCGTCTCTCAAGTGCTTCCAGGGAAACTCGCGCGCCCGGGCAATGGATATCGGACAGCTCGAGTGGGTCGGTTCGGGAAAAGCCGCGCGAGCTCACATACATACATAAACGAACAGTATATGCGCGGCCACAGCGGCAATTTCCTGGTATACAATCGGGCCGCGTGTGTATGCGCGCTAATTGGCCGGTCGAGCCTCTAAGCGGGTGGTCCCGGGCTTAATTACTTATTAAATGAGCGCGGCGCTATACGTCATAGCTGCCCGATATATAAGTGCCCGGTATGTATATACTCGCGTATGCGTATATATATATGCAAAATCGACCGAGCGAATCGGGTGTAATTGTGAGATACAGCCCAGGGTACGGTGGCGCCGCGGCGAAACTTCCCGAACCATCTGTGTCTGCGTGTGTGTGCGTGTACAAGCGGTGATTTAGTGCGCGCGCGAGCGCGTCAGTCAGCGTTTTTCCTGCGTCTCGTTCTCGACGCGCGGGAGTAAGTAGCAGATCAAAGCGAGCGTATGCCACCGAGTGAGTTTACGTGCTTTGTGGACGCGCCAACTGTCACTGCACGTTCCATTAAGATTTCACATCGAATCGCGACGTATGCAAAGATTCGTTAGATTCTTCCGAACTCGAGAGAGATGAGCTCCATTAATGACCGCTGCTCGCGTGAATTATCATGTCTTCCCGGACCATCTTTTTTTCTCTCTGTCTTATACAATATACTCGTACGATACACCGAGAAAACTTCAATTAATGAAGTTGTGTATCGCCTGAAAATTTAAGTTTTCAATGGTGAACATAGCGAGTGGAATAATTCGACTTTTTACAGGGGGGCGTCGATACAATTTATCACAATTTTGCACGACAAACGCATGCAGCTTTTCACCTGACGCACACGGGCATCAAATGAGATGCAATGAAATAGGATAGATGGAATTAATCGAGTAAGAGTACTCAAATACAGATCATTACGATTCGCAGAGAAGGATCGATACCGAATAATCATCTATTAACCTTGAACGATGAATCTTTTTAAACAGCCATGTCGGATGCTGATGCTGATGCGCACCGCACAAATTGTATGCCTATATACCGTGGAGAAGCGTAAAAATTGAGAAGCCACCTATAAAATCCAAAGCGCCAGCAGTGAAAAGTGGCGCTCTGTCGCTCATACTCCCTTAAATCTGAACAAAGACGTACGATAACGCTCTTACTATTCAAGTCACCGTTGGATTCGTTGCCCACACAAATCAAACTCAAAAGCTCGATTAGCTCATTTATAAGGCTGTGGCTTTTCATGTGTTGGCCGCAGGTTCAGTTGGTCTCTTGACGCTTGAATCGCGACCGTTGTTTGCAATGATTTAGCTACATTACTATCAAGTCTTTTATACTGCCAATTGAATTATGCACTAGTCCGCGATTATCGGCACTTTTCATGGTTGTGATGTATATACTGTAACTGTTGCGCACAACCATTCCAGGTATTAGTAATGCTGTATTCCGAATCACGATGTGTTATTGTGAAAATTGCCATTCGGCCAAGTGTGGCTCTGGCATCCGTAAATTTATCACCAACCGAAAAACCTTTTTCGGATTTGTCCGCGTGTAAAAATAAATCGTCGAGCGTTGGCGGGTAAATATCGGAAATGGGGAAGAAGGATCGGAACGTCGCGCGGCCGTCAATTAACACAAAACGCTTGGAGGCCCCCGGTGACGCGAGATACTTCAATTGAAAGATGTGTCGCGCGCGCGCTGCGAAATCACACGCGCACTGGTCGCTCGACGCGACGACTTTGTCTCACTCCATCCACGCGCGCGCGAGCCATACACACTCGCTCGACGACGCGGTTGCTTTTTTACTCTGCTTCTTCTTCTCCTTCTTCTTCTTCTCTCGAGCAGCGAAGCGTCTTTAACGGCCGACGCCAATAACGCGCTTGATCGACGATCGGTCCTATCCGGCGGGCTAACGACTTTGCCGCTCATATATATATATATGTGTATATTCATTCATTCACAAAACCAGAAACGCGTGAGGCTCAGCCTCTGCCGCGTATCTCATATATAGTATTTTGGGAAACGGCCGGAAGCTCCATTCACGTTTTACATACCGTTCGGGATCAGCGAGAGGAACTAACGGCCGCTGCTCACGCCGCGCGCCTATATACTGCACGACTGACGTCGAAGCGAGAGATACGCGCTATGCAAACCTCCCAATACGCGCTTTGTACGCGATTATTATTTATTTGAATTCATGCACGTGGTTGTGTGTTTGCGGAAACACGACCGCTGGGGACGCGATTATTTTATACGCGTATACGTTGACGCGTTATCAATCCGAAATTTCTTCAAAGTTTCTCCGTGACCTGGGGTTATCGATTCCAAATTACGTGTGCATTGAAATTTCAATGCAACAACTGCGACGATAATGTCAATTTACATCGATCAACTTGCTCATTTGGACAACGTCGGAATTCAGGTTAATGTTGATTAGCTTACAAAAGTTGATTGATTAAGAGCGCACCGAGTTCAAGGTTATTTCCAACAGTGATACCGTAATAAACGATGAATCAATTGGAACGTATCGTACGTGTCGATTGCTCTGTCGACTGTCCCATCGCCGGAACATCTTGAAATCTTTGCAGCAAGACGCTGTCGCACCACGTATGAAGCAATCTCCGAGAACAGTTAGGAAGGAGGAAAAGAAAAAGAGAGTCGTCGTTCGCGAGAATCGGAGAACGCATTAGGATGAAACGCGGGAAGGTATCTGCGTCGGTCGCGGGGCCACACAGCCGTGTTCTATCTCCGATTCATTAACAAGCGCGCGAACACCTCGTCAACTCTTTCCGCGTATCCGCGTTAAATTGAGAATGGGGGAAGGGGAAAGCGAAAAAAAGCAAAGGAGCCGGCACAGCCAGCTCGATACGTAGTAAACGTCTGTTGGCGCCACGTAGACTCGGTTCCAGCGGCCATGGCTCGTTACGAATTCGCATAATTTTGAGGAGATAGCGACGGGGGGGGTGAGAGAAGGGAAATTCCGGTCTGCCGAGAGTGTCGAAATCGAGGTGGCGGCGGCGGCGGCGGCTCGCGCGCGACAGGAAACGGACGCGAGTCAACGCTCGTTTAAGTGCGCCCGCGCGCGCTTGACCAGGTGAAACGTGGGACAGCCGCTCGCTGCAGAGAGACAGAGAGAGAGAGGTGCTAACCGACTCGAGATGAGCCAGCCCACGCAGCAGCAGCAGCAGCCGCCCACGCTCGGCTGCGCGTATACATGTATACATACACACATCGATATATACGCGCGTGCGCCGCCGCCGCCGCGTTATCTTTCCGATCGGCCCAACGGCAGCGCGTCTGCCTCGCGCCGCGTGTTTACAAAACATTATGCGTTTTACAAGTAGCTGCTGCTCTCGCCCACGCCCAGCAACGCGTTGTGCATCGCGGCTCGAGCTGCAGGACCCTAAGGTCCGTGGACTAGCTCTTCATTAGCCGCGAGCCCGGCTCTCCGGGATATCCGAGTGGATACACCCGCGGAGATTAACAGATTATACTCTTCCCCCCAACTCTCTCTCTCACTGCCGAGTGTGTAAGGTGAGACCGATAGAAATTTGAGCTACGGACAGCTTACGGCCGCCAGCCGTATACGCACGCGCTCGCACACGCACGATACCGATGTATCGAGTCGCCCGCGATTAGGCAATTTGAATTTAACGCTCCTTATCTGCCGGCCATCTTTATGCCCGATATATCCGATTCTAATAAAAATGCCTCGCTCGTTTCTATCAATTACTGCTCGTGAAACCTTTTCAAATGGGTATCCGTATAAGAATCGATAATATTTCCCAGGTGTAGATTTCTCCATGATTGCAAGTCATTGGTTTTCTGAATTCGTACGTTTTCGCGCACATACGTAGTTATACCAGCTTAAGCTAGGAAAATGATTCGGCCGCGAGATTATTTCTCGCCCATTTCCCGCTGGTCTACGTGACATCGGAGGCATCGGATCGGCAATCTCGGATAACGACTTTCGCGGTTTCGTCAACGAAAATCACACTTTTGCCGGCGGGTAAAAGCATGTATACGTATATATGCTCAGCCCGCTCGTAAACATATCTGCGCGGGCGCTCGAGCGATTCCCACGGAATCTCGAACAAAGCGCGTCGCTGCAGCAGCAGCAGCAGACTACTCGGACTGGCCGCGTATACATTATACAAACAAGCCCGCGATTAATTTATCGGGCGTTGGTTGGCTCGCGGAGGCGCGTCTGCAGCCCGTGTTCCGAGTCGCTCCTCGGAGCCGCACCCCTCCCATCGGCCGCACAATGCTGCTCGACTTTATTTCGTATATACACCAAAGCACGCACGACTCCTTCTCCTCTCGACGCGCCCCGCCTGCTCCGCTCGAGTGACAAAGCTCGGGCGACCCTCGCTTTGTTGTTTCCCCAACACGCGACCGACTCGGGAGGATGTGGCGCTCGGCTGATTTTCGCCTCGACAGCTACGAGGAAACTCGAGCGGCTGGGATATAGTGTGTGTGTCTGTATCGTAAAACGACGGCCCGCCCACGTCAACTCGCAGGGTTTGAGTTTTTCTTCCTTTTCCAATCCCTAATTTATTCGCCGAAAAATCACGGCAAAAGGAGCAGCGTGGCCAAGAGGAGGCGCGTATTTTTCACGAGCCAAATTAATTGAGGTATAACTCATTCGCGCGCTCGAGCGAGTGTACAGCCGCGGATTTAAATTTCGCGCCTGCGATCCCGGAGGTAATTGATTCATTGAAGATTGGAATATATATATATACATACATACAGCAGCCGCGCGCGCGCATCCTCTCGATTGCCGGGTCTTAAAATTCCGGAGCTGCACAGCGCGAGACGTATATATATATATATGTACACGTATATACGAACCAGTTGCAGCGAGCTTCTCGCGCGCGCGCGGTTGTCTCTCTCGCCCTTTCCTTGCGTACATATACATACATACACCCTGTCGCCCGGATAACCCAAGTCGTTGGCTATTTATTACGTGCCGAGGCGCGACACGTTAATGAAACCCGAGGCGCTCGCTCGCGCGCGCAATCGTTTTTATTCTCTGGCTACTGTTTCGCTTCCCGATTTAATTGAAAACGCCAACTCCTGCACCTCTATCAATCTCGACCGGCTGTGTCTCGCATTTTTGCCTAAACTCATTGTTTTATTCAACGATCCCCGAGCGGCATGGATTTTATTATTTTTCCCCGCCCGGTACGATTTCAATGGCTGCCATGCCCCCACGGCCCGATAGGGCGATTAATTATAATTGAGAGATAAGGCACTCATTCGTCTGTTAATGTGTACAGATATACGACGTCGCGAATGTATATAGCTACAGAACGGTATCGATCATTGCGATAGGGAATATTCTGCCGGCAATTTGATATAGCAGACCGCGCGGTGAATTAACGCGCCCATTTTAAATCCACGTGACTAAGGAGATTACACGATAGTTATTCAACGTGCAGCAGGCCACTGCTGCTGCTGCTGCTGCTGCTGTATTGATATTGTCAACAGCGGATGGATAATGTGTGTCTCGGTATGAACGATTAATGTTCGAAATCTTGTTTTGACAATCTATATACACATACTGATATTTCAATCGATAAATGGAATGACGCTAGCCACGCCTGAACCTACTTTTTCACGTAAATTTTCATACGTCGATGAAATATATACGAATGTATTAAGCATTGATTACAATTTCTCGAAATTTCCCCGTTTAGAGGTATAAAAATGAGAAACGGCAAAAGCGCAAAAATAAACAACACACAGCACCTGCGAACGACCGGTGGATGAGCAAGACAATCACGATCTTGGTAGGTCGTCACGACTGAAGAGCCGACAAAGCGTATAGCTGGCGGCGGGTGCATCGAGTAGTCGAATCGAAACAACGTGCGGCCGTTGCGCAAGCCGATGCTTTCATCTTCGAAATCACGAGAGATACGCGAAATGACAACACACAACGAAAGCACATGTGAGACTAGGAACGTTGGAACGTGAGCCGAGCGCGCCAGCTAATTATCGATTTTTCATCTAGCCTCGCCGCGGCGGTACGATAAATTTCGCGCGCATCAATATCGCGTGTATATAATCCGCGGCCAAACGGTACACACACACACAGACATACATAGACACAAGGCCGTGCGGTATACGCGAGAGGAAAAAGCTACAGTCGAGGTATATGTATAGAAAGAAAGAGGGAGAGAGAGAGAGAGAGAGAAGAGAGAGCGATATCGCGTGTCAATCGGGCGTCGGGAATAAAAAGCGAAGGGTCATCGTTTATCGATTGCCATCGCCCCTTTTGTGCCTCGCTGTCTACCTCCGGCGGCCCCGGCCGCGCAAGAGAAAGACACACTTCGACACACGTACACGCGTACCCACACTTTCACACGGCTGTATCTGGTATTGAGCGGCGCGCTCTGCCGGGGTTAAAGTTCGCTCGCGCGCACGCCGGATCATGCAAGCGCGCCCGTGTATATAACCCGACACAGCCCGGCATATACGTATTTTAAAAAGCCCCGAGCACGCCTCTCTCTCTCTCTTTCTCTCTTTCGATACTCCGATTCATAATACGACCCGATCGAGAGTCAATAAATGTCCAATTACCGGAGAGAGAGAGAGAGTGAGAGATAGATAGATAGAGGGAGAGCAAAGTTCGCCGGCGAGCCTCGCGTTTCTTACATTCCTTTTGCCAGAGCGTTATCTTGCGCCGTTGCGCCGATAAACCGTACGAGCTTTCCATTTCCGATCGATTGATTGGTACAGGTGTTGCATGGGAACCGTCTCGCGGCTACTACACTATTCGCGGTAATCCCCCCCCCCCCACTTTTGCAATATTTTCTGCCCGACCACGCGATTTTCTTTTTTTTTTTTGATAATAGTATATATGGATAAATTGATTTATCACATTTTGTATAAAGCGCTTTTCTACGAACGTTTCGATGACCCGCCTGTCTCCCCTTCAAGCTACGGCTATCGATCGATTCAATCATTAGAGCGTCATTACAAAAATAATAAAACGAGAAGACTCTCGTGTCCTGAGCCGTGGCCTGAAGAAGGACGTTGCTGATGAAGCGTATGATTCAAAAGGATTAGCAATTGGTGGTTCATCCACTATCATTTTGATCTTTCTATACTCGTAATAGAGTCAGCATTATTGGAATTTATCTTTTGATCACGGTTGGTAATTACGGTTAGAATATCGGATGCGCGTACAATTTAATCCACAGTTTTCAGGATCGTTATAATGGCGAGTTGATGATTTATTTATACTAATGTCAATCGTATGGATTTTTCTCGTAGAGAGTCAAGAAACCTACTTTATCACTCGAGCTTTATAGAAGCTAACTGGTAATCGATTCGTTTAATCTGTGACCAATTAAAATTAGTTCAATGCTGCGTTATTCTAGATTGGAAATCATCCGGTATCTTCGAAATCCATGTCGAACAACGAAAAATGACCTCCGAGTAGTTCTCATATTGTCAAAAGAATGTCATGTCCCCGTGAAGAAATAATCAAAAGTTTCATCATGTGAAACACTGGAATACTCGATTCGATGAAAAAGACAGTTGGCACGAGTTTCCCATGAGGTTAAGCGCGAGTTTCGCTTGAAGCGCGCGTTATCAGTCCTTGAACTATATGCGCGATGAATAATTCGTCGGGCTTGATAAATGGCATATCCGCATTGTAATCGGGCGTAACGGCCGAGAACGAGTGAGTCATTAGCAGAAGTGCATTTACACGATATAGCTCGAAAATTATTTATCGCCGCGAAAAGCATTCGGAGCTGGCGTGACTGCGAATGCGCCGTTATTGTCGGGCTCCACGTGTGTTGTTCCGAGCGCGAAACTCGGGTACGCGCCGCGCGAATCGCCGCACAGTTATAAATTACCGCGAGCCGTTAAAGTCTCGCGAGTACATTTTTCAAGCGAGGCGCGCCTCCCGATAAAGATCGCATTGTTGCCCCAACAATCCGCTTATAATCTGGCGTGCGCGTTTTCAGGAAAAGTAATTGCACCCATTTCGCAATCATCCCAGAGTCGCGCGCCGGGACAGAGTCGATCGATACGTACAAGAGAGGCGGAGGCTGGCTGGGTTTTTGAGCGCGGCGGCGCGGACGAGTGGACGGATAGATAGCAGCACTCACCTGTGGGTTTGGCGGGGCCGACGGGCAGCTGGTGCGGCGGCTGGTGAGGGGCCGGCTGGGGGCTGCGCGACTGCTGCTGCTGCTGCTGCTGCTGGCGCGAGTCCCTGGCCATTATGGCAGCTATGCTGAAGTCGGTGGCGCACTGGCGGTTCGAGCAGTTGTTGTTGATGTTGTTGAGGAGGCTGCTGTTGGGGGAGGGGCTCGAGCCGGGGCTGTGCGAGTCGAGGCTGGGGGGCCCGGTCGCGGGCTCGCCGGCCGGGGCGAGCGACGAGCCGACCTGCGCGGCGGCCTGCATCTTGCCGAGCGAGTCGTCCTCGTCCTCGTCGCTCGGGGAGCCGGCGCCGAACGCGGACAGGGTCAGGCCGTTGCGCTTCCTACCGGCGAGGGCGCGCGACTCCAGCAACATCACACACCTCGCGCGGGCGGCTGCCGGTCGGGGCCAACTGCGGCTCTCGAGTCAGACGCTGCTCCCGGGCCCGCGTCTCCTCCTCATCGCGCACTCGCGCGCGCGACAGGCACACAATCACAACTGTATCGGCGGCTGCTGCTGCTCGCTCCGGATCCACTGGCCGAGTATTATCGCGAGCGCGCTCGGCGCCGAGAGGAGAGAACGCGGCGGTGGCGGCGACGATTGCCCCGACGATTTGAAAAATCGCGCCGGGGGCTGGGGGGGTGTGCGCTCTCGTGTGCGCGTGTGTGTGTACGCGCCCGCGACTCGAGGGGGAGAGCGCCGCGCGAGACAGGAGGAGGGGGGGGGTCGGAGGAAGAAGCCCCGCGAGCCGGGGAGAGGGGCGGCGGCGGCGGCGGCGAGAGAGGGACAAAAATGCCCGCGCCGTGGGCTCGCGCGCGCTCGGCGTGTATACGCGACAGACCGGCTGCCTGACAGACTGACTCTCGCCCCGCGAGCGGGACGGCTCTCGGCTGGTGTCCGGCCTTCCGTGGCCCCCCTCCACGCGGTCAGCCGACGTAAGAACGCCGCGGAAGAAGGGGGGCCGTGCCCCTCCGCCGGCTGGCCCCTCCCCGCCCCACCCATTGGCCGCGCGCCCGAGCCCCCAGGCCCCGCCCCCCGGCCTCCCTCCCTCCGCGCGCTGCACGTGCCGCTTGCAGCCGGTTAGTATGTATGCGTGTAGCACCCGTGTGTCCGCGTATGTGTGATTCGACGCGAGGGAGAAGCGGAGAGAGAGCGAGAGAGTGAGGAGGCAGGTGTCTACGTGTTACGCTCCCGTACGCGCGCCATCTACGGCGCGCCAGCTGCCATTTTTTCTCGGGCCACGGCGCGGGAGGGTGGGGGGCAATTGCTGACAGGCTACGCGGCGGTGGCGGCGGCGGCGGCGGCGGCGCGGAGTAGCAATTTATTGTTTTGCACCGGTGGGTGGCGCGCTGGTGGGGATGCGCTGGGGGTTACGGGGAGGGGCAGTTGTCGCCCGTTCGGCGGGTGGCGCGCGGAAGGGGAACACGGCGCCGAGGGGATGCGCGCACACCTCGCAGCTCTCTCTCTTTTTTCCCCCCTTCTTATACGCTTATGCACCGGCGGCGGCTCTCTTATTGCTCGGCTTTTTTCTCTACCCCGCGATGCTCCTTTGTTTCGCTCGCTCGTTTTCTTTGCTCACCGCCGCGCCGCGGCTGGGCTCTCGCGAGAACATCTCGGGGAAAACTCGCACTCGAGCTGTGCACGCGACGAGGAAACAACCAGCGATAGCAGCTTGCCGCTAATTACTTCTATTTTGCGTCGGCTCTGACGATACCTCCGCGCTGCTTGTGAATTTTTAAACGCGTTGTACACACTTTCTCGGATTAATCGGTTATTCATCACTTAATGCATGTACTGTACTCGTAAAACATTATTCAGCTCGCTTCGATTCTGAAATCTGGCAAGATTTATCGTGATTCGAAGCTCGCATGGTTACTGAAAAATCACCTCGATTGTTGATGAAGACTTCGTTTACCCACCAAGTTATTCTACTGATATCGATTAAGTTTTTTTTTTATCAAAAACTTGTATTAACAATAATTTAATGTATGATCAATCAGCCGTCATCCGTTATTTTCACGTTTCTAAGAGTTGAGATGAGTTGAGAGAATTTTTTATGAGTAACAGTAGCATATTTTCCGATAGTTCATTTGTGTTATACCCAAAACTATGGTAGTGAGTTTTAATATCGATCAACGTCAACTCCTACACTCGTATATCGAATAGTTCAGCGAACATCTGCACACGCGTTAAACATCATTACTGCAGCAGCAATTACAATTTTTCCAGGAGGCTTAAAATATTTGACGCTTTGCCACATCCCACTTTTATGTAAGCATGTGTATATGCGTATGAGCAAGAAAAAGTGCGTCTCACTTGGTATAGTGTCGGCGAGGTCGGGGCTGGAGCTACGGGGTTCGATCGCAATAAGTCAATCAGAGCAGCGAGCCGAGTCGGGCTCATTATTATACGAGTAGGCGGCGTCAATCACCTTAACGATGCGGCCTGGCTTTATCGGAATGTTTTACGTCCAATTAGTCAAGCCGCGCGTGAATCCCTAATTATTCATACGCCAACTTACGCGCTTCGTCGGATATTCGTGCTGTAATAGTAATGCGCCGAATCAATTATGCTATGTTCTCGTTTGTTACCTCTTGCCAACCTAACGCTAACAAGCTCGCGCCAAAAGATGGGGAGGGAGGGCAAGCTCGAGCACAGATAAGCGCAATTTCCGCGCTCTTATTCACGCTTGTCTCTCTCCCATTACAACAATTCCCAACTGATTTGAATTTGCACTAGCCGCCTTCGCGGCAGAAATTATTACTCTACGGTGTGTTGTTGAGCTGCGGCAATTCTCCACATTTTCATATCGCACGGATGGTTTTTTAAGAAAATAATAAATAACGAACGTGTACTACGAAGCTATATTTTTTTTATTTTTCTAGTTTCATGATGAGGAATACTTGCAAGTCGTTGTAATCAAGAAGACAAAAAGATTTATTCGAGACTGGATTTGCCAGCTGAAGATTAAAGAAATTTCTAACTCTTGTTCAAGCTAGCATTTTGGTGTAACAAAACGAGCCCGCATCGTCCATTAATTATTTTTTTTTTTTTTTCATCAAATGTACAATGAATTCATGAATTTACTGATTCAATTAGTCGAAAGATAATCGTATCAATTGAATGCGGTTAATATTGAGTAATTTGGCTGTCACACAATGTTGATCTCTCACCAGGTAAGCACATGAATTAATGATCCTTCTAAATGCTTCTCAGAGCTTTTAGCAATTAATATCAGATTAATTGAAGTAAATGCTCTATGGCCATTATACAAATAGTGCGGCTAATTGATCCAACTTAGCATAATTAAGCAGCTGTACGAACTTAATGAAGTTATTTTAAACTTAGATGTACTTATAAGGTGTATAAAATGGAGAGGCTGATTCCTGCTTCAGGATTTTTTTATTGACTTTGACTTTAGATTTGGACGTATAGATCGAGTATTATTTGATCTCATAATAAATTATGATACATTTTGCTTTCACGAGAGAAGTTGTTATTTCGATGATCGGTTTTGATCTTTTGTTTTTACTTGACCTGATAAATCGAACCTGATAGTACGATATTAGAACTTGGAATTTCTAATTATTTGATACATCAAATTGCGTTTCTATTAGTTCTATTTTATGTTATGAACTCGATCTTTTCAATTTTTTTTTTATATCATCCAGCATTTGAATGCAGCATTCGAGTTTTGGTAATCTGATTTACGCTAAATGAGATTCTATTATTCGCAGTTTTTAAAATGATAAATTTTATGTTTCATGGTTACAGATTACAATTAAAGTCTTCTTGGAGAGGACATTGCGCCAAAGTAGTTCGCAACGTTTTTCAATCCTGACATGTCGACATGTCGAGATGGAAGGTAAGAACACTGATTCATCCAACACGTTGCAATGATTGATATTTCCACTCGAACTCCTCGTCCACTTGGAACGTGATCGGAGCTTTTCGATCAGTTTTTCCTGCAACAATGGTAGCCCGCTCGTCGAGAGACTCGGGGCACGTACATTCCCAGAGATGTTTGAACGGCATCAAAGTCAGCTCCGGCAAAAGAAACAGCCCCCACCCCCCATTGTATAATAACTGTATGGGCCCATGCGCCATAAAATGTAAAAGCATATTGGAGCTGGGCGCGGAGCTGGCAGTGGCGGAGCCGGGCGCACGCGAACGCGGACAATTATCTTGTGGTATTAAGAGGGAGCTGGTCGATATAAAAGGGGCTGCGGCGCTCGAGCTCGTATAAAAAAGATCGCGCTCGGCTTTGAAGTGGTTTTCGGGCCTGGAGCGAGACGTTAACGCGCGGCCTAAATGGCGGGCGCAAGAAAAATATAGCAAGCTCGCTGGCGCGCGCGAGGCAAGAACGAGCGGAAGTGGCCGAGCGCCGGCGGCAATTCCCTTTGACTCGGGGGCTCCCGAGATATATACCCGGCGCAGAGACGCGCCAGAGCTTTTATATTAACCCGCAGCCCGAGATAACGCGATATCGTCCTCTATATTACCCGCGCGCGCGCGCCCGGCTATCCGCCATGTGTTGCAGTATGTGGTGTTGTACTACGACCACCCCACCCTCCCCCCTAGTCTCGCTTACTTCGACGGCGTTTAATAAGCTTTGTATGTATACACATACATACAACGGAAAGGGAGTATATCAAGCTGGCTTGATCGCGTTTTCTTAAAGGTTCACAGCTGACTGATTTATATCTCGTGTAAATCGGAGTTCAAATGGTTACTCGCAGGTTAATCAATCGCACCGCGACGAATGATTCAAGGAGCTGGGGGAATCCGATTCGCGTCTTGCCAATCCCGACTTTATCTACTTGCGCCCAATGATACTCCCAATGAACGGTTGTATCAACTCCGACTATCCCTGTGGCAATGATAGTTGTTGTTCGAGAGAAACTCGATTGCCTCGGGGAGATACAAATATTCAGTATTGAAAACGTATAGATTTCCAAAAGGTGGAGGGGCTCTCGGTCCAAAAGGATCGATCATCCCCGTATTCACAACTGACGTCCGACAACAGAATAGCTCCACGCTACCGTCAGCCGGCACACGTCGTCGAACGGTAGCGCGCGTGTAACTCGTGTTGGAACAAAACCAAATTCCTCGAGCGGGGCGCGCGTGTATGATATATCGTACGGATGATTTCGTCCGCGGGCCACGGCGCAGTAACGTCAAACTTTTATCGGGAGCGGGCGAACGCAATATCTCCGGATCTCCTGTGCTCGGAATTCGAGTTGGGTTGAGCAACTCTTGCTCTCTCTCGTCTTCACACGGCCGAACATTACGCGTCCCCCGAGAGATAGAGAGGGAGAGAGAGAGAGAGAGCGAGCAGTGTGGGCCGCGCGCGTTAATCTGCTTATGCACGCTCTGACGCTGATCCGGACAAATCGGCGCGCGGTTACGCGGCACTTATGTACCTTGGCGCGCCTTATCTCGCGCATATATCACCGCCGCCCGAATGTGCGAGCTCGACGCATCGGCCCCCCCACACGCACGCACACGCGTATTCGGCCCCGGGAGCAGCAGCCGGGGCCAAGGGGTTGCGCGACGCGTCGCTCCTACGCACGTGGCTTTGTCTTTTTCAACCGCACTTGGCCACAGAGCCATCGACAGACCATACACCACGCACGCTTTTTCTTTTCTTTTCGCGCGTCTCGGTCAAGTCATCTTCTACGCCGGCTCCGTCGATTGAACGAATCGATTATTGCGCGTGGATAGGAATCTTGCGTGTAGCAGTTTTGGCGCGAGAGCTGATATTTTTCCATCTTCACCAAGGACGAGACGCTCGTAACTCGTGCAAATGTGGGTCAGGGATTCCATACCGAGACTCTGCGACTCTATGAATTTCTCACCGTCGATTTTAACTGTAAGGCAGTTGCACCATATACGTCTCGTACGCGGGGCGAAATTATATGGTAAAAATATTGTTTTTTTCCCTTTAGTAACTCAGAAACGGAGGGCCATTCTGACACTTTTAATTAAGGAACATTTGGGAAAAATCACACACAGTAATGATAGTCATGTATACTACTATTTTTGTAATTTCTTCAAAATATTAGTTAAAAGTGTCATAATGGCTCCTGCACAACTTGTCATTTTTGCTATTCAATTTTCCCCCGTGAATGTGTTACAGAGAATTGATCTCGGGTATAGGTATACTAGTGAATTTTTGAAATTCTCCGGGAGGCTCGAATTTTCAATGAATTTAAAACCTGAACAATTTATAGAAAAAAGATTGCTACCGATGAAATCTCTTGCCGATATTTTCATGCCGATGATTTTGGCATTGAGTTCAAGACAAGTAAAATTTATCTCGGGAGAGATTCGCTAAAAATTTCGCACATTCGCATGCATATGTGTATAAGGAAAATCTCCAAAAGTTTAAGCTCGAGAATTGTATTTTGCCAGGTGGAATAGATCGATGCCGTATTATAAATGATTTAGATTGAAGATTGATATACATATATATACGAGTACGGAAAAGGGCGAATGGATGGTGGCGGTGAAGCTAATTCCAAAGTGTTTTATCCGGAAACATTTTTTTCTTCTGCTTTCATTCTTTATAGAACCTGACTTTTCCATCGGTATCATTGCTCCAACCACGTTGATTTATTCGCTACTTAAGGTGGAAATTCTATGGCTAGCGGACTCAAATGAGTGTTCAAATTTTGGTCGATTAAAATCATTATTATTCACTTAGAGACCCCTTACTAAAATATTATTATGATTTTTCGTCATGGTCGAATCTTGTTTGAGAATAAATATTAAAAAATCTAAAGATTCACCCGTTACTACTTTGACTAGTCTTTTCTGGCAGTGGGCTAGCGGACATAAACACAGCAACGCTGTAACAAACTGTTGCAGTTAACCTCTACTCATTTTCTCGACTGTGCTCCTTATACGTTACCGATATCTTTACATGTTGGTCAGTTGAGCGCGGTACACAGTGTTGCTAGATTTTCTTCAGCGTTAGGTGCCGTACCTATGCGGGGCCCTACTTGGGGTATCAGAATTATTTTTCAAAATTCTCCCAATTCTATTGTTTTAAAGTCAATCAATTTTATCCTAGAACACTTTTGGATGCTAAGAAAGGAAAAATAAATTGTAACTAAGTCACGATCTGCACATAAACAATTGTTAATTTCATCAAAATTCATTTTTTTCAATTTCACGATCTTAAATCGATGGCGACATACCATTTTTGCGAGCATACTATAATCTACTTACGAATACCTATTAGTTAGAATTTTTTCAAATTTTTCCACACAACATATTTAGTTGAGAAGCGATTAATCGATTCTCGCCATAAGAGCCTATGTAAAAAACGTCATTTTTGTTATAGCGCTCATATGGAAATGATCATATTGAATCATGATTTTCTTTGTTGCAATTGAAAGTTGGTTGTGCTAGGTACATTCTGTGAAAGTTTCAACTCATTCTATAATTTTAAACGAACTCGCTGAAGCCACCTTAAGTGCACAACAACATGAAGGGCACTCTCGTTAGCAGGGTAAAAATTCTATTATAACAGATTATAATGAGTCCGGATTCATATACATATATATTTCACCGGTAACGGGTTCAAAAAATTTCCAAGTTTTTTCCCATATGTTTTCTTTCAAGGCCTTAAGTCATTAGATCATCCAATTTTAACAGAAAATGCGTGAGCTTCATACAGGTTACATTAGTCCCATGCTGAAGTTCACGACTTTGAATGAAAATAACTTTTTCAGAAGCATGGCTATGGCTATTTATTTTGATTCCATTTGAAATAGTCAATTTCAGACTATTACGTATTTCAAAATGAGCAAGAGTTTGAGTTAGGAAGGGTTATGGAATTTCCACCTTCAATTTATTTTGTGTGTTCTAAAATCCAATCAACGTATTCTGTAACTCAAGTGTAGACACCAGGAAATTTGGTACTACCGCAACCACCATCCCCCTTGAAAGACCATGATACTAATCCTACAAGTTTGTTATCAACAGTTAAAGGACCACCAGAATCTCCCTGAAAGTATAAAAAATATGAAATTAGACTCTTTTCCAACTCGGAAATTATCATGGATCTAGTTGGTTGGAAAGTGCATCGCTTTGCCATTATGGTAAGAGAAGAGAAGAAAAGTTACATTGAACTATATAACTATAATAAATTCATCGCGATGTGTTTTATGATAAATATTATACACCTACTCCATTTTATTATTCACGTATATATGTGTTAGATTATAATACACAGTAGTATAACCAACATTATAACGATGAAAAAAAAAACAACTAATTATGTTGCGGCGTCATCGAGTGGACGCGCTTTTTCGTAAATTAATACAAAAAAGCTATTGCCGTAAATATGAAATGTATTTCTATCGTGATTGTAATTATCGATATTTGAATTCTGAATTAATGAATGAATTGGATAAGGTGCAAAATGAATGGTATGAGTATAAGTGAATACTCTGATTTTATTCTCTAGACCTTTCAGTTCGAGGACTGATTACAGAATGATCAGCTCCGTGGCTTCTCAGCATCTTGATCGCCGCCAAACCACCTCCAACTTACTCTGCGAGAGGAGTGTGGGATTCGTAGAAGTTATAATCTTATCTTAATAATAATAAAAACTATGCGAGTAAAAAGAGAACTCCGCTAAGTGATCGCAAGTTAAAACATTAGTCGATATTCGATACATTTTTTGGCGGTGCGCGAGAAATATAATCGGGCGTGAAAATATCCGGCGCCTCACGCGCTATCGCCTGAAACTCGCCTTTCATCAATACAAACATGCGATACAAAAGAATTATTCATTGTAGATTTCTACATGCTCGCCCCCTTGAGAGAGTAGCGAACAATAATATATACATTTGTTTAAGTTACATTGGAATCGTTGTCAATAGGTAAAATCGCTATTTTAGAAGCAGGTCGTTTTTTCAAACCATCTTTAGTGCGTACAGTGACCGTTCGTACAATGTTATCGTCGCCCGGATGGAGTAATTCGATTCTCCCTAAATTCCATTGATAATTCAAAGCGTTTTCATCATTTTGCATCAATACTAACATTCCTATTTTTAAATTCGGTACATTCATGCTTCGCTTGTTACGATAATTCAATTCAGTAAGATATTCCTTATGCCATCGCTTCCAAAATTCTTGTTTGATTTTACTGAGATTTTCTAACGCATTCAATCTGTTTGAAGGAATTGCAGAATATTTTCGCTCTGGCAAACTTTTAAATGAATCACCTATGATAAAATCGCCAGGACAAAGTGCTTTATAGTCGTTTACGTCATTAGACATTGGCGTCAATGGTCTCGAATTCAATATCGCTTCTATTTCAATGGCTATGGTATTTAACTCGGAATAAGTAAATCGTTTATCATGTGCTACTCTGTAAAAATGATGTTTAAATTGCTTCACGGTAATTTCCCACAATCCACCAAAATTTGGAGCTCGAGGTGGATTGAAATGCCATTCAATCTCATGTTCGAGAGCGAAAGAATTTCTCGCTTTTTCGAGTTCGTCGCTGCGCAATAGTGCACCTAATTCTCGCATTTTTGAGTGTGCTCCGCGAAAGCAAGTGCCATTATCCGAATAAATTTTACTTGGCAATCCGCGCCTTGAGATAAATCGTCTGAATATGCTTAAAAATTGATCAGAAGAAAGGTCCTCAGCCACTTCGATATGTACGGCTTTGGTAGTAAAACAAACAAATATAGCGACATAACATTTTATGAATAATTTGTTCCTGTATTTCTTTTCTTTGATCAAAAAAGGACCACAATAATCTACTCCAACTATATTAAATGGTCTAAATTCTCTGACATCAAGTTTCGCATTAGGAAGATCACCCATTTTATATGTGACTGCTTTAGGATTGGCTCCAAAACAGACTCGACATCGATTAATTTTCCGACGTATTTGACTACGTCCGTGGATAACCCAAAATTTATCTCGCATTGCGTAAAATGTATTTTGAACACCGGTGTGATAATTATCCCAATGGAAATGATTAATTATGAAATCGGTTACGTGATTATTAGGCGGAAGTATGATAGGGTGTCGTTTCGAATAAGAGATGTTGGCCTTGCGAAGTCTGACACCTACCCTCAAAATTCCATTATTGTCAAGAAAGGGATCTAAAGGAGTTAATCTGTTGTTTTCTTTCAGGTTTTTATGATTTTGAATAATGTGCAATTCATCTACAAAATACTCTGCTTGGAGTGTTCGAAGAATTGCATTTTCGGATCTACGTAATTCATCAATATTAAATGGACCCTTATTTCGATATTTTTTGATGAAACGAAAACATGTTGCAATTATACGTTTCAATTTTTTAAAGCTAGAGCAATTTTCAAATACTTTGAAAAGATACTGATTAGCGGGCTCGTTTGAAAGTGCTTTCTTATCGTGTTTTTGTAGTACGAGGCAATGTGTTGCGAGGCACTGAGCCTTTCTCATCTCGGGTAAATCAACCAAACCCGGAATATTAGATTTCGGCCAATGTTTTTCGGGACCTTGAAGCCATGTTGGCCCACGTAACCATAGCCGATTCTCAAGAAAATAATTAGGCATTTGGCCCCGTGATAAACCGTCGGCTGGATTGTCGTGTGAGCGAACATGACGCCAATCATTAACCTCTGTTGATCTTTGAATTTCTGAGACGCGATTTGCAACAAAAGTTTGTAAAAGACTGGGCACAGTTTTTATCCAATTTAAAGTAATGCTCGAATCTGACCAAAAATATGATTTATTGAACTTTATTTTCATCGCATTGGAAACTTGCTGAAATAATTCTACGAGCAATGTTGCGCCGCATAATTCCAATCGCGGCAAACTACGCTGCTTTATCGGTGCGACTCGTGACTTAGAGCATAATAGAATTACGTCATATGTACTACTCGCATTTTTGGACCTTATGTATATACATGCGCCGTATCCCGTTTCACTCGCATCACAAAAGCCGTGTAGTTGTATATCTGAAGAATGAAGAGCGATTACCCGTCGATCGAACGTTATGCTATTGATGGAATTTAACTGGATACAAAAATTAGACCAAGAGTAGTGAATGTGGCTTGGAACTGACTCATCCCATTCGATTTTTTCTTTCCAAATTTCCTGCATGATCTTTTTGGCATATAAAACTATTGGCCCTAACAGCCCTAAAGGATCGAATATTTTTGCTATGCTGGACAAAATAGATCGTTTCGTTATTTTTTCATTTACCGATATATCTTTGATCTTATAGACAAATAAATCAGATGTTGCTCTGTAAAAAATGCCTAATGTTTTTACCGAACTATTTTCATCGAGATTAAAATTTACATCGAGATCGCTTTTCTCGATTCCTTCGAGTATAGTTGCGTCGTTAGAGGCCCATTGCCGCATTTTTAAGCCTGCCGTACTTAATAAATTTATCATCTGATGACAAATTTCGCGACCTTCGCGTTTCGAATCTGTTCCAGTGAGCATGTTGTCTACATAAAAATCGTTTTTCAATACTCGAGAAGCTAAGGGAAACTCATTTTTTCCTTCTTCCGCGAGCTGATGTAAGCAACGTATCGCAAGAAAAGATGCAGACGAAACGCCGAAAGTTACCGTATTGAGAACAAACTCGCGGATCGCTCCATTTTCGAACCATAGAATTTTTTGATATATTCTATCCTCTTTTCGCACGAGGAATTGTCGGTACATTTTCTCTATATCGGCAAAAATTACGAATATGTGAATTCTCAAGCGTATTAAAAGCGTAAATAAATCATCTTGAATTACCGGACCAACAAGTAAATGTTTGTTTAAAGAAACACCCGCAGACGCATCGAATACGACTCGATACTGCGTAGTGGCGCTATCAGGTTTTAAAACAGCGTGGTGAGGAAGATAAAATCCGTCCAAACTAGGATTTTCAAGTAGCGTCATATGCTTGAGTTTTAAATACTCATTCATGACTTTACAATACTGACGTTCAAATTCAGGATTGCGTTTGAATTTACGTTGTAGATACGTTAATCTTTGTAAAGCAATTTTTCTAGAATTTCCAAAGTTTTTCATTTCATGTTTAAAAGGCAAAGAAACTACAAATCTTCCCTTTTCGTCTCGAACCGTGTGAGATTTGAAGTGCTCTTCACACTTGAGTTCATCGGGTGACCATTTCGGCTTATCGTTATAAGTGTCCTGTTCATTCCAAAATCTTTCCATGTCAAAAGCTAAATTTGTTAGCATACACCGCGACGATTCTGCAGTATTTATAGATTGCATACTCCCACCAACTATCCATCCTAATCTCGTTTTTTGTAATATTAAATTGTCAGAATGCGACAATCTAATTTGACCGGAGCTAAAAAGCGATAAAGTGGGCCCGGCGCCTATTAACAAATCGATTGGGGAAGGTGTATCAAATTTAGGATCAGCCAATTTAATGTTAGCTGGAATTTGAATTTCGTTTCTAGGAATTGAATTATTTGGGACCAAATCTGAAATTTGTGGTATTACAAAAAAAGTCAGAGTCTTCTGGAAATTTGAATATGTCGATTTAAAAGTTAGTTGCGTAAAATATTTAGAAGTAGTATTTAAACTATTCATAGCTCCAATAGTTAGTATGCACGATTTCAATGGTAAATGAAGTTTTTTAACTAAGTTTTCAGTGACAAAATTAGCAGTTGAACAAGTGTCTAATAACATTCGGCATCGAACGTGCTGCCCTGATAGATTAAAAGCAAATACGACAGCACTTGTTATCAGGTCAAATGTTTTAGAATGCATCATGGTAGAAAGGCAGTAATCGAATTCTCGCAGTTCATATATACATATGGTATCATTTGATTTATTCTCGGATGATTTTTCATCCTTGGAAGCTTTCGGAAAATGTAACAAGGTATTATGTTTTTTACTACAAATTTTACAACCACCAAAATGGCATTCAGTGCCCTTGTGATTTCTGAGGCAATTATTGCATAATTTTTTTTATGTGCATGACCTTGTTCGTTTCTAGCAGACGTATCTTTTCGTTTAGATTTTGCCGCACACAATGAAGATCGGTATAAAAACGCAGTCATTTGATCAAGAGTCGGAAATTCATCGAGAGCAAGAGTTTTGTTCCATTTATTAAGCGTATCTTCGCTTAATCTTTCAGTGATTATTTGCATGACTACTTCAGAACTAATAACTATGCCCAATGTGGCTAAAGATTCTACGTATTGATTTGCTTTGTCAGCCATGAATTCAAGACTCTTGCTATCTTTATCATCTTGTTTCGGCAAATTAAGCAATAAGGATATGTGGTGCGCCACGAGTATGCGCTTATTTTCATACGCTCGCGTTAACAATCCCCATGCGCGCGCGTAATTCTCTTGCGCGAGCGGTAAGACTCGAATTTTGTCAAACGCTTCTTTACGCAAACTTTGTCTCAAAAAGTGTAGTTTTTCAATATCATCCAATTCAGGATTGCGATGCACCATGCTTTCGAAACAATTTTTGAAACTCATCCAATCTTCGACATTGCCATAAAATCTCGGGATTTCGGGTGAAGGCAATTTTAACTTTTGTTTGTTAATAGTCAATGAATTTGCTGAAACTATATCAGATTGATGCTCAGAAGTCCTATCGGAATTAGTTTGTGCAACTTGATGTTGCATCATTACATTATTAATTAATTGTTGAGCACGACCTGTGACTTTATAATATTGAGTTATAATAGCAAATCTTTCTTTCTTACTCTCTTCAGACAGATCTAAAGTATCTAACTCGTCATAAAAAGTATCAAAGTTTTCAAACAACTCGTTTGTTCGTTGTAAACGCATTTGTACTTCGGCAAATTGAGTATTTTCACCGATCTCGTTCAAAAATGAATCGAATTCTACTAGGTGACCTTTGCGCGCTTCACGTCTTGTTTTTAATATCATTAATTGATCATCTGCCATTTTGAAATAGAAGCACTGATGTCGTTATGCGCTGAATTATATCGCTTCACGCACTTATAAATAGGTGATTCACAAAAGTGTATTTACCAGTTTTTTTTTTCTTTCGAATCGTCGAATCGCAAGTGAAGATTGATGAAGCCAGTAGAAGGTTGTAGTTGTTGGTCGAACGGCTGGATCGAATAATCGAATGGTTGAGGCATGAATCGAATAGTTGGTGATATCGAATTTTTCTCGTTGACGAATTGCCTCTCGAATGCGTGATCACGTGATTTTTCCAAGTGTCGTTCGAATTACGACATGGAATCGAATATGCCGCTCTCTGCAAGGATGAAGTCGGCTCGAATATTCTAAACTGAAGTTTAGAGACGAATATGCCAATCTCCAAATGTATGAAGTGGGCTCGAATATTCTAAACAGAAATTTAGAAACGGATGAGAACGAGTAGAAGCTGTACAGCTTTTTCGAATAATGCGTTTTATATCACCAACTCACTTTCGTGTACGAATAACTGCTTCACTTCACTGCTTTGAATATATACGAATTTGGATCGTTATTTGGCTCGAAGGACCATGTTGCGGCGTCATCGAGTGGACGCGCTTTTTCGTAAATTAATACAAAAAAGCTATTGCCGTAAATATGAAATGTATTTCTATCGTGATTGTAATTATCGATATTTGAATTCTGAATTAATGAATGAATTGGATAAGGTGCAAAATGAATGGTATGAGTATAAGTGAATACTCTGATTTTATTCTCTAGACCTTTCAGTTTGAGGACTGATTACAGAATGATCAGCGCCGTGGCTTCTCAGCATCTTGATCGCCGCCAAACCACCTCCAACTTACTCTGCGAGAGGAGTGTGGGATTCGTAGAAGTTATAATCTTATCTTAATAATAATAAAAACTATGCGAGTAAAAAGAGAACTCCGCTAAGTGATCGCAAGTTAAAACATTAGTCGATATTCGATACATTTTTTGGCGGTGCGCGAGAAATATAATCGGGCGTGAAAATATCCGGCGCCTCACGCGCTATCGCCTGAAACTCGCCTTTCATCAATACAAACATGCGATACAAAAGAATTACTCATTGTAGATTTCTACAAATTAAAAGTTAACATTCTGTAAACGGGTGCTACTTTGGGCACTTGTCATATCTTAAAGTTTGCCACAATCATCAGAATATTGCAAATCGTGTTGCATGCGTATGCTCAAAAGTTAAGCTTTCGCCCAGACTTTGAACAAAGTTAAACAAATTATTAATATGCAAGATTTTCTAGTTGTAAACTATATTCAATCAGCGAACAGAACATTCAATTAAAACATTCAGTTTCATGATGTTATCAGTTCCATTTCATAACTAACAATAGTATGAACAGACTATTGCAAGCTGAATATGAAATTGAGGTTTACTGCAAGGTATTGTAAATTTTTTTGACTTGATACTCTTAGAATATCACGAAAATATCAGCCACAATATTATTTAAGAGGTTTATAAGTCCAAAATAATCCCCGTTCACGGTATCTCTCACTTATGTTAAGAAATATATAAGTTATTATTTTTCTTTGTTATAGTTTATGTTCTGATAAAAACAAGACTCACGGTACATTCACCCCTTCTGTCATTTTTATTCATGGCACAAATATTGGTAGGATAGATCGCGTAGCCTACGTGTCGATTGATTGCAACACACTTTTCTTGATCAGTGATAAATGTACTAGCTTATCGTCGAAAATTTATTTGAAATTTGTATGTGAGTGTGTGTGTGTGTGCGTGTGTGTGTAATTATTTTGAAATTGGCAATATGTGTTTTAGTCAAGACAAATGCACGTGGATGTTTTCATAGATTCCCGTCTGATATAGTAGCCTTTACGCAGCGCTTATGAATCATATGTGAGCAGGTCAAGTCACATGACATAAAGTAACTGCAGCCAATGCGCCATCCCCGAAGGGTTTTTCGTAAATTTGATTATGATAAACTTGGACTTTTTGAATTCTGCAAAAGGCATCTTGAAGGCTAGCTCAATACCTATCCGAAATCATCTCGGCCATTCAATCATAGTTATTACTCGGCCATTTTAACCTATCATAAATTTCAGTTTAAAAAAAAAGCAAATGGGCCAGATTGGCTATACGTGCAGTCAACTAGGCACGATTTCATAATCACTGGTTACAGCCTTTATATGCCTACAGGGACGATTAAAATACCATTGGAATAAAGTCTCAATCATGTTCCCATTGATATTTACACAAAACTTTTGACATTAAACTCAAAAATACATATCTAAATCATCGTAACATGTCTAGAAAAACTTGGCATTTATTTTTAAATATCCAACCTTTTTGCTTAGTCTTTCAGTTCATAATCACATATTGAGATTAATTAAATCACTCGAAATGACGCTCTAGCGTTATGAAATGACACTATCGCAACGGAGTACACAATCACCCATTTTGCATCTACAAAACTACCACGCGATACGTCATGTTTTATGCTAGGGATGAAAAATAGTACGAGCAACTCGCACGGTATAGTTGCCGATAGCATACTTGGACGACATGTAGCCCGCGCCCGCGTGTGCAATTGGTAACTTTCCGCGCTCATTACACAATGTACATCGTGACGAAAAATACTGTTCGATACTAGGACAAACGATGATTCTAGACTCGTGCTATTACAAGTCTCGCTTCACTTGAGCCGAAACCCAGTATACCAGCTGGCGTTGCATACTTATATTGTCGCATGATAAAACTCACCCATCGTCTACATTATAACAACGTCAATTAACATATAAGAAAAAGATTTGTTCGACACTTACAGCCTGAGTGTCACCCCATCCAGATACTACCACTATCTGCTTTGATATTAGCATGATGTTTTGGAAGAGCCACTGGTTGAACGATGTCAGAGAATTCAAATGGTGTCGAAACCTAAATATTCAATTTTTCAAAAATATAGTATTATAAGTACACTGAGAAAAAAAAATCAGTTGAAACAAAAGCCATTCGCCAATAAATATGCACAATGATTTTTTTCCTTCAATTCAATGGACGTGGCAGTTAACTTGACGATCATAAAGTGTTGATACAACCATTGAACGTATTCAAGACTGAAAGGAAAAATGTTGAATATATATATATATATATATATATATATATATATATATATATATATATATATATATATATATATATATATATATATATATATATATGCCGCCCTTAGACTCGGTGAGGTGATTTCTGGTGATTTCTCGAATCACCAGAAATTCAAAGAAGCGCCTATTTACATACATTGGTTATTATTATTATTTATCTTGATATTATTTCGCTCTCGCACATACAACGCAGTCGCAATACTGACATGAGACACATCGCAGATACATGTACATATATGGGCAATTCTCTGTGGGATCGAACATGAAAAAATTTGATTTGGCTCAAAATTTTTTTGTAAGTTCTAGGGCATCAAGCCGATTTCCCAGAATTTTTTTAGATTTTTTCGAGCACTTTAACCCCCTTTAATAAATAGGCAAAGTTGCTGATTTTGCTGTTTTTGCATTTTCAGAGGCATTTTCAACCTTAATTTACACCCTGAAAATGACCTCTGAAGCAAAAAATGAATGGGACACTTTTTTCTGCAAATTGCCTAGATTTTATAGAAAAATTATCTCCAAGGTCATTGGAGCACATTAAGTACTCCACATTACCAATTGGAGCCTCTATTTTTGAACCCTGGGAGTTCGCTCGTCAAGCCCCACACCACATGGGTACTAAAAGTTGTCCCAACTCATACCACATACAGCCTATATAGTGAAAAAATGGGCCTGGACTCTGGAAGCTCCCAAAAAATTAATATATTAACTAAAATAGGGGTAAAAACAGGCTAAAATGACAATTCAAGGGGAGCCTTGTACCGCCAACACTTCCAATTTTTGCAAACACTTGTCTGTGGTATTATTACAATTATCCACTGTAAAAACTCACATTCTATCATACTAATACATATCCTGAGTTGTCAATATCATATTTATATAGATCAAGCATTACTATACTACTTGACGCCACCTAACTTTCAGTAGTTACATGTATTGATGGTCAATATATTGGCACTATTGTGTTAAAATGTACAAGAAACTACTAATAAAGTACATTGTCATGAATTGCATTCACTCGATAAGAAAGATTAATCCAGAAAGTTAATTGTAAGCTGTGCATTACACGTACACCTTATAACACACTAGGCAGTGCATAGATATCATATGATTTTTTTAATATCAACAAGAAAATGTTGAAGTTCACTAAACATGGGTAATATTCATGAATGTGGGACTCATGAAATCCACTCATATTGTATAAACTGCATAGCTAAGGTCCAAGCAGCTATCGCCGGATGGGCTCAAACTACAACCTCAAGTTATTTACTCATGGAATTAGCTAATGTGAATCAATCCACTTGAGAGTATGATCACTAAATGCGCAATTTGATAAGAAATTCAAATATATATAGTTTGCCTGTCCAGAAATGAGTTTGGAGCTTCCAAAGTAGCTTTGCATGTCTAAAAGTCTATAGTCGGTAACCTAACCTTTGCCATACATGGGTCATATATATCTCCAGTATTGGGATCTGACCACGTACTAGTGGCGCCAAAATTCCCAAGTAAATTACTCCTGGTGGTCGATTTTGGAGGCTGTGAGAGGGGGCTCGGAGAGGCTTTTTTCGTATATATAGATATAGCTTAGAATGTAATTGACATTAAACCAGCAGGTGGTGCTACTAGTACGTGGTCAGATCCCAATAGGCAAGTATAACGTTCACAAAGTGGTTTATAAAGTCATTTAACCACAGGCAAACTATATATATTTGAATTCCTTATCAAATTGCGCATCTAGTGAACATACTTTCAAGTGGATTGATTCATATTATCTATTTTCATGAGTAAATAACTTGAGGTTGTAGTTTGAGCCAATCCGGCGATAGCTGCTTGGACCTTAGCTATGCAGTTTATACAATATGAGTCGATTTCATGAGTCCCACATTCATGAATATTACCCATGTTTAGTGAACTTCAACATTTTTTTGTTGATATTAAAAAAATCATATGATATCTATGCATTGCCTAGTGTGTTATAAGGTGTACGTGTAATGCACAGCTTACAATTAACTTTCTGGATTAATCTTTCTTATCGAGTGAATGCAATTCATGACAATGTACTTTATTAGTAGTTTCTTGTACATTTTAACACAATAGAGCCAATATATTGACCATCAATACATGTAACTACAGAAAGTTAGGTGGCGTCAAGTAGAATAGTAATGCTTGATCTATATAAATATGATATTGACAACTCAGGATATGTATTAGTATGATAGAATGTGAGTTTTTACAGTGGATAATTGTAATAATACCACAGACAAGTGTTTGCAAAAATTGGAAGTGTTGGCGGTACAAGGCTCCCCTTGAATTGTCATTTTAGCCTGTTTTTACCCCTATTTTAGTTAATATATTAATTTTTTGGGAGCTTCCAGAGTCCAGGCCCATTTTTTCACTATATAGGCTGTATGTGGTATGAGTTGGGACAACTTTTAGTACCCATATGGTGTGGGGCTTGACGAGCGAACTCCCAGGGTTCAAAAATAGAGGCTCCAATTGGTAATGTGGAGTACTTAATGTGCTCCAATGACCTTGGAGATAATTTTTCTATGAAATTCAGGCAATTTGCAGAAAAAAGTGTCCCATTCATTTTTTGTCTCAGAGGTCATTTTCAGGGTGTAAATTAAGGTTGAAAATGCCTCTGAAAATGCAAAAACAGCAAAATCAGCAACTTTGCCTATTTATTAAAGGGGGTTAAAGTGCTCGAAAAAATCTAAAAAAATTCTGGGAAATCGGCTTGATGCCCTAGAACTTACAAAAAAATTTTGAGCCAAATCAAATTTTTTCATGTTCGATCCCACAGAGAATTGCCCATATACACCTATAATGTTCGCATACGCATGTTGAGGGCCATATACTTAATCGGCCTTGTATACAAACCGTCCTCGTTTCCCGTCACTTGCGAGAAAGACGCGAACCCTGGAACCCTGGAACGATCAACCCGCGAATACGTTGATCGTTCCAACGAATACGTTGTCATTTTAACCAAAAAAATCAATTGTTACAATTGATCCTCACCTATTCAATCAAAGTAACTCGCTTCAGTCAATTCAACATACATAAATACTTTGGATTAACTAAATACTCATTAGTCCAACTGATACTTCTTTGTTTCAATATCATTTTCTGTTAAATCAATGGCACCGCGGCAGTTGTGCGTATTCATCACTGAGAGAAATGGGGAGCACTGGCAACTCCGCAAGGGGAGCACTTTCTGCTCCCCAAGCGGAGCACTTGACTGGGGAGCAGTTGTTACTCCCCGGCGGGGAGCACCTAGTTTTCTTTGTACCGAGAAGCACTGCCCGCACGACCTGCTTGGGTTCGTTCAGAGAGTGCGCTCCTGGTATTTTCTCTTGGACGAGCTGACCCTGGACCCGAACGGTGTCCAGGTAGTCAGGGTACCCGATAACGGTGTTCTAAGGGTGCGCTCCGGGTATTTTTGGTTGGAGAAGCTGACCCTGGACCCGAACGATGTCCAGGTAGTCGGGGTACCCAATGGCGCTGTTCCAATGGTGCGCTCCAGGTATTTTTATTCCAAGAAGATGACCCTGGACTCGAACGATGTCCAGGTAGTTAGGGTGGCCGATGAGGGTGTTCCAAGGGTGCGCTCCAGGTATTTTTCGTTGGAGAAGATGACCCTGGACCCGAACGGTGTCCAGGTAGTCAGGGTACCCGTTGACGGTGATCCAAAGGCCAACTCCGGCTACTTTTGCTTGGGGAATCTGACCCGAACTACCTGGACATCATTTGGGCCCAGGATCAGCTTCCAAAAAAAAATACCAGGAGAGCACCCGTGGAACACCGTCATCGGGTACTCTGACTACCTGGACATCGTTCGGGTCCAGGGTGAGCTTCCCCAAGCAAAAATACCTGGAGCGCACTCTTAGAACACCGTCATCGGGTACCCTAACTACCTGGACATCGTTCGGGTCAAGGGTGAGCTTCCCCAAGCAAAAATCCCAGGAGCGTATCCCTGGAACACCGTCATCGGGTACCCTAACTACCTGGACATCGTTCGGGTCCAGGGTGAGCTTCCCCAAGCAAAAATACCTGGAGCGCACCCTCGGAACACCGTCATCGGCCACCCTGACCACCTGGACATCCAGGGTCAGATACTACAACCAAAAATACCAGGAGAGCACCCGTGGAACACCGTCATCGGGTACCCTGACTACCTCGACTCCGTTCGAGTCCAGGGTCAGCTCGTCCAAGAGAAAATACGAGGAGCGCACCCTCGTGATACATATGTTTTTTTTCAATATCACAGTTTTGTTTATCTCTTTTTCTATCTCGCCATAACCATAAAATATAACTGTCATACACGCGCGGTGCGGTGAAGACCGCTCCGTCTACTTCCCTGACGGAGCAAATTTTGCTCCCCGGCAACGAGAGTCTATTTGCTCCCCGTTGGAGAGCAGCCACTGCTCCCCATTTCTCTCAGTGATTGGCAGTGGCAGTTGTTTTGACTGACTTTTTTTCTCAGTGTATATATTTGCTTGTTGTGCACGTGGAGAAGCTTATAAAAATTACCTTGATCAAAGCAATATCATCTTTTTCGGAAGACATGAATTTTTCGTGCGGAATTAGTTTTTCGCCTTTATGGGATTTATAAGGTTCTCTCAGATCAACTGTACCTACGACGACTTTGAATCGTCCTTCTTCATTTCTAAAAATAAATTGAAAATCAATAATCATATTAATGGGTAAATGTATTTTAGTATCTTAATGAAAGCATATGCGATTCCATAGAAAGAAAATAATAGCGAAACGCTGGGAAAATGCCTTGATGATACATTCATCAAAATACGTGAATTATGTATTTTTTTAGGAAAAAGTATCGAAAATAAAATTCAACGATTAAACGAACTTACCAAGGGAAGTTCAATCGGAATTGTATGAAGAGCCTCTTTCGAAGAGATCACAACGTAGTGCCCCCACTCCATGCCGATGATGCCACAGGTTCTAAGCTAACCTGAAAGAAAATATATATATATATATACCGCGCGACGCCGTGCCCGCAGCGCCCTCGCTGTCCACCACCGCTTCTCGCGCGCCATTTTTCCTCATTATTCAAAGCTTCATACAATTCCGATTGAACTTCCCTTGGTAAGTTCGTTTAATCGTTGAATTGTATTTCGAGCCTCTTCCCTCGAGATCACAACGTAGATGTTCAAAGAATACCGTCACAGCAATTCTAGTATTTTATTCAATGCCAAATCAATTTTTTTTTTTTTATTATTATTTATTCAATGTAACTACATTATAAATTCAGGATACTCCTGGCGAAAGCGTTTGGGTCTTCTACAATTTTTAAATCATAGCATTTAGTAAAGGTCGTTGAATCCTTTGTCCAACCCGCGGTGAGTCTAATCGTATCTATGCTGACCCCCGCTCTTTTCGCTGCAGATGTCGATGCGTGACGCGTACTATACGCCGAGAATATTGTGGTGTTGATGCCACTATTTTCCAACACCCGCTTGATCCATTTACTCAAGGTCTGAGTGCCTACTTTTTTGAATGGTTTTTTGACGGATATAAACAAACTGTCAGTATTTTCTCTTATGTCTTTCGTTCTATCAATGTATACTTCCAAGGCACGAGCCGGACATATGTTTTCGTTTTCATAGAAAGGTAACTTTAACAATGGTTGGTTTCTTCCAGCTTTTGATGTTTTGATCGCTTTTGTAATCTTTATTTCTATCCTGTCTTCTCGTTTAATAATGTTTTTTAGAGAAATGAGCGACAGCGTTTGTATTCGATGTGCTGTAACCAGTACAAGCAAGGTAGCGGTCTTGTATGACAACTCTTCCAAGGAGATTCCTTGATTTGGACTCCACTTTGCGAGAAAACTATTTTCGGGTTCCACGTTGAATGATATTTGGGTAACGATGGTCATTCTTTCGAAGCGCCTTTACAGATTCTTTTTATTCCAGGATCTTGAGCGATTTCTGATCCAAGAATATAAGCCAATGCTGATCTATAGGAATTAATTGTTCCATTAGACGCTCCTTTTGTAATTTTTTCCGCCAAAAAATTTTGAATTTCTATGACGTTA
Source organism: Aphelinus atriplicis (assembly GCA_020882685.1). Taxonomy (NCBI): domain Eukaryota; kingdom Metazoa; phylum Arthropoda; class Insecta; order Hymenoptera; family Aphelinidae; genus Aphelinus; species Aphelinus atriplicis. The sequence goes on along the minus strand of CM037073.1, from coordinate 69,550,727 downwards.
ATTTTAAACGGATCAATTTTTTTGATTAAGCAAAATTTGATCCACTTTTCAAACAGGTACTCGTAGTGTTTCAGAGTAGATGAAGCCGTCAATGAGATCGCAAGATTAATAGTATCTCTGGACATTCCTCTACTTACGAAGGCTTTTTCGAAAATACTCCTGCCATCAAGGATAGTTGGCGCCCAAGTGGATTTTGTTCTCTATTGGAAGAACGTAAAAGGTTAATATCGGGTTCAAAAATTACAGGTTGAGAAACAAGCATATCCATGTATAGTGGATACCATGCTTGCGTACGCCAATTCGGTACAATAACGATTCCTCGAGAGCCTTCTTGTTTGATTTTAACTAAAACTTTCAGGATGATAGAAAATGGTGGAAAAGCGTAGAAGAAATAGTTTTTCCAATTAATTGTAAAAGCGTCCACTGTTATGGATCCAGGATCCCTTTTCCACGATACGTATAATTTGCATTTAGTGTTAGCCCTTGACGCAAATAAATCTATGTTTGGCTGTCCGAATATTTTGACTAAATTATTGTAAGCCTTCTGTGACAATTCGAATTCGGTTTCAGGTTCAAGGCGCCTTGACTCGTAGTCAGCGACCACGTTGTCTTTGGATCTTATATAAGATGCTACGAACCAAATTCTCCGCTTTTCACACCATTTCCATATACTCGAGGCGCCAGGTCCCTTTCCGTGGATTTTGAAGGTCCCCAAATAAAACTTGGTTTTTCCTACGTATTTTGACCTCCTAAACCCGATTTTTTTGGGTAGAAGTCGCCAAAGCCGCAGAGAAATTTGTTATTAACAAATTATTGTAATAAAAATTGATTAATGTTTATTTGCATTGAAAAAATTTTTTTTAGTTTCTATGGCTGATTCTGAATATAAAACCTTCTATAACATTTTTTCGTTAAATGAACCATTTCTGAGTAAAAAATTCTTGAATTTTGCAAAATTGTGATTCTTGCAATTTTTAGTCCTCAATAACAATAATAATTTTGAATATTTTTCAACGGGGTTTAGGCCAAAAGTAACCTTAGACATCATACTTCAAATATAGTGGCAAGTTCAACGACTCTCTTTTGTCGATTGGCCATTTTTTTAACATTTAACATGCGTCTATTTCGTACTACTACATACACGTTCTGCGGGGTCACATTTCGTCCCATTAAGGTCCCCGAATAAAACCTAGTTTTTCCTGTGTATTTCGACCTCCTAAAATCGATTTTTTAAGTTAGAGATCCCAAATACCACAGAGGAAATAGTTATTAACAAATTATTGCAAAATTATTTAATTAATGTCTATTTGCTTTGAAATTTTTTTTTAGATGCTCTGGCTGATTCTGAACAAAAAATGTTTCATGAAGTTTCCTCGTAAAATGCACCGTTTCTGAGAAAAAAATTTCTAAACTTTCCAATGACGGAAAAATTTTGCAGTTTTCAAGCCTTAATAACAATATTATTTTGCAATATTTTGGAACAGGTTTTGGGACGAAAAGTAACCTTAGGTATTCCACTTTAAATATAGAGATAAGCTTGGCAACGATTTCCAGTTAATAGGCCATTTTTCCAACAGTTATCATGCGTCTATTTTGTTCTCTCTTAATTGAGTAATTTTGCGATAATCTGTTAATAACTATTTCCTCTGCGGTATTTGGGACCTCTAACTTAAGAAATCGATTTTAGGAGGTCAAAATACACAGGAAAAACTAGGTTTTATTCGGGGACCTCAATGGGACGAAATGTGACCCTGTAGTACGTGTACGTAGTAGTACGAAATAGACGCATGTTAGATGTTATAAAAATGACCAATCGACAAAGGAGTGTCGTTAAACTTGCTCTATATTTGAAGTGTGATGTCTAAGGTTACTTTTGTCCTAAACGCCGTTGAAAAATATCCAAAATTATTATTGTTATTGAGGACTGAAAATTGCAAAAATCACAATTTTGCAAAATTCAAGAATTTTTTACTCAGAAACGGTTCCTTTGCGAAAAAATTTTATAGAAGGTTTTCTATTCAGAATCAACCATAGAAACTAAAAAAAATTTTTTCAATGCAAATAAATATTAATCAACTTTTATTACAATAATTTGTTAATAACAAATTTCTCTGCGACTTTTACCTAAAAAAATCGGGTTTAGGAGGTCAAAATACGTAGGAAAAACCAAGTTTCATTTGGGGACCTTCAAAATCCACGGAAAGGGACCTGGCGCCTAGAGTAATAGATCCTTCGCAACTTCGCATAGTTTTTTACTATGAGTTCCTCCCACTCGATTGACATACGAGATGGTCGTCGTATTGTCAATTCTAAGCAATATGTGACAATTTTCTGCGTTTCTGGCGAAACTCTTAAGGCCAAAAAACGCTGCTAAGATCTCTAATATATTTATGTGATATTCACGCTCTTTAGCATTCCAGTATCCATGTATAGATTCATTATTACAATGTGCACCCCAGCCTGATGTTGATGAATCCGAGAAAATTTCAAGGCTAAAAGACAGCTCCTGTACTGGTTTATTAATTATTATAATGTTTTGTTGCCAACATATTAGATCTTCAAAAATTTTTGAATTATATTTTATGTCAACGTCATAATTATTCTCATATTTCTCTAAGATTTTTATTTTTTTGTTCTAAATTTTTCACATAAACCCAGCCGTAAGCTGCTGCATTACAGCAGAACCCTAAGGTTCCAATAAGCGCTGCGAAGTCACGTATTTTACACTTATTGTACTTTAAATGTTTATTTAATAATGCTAGTACATTTAGTCTTTTTTCCCTTGGTAGTTCCAACAGATTTTTTTCCGAATTCAACATCAGACCAAGATATTTACAATACTTCGATGGAATCACATTGCTCTTTTTCCAATTTATAATAAACCCTAGCCTCTTCAATAAAGAAATAGTTTCCTTAAGATTCTCTAGGCATTTCAAATATGTTTTTCCAATAAGTAAAAAGTCACCAAGATAAATTACAGATAAAAATCCGGCTTTTCGCAAAATCTTAACTATAGGCCTCATCAATTTTGTAAAGATAAGAGGTGCGCAATTCAATCCGAATGGCAGCACTGTGAATTCAAATAATTCACCTTGAAACATGAACCTCAAATATTTTCTGTGTTTCTTATTAACTGAAATTAGATAATAGGCGTCTTCAAGGTCCACCGTGGCCATAAAGCAGTCTTGGTGTAATAATTTTACAGCTGTTCTATGATCTTCTAATTTGAAGTGATTCGGATTTATGAATTCGTTTAAATGTTTGAGATTTAAAATCATGCGATAAAGACCATCTGGTTTTTGACTTAGAAGGAGAGTATCAGGCCTTCGGGTCACCAATCTGGACCAAACTTTACAGATGTGTTTCCTAGCATCACTAGGAGTAACCGGTAAAGTTTGGAGACCTAACGCTGCCTCAGTCCAAAGATATGGACTGGTGATGCTTTTTAATATTAAGCTTTTACACCAATTCCTGACAAGGCGCATGATAATTACTCTCCATGGTTCCAATATGCTTCCAGCATAATGCGTAAAGCTTCTTGGCACTTGAACATACTTCATGGACATGTTCATGAGCTGAAAAAAATGTATACATATTAATATAATGCTTGACACGGTTCATAATACTATTATTATAACACTATATCATTGTATCATAGAAATTAGTCTTTTCAGAATAAACTATGCGAATGCAGTATTACTAAAGCATTTATCACATGATTTTATATGATAAAATGTGCTTGCATAGTAAAACTACTTTATTTTCACATTAGAAGCCGAGTCAAGACTACAATGATCCATGATTGAAGCTTCTGGTTGATGGCAATCACAAGCATTGACAGTACAATTCTTTATCTGTAATGATACTATGATTTTATGAAATAATCATCACATCACAGTACATTACAGATTCTTATTTGTATGATAACAAAAATGTGCCTACTCGTTAGCGCCAACTGACATGTTTGAACTCAAATGTTCATTTAAACCAGAACACTTGGCCACTGCACACAACATGAATATATGACTGGAGAAAACTATGAGCCAATGCAGCTCAGAAACAGGGATACATTTTTAACAACTACAATCAAAATTTACTCCAAGTCAAGAAAAAAACCTAACCATCATATAATAATCAAACTCACCTCAAAGCCGTATGGTCTAGTCGCATGCTATTTCACTTTTGCCAGCTTCTCTGCTACCAGCTACCTAGAAGTACACACAAAGAATCAACTTTCTACTTTTAAATCAAAACAATGTTAGTCTACTACTTGGAGATTTTGTACTTATCTAATTTGCTCTTTCTGCTGTTCCCTTGGCTCGTGGAATAACCTTTTGAGAAGAATAACCTTCTGAACTCTCAGCCTCCTCAATCACTTCTGTTTCTATTCCCTCAATGATAAATAGAATCATCTTGAATCAAGTAAACAATCCCTGACTCTCTTCACACAACACAACCTGCAGTCTACACTCTACAGCTGTATGCTGGGACAAGGTGGATTCACAACAGTGTTTTGATATAGTCCATCTAACGCCATCTAGTGACATCAAGACTGTTCCAAAAGGCACTAGAATTTGGAAATGATCCACAACTGTCCTATTATTCTAATAGAAGTCTGTGAAAATTGGAAAAAAAATTGATGGATCATCTTGTACATGTAATTTGCAGGAAGTATGATATTTTGAATCATACAAAGACTTGACTTTCAGCGGTATCATCAGAGTTAAAAGTTTGGAAGAATTACCCATATGGATGGTGAGTGAAAGAAATTACAACTTGTCAATTCCAATAAACGAAATCTATTTAATAATTCAATGTCTTCGGTAATTTTGAATTTATTTTCCTATTTTGTAATTTTAATGATATTAGTGTTTAGTTTTACACATATTTTTTTTCATACAAGTTATACCATCAGAGAATTTATACCAAAACTTACAGATGTTTACTATTATATTACATATTTACACCATGAACAAACTTATTTATACGTTTACATAATATTTATCACATTTCAGCTTGGGATGATGGTCATCATAGAAGCAGGCGAAACAGTAAAATTCTCGACACCAAGAACATCTAATGAAGCTGATAAATCTGCTGCAACTATAACAGGTTGTGCGTTTTTGAGGGAAGCAGACTTCTGAAACATTATTGAAAATATCCCTGTCTTCTATCAATCCCGATGAGAACCATGCATACTCCAACATGTTCCTGAAGATGGGGGCAGACAGTTGATTATGCAAAATCACATGAATCTTGATAGCATCTTCTCTAGTGTTGATTTGACGACTAGTTTCAAGTAAATATGTGGCATTTTGGAGCTTTTTGATGAACAACTTCATTTGACGATGAATGTAAACATCGAGTGGTTGGCAGTACATTGTACACCCAGCTGGAATATATTTCAGAGTACAAGTTGTTTCTCCTGTCGGCTTCTTGAAACAATCGAATAGTATATCATTTGTTTGTCCTTTCCAAAAATCCAATAGTAAGACGAAATTGCAGTCCCCGACGTGTGGTTTCGAAACTTGTTCAAGGTAAGTTGAAAATAATGAGCTGGATAATTTACCTGATTTAGAACAAATCAAGTGGATATTTTGAAATTTTTCTTGCAGTTCATCCATTTGAGCCTGAATTCTTGGGCCAAACCTGCCTGATGGCTCTTGTAAGCAAACCAATACTTTTAGCAAGAGCTTGCCTGCAGCAGTCACAGAGTATTGCACCGTGTAGGAATGAGTTATTTTGTTAATATCACCTATATAGGCTTCTATCGATTTTTCTCCAATGTGATTCAACAAACGTAATACAGGTGCTCTGTATTCGCAGCCTATTTGATCAGTATTGATGATCAATTTTCTATCAAAAGATGAAAAAACTACCCTGCACTCTGCTTTGAAAGTATCGGCATTTTTCTGGAGTTCATCGACTGACCTTTGTTCTGTTGGTTTGACATATCTCGTGATTTTTCTTTGGTGAATATGATGTTCCTCCTTGAAGCGGTTTACCCATGCTATTGAAGCCTGAAATCTGAAAGTTGGTTCACTTCGAAACTGTTGCGTAGATTGTAACGCCCACTCTTGAAGATTCCTCGTTGTTACTGGAATCTTGTCCCTGCGAGCTTCACAAAATCTATCATAAGTCCATTTCTTGATTGCAGTGAACTTATCATATTGTGAGCCACCCTTAACAATAATAGTTTTCCATCTACTCAATTCATCTATCCTAGTCAACTCTCTTCCTCCGTGGACTTGCAAAGTTGCCAATTTCCATTTTGGATGTTCTCGGTGGAGATTATAAATTTTTATTCTCTTATCCAGTGAAATATAATTCAATTCTGGCCTTTTCACTTCGAAATCATTATCACTTGAAGTAGGCTGGCTTTCTGATTCTGAAGATTCTGGAATAATAATATGGAATTATTATATTTATAGAATTTTCCATGTAACACCAACTCTTTGAATTGACTCGAAGAAAATAAATGTTTACCAGAATCAATATTTTGACTATCCATTGGCTCACTACCATCTTGCTGATTCAGATTTACCGGTTCATGTTCCGATTCAACAAAAATCTCATCACTGTTATATAGAAACTCATCGTCGATAGATTTCAGTTCGTCAATGTAAGCTGTTAATAAATCAGCCATTGTACCCCCAAGATAAATTGCTTCCTCTGAATGAGGCTTAGAGCATGGTGCTTTCTCAGCGATAAAACCTTTCGATTCTAAAACTTGCATACAAACTTGTAAGCTCGCACAAATGGTCTTGACGAACCAATCAGGATCATCATCCGATAGCACATTCCCACTAAAGCTAGGTTGCTTTGCCATTTGAATAAAATATAATAAATACTATAACGTAAGCTTATTATAAGAATTATTATTGATTGGATTTATGAAAATGATTAATTTGATTGATGAGAAATATGAAATTGATTGAATTGGTGAGATAATATTATGATAATATTATAATTGTATTCAAAAACTTATATACTATGAAAATCAAGAAAAATGAAAAAAATCGTTGTAAAGGTTATAAAATAATGTAGTTTATGAACTATACTTATATAAAAAAATCTCAAATGAATCGATCGATAATTATAAACTAGAATAGAAAATATGAAAAACTGAAATAAAAGAAAAATGATAAATAGACAGATTAACGTAACTTTTTTGAGAGCGACTATCTGCAAGGAAACACTGCAACTGATCTAATTTTTCATTCGAGCTTTACAACAAAACGTACAAAATTTGATGAGAATCGAAAGAGTCTCATCAGAAAACAATATAGATGGCGTTAGATGGACTATATCAAAACACTGTTGTGAATCCACCTTGTCCCAGCATACAGCTGTAGAGTGTAGACTGCAGGTTGTGTTGTGTGAAGAGAGTCAGGGATTGTTTACTTGATTCAGGATGATTCTATTTATCATTGAGGGAATAGAAACAGAAGTGATTGAGGAGGCTGAGAGTTCAGAAGGTTATTCTTCTCAAAAGGTTATTCCACGAGCCAAGGGAACAGCAGAAAGAGCAAATTAGATAAGTACAAAATCTCCAAGTAGTAGACTAACATTGTTTTGATTTAAAAGTAGAAAGTTGATTCTTTGTGTGTACTTCTAGGTAGCTGGTAGCAGAGAAGCTGGCAAAAGTGAAATAGCATGCGACTAGACCATACGGCTATGAGGTGAGTTTGATTATTATATGATGGTTAGGTTTTTTTCTTGACTTGGAGTAAATTTTGATTGTAGTTGTTAAAAATGTATCCCTGTTTCTGAGCTGCATTGGCTCATAGTTTTCTCCAGTCATACATTCATGTTGTGTGCAGTGGCCAAGTGTTCTGGTTTAAATGAACATTTGAGTTCAAACATGTCAGTTGGCGCTAACGAGTAGGCACATTTTTGTTATCATACAAATAAGAATCTGTAATGTACTGTGATGTGATGATTATTTCATGAAATCATAGTATCATTACAGATAAAGAATTGTACTGTCAATGCTTGTGATTGCCGTCAACCAGAAGCTTCAATCATGGATCATTGTAGTCTTGACTCGGCTTCTAATGTGAAAATAAAGTAGTTTTACTATGCAAGCACATTTTATCATATAAAATCATGTGATAAATGCTTTAGTAATACTGCATTCGCATAGTTTATTCTGAAAAGACTAATTTCTATGATACAATGATATAGTGTTATAATAATAGTATTATGAACCGTGTCAAGCATCATATTAATATGTATACATTTTTTTCAGCTCATGAACATGTCCATGAAGTATGTTCAAGTGCCAAGAAGCTTTGCGCATTATGCTGGAAGCATATTGGAACCATGGAGAGTAATTATCATGCGCCTTGTCAGGAATTGGTGTAAAAGCTTAATATTAAAAAGCATCACCAGTCCATATCTTTGGACTGAGGCAGCGTTAGGTCTCCAAACTCTACCGGTTACTCCTAGTGATGCTAGGGAACACATCTGTAAAGTTTGGTCCAGATTGGTGACCCGAAGGCCTGATACTCTCCTTGTTAGAAAAATATTTGAAATGAATTGACCATTTTCTGGTGAACACCTATGAACTACTCCGTTTTCTAGTAATTCTGACAACTGATCCGAAATCAGACTTTATTCCTTTTTTGTACAAGAAGGTTCTCTAGGAATGTGCTTTTGAAAAACTGGAGAACTAAACGGTATTTCGAATCCTCGGATCCAGTTGAGAATATCTTTGTCCGACGTAACGGACTCCCAGATGTTACAAAAGTATTTTAGTCGCCCAGCGACGCTTACGTTTTTTAGTGCTTCTTCCTCTTGCAGTCCTTGTCCTTTGAGAGTGATGGTTTCTGGAGATGATTCGGGTTGTGAGACTGTTTGAATTGCCCGCTTCTCGGCCTGGTGCGGTAGTTCTCGTACGGTTTGTTGGATGGTCGGAGCGGGCGCCTGTAGTTTTTTTGAGTCCGTCTTTACGTAACTTTTGGGTGCAGGTTTTGCTTGATTTTCCAGTAATCTAGCTGCTTTTATTCGATCCTCTAATTGTTCCCCAAATAGCCATTCGTCTATTTCAGTAGAGTTGAGTGCATCCTTTAAAGTTGGATTATTGTTGATGCTGGCCAATATCAAAGATCGTCGCATTAGCGACTCATCTCGTAGTAAATCAACCAATATTCGACAGCTGTCACTGATTTTTTCAATCATTTTTGTGGTTTCTACATCTTCATTATTTAACAACGATGATAGTGCCGAGCTCAATGCCGCTAATGCCACAGACACTTTTGCTTGTTTAGGGATTAAACGTGTATCTCGGGCTACCACCGGTTCTTGCAGAGTCACTTTTATTACCTCGTTCAATTTAGGCGCTTCCAAGAACGCGCAATTTTCTGCCTGAGAGTATTTTTTGAACAGTTCCACTTTTTCCTCTTTAGGAAGCCCTGCTTTATAAATTTCGTGCCAACGAATCTGGATATCTTTGTGTATAGGCGGTGCGAAGGTTTTTTCAATTGTCAAGCGTTTCCCATTAGCTTGTACCATATCCTTATCGAGCTGTTCCGAGTTGAGTACCTTTGTGTTAGGCTCTATCGTCACCTCTGAGGTGTTCTTGTCCTGAGACACTGAAGCAGTTTTCGAAGCGCTTTGCGGCAATGATATATTTTTCGAGGCGTCATGCGTTACGTCATTTTGAGCGCCTTGCGCTCCATCGCCCGGCGTTTTGTCCGTATGGGTTGCCGCACTGTCCGCTGCGCGCTGCAGTTGCCCGCTCGGTGTATCACTCGCTCGCGGCGCGGTGCTACCTTCACGCGAGTGTACTTCTCGCCGTCGGTCTTCCGACGAAGTCTCGGAATCTCTCGAGCCCGAACGCTGCGTTCGGTGTGGAAGACTTGGCTCTCTTGAGCGCGAACGACTCGATGATCTACTGGAAACACTGGACGATCCCGAAGAGTCCGATGAATAACCTGCGAGATGAAATTTTTAGGTTAGGTGTCTCCCATGACTCAGGAAGCTCATCTTGCCTAGCAAGAGAGATAGAAAGTGAGGCAGCCTCAGCGTTTCTTTAGCGGTTCTTAACCGTAAGAAAGTATAGACCTAGTCTATATTCCTCAAGTATTCGTTGTTCACAGTCTTATAGCCTAACTATCAATCGACATAACTTTAGTGAGATCGCCCAAAACACATCTGACCTAATCAGTGTGTTTGATTTCACCTTTTTGATAGTGTTGCAAGTCTGTAACAAGATAAAAATCAATATTAATATGTCCAACTTACGACGATGTTTTTTGTGGTGGTGTTTCGATTTCTTCTTCTTATTTTTCTTCACTTCTTTCTCCAAACGTCGTAGACGTTTCTCCAGCCTATGATTCTCTTCCTCTGAAGAGTAGTGATGGCGTTTTCCTTTTTCCATGATAAGATATGTTTGTTGTTCTCTCTGGGTTGACGTGGCTCACCGGCACAAAGTAGAAAAAGAATTGAAAGAAGAATTGAAAAAGAATTGAAAGAATTGAAAAAATGTTGACTTGCTGAGTTGACGTGAAAAAGTCTTCATCACGTATTAAATGAAAGACACTTCTATATTCGAACTTTTTATTCAAAATGTCATTTCGACAGACCACTGGTGAAAGTTCTTATGGAGCTGGCAAGAAAAGGACACGCTACGTCCGAGTGTCGAATCGCGATGAAATTTTGTGAGATGATTCATGGGTAATCTAAAAGCTCGTATCTATAGCCACGCAGTCCAACGTTTCGTTTTCCGGAAGGTATTCACGAATGATTATTGGTTTTAGGCATGCACAGTATAAAATCGAGAGAAAAATCAATAATTCATGACTTGGGGGGTGGCGCATATTGTGTACTTTGGACAAAAATAACATTTCGATACGGTTGATAAAAAGGACTATGATGAAAATAAAAATTGGATGATGTAGATGGAATGCCAAGGAATCGAATAGTATGTCGCTCGATTTTTTTGGCCTAGTCTAAGAGTATTAAAAAGAACTTGCCCTCACTTGAGCGAAATTAGATCAGGTATCAGAATTAGTGAAAAAAAATGGAGAAATAAAGCTGTGACATATTGGATCTACAAAATATTGGACATACAAAATCTTTTTTTTCTTTGTTATTTAGTGTTGCCGACAAGATTTTGTGCCGCGGCGCTACTCTAGGTCTCTAGATACGCGTACACATATGGGACGATATAATATCTACATCAAGGGGGCACAGTTAAAATTTTGTTTGTGACTCTGTTTGGACAAATCATTGATATTCATTACCAGAACATTCAAATTTTTTTCAGATTTTTATATGAATTTATGTGGAAGTTATTACATATACTTAAAATAAAAAAAACGCTATGTACTCATGAGAGCAAGTACTTTCATATAGTAAGCTTTGATATTTGCTAAGGTAACTGTACCCAATGTGCCCCCCCCCTAAGGGTTTTTCGCGAATTTTACTATGATAGACTTCGAATTTTAAAATTCTGTGAACGGCATCTCAAAGCTTAGCTCAATACCTATTAGAAACCATCTTCATAATTATCATTCGACTACTTTAATCTATCGAAAATCGCAATTTAAAAAAAAACGCAAAAAGGCTAAATGCACAAAACGTGTACTCAATTTGGCACAATTTTTTAATCATTAGCTACAGCCTATATAGGCCTACAGGGACGATCCAATTGGCATTGAAATAAACTCTCAATTATGTTCCCAGTGATATTTATACAAAATTTTTAACATACAACTCAAAAATACGCGTCTAAATCATCGTAATATGTCTATACAAATATTCAATGATTTCACTCAGTCTTCCCATTTAAAAACGCGTAGAGGGGCACATTGGGTTCACTTTTTTTTGATGCGAAAAACAGCAGTTTGAGTTGGATAAAAAATAATTTTAGGAAAACTGATGAGACCAATCGAAAGCTGAGATGTTTTTACACAAAAAAGAGTCATGACACTTTGAGATATAAAAATTATTGACACCTGATTTTCGAGGTTGAGTGTGAAAAGTGAAATAAGAAAATGGTGAAAAAATCAGTAAGTGAAACTTCAAAGTGTTGTAGGAGAGTGGTTTTAAGGGCTAAATGGGCGGGGAAGATACCGAAAATTTTCTTTTAATTCCCCCAACATAACCCAAGAGCAACTGATGCTCAGAGAGCACCGGAAATACGAAATCTGACGATTGTGCCAAATTGGGTACAGTGCCAAATTGGGTACAGTTACCTTATATTCGATTTTCCTTGTAGAAAGACGATATTTTGTAAATACTCTGCCTATCTGCCCCGCTCTCCCCTATATTGCCTTTTCACATACAGATATAAAAATAATCTCGGTTATTAAATTTAAAAGTTACGACGATATCACTCATCATATATAAATGAAAGTCAAATACTCACCCTCGTAAGCAATGTCCTGCGGTAACTACATAATTTTCATTTATAATGACACCGCCGCAGAAGTGGAATGACGATAGAGTTTGTAAAGATACCTAAAAAACATAAACATTTTTAATTATAAATATATTGTGTGTATATTTTTCCATATTTAATATTTATTGAATCACAAATAGCGTGATTTATTTCCAAAAGTTGATGGAACAATATAAGAAATGCTCTTATACTAGTTACAGTATGTAACACTCCACATGCTCTATTTTCATATCTTCAAATATTTCACCAGTTATAGCCTAAAAAGTAAAGCACGTATTCTTATTCTCCACAAAATGGATGGTCCTAATTCCTATTCCTTTAGACCTGATGGTGCTTCTCTCCCAACCTCCAGAACGACACCAAAAAATCAAAGGAAATTACCAATTATTCTTGAGTGAATATAACCCCTGAAGCCCAGCTCCTTCCAGAATTTTGCTCACCAGTCATATTCATTTATATTTATTTCACTCACGTCAAAGAATTACGTGCAAATCAATCGAAAATTCAAAACTCTACAAAATGGCCTTATTATGATTTTTCTGGCTCTTTATCTGGGCATTAATCTGCTTACAAGTAATAAATCTAAAGTAATGGTGCAAATACACAATCAAGGACATTTTTAGAGCTAGAATTCAGATTACTACGCTGAAATTCTAAAATACTTATTGACATTTTAAAACTTGGAAAATTGATATCTAAATGATGAAAATGACATTGCAAAGGATATGAATGCATTTTTTGAAAAATTTTACTAACCAAGTCATGTTTGTATTGTATTCAATGTTCTAAGAAAGATGATGGGATATTTATAATAATTTTAATGCCAACCTGATAGGAAATTTCACCAAGTTTCACCAATGTTCCGTTGACAATGCGAGCGTCAAGTGGTTCCAGTACTCGTCCTATAATTACCGAGAATTAAGACTTTATTTCAATATTCAGATTGTATACCCTATGGAAGGGTCAGGAAGAGATGAAACTGCAAAATCTTTGGAATGACAAACCTTAGGCCTCGACGAGCACACACAAAAGAATGAATACAATTTTCTTCATAATTAATAACTGATACCTACGATATGAGTAATAATATTATTTACCCTGCTTTATATAATATCGTCTGAGTATTATCGGTCTATACATCGTAAGCAGTAGGTGATAAGATGTTTTGAGCTCATATTTGTTATTGATTAATAAGTCAATATTGTAGATTCACTACAGATAAATGAAAAATATTCAGATAATTCTATTTTTTCTAATTAAATTTTTTTAATTTAAGTTATAATATCTATGTGATAACAATTCTTAAAAACTCATATTGGATAACTACGTCTTCATGATGAATAGTAGATTACGATACATGGCCAGAAAGTTGGATTTCCTGGAGTGCGTCATATCGCACGCCAGCGAATCCAACTCTATGGCCGATTGTGCGGAAGGTCGTGATGAAAATAATTATTTAAACGAAATTCGATTATCTCTGTAACTTTTCTCACTAGAAGCCAAACTGTAATGCCAAGGTACCCTGACCCAAATCTGAGTTTTGGGAAACGTCGCGGATCCCCTTAAGCGACGCGATGAATCGCGATTAAATGCCAGGCTCTCTCGTATTTATACGGATCGCGCGCGTATCCAAATTAAAGTCGCACGGAACAGCAGCGAGAACTCGTTCGACGCGCGAGCGACACCGAAAGATCGACTTATGACAGCGGGATAAGGTGTATATATATACACGCATACACACAAGCGTGTGGCAACGGGCTCTCGAGCGCCAGAAAAGTCTTTCGTCATGCGTCCGCCTTATCAGATGATTTGTCATCCCCGCGTGCGGCTCTGGAGATTTTCTCGCGCGCTCGCGGCAGCGGCGGCACTTACAATTCACCGCTCGTTTCTGCTCCTTGATTCTTCCTTCGTTTTTTTATCCTTCCTCCGCCGACATATGCTACCGGACGCGCGCGTGACACGTCGCGGGACACATACATGCGCGGCCAGCGGGAGATAGCCCGGCCCCCATTCAATGGATCTCTCAATGGCATTCCTGCGCGGGGCCGCCCAACTCCATATCCCGATTGTTGACTTGACGCCCGGACACCTGATAATCAGCGCCGATTTGCCTACCGAAAAATCACGCTCCATTGTGCAGCCGACGCAGCGGTGTATGCGTATATCGTCGGCCGGGCCCGCGATGCACCGATTCTCCGAAGCGAGATTATTTAAGTAGTCCCGAGAGGCTACCGCCGTTCGATTTCTCACGCTCGCGCGCATATGACTCGCTTTGTTTCGTACAATATCACATATGATCGATCGGTCCGAGCCCATTGAAATTCTGATAATTATCAGCTAGTATATGGGACGTTCCACGTCAAGTGAGCATGGTCAAAATTTTGTTCGAGATTCTGCATTGACAAATTGATTGGTATCCATCCCCAGAATACTCAAAAATTTTTTCAGATTTTTAGGTGCATGTATGTGGAAGTTAGTCTGTGCACTCAAAACCTGAATTATTCAAAATTTAACTTTTTTCTCAATTTTGAGAGCCCAAATAATCTTGTATATGTGGGAAAATGAAAAAAAGTTGAGAACAAAAATTATGCTGAATACTACAAAGATTATAAAAAAAAATTGTTTGACACCAGAATCCTCCATCCGGATAGGCTACTCTATTAATTAAACATGTTTCAACCAGTTTGGCTATGTTCGCCCACTTATTTTTGACCTTTCAAGTTATACGTACAAACCTTTGTTCGATAGCTTGAAAATGGTCTCATACATTTTTTGGAGAAATTCCAATATCTCCTGCAATTAATTGTTCAAATCTGCAATATCACAATCGCCTTCTTGTTAGTTTCAACATATCAGGTCCACGATGAAGCTCACAGTGAGGATATCATGCCTTCGGGTCATCAATCTCAGCCAAACTCTACAGATATGTTCCCTGACACTGGATCAAGCTACCGGTAGAGTTTGGAGTTCCAGCGCTGCCTTGTTATAGAACTTTTTATGACTTTAGACTGAGGCAGCTATATATAGATATACATATCTGCCTTGATTTGTCTAAAATCCACATAATATTCATAATTTCATCAAGAAAATAATGTATTTCACCTTGTTTGGTACTATGAGTGAATATTATAACTTATGGTTTCACTTATATTGTGTGAACAGCTCTTGACGGGTGGTCTCAAATCACATGCAAGTTATTTACACATGAAATTATAAACATTAACCAGGAATGTAATTTGAGACAACCGGTCAATAGCTTTTCCAACCTTAGCCTTGCAGTTCACACAATATAAGTGAAACCATAAGTTATAATATTCATTCATAGTACCAAACAAGGTGAAATACATTATTTTCTTGATGAAATTATGAATATTATGTGGATTTTAGACAAATCAAGGCAGATATGTATATCTATATATAGCTGCCTCAGTCTAAAGTCATAAAAAGTTCTATAACAAGGCAGCGCTGGAACTCCAAACTCTACCGGTAGCTTGATCCAGTGTCAGGGAACATATCTGTAGAGTTTGGCTGAGATTGATGACCCGAAGGCATGATATCCTCACTGTGAGCTTCATCGTGGACCTGATATGTTGAAACTAACAAGAAGGCGATTGTGATATTGCAGATTTGAACAATTAATTGCAGGAGATATTGGAATTTCTCCAAAAAATGTATGAGACCATTTTCAAGCTATCGAACAAAGGTTTGTACGTATAACTTGAAAGGTCAAAAATAAGTGGGCGAACATAGCCAAACTGGTTGAAACATGTTTAATTAATAGAGTAGCCTATCCGGATGGAGGATTCTGGTGTCAAACAATTTTTTTTTATAATCTTTGTAGTATTCAGCATAATTTTTGTTCTCAACTTTTTTTCATTTTCCCACATATACAAGATTATTTGGGCTCTCAAAATTGAGAAAAAAGTTAAATTTTGAATAATTCAGGTTTTGAGTGCACAGACTAACTTCCACATACATGCACCTAAAAATCTGAAAAAATTTTTGAGTATTCTGGGGATGGATACCAATCAATTTGTCAATGCAGAATCTCGAACAAAATTTTGACCATGCTCACTTGACGTGGAACGTCCCATATATACACACACACATCGTGTATATTATGCAGTAGTTTCGTATACAGGAATGTAAGTCATAGCGCGTTTGACGGACGCATATTCGGCAACTATCTCGAGCTCATCGATCGATCGATCGGTTGGCGGTCTTCCGTCACAAACCATACGCTGCACTGTTTGTATCATTTTTTTTCTTTCGTTCTTGCAGACTCAATGTCTTCGCTAAAATAGATTCCGAGATCAGAACTTTGGAATCCACCTAAAACCACACATGATGATAGGAATTGCCGCGAATACTTTCCTTTCTGCAGACTGAATTCATTATCCATGTAATTTGAGAAATGTTGTTGAATTTCTGTAGCCCCTCGCCCCTCTTAAACTTTCATCGCAAAATTGAAATTTCTCAAAAATTGATAAACTGATATGACGCTACAACTACAGATGCACGTGGGTGGATGTGCCATCAACTTCATTTCCCAAGTTTGGTATGCTTAGTTCTTCTCAGTGCGCATATATATGCGTATTTGTCGATGGAACAATCTCTGGCGATTACGCTCGACCACGAGCAGCGCGAAACATGGGGGTAAGACGGATTCTCAATTAGCCGACAGGAGCAAGGAATTTCTGCGGGGCATTTGAAAGTCAGTCGATTCGTGCTGCGCTGCCGTGCAGTCCCCGCGAGTTGCGGAAGTGTTTTGCTTGACGAATCGCCGTGCGGGCACAGGTGAAATCGCGGACAGTGGAATGCGTGTATGTATACACAGGAAAAAAGTAGCGCTGGCCGTCGGGACGAATAAGCAACAAAGCGTCCGGCGAATGCGCGAGCTAACGCGTATAATGGCGGATAGTTAGTGTGGGAAAAGCGGAGTGAGTAACGGGTTGGCGATGCAGGAGCGCGCTATAGTGCGCTTGTCGGTCGCTTGTCATTAGCAGGCGAGCGTTCGATATACGCATACATATATACACACGCACGCGGGCTGCCCACGTCGAGCGGAGCGGCTGCTTTGCACTTGGAGCTGTACACAGCTGGCGGCCCGGCAAATGGGGCATAAATTATTACGAGCGCCTCCGTGTGTGTGGGTATAGGTGCGCGCCCGGGGCTGCACCGGCAATGATGATGACTCGATGAGAAAAGTGCGCGAGGGCCTCAATCCACGCGCACGACCCGCGCAACATTTGCCAAAGAATATTCCTTAATATACGCGCGCGCGCACTGCAGCTTTTCGCTTTAATCACCAACTCCCTCGACGTTCGCTCGTGCTTCCCTCGCCAACGTGTGTTTTGCGCTCTCGCCTATATACATGTATGTACTAGTCGCGAGTGTGCGGGTTTCGAGGAAACTCGCTACGATCACCCAGTGCACTCGCTCGGTTTTATATATTTTATTCATGCGCCGTATATCGCTAGCTCGCGGCTACCATTTCATTTTCAAATGCAAACATCGCCCCCTTCCTCTCGTCCGTGTTTCTACCTCTGCTCGAGCGTGTGCATATTACACACACTCGCAAAAATGTTATTCTCGTCGGGCGAGCACTGGAACACGCGTTTTTCGCGCGCAGACAGGGCGAAAAATGTCCAATGAACAGCTGGCTCAACAACGTATAATGTTAAGGGCACTCGAGCTTCGCTCGGATACTAATCGGTGGATCCAGAGCAAAAATACCTGACCTCACGCTGTAGGGGCGTGATATATTCGAATCGAGAGTAATCAGTTTGGCAGAAGGATTTTTCATCTTTATGGAATTTATTAGATTTCTTCTAGAATTAAGTAGAATTTGTTAGGACTTGAAAATTTTATCCACGACCGAAATGATTTACACTTGCAGCGAATAGATTTGATCGGTCAGAAAATTGTTTTTCTTCGAAAAAATCCTTTCACCAAGTGATTACATACGTAATTGATCTGGACTCTTACAGGTTTTCTATCGTTTTTTCTGAATAGTTTACAATCTCACAACTCCTTCGCTTCTGATGGAGATTTTGATTTGCGAAAATCAAAGCTTGTTTCAACTGAAGTATATTCATATATATGTATATATGAATATGAAAGCTGAGTAAGCAGAACACCTTCTTTCATCTTAGCCGATAAAAGATTTGTAATGTCTCCGTCAAACCAAAGCGTCGACGTTTTATTTGAAGATAGCTTCTTCTGTGCGAAAACAGCAGGCCACGATAAAAGCTCGTCAGTATAAACATTCACGATGATTCTGGTGCCGAAATTCGTTCAGCAAAAATCACTCGCGCCTTGACTCCTCGGCCACATCAAAGATGCCAAGCTGCTTTTTCTTCTCGCCGCGAACACCGTCGACGTCATAAAAAATCTCCAAAGTTCTCTTGGAGCAATCACTTTTCGACTATCAAACAAAATGTGCTTGGCAATTTTACAAACATTTGTTCTTCTCTTGGGCTTATTATTTTTTTACTATACCTAACCAAATATGCAATAATTTATGTAATGCAAACACGTTCCAATTTTCTAGAATAAATTCAAAGTTGCCAAATCCGATGCAGAAATGCTTTCAAGAAAATCTATCTCTTAAAGAAGTCGTATTGATGATTCCACACATTTTACAAAGAAAAACACATTTCACATTTTCTAAGCTTGCTAAGCAAGTAATAATGCGACATCTCGCAGAAGAATCAAAACGGAAAAAACCATTTATGCTTTGGAATTATTTTCTGCTGAAATTTGAAACATTTCGGAAATAAAGGTCCAAATATTAATCTTCTTATGATTCTTAACCTTTTCAATATTATGAAATTTTGAAAATTATAAATTTTTTTATACGACGTTTGAAATGTGTTGTGCGTTGTAACAAATGTTGAAATGATATAAATAAAAAACTGATAAAAAAAATCGTTACCAGCTGCTTTCTTTAAGAGACTTTGTGAATTGAGAATTGTCTCAAACTCGAATTGAATTAGTAAAAAAACTGTAGAATCGTTGCAGGTAATTCATTATACGAGAATTCGCGATCGAAAAAATCGAATTTTATTTGGAATGTCAGAGATCCATTGATATACCGTTGGTTGCTCCAAACGTAAGATAAACGCGTACAAACATTTCCAGGATTCAACATCTTTTCGACCCGTCACCTAATAGATTACAAAAACGAAGGATTGGTGGTTCGATTCAAATGCTCGAATTTCACCCCATTTCAAAGCCGAGATAGCAAAAAAGTAAGAACGAATTGAATACATATAGTACGTTGAGAACAAAATGAACGGCTTTCAACGTTGGCGGGAAATAATAACGTGTAAAGTGAATCGACGAAGCTGATCTTCGAAGTATCGCGCGATTGTGGCGAACAAATCGCATGTGTAACACGTGCTCATTAATTGAGCTCGCACGCGGGCTTTACGCGCGCGCGCTCGCGCTAGGCTTCGAATTTCGGAGTGGCGCGCGAGCGAGCGGCAGCCGGTCAAAGAGCCACTCGTTAGCTCTGTTTGGACTTTGCTCTCCGGGAAGAAAAATACGAGTGGTCACGCGAGCCTGCTTAGCCCTCGTTTCTCCGCTTCCAACCATTGTCGACTCCTTTTATAACTAATATACTCCCTTTTCCTCTCTTTCTCCGCTATACACACGAGAGCCAACTCTTTTGTGTGCGTGTGTTTGTGTGCATGTATACGCTCGATATGGTGACTTTTTTTTTCGCCGGCTGGACACAATGCAGCTGTGGGAGACGACCACGCGAGAGACCGTCAATCATGTTTTTCGGGGCTCGGCTTTACTTTTGCGCGTCAGCGCTTGAGTCCGCAACGCTGGCCGCGCTCGTTGCCAAAAACGAGATCGAGACTAATCGGAATTATGGCAAAAAATCGCGAGTTGCGACAAGAGGTTTTTGCGTTTTTTTTTCCACGTGTGCGCGGAGTATATAAAGGAGGAGTTGCTGACTGGGCTCGTAGCTGCTCGTTGAAATGACACGCGTGGAACGAATTTTACAGTTTGCCTCGGCAAGTTTTTGTCAATGGTGCGCTGAAAAATTAAGTCGAACCGAACAAAGAAGGCACGCGTAACGATTATAAATTATATTGGTCTTTGATGGTCGAGACCGAGGATCCGCTTGATTGCCGTATATATTTCAAAACGATACCGGGTCGAAAGGTATAATTATTCTCCGATGAATATTCATTAGCTCGGATGATCAAGCTGCGTGGCTGACATCTCAATGTACGAGTCCCTTGATGATATGATTCATGCGTTCAATCAATCACGAGCGAATAATTGAAAATATTAATAGAGCAACCGACGCTTAATGAAGTGGAAAAAGTCGTTCCCTTTGCAAGTTTCAATTTGTTCATACTTCTTCATTCTCTTCTCTCTTGATTTACACACCTGCGAATGGCGCGTCACACACGACTATGGACACTCGCGTTGCATGGAACCTGCGAAACGAGAATAAATATGATATCCGAGCCCATATGCGAAACGAGCAGTGCAATAGAGCACGGATCGTGAGTACGGAAAGGATGATTATATACAAAGAGCGTTTATCGGTCATGTGAACCGTGCGATTCCCATCTAAATTCGGCAAAAATCCGTCCGAAGCACTAGCCCTTATCGCGCGAATAGGCCAGGCTGTTTCTCCCTTTTTTTCGATCTTCAAATCTGAAAGCATGACGATATACGCGAGCATGTACACGCTTGGTTTACATTAAACGCGCCTATAACCACTGGTCTCAACTCGTCGGAGCTCCGACAAAAACAACTCGGCATCAGGCCTCTTGTACTTATACGAGCCTACCGATTTTCTTGCCGTTCGACGGAGAAGCTGGCGACGCCGCATCAACGTTATTATAAGTCACGCTCCGCCCATCCGCTGGTGTATATACGTACGCCAGCGCGAATTTTTTGCCAATTACGTCTCGCGTATGTGCGCGCACACCGCGAAGGGACGCGTCGGGCAATAAAAGTTCGAATTTGCATTTGGAGAAACGCCGCCGCTTCCTGAGAGCCATTCGCAGTTCGTCATTACGCCACGCAAAAACGTATATGCGTATATTTCGATCCTCCCGGCGCGGCAGTGATAATATTCGCTTGGGTTTCTGTATCGCTCGCTCGCTCGCGCAAATTAACCGCATCTTCCTCCCGCTCGTTAACTTCCCTTTCCTCGGATTCTTCCGCATTGATTCTCCCCCGGATATATACCCGTCGGATGTATAAAGCGGCCCCGTATACGCGAATCACCCCGGAATAATCAACACCAGTGCGCGCGCGTGTGTGTGTGTACATACGAGGCAAACGCGCGGTTATTTTGATCGACGGCCGAACGGCAGCTCTCTCCACTGGCGCGCGGGCGCGAGGTATATACATGCGAAACGTGTCGGCTCGTTTCCGACGGCCGCCCTTTATATACACACGAACATTCAGCTGCGGGCATTCGTATATGCACACAGCCGAATCACGCGTCTATCGGATATTTAGCGGGCAGGGGGGGAGGGTCGAGCTGCTGCCGATCGGGCCGTTCCTCGGCTCGTAAAGCGCGTTTAATAAGAGCCGCTGTATATATTCCCGATGAAATCCAACACTTGCTCGCGGCCGCTGATCCACGCGTCCCCGCGTGTACGTGTGTGTCTGCGCGCGTATTCGCGGCCCGGCCCCGGAGAGCCGCAACAGCTCCCCGCGATCGACTTACGAATCGCGCGTCAAAACGCCAATGATGGATCGGCCATTAGCCGCGCGCAGTTGGTTCAGCGCCCGCGGCGGCCACCGCCCGTTTATATAAGCTCGGCGTAAATCAGAGCCGACGTAGCTCTCGCTTCCTTCCTCCGCCGCCGCCGCCGCCGTCGCAATCCTTCGCTCGAGCTGTTCTCCGCGAGCTGAATCGGGGCTCACCTTTCATAATTCACCCCTGCGCAGTCCCTCGCGTGAAAAATTACACTCTCTACGGCTGTGTGTTTCGCCGGCCGCGCGCAGGTGAGCTGCCACTATCGCCTGAGCTATGTGACGAAGGCTTCCCCATGCGTAACGCGCCCGCCCGGACAATCCTATATCCTCGTTTCGCAAGCGTCGATTCGTATGTGTGTATACCATTTCGTTCCATCGCTAGCGAGATCAGCGTGGTGTGAGAGGAAAAACGTAAAAAATTCACGGTGGCACAGTTGTGAATATGTCTGTATGATCCGCGAGTCACGTTGATCCGCGATTACCGTGTGCACTTTCGGTTTTACGCATTATTAACCTGAATTTCTAACGTATTTTTATCTCGCGGTATTACGGGAGCTTGTGCCGCGCGCAGTAAAACCCCGCGAGATTTCTCGTCTTAGCGTATACATATATCCCATTATTCACAAGTGGATATTCCTGTAATCCCAAAGCTCGTTGACTTTTTATATTCTGCTTTAAATTTGAAGATCCGACGCGATTGAATGATCCAAAAGGAAAGAAGTAATGCTTCGAATTAACTGTAAAGTCATCCTCGGAATGATGAGCGAAAATTCTTCATGTGCATATGTATATATTCGAGGCAAAATCAAGATTATATACATATACGCTCGGACATTTGGACGTTGGAAATTCACGATAACCCGTAATATAGATGCGCAAGGGCCTGCAGCGGGAGCTGAAATGTATCAAATGAGCCGGGGAGCAATATCGCTTAGTGGCTTGTGAACGCGACGGATTAGGAATGACGATTCGGCGATATTGGGCGCGCGCGCGAGCGTCCGGGTCACCGAGAATAACGACGGCCGCGCTATATATATCGCGTTTTGGTGCGTTGGCGGTTAACTCGGCCGGAAGTCGATCGGCTCGCGCTCCCGCACACTCTATACTTTTTACCTAAATTACGTTTTGCAAAACTCGAGCCCGAGTCCGATCGTGAATTAACCCATTATCCCGCGACTATGTTTCACGCGCGCGTGCGTACACTCTGTTGTTTTGTAAATTGCACATCGCGTCGAACTGTTTGAAATGGCTATATTACCGCGCACCAGTTTTCCGAGCAAATCTACATGTCTTTATGAGAGAGAGAGAGAGAGCGATCCAGGGCCGGTATAAATATATATAATGGTATTAACTGAAATAAGCTTTTGTTGAGAAACTCACAAGTTGGATATTGTAATCAAGCTCGTGTGGGAGGTCTAAAATTATTTTTTCTCTGGTCGGTGTATACTTTGTCGAGCAATATACGACCGAGTTCGAGTATGGTTATACACGTAATGACATAGTCAATGAAACATCGATCAATCGCGACTAGTATAAGGGTGGTGTACCCAATAAGGGCCGACTGAGCGCGAGCAGTCATTACATCGCGTTAAATGGGAATTTCCTAATGCTGTCGGTGGAAAATTGACTGTCCACTCTATATCTTCAAAATGATCTTAGCCTCAATCGATTTAGACTTTTTTACGCTGAGACATGGTATATTTTCAAACGATAGTCTTTTCTTCTCATCTGATTTGCAGTGAAATCGAGAATAAAAGTCAATGATTCAGAAGATGGACGAGTTATTGGGTTCACTCGACAGAAAAAAAAACGAAGACCTATTGAAACAATTGATAAAAAGAATGCTAAGAAATCAAATGCTATGTCGCTTAATTGTTTGGACAAGTCTTAGTGTATTAAATAAAGCTCTCATTTAAGTGAAATTAGATAAGGACTCGGAATGAATTAATGGAAAAATGCAGAAAATACTGTTAATAACCCGGTGTGAATATTCGCGACCTATGGAAAGGTTTCGTTTTGCCATCGATCTGAACCGCCAACAATATTCAGTAAAAATAAAAGTTTTAATAGTTACAGTTTCATAAACGATAAAATGAATATATCCATTTGATTGAATAGTCACTGGTTTTTCCTAGAGATTTGGGTGTATCCAACATTGATTAGATAGAAAAGAATGTTTTGTCCACAATATTTGAAATTCTACTAATTCCAAAGTTTTTCTGTTATTCATCACTTATACAATATATTTCTACCTAGATTGAATAGTAACGTTGAACCATTTTAGATGCAGGAGAGCGAAAGAGCAACTCGTTGCATCGATCATCAACTTAGCGTAAAACGCCAAGGGACATGTGGTCGGTGTAAAGGAGTTTGGCCCAAGATACATTTGACGAGCGTCAAAGCCGCTGGCAAAGTCGTCGGGCGACAGGAGCGCGGCGTCCAATTTTCTCGCTTAAATCCGCCGGCTCGGGCTCGGCTAAGACGACTTAATCGGCGGCGGCGGGGCGCAGAAGTGGCCGCAATTTGTCGGGGGTGGGTGGTGGTTCAGGGAGGGGACGGCGGCGGTTCGGGGGGGTGGCGTTCGCAGTTGGCACTGCGAACCGACCAGCTAATCCCGGAGTCAATCGAGGAGGACGCGAGACAATGAGCAAGGAGACAGAGCCCGGATAACTGCTCGCCGCATCCCCTTGATCCCACCAATTACTGGGGCCGCACTTTGCCCCAATCCCCGGCTCTGCGTACTCTTTTAACTCGCCCTTATATACGTAGCCTTGTGTATCGTGTGCTTCGCTAACACAACACGGGCTTGCTTGGGTTTTTCGTCCCACCCCCTTGGGCACACAAACACACACACACACACATATATACATGCGCACACTGTTTGCTACGCTTGTCTCGAGGGCTCGCGTGCAGATTCACTTTTCTATTAGACGTGTGGCTTAGCTGAGCTTATCATTATGCTAATCGCCCCTTGCTAAATACTGATTCATTACTCGTTGCAGTGAGACCCCTGTGTGTATAGCGAGTTTACTGCTCGCAAAATGGATTTCAGCATATCCAGATCTTTCTCCGTTTGGCTTGCTATTGTTCACACGAGAGTGTGCGTTTCTTATACGGGAAACTACGATTTTTGGTAATTATTATCACAAGGGGAATATTTTTTTAGCCGTGTTTGTCCAATAATGATGAAAATTTGATTCAAAGAGCTTTTTGATGTAAAACGATTATTGATTTCTCACGGTTCTCCGTGACCTTCCATGGTTTATCACGATTCTCGATGGATTCCAATGGCTACTGACTCAGGAACACGTGAGGGAAAAATCGTAGAAAATCGGGAAGAACGAGGGAAAACTGCAGAAATGCTTGATTTCAATCAGTTCAAAGTTGCTGAAAACTTTACATAGGGATTGGTCGAAGGATTGGAAGAAAATTTCTCTGATTTCCCATGATTTTCTTGAATTCCTATAAGATTTCCTAAAAAATTTCTCATGAGATTTACAAATATTTCCCGTGGGTACGGACCCCTTACTTCAAGATTTCATAGCAATTTTCCATGATTCCAGGGCGATTTCCAGTGCTCTCTTCAATTATCTGTAATTTCTTTAATTTCAGAAAGCTCTTCATCCTGATCGCAGTAGATTGAGTTTCATTGTGATACACATTGAAATCACGTAGAAATTCTTTAAAATGGACTTTACATTGAATTCATCTAACTCTTTCTGAGACTCATTCCTTGAGATTACGTGTTCAATTATGATTTTTCTTTTTACTATCCCACATCACCAGTTGCCGAATCGCCATATATCAAAATTCTGATACGTCATACAGCTAATCTCAAACTCGAGCTACGCAGTGTTTATATGCGAATCAAAAGTCAATGGTTCTCGAACTGCGAATGAAGTTGAGAATAAGCGTCGGGCGAAGAGGATTAATTCGTAATGACAGCGGCGCTCGTCGCGAGAGCGGGACGAGTTATATAAACTTTGCTCGCTCCATCTGATTCGTGGGCTCATTAGACCGTAAGCTCGAGTGTGGCCGTCGCTCGATATCCGGGCTTCTACATATTACTAGATCGCTCGCGCGAGAATCGTGTATAACAGTACGCTCGCGCGCGCGTCAAATTCGAAAATCGCGAGGATGAAACGCGCTATGTATGGTAATACGCGAGCACGCACACTCAGGCGCGTCGATATGGGCGTGCGTATAAGTGCAGCGTATCGCGAGGAGGAGTGAAGAAATACCGCCAAGTGCGGAGAAAGAGAGAGAGAGAGGTAGAGAGGTGGAGGGAGAGACTACACATGGCTCTCGGCTGCAGAATGAATACGATGTAAATAAATGATGAGGTGCCCTTAAGGGAGTGGATATTAGGAGCGGGGGTAAGAAGTGTTATGAAACATAATTAGCGAGCGAGCACCGCCACTGACTCGGCGATGATTACAGGGCGGTGAAGACTAAAGTCTCCGCGGCCGCGGCGGCGAGCCCCACACAAGGATATAGACGGCCGCTACTCGTGCATGCTACCTCCTCCTCGCCGCTCGCTCGCTCGCTCGCGCACTTCCCGCTCACACGTACTCCTCCTCCTCCTCCTCCTCCTTCTTTCCGCCTATATATCTGCACGAGCGGCCTGCTCATCTCTCCGCACCGCTCGCGGCCCGTCTGTGTATATATATATACACGCGCGAGACACGGTGCCGCACGACCGATATATAATTCGACGATCGGCCCGATTTGGGGCCGGCGACCAAAGCGATTGCTCGTGAAAAAAATTATTCATTTAACTGGCGCGCGCGCGCCCGACCGGCCAGCCGTTACACACCGCTTAGCCCGGCCTAGAATTTAATATATATCCCGCGCGCGTATATATAAGCCGCATCAACGACGCTTTGTTCCCGCGGAATTTTTCAAATTTCTCCTTATATATAACCCGGCTCACCGAGGGCACACACGTATACTCGAATGGGTGGGTTTGGACTCTGGGCGCGAGCAACGATCGCCGATAAGCAAGCGTCGGTCGTTATATATTGTATAAACGCGTACGTGCGGCGCAGGAATCCGCTACTTCGCGGAACTCGCCATTATATTCGCGAGCGAGCCTGCAATGCAGGTCCCCCGAGCATTTTCGGCTCGAGAGCGTCGAAATGTCGGATTAATGCGTAGGTTGATGCGTCCCTCAGATATATACACGCTCCTCTCGATATACATCTGTTGTTCATGTTACATGATTTATGCGTAGGGTATTAGAGCAACGAGTAATTCGCCAGCTCTCTCGCGCGCGCGGCCTGTAATTCCGAGGAGCTGTTCGCCACGTTATAGTGCGCGGGGCCCCCGAATAAAAATAAACTGAACCGGCTAATCACCATCGCCGCTCTTACTCCGAATCCCATTAACATATTGATAAATTGTTATCTCGAATTAGTGCAACGAGTATGTATTTTTCTTCTTCGATATGTTCCCGCTTCACGCGACCATCGACTCGTTTCCTCCGTATATATTGTATATGTGAACACGTATTTAATAAACAGAGATAATTAGATGCATAATTGATGTGGGAAAATAATTGTCGAATGATGTCGGAAATAATTGTTCTGTACATCCTTGGCTCTATCTAGTCTATGGTTAGATACTATCTCACAATATGCACATATAATTGCAGTTGCGAATTAATTCATAATTATGTATTATATTATAAATAATAACTACACATGTGCAGGCTGTGCGAGGTATATGCCGATTAATACCTCACGCTTTTTTTCAACTATCACACCCTTGAGCCACCAGATCGGGGGCATCAATGTTCTGAATAACGTACTCAAAGTGCCCGATTCCTTGGCGCATGATTCTGTGGAGCAGAGATCTGGAAAGAGTCGCGCATGAGCATTTGGTACTCGTGTGCTGTCCAAATTCTCGCTTCTTGTGTAAGAAAAACGTACGATTGTCTTCTTTTCTTTTGGATTACTCGGTGCAAAATCCTATTCTTGATTAGGATTGTAATTGCAAGAAGGAAGCATTTGATTTCATAAGGATTTCAAATAAATCCCCTAGAGCTAATAAATCTTTTAAGACTCACATATAACCAGTATGTTAAGATCTAAGTATATTAACCACTTGAGATTTGCAGTCATTCATCTAAACGTTTCCATGTGCAGGAGTCATTTATTTATCCAAACAATTTATATCTCTCCTTATCTGACATCTCTTCCTAATGTGAAAAGTGATGACTTGTAGAGTTAAGCAAGCTAACTTGTAACTTTACTGGCTCAGACCTAACCACGCGACGTGTCAAGTGAGATATAGATGTGAATATAGAGCGTAGGTGAGAGAGAAGCTGGGAGCACAGAGCAAGACTACCAGTTGTTGAAAGAATCGGTTGGGGCAGAGAAGGCAGATCTATTTTGGTTATAAACTAGTCAATTTCAGTCTTTTTTTTCAATAATCGGGAGAGATAAAAATGAGTTTTGAGAGTTGAGAATGAAGAGGGATAATAATGAGTTTAGAGATTCCGATGAATAAATTTACATTTAAAAGTTAAATTTACATTGAATGTCACTTCTGAAAGTCATCATATTCAAATCAATTGATAACTGCGCATACAATATTATCGTCAAAAGAATGAAAACAATGATTAAAACACAATTTTGTACCTGAATGTAGCCATAAATGTGTGTACGCGTCTATTCGATAATGCCACACCAATACATTAGATGCGGATAAAATCGAGTGTGATCAGTCCAACTAGAGACCCAAATGGCAAGTGGTCAGCCCAAAGTGTTCTGTACATATATATGTAACCTTGGCACTGCCTTGGCATAACATTTTTTTCCGTTGCAGAGCTTATCCACCTCCGAACTTGCTTCGAACGAAACTCGAGCGTCAAGCCGCGACGACGTAGGAGAAGCGACGGGTGAAGGGGAGGTGGGGCAACGACACTCCGACACAAGCGATATCGATGACTCAATCAAGCGAGTATATACCGGGAGATACAGGGAGTTCAGTGCGCGCGGATACGGAGTGCGCGTCAATAATCGTAGGTGGCGAGGCTGGTGGTTAGGTGGGCGCGAGAGGCTCCCCCGCGAGCAGGCCGCACTTACAGCCGGAGGCGTCCGTCGGGCCCACCTACAACGGAGGCGATCGCACATGGCGCGGCGATGATTGCAAGGCTGCATCGGGCCCGCGCGTGATTGCTCCGAGTGCCTGCGAGTGACTCGAGATGGGCGGCAGCCGCGATTTTTCCCAACGCACCTCCAACCGGACACTGCCAAGAGAGAGAGGAAGAGAGAGGAAGAGAGAGCAAGAGAGACAGAGAAGAACGCACACGTGTCGGTGCGAGCGGTAGCCTATATATCCGTCCGCACTGCCTCTTCGACCCATCCCAGCATGATTATTACGGCACGGGGTGACTTTTTGTTCCTAGTGGGAGGGAGGACGGAGGGAGGGGGGTGGCAGCAGCCGCCTCCGACAACATTACACTGCGAGAAATTTATTTGTTCTCTTGTACATAGCGAATCAATTTGGATTCTGAACATGAAGGTATGTCTATCTGGCAAAATGTGTCTCGCTCAGACTCGCTGTTACTACTTGACGATGCCGGAACTACCACCTTGATAGAAGAAGAAAGTGGCACTCGTCTCACGAGAAGTCAGATCAGAGCTCATTTTTGGAAAAAGGTACTTTTAAGAAATTGTACTTTTACTTTGTCAAAAATTCTTTTTTTTTCAATCCTACGATGAATACCCAGTTCCTGCACACGCGGATGAATTATTTTTCAATCTTCTACGGTAATCGTTACGAGTAAATCTTGATCCCCACAGAACTACTGACGGTGCAATTGAGCTTTACGAAGGTACAGTCTCAAAATCATGATCATCGTCTCCGTCATCGTCGAAAAGTTTATGAAACTTGAAAAACCCCGGTGAAATAGTATATTATGCACCTGAGCGAGGTTTGGCGATTTCGGCACGAAAAACGTTTGCGACCCGAGCGCAGCGAGGATTGCAAGTTTGCGCGAGCCGAAATAGCCTAGATGACTTTGCTACCGTTTGGACGAAAAAAACATTTTTATCAGCAAAAATTACAGGTGGTTTAATGCATACAAACACTGTTTTTGGAGCCCCATTTGATTGGCTAAGGCAGTTTAGATGTCTTATGACAAGCAACATTCGAACAGCTAAAAACTGAATCTACTGGGACTCACTAGTTCTTTCGCGAGAAGTCTTTACGACTTCTGTCATACGCAGAATGAGTTTTTGAATATAATACATTGAACATAACTACACATAGGAAAACATATCAAAACGTTCCAATATATTTTTTTTCATGATTCACAAAGACAAGTTCGTTCTCAGGACGTGTAAAATATAGACGTTACTACTTGAAAAAATCCCCAATTCCCAAAATTAATGAACCATCTTATTTTATTGTTTTTTTATCAGAATGCTCTAATATTTGAGAGTTTATATCGATCCAATCACGGTAACGAGCAACGTACACGTAGATTCCTGGGAAGTGATGATTAGTACAACTGAAGCTCCCGGATGCAATCCCGATCTGATGACCATTTTCAGTAATGAGCGGATTACCCGAATCACCATAGCAAAAGCCTGGAGTCCCAAACTCTGTGGCGCATATCTTATTGTTCGAGTCCATATGTTTGCCTTCCGTGTGTCCGTAAGCTTTTGAGCACCTGGTACTGTCGCGAATGTGCAGACTTACGACCCTGAGAAGGGGACTCGGTGCACCATTTTCTGACTGCGACCCCCAACCAGCGACTCCGACAACTGTACCTGGGGTGGCTACATCTTCTTTTTTAGCCAGCAAAATCTTCGCCAAGTCAATGCCAAATGTGAAGGTCGGCAATACTTTCATCAGGGCCAGATCATTCTGGAGGATACCACCAAAATTAGAATAATTCTCGTGTTGCTTTATCGCGACAACCCTGTGTAACGAACCTCCAAAGTCGGTTCTAGAACTGCCTACCCGTACAATGTACGAGTCTGGCGGATGTCTGGCGCAGTGAGCTGCGGTCAAGATCAAGCTTACAGATATTATGCTGCCACCACACTTGTGGTGACCATCTCTTTGTATCGAGGCGAGCCATGGATGCATGTCAATGTAGCTGCTCTCGCCACCGAATATGGGCAGCCCTGCAATCATATATCAGTCTATTCATTGAAAAGTTTGATTCAAGCTTTTACGGTTACGCAAAATTTTTGGGAATCCCAAAGTGAAACCCTGATTCGTTGAGCTCGAGTCAGGTACGGATATTCGAGATTCTAGGGTAGTTTGGGAGCGTCCCTTTTTTAACCATCTCCCTCCCTCCGTCCATGTAGCCTAACGTAGGTCCGTACTTGAACCTTCCTCTCACCACACGCCCATAAGGAAGGAACGTTTTTTTATTAAAGGAATTTTTGCGATTTAAGGCCGACAAAATAATATTAAAGATAAAGCAAACGATAATTGTTTTCCAGAATATTTTATTCTAAACATATCCAAACAGTCCGTTGGTCCGAATGGCGGAGTGAGCTATTCGTACCAATCATCGATCACAGGGAATTCGATTTCACACTCATTGACGGATATGGTTAGATTTTCTTTCATCCTATTTTGTTAAATATATGCTATATTACTGTGAGAAGAATAATTCAGTCTCGCATTGTACGAAACACCTTAAAATTATGAACGTGGAACAGTCATTACCGACCTCGCCGAACACTTGCATAATATACTATTTTTAGAAGAGGAAAAAGCTCCGAGATGACGTAGTAGATGAGACAACTTACCTAGAGCTCGGGTTATCAGCAATGAGTTGATAACGAATAGTATCATGTTTGGTAACAGTTTGGTACTGTCTGAGATTCACATATGCTATACATTTATATCTTTCAACAAGAAGTTAATATGATTAGCTTGATTAAATAGAAGATTTATCAGTGGTAGAAAGATTTACAAATGGTAAGGTTTTTGAAATTTACGAATGAACAATTTTGTATTCATTAATAGGTGGTATTATACGATTTTTTTAGCTGATTAAAAATGATTGTTCAGCTGCTTTCTCGAGGAAAAAGCTTTGTAATGGGTTCAAAATCGACCTCTTGAATCGGACTTCGGGATCCTCATATTCGTGATCTACTGGTCGAAATATGTGGAATTTTAGAAATGTCTATATATGCACAAGTGCGTATACGTAGTATGTATGTGATTACGAGAAAGTAATAATCAGTTTGAAGTCCATTTATTGATGGTGAACGACACGGAAACTTCGATTCTCCTTAGCAACCATTGTTTACTTCCCTAGCAACCGTTGCTAAGGGAATAAAATATCGAGTTGAAATTCATTTACTGTAATTTTGAGGTTACAAGACACAGTATCTTTGTATTCTCCATAGCAATCGTTGTTGGTATCCCTCGCAACCATTGCTATAGTTTAGAAAATCAGTTCTAGATTTATTTGTCGGTAGCAAAAGATTCAGAATTCTCATTTCTACGTAGTAAACGTTTTTCATGCAAAGCCTCTTTGGGAAAGCATACTTATGATGCAGTTAGCAATGGTTTTCAAAGAAACCCCGCGAATATTCAAATTAATTTCTCTTATATGCATACATTTTATATAATAATATTAATTTTTTCAGAATTGATCTTTACAGTTTACCTGGAGTGAGTACAATTGTCACGAGGAGAATTGGAAACACTCAGGCATGTGCAATACATGCTACAAAAGACAATCTTTGAAGTTACCATCACGATTTCTCAACCAATCTCATCAGGGTTCGCAGTTTTTCAGCGCATACAGTGGTAGCTTCGATGTCTATATGTATGCATATTTATGTACGCTACTTTTCTCTGCGCCCCTTTGTCCCTCCCCGCTGAACAGTAAGAGCTGATGGAGGAAGCTGCGGAAGGGGGCGTGAATATGCGCGTCGCGAAGCGACGATCGATGTATCTCCCGCGCAATTCGTGGGGATACGCTATAAAGCGAGATGGAAGCCTCGGATGAGGAATGAAATGAGCCGACGCAGTTGCAAGGGGACTGTGCGAAGCCGCGAGACATGTCGACTGGCTAAATGCCGCTACGCGAATTCGACAGCGCACAGTCACAAAAGTTTCTTGTTGTTCCCAGAGGAAATGGACCTCAGTCAGGGTTTCTGCTACTTTCAATCATGATATATTGTTGATTGGGGAAGAAAAGTCTTCTCTCAAGAAGATTCTGTTTGGAAGTAGCAGAAATTCTGACTAAGGCCTAATTCCTCTGGGAATAACAAGAAACTTTTGTGAGTGCAACGGAGTTAAAATAGCGTGTTGGTTTGTTCCTTCCATCGATTTTCGAAAGCTCCGATCTAAAAATTGTACCGTCAGATACACAGAGAGTAGGCATCCCAAGAAAATGTTGAAGAGCCATGAAATTCTAACAATATTTCCCTCGATTATTCCTAAAGTTCCCAAACGAACTGCGGCTGGCGCGAGAATCGACAGACGATTCCATTTCAATTTTTCCAAGACCTTACGAGCGCTACTCGCGGGGCGCGCGAAAGGATCTCCATGTTGGGTGGGGCGAGCTTGCGACCCCCCTCCCCCGTCACCCACCCCCCGACCGCCAAAGCAAAGCAGCGCGAGGGAGAGCGAGAGAGGGGAGCCGAGGCCAATTGGTATGCCGGTCGACATGACAACATGCTGCGTTATCCGAATTATTGCGGGGGCTCGACCGATACACGGGGCTAATGCCGCGCGTTAACATTCGTGGGTCGTGCTCGAGCTTTCGGCATATTATGCCCGCAAGCTGTGGCCCGCGCTTATCCCCCAGCAGGCTTTCGCGCCCGCCCTTTTGTTCGCCGCGATATATACGTCACGTCTCGGCTTTTTCGTCGTTGTTCGAGTTACCAACTTCGCCCCCCCCCCTCCACACCTCGACTTTTTTCCCCGGAGCTTCGCGCCAAGTTTATATTAAACTCGCGCGGTACGTTGGTCAGCCGGAGCCTCGTGCGTATTTGCATGTGCTACTGCCTCGCAATATACCCGCGCGAACGCCGCGACGGGCCCTCTGATTGCCTTGGGAAATTTCGAAATTCGCGTATAACGCCGGACACGGGAGATGAGCGCGGTGGCGGTCGGATCGAAAAGCGGAGCCGGGCGGAGAGGCGCAAGCTCGGATTAGGCATGCACAACGCGAGAGGGAGGCTGGCAGCTTGTAGTACGTCGGGCGTTACGCGCGCATTATTGATGAGCGCCTCTCCCTCCACCGACGCCCGCCCCACCGTCGTTTCAATAAAAGTCAAAAGCCGCGCTGGCTCGCTCGAGAAGCGATAGAAAAAACGTGCCGCGCGGTAGACACGTACCGAGCTTTAGCCTGGAAGTTTGGCCGATCTCGCGGCAATATCCAAAGCCGCGGACGACACTTTGCCGCAGGCTGGCGAAATTTCGCGTGCGGCCGCCGCCGCCGCAGCCGCGTACACGTTTGACATACGGCGCCGATTCGGCAGCGGGCCAATGGCATACATCGCACACCAGCCCGACGACACGTGCCCGTCCGCTCATATCAAGACACACTTGTACGTCCGCCGCTCTCTCGCTCGTCGACGTCGACGTCGTCGCTCGGCCGAATTTATGCAGACGAGCCAGCCGTGCGGACGCGCATATTGCGCGCGCGCGCAACTTTATACACCGACGTTCTCGCTGATGCTGGACTCGATTTCGCTCGCACCCCACCGATTTGGACCGAATCATCCGCCGATTTTATGGCTGAATCTTGATGCCGTGTGTGCGCGCTGTGAGTTCCCCTCGTGGATGCCGGAAAAGCGAATCGAATATTTAGAGGTTCGGTCTGCGTTGATACTTGGTACAGCGATTTTGTACATGCCAAGAGCTATTCGTGCTCTGGTCGGTCCTTTAATAGTGCGAAAATAACCACTGCCAACTCGAGTGGGAGGATGATTTCTCGGAGAGATTTTATGGGTTCACTCGACGCTTTTCTACTTATTTATCGTCATAGTACATATACACACATATACTATGACGATAAATAAGTATACATATAATATATACGCTTCCCGGACAATGTTCGGGACAGAAAGAAAGCACACGAGAATCTCGTAGAGTATATGCCAAATACTTTGATTTTTGCTGAATATAAAAGTTTTGGCTCTGAAGAAAAATCAACTTATTCATTTACTTCTCGAAACGGATGCAATTTATCATGACTCAATAGGTATCACAAGAATCGTGGATCGCCGATTCGGTCCGATCAATAATATTCGATATAAAACATGGATGACTTTCTATACCTGCTCGGCCATATTATCCCCAACCATACCTTACAGATTGAATCTCCGTTTCTAGTTTATCATTATAGACTTTTATTCATGAAAACAAATAGAATACATACTCAATAACTACTCTAGATCAAAATTTTGCAACATATTTTTCACAACTCGATAAAGGAGATATTAATCAATTATTACATTATATATAAATACATCATATGTATATGTGCAGTTCCTGCTAATTGTATATGTATATTATAGTACGAAAATTCAATATAGAACAAGTACACAATAGTTAAAGCTGGAAAAGTACCACAATGTAAGTAACCGTAGCTCCAACAATCTGAAATAAGATGAATATGTATTACATCAATATTACCGTATATTGGTGATAAAATTTCGATTAGACACATACTGGCATTAATAAGGATTGATCGATAGTGAACAGATCGTATACAGTAAACCTTATTTTCTCAAAAAGTAAGTAATAGGAGAACCGATTCAACTGTAAATAATCAGTTAATTCATCCATGATTTTTTATTCAAAAAGTAAAAAAAACATATATGTGTAGTAAATACAACCTTGCTTTCTGCTTGTCGGTCGTCTATAGACATTAAGTATTTATGTACGAGTCCTCCAGTTTTCTGACTCTGTATAAGTTAACAAAAAATGAAGTTCATAATAAATAAATACTAGATCATCTAACACTGAAATCTACGACTCATACCTCAAACACTGTGTTTTCAGCAGCTGTAGTTAGTGTACAAAATAAAAAAATATATAGAAAACCTTGAGTAATACCCAGAAATGTGATCCAATTGATTTCAAATTCAAGAATAATTTTGATGTGGTAGTATGAAGTGAATAAGAATGCTATAAAAGTGTTGGGTATACACATCACCATAGGCCCGGAGTAGAAATCCGAAATATTCTTTGACAATTTAGCAAGTGATTCGTACGAGAGGATTATCTTTCTTATTTTCAAAAACAGACTTCGTCGGCTAATAACTAATACAGCTCGTTCGTTTTCAGAAAGTTCTCGCAAATCATGATTTGTTGATCCAAAGAATTGATTCATTAATTCTATAAGCATACTGTACTGCAGAAATATCATGTGAATTATGAATCGAGACACAGTTACAGAGATTATATACACGTTCATATCTAATAAATTTGATGGAATCATCGATGCAATGATAGTAATCTTTGTAACAATAGTATACAGTAATAAAAACATGATGACTTTCAGTATTGGACTTTTCTTATTAATACTACAGAGAAATACTTTTTTGTGTAAGTAAATTCCTCGAGTTATTTTTATAATACTTTGTTGTCGAAGAAAGAATATGATCAACGCATAGAGTGCCGTAATCACTTCAAATGCTTCCCTCGCTTTCTTGACCTTCACTGTCAAACTTTGACTCAGCAGAGATACTTCGCTAAACATGTGAGAATAACTGATGCAATACGAAAGGCTTATCAGAGCTACTAGAATTAAATTGTAGAAGATACTGAGTTTGGACTTCGAGAACGTCAAGTGTGTGATTCCATTTACACATCTCTCTTTCAACTCTATTGTGGCTATTCCCACGAATTTGGAGAAATAAAACACATTTTTCACTGACATCAACTTTTCCATTATTGCTCTATATGTACATGTAAGTATTCAATTCTCTCATGTACTTGTTTGCAAGAGTAGTGGACGAGAACTGAACTAGAATTTTACGTGAAAACCGAACAAAAAATATTTCTGTCTATTGATTTTACATTTAGAATATAATGAGTTGGAACACCGTGAGCTAGTTGAGGGAATCCAATAATAATCGAGTGTTAGCCAATCAATCGAGTTTTCATTGTAATTTTCTAGCATTTCTTTTCCGTTATTTCTGGATATTAATATTACGTTCTCATATCGACCAATCCAGTGATAGACGAAAAGAAAGACTGAACAAGGGCATAAGCTATAAAGCTCACATGAAACCCAAGAAAACAATATCTATTTATGAATATTATAGAAAATAATTCTCTATTGCTTTTGCTTACACAATAATGACTTGCAAAATTGTATACAGTGTTGTTTGAAAACTGTATAATTGTTTTTTATATCTACTAAACGATTTTTATTCTGTTATGTTTAAACTTGAGAAAAAACGTTCAATGTTCTGTTATACTCGAACTTGAACGTAACGTCGACGTTACTTGGGCGACGTAGACATTTTAACACAAAGCCAGTTGAATCTTGAAACCTAAATTTCGATTACTCTACTCTAGATGAAGCTCGACGGAAGATATTTATGAAATAAATATGAAAAAAAGTTGTGGATAATGGAGGAGACAGTGAAGCAGTAAAAAAAAATGTCGAAGAACAAGCTTCAGTCACGGCAGCAGAGACTCGCTCAAACACAGCCGAGGGCCGTTTCGGAAGACGCATGATTCACTTCCTTGGTAATTTCATACCTCGCCCCTAATGAGGACGTTAAGGAGGCCGCAGGCTGGAATTGACAATTTTAAAAAAGTTCCTCTACACCAGCCGAGACTCTCGGAGACGTCACCTGCGCCCGCGGGCGCATCAACCAGTAGCTATATAATGCACGGGCACCCCGAGCCACTGTCCTGTACGAATCACTCCGCCACGATTTATTGCATTACACTTAAGAGTAATGTGATTCCTGCACATCGAAGGATCGAACATATTACTCAAACGTACGCGGGAAAAATTAAATAAATAAAACTATCCGGGAAAGATTCAGAGCTTCAGAAACAGAGGGCCTATCCTTTCAAAAGTTGACAAATCAACATTTCTCATCTACACACTAACAGGCCGCGGAAATTGAGTGAGAGATTATGGCTCTTTATGCACGGATTTGGTGTATTGTGGGGCTGTCCATAGCCAACCATGGCCGTCCAATACAAAATTGTAAAATCGAACTCTGGGAACTTCATCATTGGCGATTTTGACAATCTGTCGTGGTCAGAATCACGATAATCAAGGACAAGTCAAGAATAACCTCCTCCAACAAAAAAATTCTAGGGGTGTGCATGATTTAGAACATCATTGCCCGTGTTTTTCCCAAAAATCTTGACGAAAACTGATTCGTGTTCATTAGCTACAATTTTTCCATCAAAATGCTATAGAAATCCCTAACGTTTAGCCATGTTAGTAGAACAATGAAAGTTTTCAAATTTTTCTGGTGGTTCTCCCTCGATATCATTCCTACGTAGGAATTATTCGTGAGCTCATTCATTTCAACTTTTGTCGTCTGTGATTAGCATCGAACCACTTTTGCAGGGCGTCATGAAAATACTTTCTTCTTATCGTCTTCAGAACTGACGTTCGCAGATGAAGCGAAACCATAGATAGAGAACAGCATAATTCCATTTGCCCTTTCACAGCTTCTACGTTTCTATTCTCACGGGCGTGAGTATATTAAAGCCATTACTGAACACGAGAGAATCATCGCAACGGATGCATATCGTATAAATATACATACGATTCCTCGAATTGGATCATATTCGGTAATGAGGCGTTGGAGCTTGGGCTGGTTAAAAAATGGGTAGCAATGCGCGCGTGCCCCGCTGGTGCATCATCAATCGGACGCTCGAAAGCTTGTCCATCATCGGAATGGCTTGTGTGTAAAGCTCCTCCCGGGGAGAGGATGTGAGATGGGCCCGGTGAACGACGCAAAGCGGCCATCAGACCACGAGGAATCCCGTCGCGGGGATCAATATGAGCTGGTGCGCTTGTATACACGCATTTATACGCAACGAAGTGTGCGCGCGTGTCTGTCGTCGAAGCCAGCTCGCCCGAGCTCGTATAAGGGGGTAAAATTATAATAGGCCGGCGGTGGGGATAAATCTCGCGGAGGCGCCCGTAGCGTGAAGAATCTCTTGTTTTGACTGATCGCCGGGAGCAGAGAGAGACAGGGAGAAAGAGCTCGAGAGACGGACTGGAGGTTAAACTGTTTGCGCTGCGCGCTCCATAATCCCTGATTTACGAATGGGCACCGGCCGGCCGACGATCTCCGTTGAGAATCGAGCCGCGCGCGTATGTCATTATATATACGGTCGGGGGTCGTGAGAGCATCGGCAACCCTATACGTGTACCTACGCACTCCCGCAAGCTGGCTGCTGCTGCTGCTGCTGCTGCTCAATTTATGCGCCGACTGCTGTTTGACGTTGCGCCACGCATTGTTATATATACGTATGCTCATATACAGCAGCAGCAGCAGCAGCTCGGCTTTGTGAACTAGACGCTGTGCCTCCTCGCACATGCGTGCACCATAATCCACAGCATACTTGTGGCGGTGTATTTATGGGGGAGGCTCTTGCCCGGAGAAACACGAAAACTTTTTCATGTGTGCCGAGTAATTTCTGCTTCGTCAACAGAAACAAGTAAATCGGTCGGGAGCTCGAAGGGAAAGGCAGGATTTGCCAAATGGCAGATTGCTCATACGATATCCGCGCCATCACCGTCACAAGTGTTTCATCACTGAGGCACTTGAGAGTCGTCGTTTCACGAGATATATCGCATATTTACGAAATACATTCCGCGGTATTTGTTATTTTGTTCCTGCGAGAAGTCGCGGTCAATCTGGTTAGGGCTAGTCGCGGCGTGACCCGGATAACGGGTCGATTCTTCCAATTGGAATCTGCAAATTGCTGATTTTGGAATCAGCGCAATTCCGAATAGTACGAACGAAATCCGTACAGGGATATAGGGAGGTGTATTTATAGGCCCATTTATAGCTTGGTGTTTGCTGGCAACGGATTCAGCTACTATATACTTGGCCCAGTCCGCCTCTGGTCAGTCGGTACGGCGGGCAAGTGGTAATTTCTCTGTCAACGATATGGTAATCAGCAAAAGCTATTGCCCATTTTGAAACGCGCACTTGTTGAGAGCCACGGAATGGCATATGAGTTGTATCTGGGTCAAATTAAAATTTCGTATTCATATTCGTATAACGTATAATATTCACCGGCGGCGTTTATTCTAAAGCGAAGTCCGTGTTTTTTTCAAAAGACGAATTCTGTCATTGAAACGAAGCAAGTCTGTAATTGTGCATTATTTTGAAAGCTTTGAAAAAATCGAAGCGTCAGCCAGTTTTTATAAAATTTTAGATCCTATTGAAACTTGAACAGAATGTACCTGACATGAATTTCAATAACACTAAAGGAAATCGTCACTGACTTCATTTCCATACAGAGAGTCATAATAGAAATTACATTTTTTGCATTCGCTCTTATCACGAAAATCGACAAATCACTTCTGCAATGTATATAAGAAAATCGTATGTTGCCGAAGGCATAAGATAAAAAATCCGATGTATCTGGCATGTGCACCTAATGACAATATATTTTTTCTTCCCAAGCTTTAGCCTACGACGCTGTAGCCTGCACCTGAACGATGCTTCATATTCGATTCCAGTGAAACTCCGTGCGAGGAGCCGCATCGTCAAAAGTTTGCAATATGGTGCGTCCGCGCGCGAGAGAGAGAGAGAAAACCCGAGCAAGAGAATCAATTCGGGCTGCAACCCCTCGTTGCCCGCACGGAAGATGGAAATCTGGTATATCGGACGAGCTCACAACCAATCAAGCTAATCCGGTGAAAATCGAAAACAGAGAGGCGCGCGTGGCCATAAAGCAGTGCGCAGGCCGAGTCCAATTTCAGCCGGGCGCCCCGGCTCCGCCGTGTAATGGGAGCAGAGCTCCAGCGCCATTGGGCTTTGACGCGGGCGCGCGATAAGTTCGACGCGCGAGCGGCCGCGCGCTACAATAGAAAACCTGATTCGCGGCAGTAAATTTAACGATCGTGGGATTTATACGTCGCGATCGCGTTCGCCGCTCGACGCGTGCGCGATTTACCGAGCGAAAGAACCGCAGCGGCCAGCCAAAGGGGGAGGGGGGACTGGGAGAATCAGAAGCGTGCTGAATTTAATGAAATCGCTACGCAATTTTTCAAACGCCCTATAAACCAATCCAGCCCACCAATATGCTGTAGAGTCGCGCGGGCGGATTAAAAGCTCCGAAGGTGAACGGTATAGGGCGTGTGCTGCTGCTGCTGTTGTTGCAATTGAAAATTATTGACGCGCGGCATTCTCTGTTGCAGCTACGCTACGCGCCGTTACTACGCCGTTTACATCTACCTTCCAAATTGTAAAGTTCCATCGAGAGGTCGCTTCATTTTTTTTTCAAAAAATCAACATGTAGACGAGAAAAATTATTTTTGTGAGTCGAGTTTAGCCTACCAATTGCTTATGGTTAATGTGCATATACAATACGATCATTATTGGCGAGTTTCAGAGATCCATGCGAATACTGTATTCAAAGTATTCAAAGATACAGTTGAAAGACGTCGTTGATACGCGCAAATTGGAAAAAATTAAAAAAAATCATGTTGCACGATACGCTTTGTCGTGACACGTGTAGGTCACCGTCGATCCGACCTCTTGTACGCATAAATTACTGAAAAATACCAATGCAAGTTTCAATATAATTTCAATAATAACCATATCCTCAGTGAAAGGTGACCTAACAAAGTAGATAACTCAAAGATAAGGAAGCATGACAGCTCACTATACTTTTTTTAAACCTAATTTAAATCTTTTTTAAATTAAAAAGTATCTTTCCTGATGCTTAAGCTCCTCTGAAATGAAATTAAAATGTAGTGCCTCAACATCAAGACTTTTATGAATGTTTCTTCATTCTAATATTTACCAAAGAATCTACGTATATATATGCAGGAGTGATCAGTCATGTTTCAAGATGCGTCGACACTAATGGTTGATGACCCTACAAACATATGATTAGTATGATATTTATGAAGAATCTCTCCATCAGCATTAAAATAGGTACCATCTCAAAATCTCATCCTCATAATTTTAGGCAAAAAGATCGACAAACGATATGAATCATGCTCAGGAAATCTGGAACGAAAAAACGGGAAAAAGTCAATCCACTTTCGTTTGATTCTCCATTTGTTTAAAAAATGTCTAGTGATGCTGCATATTGTTGCATGCTGATTAAAGCAACAGCATTAGCCGGCTTGCGTAATTTTTAACAAAGTAGAATCAATTAATTTTGCATCGATTATTCCAGGTGTTTGACAAGAACAACCAACCGGAATTTTTCACGCAAGCATATCTCTACTAAATTTCATCTTTTCTCAAGAGAGACTGTATACCGATGACGTTTCGAATTGATCACGCTGACACCCGTTGGCAGGCATGTTCGCGGCGTGAATTGGGGCGGGACGAATCGCATTCATGCCGGATTATGCACGGGGGCACGGTGCATGGCAACAGTCGCACGCGCAGCCCCTAAAACGATGCGCACGTGTCATTTCAAGCTTGATATCGCACGCGACTCGGAGCTGTTCTCAATTTTTCAGCCTCCTCGATTAAAACTCTATACAACACTTACACTCTCAAAACGATAAAGTTTTTATAATGCACCACGTATCTGAAGGGCGATTCACTATTATGTTTATGTGTATGGGGTACCGGCATTGTTATCGGGGTAATTCGAGGTTAAATCGCTTCACACGCCGCCGTCGGAACTTGGGATGCAAATATTATCCGTTTGGCTATCTCAAACACATCTCGGACACTTTGAGCTGAATCGGGGAACGAAATATATCCGAAAATGAGACGGCGATTCCTCGTGAGTATATAAATGGAAATCGTTTTGCAAACCTCATTATTTTCCAATACGCCAACTATTGAAATGGAAACGGGCTCGAGCTTTTGTCATCTGTTGCTTCGGCTCTTGTTTTTATGGGCTTTTATTTATTTCATCATGTGCCAAAACCTTTCTGCTGAAATCAACGCGGGAAAATATAGAAATTTCCCAAAGATTTCGAACGTGTGATTATCCGTTATTTTTCAATTCGTCCGAAGCGAGGAATAATCGTGACGGCTCGAGTCCGCCGGCAAATTTCATGAGTCACGGATGTTACGCCTGTGAGGAAGCGCGAACGAAGCGCGCGCGGCACAGCTGGCGCGCTGGCATTACGCTTGTATCTACCTACCTGCGCGAGACGCGAGCAAAAATGCACCCAGCGTGCGCGGCAGGCCAAATGACTCAATATGGCGGTCGCGCGCGATTTGCTTTCACGCGTGACGCGAGAAGCGCTCCGCTGGAGGCTGCCGTAATCCAGCCGGCCGCATATAAGTATTAGGCGGCGAGCGGCCCCTAATCATATCTCACGAGCAGCCCCGATTACACGCCATTGCCAACTAATTCGAATCAATTTGTGGGCCGCGCAGACACGCTATGCTAATGCCTCCTGCAGCACAAGTCTGTGGAGTGTGTGTGTGTGTGTGTGTGTGTATGTGCGCGCGCTATTGCGACAATTGACAGTTTATTGATTTCTGCCGTCGCAATATTTAATGGACCTGGCAGACGTTTCGAGATTCCATTAGGAATATCTATATATCCGCTGCAGACTAGCTCAACGGGTTGGAATTATATATTGAGAGCAGCTGTTTGCTAAGTCATAAAATGACAACACGAACTGGTAAAATACAC
The DNA here is from genome assembly GCA_020882685.1 of Aphelinus atriplicis. Classification (NCBI taxonomy): domain Eukaryota; kingdom Metazoa; phylum Arthropoda; class Insecta; order Hymenoptera; family Aphelinidae; genus Aphelinus; species Aphelinus atriplicis. The sequence continues at coordinate 69,506,800 of CM037073.1, read as the reverse complement.
ATGTGTTTCGAGACTTCAACAATTCGTTCATTTTGATCATCTCACTTATTTATGCCATTTCTCATGCTGAAAATAGCATAATATACTGGTTCAATACAAGTGCGTCGAACGTTATACGTTCGACGAAACAGACACGAGCGTTGCGCGATTCCACGAGTGTCGAAACATACGCACTTTTATTTTTCGTAACAAATTTCAAAGTATAGCAATTTTACTTATACTTGAAGGCAAAAAACTCGAGATTTGGTTAAATTTTAGATTAAACTATTTTCTTTCCTGATTACTGATCACACTGAGGCACCGAATGGTTATGTAAAAAAAAAGTTGCCCTGTTCAAAAATTTCTACTTTTGCTTACGCTTGATCTTGACAAAGTAAAGAAACGTATTGCATCATCCAGTAATTTCAGAATTATACAAATATACAAAATATCTTATCAATTGCTCTCTTCCAGATCTTGTTCCCCTTTTCTTACATTGGATAAGGGAGGGAGGAATTTTAATAATACAGTGGAATATTTTGTCAAAATATTCGTTATTTATTTACTCTTTATTCAAACTCTATCATTCAACACTTACACACTAATAATGTGCAATTATCAGACATGTGTACAAGACACAATATGAACGATACAAATTATTCTATGGACTCATACGTCGCGGTCGCATAGGCGAGTGGTTAGCAATTGACAAAAACCTACATGCAGCCTCGGCTGGAGTGCAACCAAGTTCCAGATAAAAGAACAATCAACTGAATGTATAGAGTCATTTCCATTATGAAATTGCGCATATAGTGATGATACTTTTGTATGAATTGGTTGATATTAGCAAATTTTATGACTAAATAACTTGTTCAGTTGGAATTTGAGTCAACCCGTCGGTAGCTGTTTGAACCTTAGCCATGCAGTTTATACAAAATAAGTGGATTTCATAAGAAAATATTCATGAATAATACCAAAGAAAGTGAACTATAACATTTTCTTACTGGTATTAGGGAAATTATGAAAAATTCATCTACCGTCTAGTGTGTGAAAAAAATTTTTGCTTAATTTAGAGTACTAAAGATCATGATGGCCATATGACCACCTATGAAATTGGACATATTTTCTTTTAAAACTTCAGGTGATTTCCAGAAAAAAAATGTTATTATGACTTTTATGGCCGAAGGTAATTCAATGGGTGTAGAAAGAAAGCCATAATATGGCAAATATTGGGAAATTAGCCACTTTGGCAGCATGCGTTACAGGGCCTAAAAAATCTGAAACAATTTTCAGAGCTTTGGGTTTCTTTTGTCACTTGACAGAGAAAGAGAGAGAGATAGAGAGAGAGAGAGTGTGTGTTACTGTGTGAGTATGCCTTTCAGCACATTTTTCAACACCAATCACGTCCTTTTAGTGAATTGAGTAAATTTATTTATATTTTCTCATAACTCTTGTAAATTGATAAACACATATTTCAGATAAAAATACGAAAGCAGCTGACACCCATCCCCCAACTAAAATAAAAAAATTTACCGCAAATCATCAAAATCAATAGGCACCGGTGTATCTTTTTCATCCAGATTTTTCTTGTAATAACTTTTCTCGCGATCTGCAAATAGTTTTATGAATCCTCCTTCGCCAAGTCTAGCCGAGATAGAATTAAATACATGCATGTGGACTAACTTACTTTCAGATACATAGTATGGATAATACAATTCATTTACGAAATAAGCTATGTTATCACCATTCAAAAGCCGATCAGAACATTCAACCGTACTATTATAAATGCGAAAGCGGTTTAATAAGTTAGGCGGTATCATTCTCTTATAGCTGGGGAAACCATAGATGGGTGAATCAGTTTCACTCAAATCATCAACTGAGTCAATTGCTGTTATGGGATCTGGGATAGTACTGACTGCACTCAAATGACTTTGAAAAGAAGAACTAATCACTAAAGTAAATATCAAAATGGCCATAAAACAAACTCTCGAAATCAGTTTGCGTGGCTGTTTCAAACATGCCATGCCTACAAATATTCGCAGAAATTCAAACGTAGCATCCAATAAGGATATTTCGAAGATATATCTTGAAGTTATCACGCAGCTAAAACAGCATATGGTGAAATATATCCAGAATTCGAACTCGAGAAAATTGACAAACTGTTTTGGTTTTCTGTTTAACTTTTAAGGAAATTATTTTTATACCACTAGAGAAAACCGGCTTGAGTTGGTCGGGCCAAAAGTCCGGTAAAAGTATTGGAATAGCCATAATATCAACTATACCATGTACCACGTCTTTCATGGGTCCTTGAAGCCTTCCATGTGAATCAACGAGACTAGTAGAACTGCTATCAGATATTTTGACTGTGAAGGTTGCTCCAATATGCTCTAGTATAATGCATATTATTTTCAAGTAAATACTTTCACATCTTGCAAAGCCTGACTTTTGCTTTCTCAAAGAGAAAGCTTTGTAACGGGGTAAAAATCGACCCACCGAATCGGACTTCGGGACCTCGATTTTCGTAATCTACGGGTCGAAAAACATGGAAATCCAAAAATGTCTGTATGTATGTACGTACGTGCACTTTTTTGTCGTACGATAACTCTCGAAGGAATTGTCCGATCGTCCTGAAATTTTGCACACAGGTTAGTCGCTGCAAAATCTCGGTCGAGTTCAATTTTCAGCCAATTCCGTTGTTTATTTCTCTAGCAACCGTTGCTAACGTGTTTTTGATAAAAGCTCCGAAAATCATCATCAATGCACGATGGGTCTCCAATTCTTTCGACGACGATCGATGAGAATCGATAAGACATTCATTTTGGAACAACCATTGTTTATTCTCCTAGCAACCGTTGCTATGGAGATACAAAATTCAGCTTCAGACTGACTTTTTTTTGTCGTACGTTAATTTTCGAAGGAATGGTCCGATCGTCCTGAAATTTTGCACACAGGTCGGTCTCCGGCAGATGTGAACCGAGTTCGGTGTTCAGCAACATCCGTTGTTTGATTCCATGGCAACCGTTGCTAGCGTGTTTTCGATAAGTTCCCATATAATTCATGATAAATGATCATTTGGGTTTGTATATTTATGGGATTCTATAACAATCAAAGAGACCTTTCCCGTATAAACCATTGTTGATGTCTCTAGCAACCGGTGTTTATATCGCTTGCAACCGTAACTAGGGAATGGGAAAAGTCAGTTGGAGGTTCATTTTTGGAACTGTTGATGACTAAGAAGTAAGAACATCGAAGCTCCGACATTTACCATAGCAACCATTGTTTACGTCCTTAGCAACCGTTACTATGGAGTGGGAAAAGTCAGTTGGAGGTTCATTTTTGGAACTGTTGATGACTAAGAAGTAAGAACATCGAAGCTCCGACATTTACCATAGCAACCGTTGTTTACGTCCTTAGCAACCGTTACTATGGAGTGGAGGAAATGAGTTAGAGGTTCATTTTGCTTTCTCAAAGAGTGGTGATTAATGCAAGTTGAGGTTCAATTGCAATACTTTGAGAAAGCATACTGCTGAGGCACTTGGCAGCGGTTTTTTGTGTTATAACGATGAATTTCTTTGTCCACGTACGTGACCATCTTGAGATTGTGCTTTTCCAAATTTTTTATCTTGTCATAAAATAATATACGGCACACAGGGAAATTCGACGTTTCTGAGGAAAAATACAGTGAATGAGAATGCCATACTAACCATGACTTGCACGAATAATTTTGAAAATATAACGTATGTATTGATTGAATTAACGCAGGCATAATTATTTGGGAAATGATTCTGTTGATTAATAAATAATACTAACGGTTGTTGAACAAAGTTTCGGGCAGATGATCTTCCGTAAGCTCAAACAAGGTCCAAACATTCGAAAAAGATTTTTCTTGTACTTGCTTCCAAAGTTCGAGTGCTGTTTTTGAATAAGGATTGTAGGTATATATTGATACGTTCAAATCAAATCTGGTGCACAAGTAAATGGCAGATAAAACATTATACGTCCACAGCGTTTGCAAAATAGTGTATGCTCTTTGGCAACCATTTGCTGCGCGATTGATCAGCAAAAATTTCGCTCTGTGATTCCACCAAATGGAATCCCTTATTTTCCGCAGGGTCAAAATTAAATTCTCATCGGATGTAATCATGACAGCAATGCTACTCACAGTAAACCTTCGTTGTATCGCTTGTGTTTGATTCGAGACATAAACTTTCTGATGTCTCTCACGTTTTTCAAAAACAGGTTGATTATCAATGTCAAATAAATATGAAGGAGTTGAGGAAGAGAAAAGCGAATTCAAAATATTCATATCAGTCGCATTTGGATCGGTAAGGAAAAAGAAAATCTCCTCGTCGAAGCAACAATTAATTATGTTCATCTAAAGAATAGATCTTTCAATTATTAATGAATCAGATCAAAATCAAACTCAGAAAAAAGATCATTGACTTACGGTTATTCTCGATAACTTATCATTCTTTTCGGTAACAGAAAAATAACTTTCAATTTGAATTGTATTTGTTCGAATCAATGTTATTTGTAACAAAACTAACAAATATATAGTGTAAAATCTCATTTCTTCAAGATTTTAATATGTTCTGCTTAGTTTATGAACACGACAGAGTTGGCTGCCACCAGTGAACTGAGCAGAAATACGAATGATATTTTCCAACGTCAATATGAAATTTCCATACAGAAAATGTATTCGAATGTCATTTTTCCTTACTCGTCAGTAAAAATAAAAACTCATTTTCTTTCTACAGCCATTGAATTTCGATGAATTCATTATAAATGAAGCTGATCAAATCAATTTTTTCATATACGCTTACTTCATTCTCATGATTACAATTTAGCAGTTTAGAGACATGAGTCTTTTACGTATATAAGGTAACTGTACCCAATGTGCCCCCCCCTAAGGGTTTTTTCGCGAAATTGACTATGATAGACTTCGAATTTTAAAATTCTGTGAACGGCATCTCAAAGCTTAGCTCAATACCTATTAGAAACCATCTTCATAATCATCATTCGACTACTTTAACCTATCGAAAATCGCAATTTAAAAAAAAACGCAAAAAGGCTAAATGCACAAAACGTGTACCCAATTTGGCACAATTTTTTAATCATTAGCTACAGCCTATATAGGCCTACAGGGACGATCCAATTGGCATTGAAATAAACTCTCAATTATGTTCCCAGTGATATTTATACAAAATTTTTAACATACAACTCAAAAATACGCGTCTAAATCATCGTAATAAGGTAACTGTACCCAATTTGGCACTGTACCCAATTTGGCACAATCGTCAGATTTCGTATTTCCGGTGCTCTCTGAGCATCAGTCGCTCTTGGGTTATGTTGGGGGAATTAAAAGAAAATTTTCGGTATCTTCCCCGCCCATTTAGCCCTTAAAACCACTCTCCTACAACACTTTGAAGTTTCACTTACTGATTTTTTCACCATTTTCTTATTTCACTTTTCACACTCAACCTCAAAAATCAGGTGTCAATAATTTTTATCTCTCAAAGTGTCATTACTCTTTTTTGTGTAAAAACATCTCAGCTTTCGATTGGTCTCATCAGTTTTCCTAAAATTATTTTTTATCCTACTCAAATTGCTGTTTTTCGCATCAAAAAAAAGTGTACCCAATGTGCCCCTCTACGCGTTTTTAAATGGGAAGACTGAGTGAAATCATTGAATATTTGTATAGACATATTACGATGATTTAGACGCGTATTTTTGAGTTGTATGTTAAAAATTTTGTATAAATATCACTGGGAACATAATTGAGAGTTTATTTCAATGCCAATTGGATCGTCCCTGTAGGCCTATATAGGCTGTAGCTAATGATTAAAAAATTGTGCCAAATTGGGTACACGTTTTGTGCATTTAGCCTTTTTGCGTTTTTTTTTAAATTGCGATTTTCGATAGGTTAAAGTAGTCGAATGATGATTATGAAGATGGTTTCTAATAGGTATTGAGCTAAGCTTTGAGATGCCGTTCACAGAATTTTAAAATTCGAAGTCTATCATAGTCAAATTCGCGAAAAACCCTTAGGGGGGGGCACATTGTCTATACAAATATTCAATGTACAGTTACCTTATTTAAAAACGCGTAGAGGGGCACATTGGGTACACTTTTTTTTGATGCGAAAAACAGCAATTTGAGTAGGATAAAAAATAATTTTAGGAAAACTGATGAGACCAATCGAAAGCTGAGATGTTTTTACACAAAAAAGAGTAATGACACTTTGAGAGATAAAAATTATTGACACCTGATTTTTGAGGTTGAGTGTGAAAAGTGAAATAAGAAAATGGTGAAAAAATCAGTAAGTGAAACTTCAAAGTGTTGTAGGAGAGTGGTTTTAAGGGCTAAATGGGCGGGGAAGATACCGAAAATTTTCTTTTAATTCCCCCAACATAACCCAAGAGCGACTGATGCTCAGAGAGCACCGGAAATACGAAATCTGACGATTGTGCCAAATTGGGTACAGTGCCAAATTGGGTACAGTTACCTTATATTGATTATTCTATTGATTGCTCCAGTTATATCAATTGTTGGAAACAGCTGTTACAAATAAGTTTCTACCGTTTTAAACCAAACAGATGCGGGAGAATCCTCTGACCATCCCTCGATATTTGACGACGCTAATATCCATTCCTCTATTTGAAGCGCGAAAATCAAGGCATGAAGTATTCATAGTTTATATAATTAATAATTTTTTTACGTCCACAAGTTTTAAACGATAAATATTTATTCATCGTTTATTAATGTTAAAGTTACTTTTCGGGAAAAATCAAGTCAATACTTTTCTCATACACGTAGGGGACTCATCACAATGTTACAGCAATTTAGTAAAATGTGCTCTAGCCTGAAGAGACGGATAGAAAACGTCCTCGAAACATTGCAATACCGAGTACCGTAAAAAAGAATTACCAAGCTTGATCGTTAATTCCTTCCAGATTCCTTGAATCAAATATAATCCGATTAATATTTGGCAAAATTCCGTTTGAATTCTATAATGTAATAAATCCGTACAGAAGCATCCGAGCATGTAATCGAAGGTGATCTTAAGTCTAAAGACGTTTAAGCTTCGTATGAGAATGTATTTTGAGAATCCGGTCAAATCGTATGGTACAGTAAGGTGAAATTTGCAATACAGGATCTGGCCATTCCTCTCTGTCTCACTCTCTCCCTCTCTCGTTCTCCCTGGCGAGGGAACGTGAAAACAAGCGAGTTATTTGACGAGAGAGAGTAAAAAATGAAGAAAAAAAAAAACTCTCGCTGCGGGTATTTAAGAAACAACTGGACAAGGCGTATAAACAGAGGAGCTCGCGCGAAGGGTATGCGTGGTGGGGGTCGTGCTCTCGCGCGAGCATAAAAATGACAGGGAAATATTACGAAAATTAACGTTACGACTCGGCCGGAAAACAAATATGATTTTTATTCAGAATAAGAGTTGAAAAAAGCTAACGCGCGGCAGACGAAGAAATGAATCATTGCGCCAATAAATAACGACGACGAAAGAGGCGTTTAAGTCCCGGGCTTTTTTCTTTTATCCTCGGCAGGAGCGCACCAGCACCAGCAGCGGCAGCAGCAGCAGCAGCAGCATCAGCAGCATCAGCATCAGGAAAAAAAGGAGGAAATTTGGCCTCTCGCAGCGGGACACGGAATAAAAGTTCATCGACGCAGTTAAACGCGCTCGGACACACTCGAGCGTTCACTGGTCCGCCGATTAACATACGCACAGCTTATTCTTCGAGTTGATTTGCACTTGGCTACTACCTACCTGAATCGCTCGCGCCTCAAGCTCTTGTCAGCGATTTTTGTTTCAGCTCCTTTTTCGCGCGAGATATGAATCACGCGAGACCACTCGTAAATCCGCGTATCCCTCGCGCCTAGCTTTTATACACATTTGCAGCTTTTTACGAGCTCTCTCGCTCGCGGGGAGAGAGAAAGAGAGAAAAAAAGAGCCGCGCGGCGCATGGCAGAGAACAAGTTCGGCCCAATCTTATTCAAACGTCTTTCTCGCTCACCCGCGCGCTCGAGCGCACGTATATATACACATACGGCTCGTCTTTTTTTATCTCGCTCGCGCCTCGAGTGTTCGCTTCCTACTTGACTCTTTTATTCTATTTATTGCTCCGGGCCGACCGCCGTGCGAGCTTATTTGCATTGCTTCCCGCTTTTTATGCGCTTTCATTCGACTTGCTCACGATGCGGTCGGTGTTCCGTGATTGAAAATTGAGCCGCGCGAAAACACGCGTCTCGGAGACTTTGCATACAGCCTTGCTATCGTCGACAGCACGAGCCGGTTAATTCATATATAAACTTTTATCTATACAATTCACAAGCTCTAATTGGTCTCTCGTTTCTTATCTCTGTATGAAAAACCAAAAAGCCAGTAGGTACATTCAAATTCGATCTTGAGAAAATCAACTGCTAGAATTGATCCCCGGCTTCGCGGAAAAGTCCCTCGAAACCGATTTCTATTATCCATCCTGTCCAATTAATCATCTCAATTTGACTATTTTCAATCAACCCAACACAGCAGCAGTGGTTTTGAGGACATGTTTCCCAGAAAAAAAGTCATTTTTGGGCTCGCGCAATCAGAGTGAGTAAATCAAATTCAAAATTAGGAGACGTTGATTGAAAAAATCATTTATCATGAAATATTGGAATTGAGACTTGAAAGCGAAGCGAGGAAGCACAAAGGCCAGAGTTGAAAAATCGAGTTAACCATAATGATCATTATCCTATAGATATACTATTTGGATAGTACGGATCGAGGTCCAGAAAACTCGTTGAGAAAAATTCCACCTCGTCAACCGATCGGCTCGAGGCGTATCCAATGAGATCGAGTCATTTGTCAAAGCACAAGTGGTTCCGGTGCTTCGTCGCATTGGGTTTACAACGCGACATCGCGTGAAAGGTGCTCTGTCTCTCTCTCTCGCGCGCTATGATTATCATTGATTAAATCGGCAGGAAATATGTCGGTGCAAGTTTTCACGCGAGTTGACACGTCGGCTGCATTCCTCTCGACTGACGAGATAAGGTAGAGCAGAGCGACTCTCGTCTCGGGCTGTCCCATTCGCGTCAACCACTCGGCTTTTTCTCCCTCGGCTCATTTTTTACCGATAATTGAGTGTATCCGTCATAAGCACAAAGAGCCGGAGATACAAATGCCGTTGGATTAGATGTAACTTTTTTTTTATTCCCCCGCTCGCTCTGTCTCTCTCTCTTTCTTACTTGCTATCTCGAGTGACAACAAATAAATGGAATTTAATTTCGTAGGCTGCCCCGCTACACGTAGCGTTTATAAGCAGCGAGTTCGAGATTTGACAGCTGTGAAAAAGGAAGAATTGGACGCGAGACGCCCGTGAAGAGGAGGAAGAGGAGGAGGTGGAGGTGGAGGAGGAGGAGGAGGACGACGACGACGACGGAGACGGAGAAAAAAGGCATTACAGAATGGAGGAGAGGGACAGTTGAGGAGTAGGTAGCAACGTGGTGATTTGCTTTCCTGAAATTCATGCCCGAAGCCCGCTGCGCGCAAGAGCCAGCCCGAGCTCGAGTCTCCAGTTCGGAATTATTAATGTTATGCAGAGTTTCTGCCTGCCTCGTAGTTCGTCTCTCTCTCCCTCTCTCTCTCTCTCACACACACACACACACACACACACACGCACACAGGCCGACACACGGATTGAGAGAAAAAGAAGTTAAAATGTGGGCGCGTGCGAGCGAGATGGACCTCCACAAGCGTGTTATATCTGATCTCTTGGCACTATGCTGATCCGTGAAACATCTTGTTAGCTTTGTATAGCGGACGGACAATAGCCGACTCCCCGTCCCACCCGAACGATCCACCCAGCCGCATAGGAACACCTTCCGACCTTTCATTTCTCTCCTCCTACCTAACCGATCACTCGTCCTCTCATTGATTATTCGAATGCCGATAATGCCTGGCTGATTAATCTCGTGCATACTGCTCGAGATTGTATCGAATCAATCAAATTTCACGACGATAAATAGTATGCTCGGTATGGTTGGTTGAAACGGCCTCGGAATCATTTCTGCACTCGCTAAATTCCTTGAAGTGAAATCTCACTGCATACTACAGTGAATATTCACTGTAAGCTTTGGTCAAATTTTGCCCACTGTATAAAAAATCGGTAGTTTTATAATTGTAGTTAAAAATTCACTTCATGCTACAGTTAAAATTGACTGAATTTTACAGTGAAAAACGTTTCTCTGAAGCTTGCAGATTTTCTCTAAAAGGAATTTAGAGAGCAGAACCTAGTCTATGAACGATTAATTATATAAATCCTAATAGCTACTCGCTCATCCGAGTAGAGGTCACCACATTTCAGGACTGCATCAAATGTTTGTGTTGGTTTGCATCTGCAACTGTGCGCTCGAGATTTACGATTGTCATTCGATGTTTACGATTAAATCGCGACGGAGACGCTCGTAAATCGTATCGTAATTCGACAACGAGAATCGTAACGCCAACCTCGAGTAATATCGAATCGAAAAGAAAATTGACTGACGCGCCGGGCGTGCGAAACGCGCCGAGGGTCTATCTGGAATTTGGGGAAGCGCAGTTTAGAACGGGAGGAATGCGCGGGGAGGTCGGAAAAGAATGCTCGCGCGAAAGACGAGAAGAGAAATAGCGCGAGTGGAAAAATAAAAGACGCGAGTCGAGAAGTGAGAAAGAGTCGCGATATTATCGTTATACGCCCGTATAACCGACGGATAAAAGGGCCAAAGCTTATGCGCGCGAGTGTGTGTGTGTGTGTGAGTCTGTGTTTGCGAGGGGGCTGCTGCTGCTGGCACTTGTGTATCCGCGCGCGCGCGAGCACCTATCTGCCTACTTATCTCGTGGGGCTTGCTCTCGCTCTCTTTCAAAATTGCGCACCGGGATGACGGCGAGACGGTGAGCGAGAGGGGGAAAAAAGAGGCGAAGTAGCCACACGCTGAAAAGCATCGTCCTCGAGAGCGAGCGAGAGAGAGAGAGAGAGATAGGGTGCAGCATCAGTGGCGCGCGGCGAAGGAATGCGGTGACCGGCAGTGCTCCCCGCGTGTGGCCACGCACACACACACACACACGCGCGGGCGCGCATAAACCGAGAGGCCGAGCCGGGGACAGTGACGCGGCCCCCCGCCGAGCTTCGCGCGTTAATTTACTCGTGACTGCAGTCTATGCAGCTCGAGCTCGCGCATTTACCTGCCGTGTATGTGCGCCTCTGCGTACACCCACGTGGACGGCTGCAGCGACTACACACTGCTCCCGTTGTCCCGTTTTTTTGCCTTCGTCTTTTTTTATTCCTTCCTCTTACCCTTCAAAGTCCGCTCCGCAGGTGAAATCCAACGCTATTTAAAATCGTACGTATACCGATGATATATCGGATGGACAAAAGCTGAACATTTGAGTTTTTCAAAAGACGAAATCCGTTCGCCGTGTTCGGCTGACGAGGTCAGTTCCGCGAGCCGAGAGAAGCTTCGAGTTCTGCGCGTGCGACACCCGGAGGTATACGCACGTCTGTTCGGAGCTCGTTTGCTAATGCGCGTTTAGCGAGGCTTATAAACGAGAATGTGCGGACGGCCGGGGCGAGTATGCGAGTATTTATACGGCGTATTTATGGGCGACCGGGCACACATAACAGCTCCTCTCGGGCGTGCGCGAAACGGCGCAAAAAGATATAGATACGCGCGCCGGCTTTAGGGAGGATCTCCGCTGCGCTCCTCCGCGCTGCAGCCTCGTCCTGCCATTCGTCCTCTCTCGCGCGCGCGCGGCTGCAGCAGCGCGCGAGCCAGCCGTAACATATTTTATCGCGCCTAGCGCGCGGCCACGGCTGGAAAAAAAAATGAAAAAATTTACTCCGTCCGAGAGACGCGACGCCCTAACTCATCCGCGCGCGATGCCTTTTTATGTTATACGGCGTTTTCTGGAAAGCAGCGACAAGAGCTGCCACCTGCGGTGGCCTGACAAACGCTGTTGCTCCTATCCCACCCTTCCACTGTCTCTCTCTCCCGCCTCTCCCTCTTTCTCTCTCTCTGTTTGACACCAACGCTCACGCCGAATTAGCCGTTTTATTTATTGCGGCTTATCGTTGGCTGAATTATGGCTTAATACGCTGCTGGCACGATTATTCCCGCGATCGAGAAGCTCCTCGACTCGGCTCTCTCACCTCCGCTCGTACCCCTGTTATCGCCTTACGGTGACGCCCGTTATCCACCTTCTCTCTCTATTCCTGATTCCTTTCCCTCTCTTTCTCAGCTCCTCTTGTAGAAAGCAGTATTTATTGCGTAAATCTCACTCTTGACGTTGCACTGAAAACTATAAAAGCCCGGGTTACACTTGAGCGTGCGCTCGAGCGGCAATCTTAATTATTATCATCGTATTTTTCGGGAAACCTGTGTGCTATGGGAAAAACACACTTCTCCATACCAATGCTCAAAATATACTCGGTTTCACGGTTGATTTTAAAATTCCCGTCTCCGCGATTCGAATAGACCGGCTTCAATAACATTTTTCATTCGCCACCGTTTATACAGTGGAAATACGTGATATTTCCACGTACTCTCCTGTAATCTTACCAATGGGGAACCGCTGCGGCCCGGCAGCCCGCGCGCAGATGGGACGATGAAAAAACAAAGATCAAATTCTCGTGAGATTCCTCGCGATCTAATCTGTGGACGCGTCAGCGTGTCTTTAGACCGTATCTAAGGGTCATATCGGACGTCCTAAAAGCGAAATTTCGAGATTCATCCTCGGACAGCTCGAGCCTCACCTCCAAATTGACTAAACACGTGTATTGATTCGGCAGATAAGTTCCCCAGATAACCGAGCGAGATATGCCCCGGGCCTTAATGTAGACACGAGCTATTGTAACTCCATTCGAATGTCTATATCCATGTATAGATTCTCGTTGCATTGTCCGGAGGATCCGCGAGACGTGGCTGCAATGACGGCTGCAGGGACGGTAGCGAGGCCGCATGTAGGATAGACAATGAGCACATCTCACGATTGAGGTACAGGGGGTCCGGGAGCAAGTGCAGAACTCGTTAAAACGTCAAGAAGCCAGAAAGGGAGAGAGAGAAGGAAACAAAAATAATAAGCAGTTGGGCGGAGGAGGAGGAGGATGAGGAGGAGAATGAGGTGGAGGAGGAGGCGGGCTGGCCATATCGAGTCTCGGATAACGAAGCCGATGACAGGGAGGATGATTTAGCGACGGCGGGGCTTGGCTATTCTTCAGCGGCACTCACAACATTCCCCGATCGGCGAGCGGACCCCCGCGGACTCGGCTCTCGCTTCTCCTTCTTTATGGTAGCATTTACAATTATAATCGGCATGAACGCGCGCGCGAGCCTGACCGAGCGACCAGTCTTTTCCTCGAAAACGTTTCGTCGCTTCTTTCAATATCCCAGCGCGCATAACGAGCGGTGATTTTTATTAAGCGGACCCGCCGTCGCCCCCCGCAGGACGCCCGTCACGTCGCAGGCCATCGGCTTTGTGTGCGCCCTCCTGCCTGTGTGTGTATACACACACACACACACACACGCCTCGCTTGATCCTGAGCCACGGGGTTTTTTTAACGCCCCCAATAACGCGACGAAGTTTTCGAATCTCGCGCGCGCGACGATCAACATTTTTTCTCCTTGGGATAATTCGTATGATAAATGCCCGAGTTCTTTTACGAGTGCCTCCGAAACTGGTGAAAGGACAACGAGTTGAAGCTGTGAATTATGTGATTGCGCGGTGAATTTGTGGTCCATTCGATCGTTATATATACGTGTATAAAGTTCAGCAGCGCTCTGACACACTCTCGGCTCCAACGTATGGGGTTCCGGACCGTCCGAGCGACGAGTGTCTCATCGCGGGGTCGCCAATCATCGTGATATTCTCTTTAGATTGGTTCAACCGTGCCCAAATCACTCGTGCACACAGCCGTTCGGCCCAAAACAATTTTCCGGAAATACGATATGTCGATAGCATCTCCCAAGAATAAAATCGTTAAGGCAGTTCTCCAGGTGAATCGATTTTATCGGATGTGTTGAGAAATTTCGAATATATTCCCTTTATGCTCTGTACGATGCTGGAATGAATATTTTGAGATATCAAGGCTTCGTATTTCAACACGAAATCTCCGGCATCTCCATACAGAATACCTCATTCAATCGACAAGTGAGTCTCTTCGTATGTTTTCTAGTGATTAAATATGCAACATGTTGAAAGAACAATCTGTTGAAAACAAATAATCTGCCACAAAAATAGCATGGTTGAAATTGCGTTTTTCACACACACAAGCTTTTGGCATTCTAGGATTTGATGCCGTGTGATGAGGCTATTTCAAGACAGTCACTATTCAGCGTCTAGCGAAAAAAAGATATCTCCCGCGAGGACTCGAGCTCACCAGCCGGAAAACTTTATCCCGGCTGATCCGACGTATTTAGATGTATACCCAAGAAAAACAAGCCTCGGCAAAATTTCATCATGATTGGCGAGCCGGAGATGCGATACTCCGCCGGCATTCGAGAGATATTTAAAAGACGCGAGTAACATTACCCGGTCGTTATTCAGGCCCGCTAATAATCATCAGTCATCGGCGTTTTGACGAGGGCATCGCGGCATTGGCCGAGTGCGAACTGTCCCATAAATAATAAACTCGCGCGCGACGGGCGCGTCGAATAAAAGCAAACACAGCGGCCCGAACATTCCTGGGATTTTCGAGCGAAGGACAAGAAAAAAAGGCGTATTCGCACTCTATAAAGCGGGCGAATTTACAGCTCCGGCCGCGGCCGGGTATATACGCATAATCGGCCGGCCGAGAGCATCGCTCGGTTGGTTCTTGGCCCGCGCCTCGGTTTAGTGACCAAATGCGAAATAATATCGCGATAAAGTGCGCGAAATGTGCGAGCCCACCGCGATAATTAATTCCTCCGCGCGCTCCAAGCTCGAGTCGGCTCTCGGACGGAGCGAACGAGAGACGGCGAATCGAGCAGGTGCGCGTCTGGGAATTCGCTGCGGGAATCGCTCGGGTGCTTTCCCAAATCACACTCCGTCCACGGATCAATCAATGCGCGGCCGAGCGTTATTAAAGAGCTATTTGGCTGGGAATGACTTTATCGGGGAGTATGGCACTTTTATCGATCAAATGATTGCTACTTGATGAAAGTGACCTCACTTGGGTGTCCGATCTCACTGGCTTATGGTTACCTATACGGATAATATCTGCATTCGTTGATCGAGATTCGTGCGAAGAAAAACCGCTGCTACTCGCATCAATATGTGAAATGAGAATTGTGTGTCGTATGCCACCGACAAATGGACCTAGAACTGATTTTTTAAACTATCTAGCAATTGTTGCTAGTTACATCAACAATAATTTCTATAGAAAATAATTAAAAAATTAAAAGATTAACTTTAACCGAAATTTTATCCTCTTAGCAAAAGTTGTTAGGGACGTAAAAGAAGGTTGCTTTGGATTCCCGAAGAATCATAGTGAACTTTTCAAAAACACCTTAACAACGGTTCTAGAGAGATGAACAATAGATTTTGCTAGATTCGGGCTACATCTTTCCATGATCAACTTGTGTGCAAAATTTCAAGAACATTCGGACGATTTCTTCTAGAGGTACCGGACGCCAAAATACCGTGAAAGCAAAACCACCTCCAAACGTTCGCCTGGAACTGGAGACCCAAGTATGAGTCAAGTATGGTCGGTTGGAAGCAAATGTAGGCTTTTGATTATTCGTTGAAATTAAAAGAAGCGGACACTCGTTCGGGTTAAATAATAAATCCCTCGCGCGATTCAGCGTATGCCAACATGAGCTTTTCGCAATCACCGGAGAGCACTCGGACGTGTAGCAGTGTATATGAACGCGGGCTTTCGAGCTCGCCCCGTGAAACTGTATATTGGAAAGTACAGTTTTGCGCGCAAACACGCGCGCACACGCGAAAAGAGAGAGAGAGAGAGAGATAAGCGCGAGGTGCGCGCAATTTGGTTTTTCTCCGGGAGCCTGATTGCCTGCTCGGCCGTCTAATATGTATAAGATGGGCGCGCTCGCTCGCGCAGGGGGAGCCGTTGAAACGATAAACATTGAAGCGAGAAACGATTAATCCCCATCGGAGCGCTGAATAAATTCGCGCATCAAATGAAATTAATCGCGCTCGGTAGGACTGATAAAAGAGAGAAGAGAGGGGACGGGGGAAAGAGGCGAGAGACGAGAAGAGAGAGAGAGAGAGAGAGAGATGAAGAGCTGCCGGGGCTTGGTAATTATACGGGCTGCTGCGCTTGCGCGAGCGCGAAGTCCGCGGAATCCTCTCAAGGCGCGCGGCGACAGGCAATTAATACGCGAACGCGTTCCCAATAAATACGACTCGTCCCGCGGATATAATCGACCCATCCATCAGGGCGGATATGCGCTCGCGCGTAATGAGCAGGCGGGGGGTCGGCTCCCATGCAAATGCGCGTTAATTGAAATTCTCGATTTCGCGCTCTCGGGAGTCCCGGAGAGAGACGCGCGGCCTCGAGAGCTCCCCGACGGACGCGCGTCCGCGACATATCACGGCCCCCGAAGCGAGAGCCGAAATTATCCCGTCCGCGCCGAGAGTCGCGACTACTCGCACAGGCTCTCGCGCGTTAGACTCGACGATTTTATCATTGAGCCCACAGGCGCGGGAGTGTTGCAGTATGATCGTTCCACGTCGATGATTCGACGAGTCGACTAACTTGGCGACTCTGTCACCCAGATTTCTTCCAAGTTCGGACGAATTGAATTCATCTATGGGGTATAGATATGTGGTACATGATACATGACCGACATCTCCGAGATAATCCTATAGGATCCCTGTAATATCAAAGTGTATAAGTAAGCTAGTGTATCGATGTTCTAAAGATGCGCGTGATTCCTTATCATATAAATTATAAAATCCATTGTATTTTGGTTTATTTTAATTGAAGGTTTCGTACAGAAATTCGAATTTGAAACGCTTATATAGCGCCTACTCGCGTTAGATACACGTATTTCATATAATACATCGCCTTTTACAGGTTCTCCAGACTTATGAATGTTCAATCGGACGATTTGGAAAAGAAGCGGGTGAATCGGTATGAGCAACTCACCAGCAAAGTACGAAAAAGACTCACTTTCCCCGCGTGCATCTGCAATCGTCACGAATTCACGGATAGACACATAAGTATATGAATGGAAAGCAGCTTATCAAAATTCGCGAAATCGCCATCCAACACACACGTACGATTGCGCCTCCACGTGGAATCAATCCGCACTAAAGCCTGGCTTTCGTTCCGGCCAAGGCTGATTTGTCAACGGATTCCGGCGTCGGGTCGAACCACGTACTGCAGTATACGTACGAGATCGCGAGAGCAAAAAAAGAAAAAGACGATGACAAATCGGCCGCGTTGTATAGAGTTCGGGTTCACGGGGTTCGGGGAACGCGCGGTGAGCAGCTATAATATCTCGGAAGCGCCTGCGCGCGGATTTCAAGTGGACCGCGAGTGATAAATAAGGGCCGCGTGCGCCGGACAGTGGGCAGCTCGCTGGGCTCATTTGTCGCGCCGATAATTATAAGGAGGTGTTATAGCACACGCGCAGCTTAGCTCGCGCGCTTGCGCGCATCTTTATGCGCGAGCGAGTCGCGCGCGGCTGCAGAACGCCCCGGCCACGCACGATCCACGGGGCGCCACGCTAAACTAACCGCCCGTTAATTATTGTCCCTCTCGCCTTCTCGGCCTCGGCTTTGGCGCGCGTCTTCCTTTTTCTCACCTTCGCAGCTCCCCTCCTCTCCTCCTCCTTATATCCTCCACGCGCAGTCGGTATCGCGCGACATTTCATTCTTGCCTCGTGCGTATACGTGTGTGTGTGTGTATACGTGGCCCCGCTTCTTTTTTCCATATATATACTCTCCGGCGCGATTTTGCATTTTTTGATCGGTGAATATGACAAACTCATCAAGCTACCTATAGCCTCTTCCACGAAGCTCCCATCAGGTATAGTGTATCCCTATTAAGTCTAGAATAAAGTCTGGCGTAAAGTCTGGGCTCCTGTTTTGTCAGACTTTTTCAGTACGGATTAAAAAGTCTGGCATAAAGTCTAGCAAAAAGTCTGGAGTTGAGCAAAATTTTTTCGATAGACTAAATAGTCTGGCATAATGTCTGGCATAATATCTGGCAAACTTTCGTGGACAAAAAAAAGTCTGGCATAGTGGACTACGCCAGACTATTGCAAGACTTCTGCCAGACTTCTAGTGCCAGACTTCTGCTAGACTTCTGCCAGACTTCTGCCAGACTTTTTTTTTTACACGGGCCGCCGCCTCGATCGCTGAAATTTTCACTCCATTATCGGCGCGTACAGTGCACCCGTCGCTCGAGTACGGAGGACAGACACGTGCAGTGCTCTTACACGCGCTCGATCGACTCGACCCGATGAGCTTTTGATAAATCTCGCACGCAATACTATAATATAAGCGAAGCGAAGCTATATGTATACCTCGCGTTTGTAGCATTCCCGTGCGCGCGATTCGGATGATCGGTATGAGACGCTTGGCCGAAATAAGCTTTCGCGCGGTGAAAAAACGGGTCGTAAATACCGGCGCGGTGGGTTGGGGATATATGTATACACACATACACACATACACACATACATATAAAAAGTAATTCCTCTCGCGCCGAGAGCTAATTCGCAAATATTTTGCTTATTAATTGGATTCGGACGGGGTTTACGAGCGTTGGCGCACTCGCGCGACCGGCCGTTCGATGACTCGCCTCGATGCGCACCGGCTTCCTTCCCAAGCGCGCAGGCCGTGTACAGGTAGCATTCAATTAGCCGCTCGCGGCATGTGAAATATTGCGCGTGCGAAGCGCGAAAGCCCGATTTCTCCGCGCGGCTGCAGGGCCCGGCAGCAGATGCGAGACCCGATAAGCCGCGCAGCTCTCTCGCGGCGTGCATGCGCCGCGCGTTATAGGTGGGCCCCGGCTCGCGCGCATTTTTCCCCCGTATAATCCTCGCGAGCGAGCCACCTCCTGCGCGACTCGCCTCGCGCGCTTCCAATCGTATACGTCGTGGTCGCCCGGCCTGGCTCCGTTCGGCCACGGAACCATCTCCGGATTTGCGTTTCAATCGTCGATTCCAGTGTATATACTCGTGCAGCGAGACGGAATTGTTGAACCTCGTGGACGGCGTCGTAGACGGGATACATCTCAAATGAATTTTCGAGCCCTTTGTTCGTTGTTTCCATGAGTGTTGGGAGAAAAAAATATGAATTTTGGTTGGAGTTTACAAATAGTACTGTAGAAAATTGGAATTCACTCTTCGTTGAGAATCATATCATATAATTTTATGATATATCTCAGGACAGTCAAAGACTTTGTGATCGAACTATTTTTGAATATAACTTGATTGAGTCCAGATTGCACGAGAATAATGTAAGCGAGTGTTGTCATCTACTAGAAAGGAAAAAGTTTCCAATAACATATCCCCCAACTCCAATGAAACTGGACACGATTGACAATAATGTGGAAGAAGCAGGATAAAAAACTAAATACTGATTTCTCACAAAACCTTCTAGAGATCCTCGATGAATTGATAAGTAGTTTGATATGCCTTTCTATTTGATATTTTTCGTTGTATTTTTCATGTCATTAATTTAAATAAAAATTATGTCAAAGCAAAAATCATTTTCCCGAATACTCTCAGCCATTCTAACCGTAAAATCGAGTTGAAATAAATGAAAACTTTGAAAGATCCCGATACGCGTCTAACATGGTCGACAGGTCGACATGGCCATCGAATGAATCTCATCCCAATTTTCTAATTTCTCACTCGTCAATCAGCAAGAAATAAACATTTTCCCTCTTTTTCGCTCGCATTCCACATATCCCATCTGCGGGTCAGTCGTCGGCTCGAATAAATTTCCGCTCGAAAAGCAGTGGCGTCGCAGCTCCATCCGTTCTATATTACATTCGAATCGAGTGCGACCGCTTGTCATTGCATTCGCTCGCGAGATATTTTTCAAATTTCTCATTTCCTCGAGGCGGCCTGCAAAGTATACCGGAGCACTCGGGAGCGGCGCTGAATAGACTGTACTCCTTCAATTTTCTCCGATCTCCCGGGCTTGCTACTATGCGCAAAGTGAACAAAATTGGCCGGGCTCATTTTTAATCCAATATCCGGCCCCGGGGGTGGGGTGGGGATGAGGCGGCGCGGCGGCAGGAGGAGCAAAGAAACGCAGCGCAGCGTCCGGCGATCGTCCTGAATAATCCAGAATCCTCAACGCTGCAGCTATGGCGAATCGAAAAACCGATGAGCGGAAGCGCCGTAAATCACATGGGTAAGAGAGCTCTGACGCGGGCTGGTTACGTTATAATCCCTCCCCTCATAATTGATTCAACCGGCGACTAATCGAAAAGTAATTACGTAAGAGGGATAGAAACGGGGGTGAGGCAGCGAGAGAGAGACTCCGCGTGTGCACGGCTCTCGTTGAATAATCGAACGAATCTGCTCCTGGTTCCGCGGCGTTAGTGCACGGCGTCGAATATCGGGGAAAATTAATACCCGCATAGTTGAGCGCGCGACGCGCGCGAGACGCTCGGGTCCATTAATCGAGCATGTGCTGCTCGTTCGCGAGACCAGCTCCCGACGTATGATAACTAAATGAGCGATCCGCCTTTAATTTAGCCGCGTTAATAATGCCACTTGTCTACCGAACCTTCCCAAGATTCGATAAGATCCGATAGGGGCTTACAATTCGATTGAGCCACCTCATGATTTTTCATCGTTCAGTTACACGGCGCTCCAGGGGTGACTTTTCGATGCGGCTCGTTACTGTTTCACGAACGACCGTCGATGGATGTGTCACTCACGTATAATTACATCGAACCGAGTGATTATACAGTCACCTGTCGAACTTGTCCCACCCCATGTCGAAGAGATCGATATGGGGTGGGACAAGGGAGCTCAATTTCTGTGAGCTACCATATAGTAATGATGAAATTTTTTGATATTGTTTTTGGCATAGATATATATACTGTAATACATCACGAAATCATAAGTACTAGAGAGTTTCTCCATGCTAATTCAGCTGGGTAATTCCTGAATTCAAGCCACTGGCAAGTTAATTGTAATAATTCTTCCTCAAAGGCTTTGTAAATCGAGGATTCTTCAAAATATACCTTACATTGAGAGGTATATTTACCCAATTTTCAAATAATTGACGTGAGTATAAAGTAAAATGGAGCTCACGTCCCCCTCTCTCATCCTTCTTAACAACGTTTGCTCAGAAACTAATCAATAGTTGATATGGGAAATTGAACTTGGTTCACATCTTGTTATCACTATCTCGTGTGCGAAATTTCATGAAGATCGGACCATTTCTTCGGTATAGATATCGTCACAATTAGCATTTCATACGTACCGATAGATACTTCTATATGATGGTCCATTTTGAAAGTTCTATCTTCACCAAGACGAAACCAAAAGCAGTTACAGAACAAAATTAAGGAATGAATTTAGGGGAAGGTATTGGGGACAGATGAAAGGACGAAATCAAGGTATGAAATCAGAAGACGAGTTGAAGGTTCGTTAGTTGAGGGGGGCGGAAACAACCAGGGCGGAGCATTTTCAGTTGATCATGGGAGATATCAAAGTCGACGATATTATCGACTCAACTCACGAAGACAAACATGATTCAGAATGGTCTGCTTATACAGTAACATGTCAATTCCCTCTCCGAAAAATCGAAAAAACAACTGTCTAAGTAATAGAAGGCTCATCGTAAAAAATATGATTTCACAATCCATATCGAGAAGCTCACTGAAAGCATAACTATCGAAATAACATGAACTCAAATCAAAGATACAAAAGCGCGTAGCAGTTGATTTCGACTGCTACGCGCCATGGCCCAATCGAAGTTTCAATAAAGTCGTCGAAACTTCGTGGCGAAGCATACATAGAGAGATTGCGACGCGCGATGTTATCGGGCCGAAGGGCAATCGCGATTCGCTTGGCACTTTTGAGAGTTGGCCTTTGGGCGCGCAGTCGCGTAATCGCGCGCCTTTGTCTGTTATCACCCGGGCGCCCCGGCGCGAGATAGTGAGAAAGTTGGCGCCCGCCGAGGAGTGAAGGGCCCATCCGCGATGATGTATATATACATACATACAAGTTACCGGGGAGAGTAAAACTCGCGAAAAGCTCGCGCGAAATCTACCCCTCCGCGATTGTACCCGATTGCTCACCTGGAGATTCCCCCGGGAGGAGGAGGAGGGGGGAGAGGGGCGAGACAAAACGACGGAGCGCGCGATAAATTGAAAGGGCTCGAGAGCGAGCCGAGAAGAAGACGGCCGACGTCTGGTTGGCGGATATCGAGCCGCGTGTAACGCGCAGCGAGCGCGCGCACGGCCCCGAGTCCCATGGGCGAGTCTTTCGATTCCCCGCGCCCACCTACTCTTTCTCCGGCGGCCCCCTCACCGCTATACGTCTGTGTATATCTGTATGTTCTTTCGATCCTCCGCAATTTAAATTCGTCCCTCTGTCCCCGCGCGCGTACTGCTCCGGAGAAGCTTGTCGATGTGCAGCCCGTGAAACAACGTGGACTTATCGTATCTCGCTGCGAATGCATATTTATTCTGCCGGGATGTGGGTATAAAGCATCTTTCAAGATTCAAGGGTCGGAAATCAATTTTTGATTTTGTACTCCACGATTTGCGTTTCTGTACTTGAATAAATAAATATCTATGTATAGATTTGACATTCATATGATGTCGTCAATCAGGAACGCATTTGACTGAAGAATCAAAGTATCAATATTATAAGTAGATTGGGTCACCGAACTGTATGACGATGGGTTTTAAATAACAATTTGATTGGTAAATCAGGTTAAACAATCTTCATGATAACAAATCACCCCTTTCATTCTTCACGATCATTCATAACGTGAATAGCGTAAATGATACAGAAATCGGCATATTTGACATATGCGAGTGAAATAAGTAGTGCAATATTAATACACAGCAGCTATACTGGGAAATTAATTCCAACTAAATTACCAGTATGCTTTCTCAGAAGATTTTACAGAGACTTGAATTGAATTATCAAAAAATAACTCTAGAATCGCCACATATTATATATTTTGCAAAAATCACATTAAATATTGGATTTTTGTATTGAATAACCTGTCTTTCCTATTGAATTCTTCATTTTGTATTTCCAAAGATGGACGTAATTTTTCCATAACAAGTGTCGCTCGTAGTGTAAACGTGGGTAGCTACGAAATGAAAAAAAAATATGAAGATTCTGTGTTCTTTGCCATCAAAAGTGAATTATCCGTTAAACTTGAATTTATTTTTTCCTACCTTTGCAACTGTTTCCATAGGGAGATATACAACGGTTGCTTAGGAGAGCCTTTCGCCATCCAAACTTCGGAAAATAGACCTAAAAATCATGTTCCACTTACCCAAGTTGCAAGGGATGTCAACGGTAGTAACGGTTTTAAGGTAACCAACAACGTTCGGTGCTGAAAAATTCAACTAAAACTTTGACATGGTTCAACATCTTGCCAAATGCTGAGTCATGTGCAACATTTCAGAAAGGTCGGACCATCGCTTTGGAATCTATATCGCGTCCCAAAAATATAGCGTTACACGCGTACGGATATCCCTAGGATTCGACATTTTTCGCGACCCGCGCAGATAACAAAAAACTCCGCTGGTCCGATTGGAAAGTTCGATTTTGACCCCGTCACGAAGCTATCTCATTTCGAAAAAGCAAAAGGACGATCGGAAAGGGCGGGAGGGACAGAGAGGGGGATAGTCGAGATAGAGAGGGTAATAGGCAATTACGCGGGTTTTGTTTGTGCGCGGCGGTATACACACGCGGAACGGGCCGCTCTCGGTTCTCGAGAGATGAAGAGGAGGGTGGGGGGTTGGGGGGGAAGGCCGGTGGTCGGGGGAGCGGAGGGGTTGGAGAGTGGTGCGGAGAGAAGTACCGATGGCGCACGCCGAGATAGAGACAATACGTGCCGATGCGGGAGGGTAGCAATCGAGCGGCGGAGCGTGTAATTGAGTCTGTCTGTACTGCGCGCAGCCGGCAGCGAGAGGGAGATAGAGAGAAAGCTCGGCCCGGCCCTCGGCTGCGCGCACGTACCACCAGCTCCGCCCACTCCTCTATACACGCTTTTGCGCGTTTGCAACTTTATCAACGGGATGTGGGTGTGTGTATATACACGTCGCTGCTGCTCGAGACTCATATCTCCGCGCGCAACCGCCTTTTCGGCCCGTGTGCACCTCGAGTGTGCGTGCGGGGTACTTTCCACAGCGGACTCTGCACCACACACTCAACTTTCATTGTTGCGCCAGCTCTTCGCGTCCAATGAATTATGTTCGATGCTCACGAGTGTGGATTTTGACTGCAATGAAGTTTTGTATATAAGGGACGAGGTCCACTCTAATGCTATCCTCGCTCGATGAAACTGGACTGGTTCCCTTTGCAGTTGTACGATTGATCGCAACGTCGGATCGAGCCGGAAGTTTGTCATACGAAATACCTCCTTTTCTATCCACGGACCAATATTACGTCCACGGATTTCCCACGAGATTCTTTGGAGTAATCAATAATTCTCTGCTTCTCAACGATGAGACATTCACTCGTCGGGCCAGCTGGAGTTTGCCCAGCCACTTTCACCAGCCGAACGCACGAAGCTCCGAGCTGTGGTTTCCATGTGAGTTTGGCATGGCATGGCATGAAGTGTGTGGCATTTGATTTCGTCAGAGTTTAGTGAGAAAAAAAAATCTGGAGTAGTGGATCGTGCCAGACTTTTTCCATCGTGCGGAATAAGTGAGCTATTTTCAGCGTATCGTTCGTTATCCGCAGCACCAAAAGATCTCACCGATCCGAGAAAAACTCTCTCGCAAGAGTATTTACAAAATTGCCAGTCGATATCGGTATTATACGATAGGGGCGTGAGCTTCGAAGTCAGCCAGCTCTGAGTGGAGGGTTGAAACGGCAAAGGTCGAATAATGTAGATAGGTGTCGGGAAGAGCTGTAGATTAAAGCCCTTCGACGTATCCGTTGCCGGCGGAAGTGCGCGGGCTGGTGCAATTCCCCCGGGAGTGTCCCCGGGCGCAGTGGTAACAGTCGCAGCTCGAACTGCTCGGGGCGGACGCGCAAGGGGGGGGGGTTGTGCACGGGGGTAGCGGCCGCGATTCTCCGGCTGTAATGGACAAATGATTTGATTAAAATGTAAAGGAGCGCGTTGAGAGACGAAGAGAGAACACACGCCGTTTGCGCATTTCACGCTCCGCCTGTAAAGAGCACCAGCAGCTCTCTCTCCAGACAGATGGTAGTCGCGCGCCGCTTACTCAATGGCCTGAGAAATTGGATCGCGTTTCAACTCCCTTACTTTTCGGCCTTCTCTCTCTCTCTCATTCGCTAGCTCGCTCCAGCGCTGACGTACGCGCCCGTTCCGCCCCCGCGACTCTAACCCTTTTTTATCGCCCACTAGTCTTCCCCTCGGCGGCTTTCCCGATATCAGCTATATACCCCGCGTCAGCTTCGCCGCTCCAGCCTTGTTATTCCCGACGACTCGAGAGTTTTCCCCGAGTGGATGCGACACTCACGTTTATACGCCGCGCCGGTCCTCGACCGATCCTACATCCGCATTTGTACAACTCGTCTCTGATGCGCAATGCTTCTTTAATTTCAAAGAGAGAGAACCGATGTCGACGAAGTATGTATGTGAGAAGAGGAAACACCGATGGTTGAGACGCTTCATTTTAGAAATACATATTTCCATCGAAAATAGTCATGCGAGATTCGATACGACGTCATTAAAGAAATATAGAAAATAGATGTGTGAAACTCACCAGTTGAAAGATGAGATGTTTTTACACAAGATAGTGTAGTCACGTATGATTTACTGTGAAATAAAGCACAGTGAAGTAAGAAAAGGACGGAAAAAATCAAGTGAAAATTGAAACTGTTATAAAACAGTGGTTTCAAATGCAAAATGTGTGAGTGTATCAACATAAACCGAGCGCCACTGGTGCTCAGAGAGCACGAGAAATACGAAATATGAAAATGGGTGAATCGTTAGCTTCAGGGGCACGAAGGCACACACAAACATATTACCTTATACGGGAATCACGTATAATTAGCTAACTAACCAACGAAAGCACATTCAACGATTGCAAAGTTGAAGAGCACAAAAATGTGCAAAGCACAGATATATCATTGTCCAAAAAAGTGTTATTTTTGTAAATTCCAATCATCTATCAACAACAATATCTACAAACGTATATCAATCGATTGTCTAGCTTGGAGAAAATTCACGTAGAATTTCCTCGATTCTCAAAGTTTCCAGATAGTTCAACCATCTCGCAAGCATAACACTTCCGGGCCCGTGTCCCTCACCATGTACACCCGTCTCTGACAAATATACTTCCTGTACTCCCGACGAACTCTACCATCGTACGACATATCCCGTGACATCGTATATATGATCGAACGGATTTCCAGAAGGCTCGCGTCGTCGAAACGATATGAAGCCTCGCGCGCGCCGAATAGCGACGGGGGAAAACGGTAAGGTGGTGCATTAGTACAGTGGGACGCGTCGATTCGTCGCTCTCGGACAGATGCGATCGCTCGTAAGGAAGAGGAAAAAGGTCTGGTGCGCTGCATATGATAGGAGAAGGAGACGCGGTGGCTCTCGAGATAATCACCACTTGGAGATAATCATCCTCCTTCCCCTCGAGAAGGATGCGACTCGCGTTTAATACGATCGCGCATTTGTCGCCCGTAGCGTACGCTGTGTGTATATATACAGGACTAATTTCAATGACGCTGTTGCCCAAGCGAGCCGGACACCCGCGCACAACTACTTGTAATATACATATGCTATGCACTCGTACCTCGTTCGTCGCGGATCGACGCGCGGAACCACGTATGTACAGTCGTCGTCTCGTTGCTGGGGACATTTTCTTGGTATGCACGCTTGCGTGCAAGAGATTTTTCATACCCCCCTACGTCAACCAGCGGGAACTATTCGATTTGTTCGTTCGAGGAGAAGGAAACCCATACGATATCGCTGCATCCGAAAGAGCCAATATTTGAATTTCTTTCCGACGTTCCCCGGTTGCTCACAGGAATCGCATACGCCTCGGCCGGTAAACGTTTGCTCTTTTACCACTTGCGATATGAGAAAGCAGCCCCGAATGCGTACGGCGAATTAATTTCCAAATACCTGTTGTCGCGCGATCGCATGTTCGCTGTCCCTTTGTGATTCGGATGAATTGTCGTTTTGCTAACTCGCCGCGCTGACGTTAATCCATCAGACTTCCATTCCAATCCCGTGGGGGGACGCGTCGCTTTCATTACATATTCTAACGTGCACGCGGCATATATGCACCCACACACACACACACGAGTGAGCTGCCGAGTTATGGTAGCTCGCGGCGCCAATTTGTTGATTGAACTCTGCGGCCGCGACCGTCGATACGCGGTAAAGACAGATCGTGACCAGGAGCCGTAATTGCCGGTGCGATTATAGAAACGCGCCAACTTGATCCATCAAAAACAGCCGTATTCTCTTGTGTATACATACGTAAGTGTTATTATATCCACTCGGTGTGCGCGTGAATCATTACGCGACGCCGAACAATCCCTCCGATCGGAGTAATAAAAACGCAATTTGTATACGTATATCCCCACACACGAGTTTTGCCGAGTGTGCCATAATCATAATTTCCCCCCGCACAAGAATCAGGGGACTCGGGCGCGTATATGGGCCAAGTATATTTTACCGCGCCCAAATTCAATCGAATGTACATACATACGATAGCCGGATTCTAAGCCGCAGGGCCGTTCCGTCGAATCAATTGATATTCCACGCGTATACACACACACTTGTGTGTATATAAGTTCGACAAGACACACATCCAGTGTGGAATAACTCGAGATCAGCATAGAGGGATAAAACCGAATGACCGACACATGGCCGCGCGCGCGGACGTAATTGCGCTCCGGCCGGCAGCACACGCGCGTTCCTCTTATATTTTTACGACGCCGCATATCGATTATTAATTCAAGCAGCGCGGCAGCGGCTGAATATCCAGCCCCAAAACGCGGCCCGCACCAAAATACCGACTCGCTCCGCGGTCGACACCGCGGAATACGGAGCTCGCGCGCCCCGCTTAAAATATAAGTTATACACGGCCCAGGATGCACAAAGCCATTTGTGTTCGCGCGCGCGATGAAATATTTACCAAACGGCGAAGAAACGCCCGAGCCTAGCTTGTCTCCCGAAATAGGGAAAACTTCTCTAGCCGAATCGAGGGAAAGGAGGCGGAGGTCGCGGGGACAAAAAGGGGAAAAACAAGAGCCCCGGGACGAATCGATATGTGGGAACGGGTGGTATACATACACACACACCAAGGCGGTACGCGGCTCGTCGCTGAGTTACGGCGGTATAGATAGAGGGGAGGGCGCGGGTGGCACACAGGCTTGTTGTCCGCTCCGTTTTCTCTCCCCGCTCGCTCGCGCGCCCGCGCGGCGTAATACACCGTGAAGTAAGTTATGGCATGGCGATATGTACGAAAACTGTTTTCGATATTTTAGATTTGGGAACTTTATCCTCCTCCCCGCTCCGTCTGTCCATCGCTCTCTCACACACTCGGCCAAAGTTTTCCCCTTTCTCGCCGCGAAGCTTCGCTTTTTACATTTCAGCGGTTTTCGCCCGGCCTTAAATCTTGCCGAATTTATATATATGTACGTATATATACGTGAACGCGAAGCTTATCCGAGCCCCGTCTCGTTCGCCCTCGATAAAACAGCCAAAAGCTCTTCCTCACGAGGGATAAAGCGAGACGGAGGTGGATTTTTCCCGCGTAAACTATCGCGAGACGTTCGGCTAATCAACGAGCCGAGGCGATTCGCCACTCGATATCGTAACGGCCGGAGGACGGGGGGTGGGGCAACAACGAGTGATTCACAGCCTACGTGTAATAACATAATCGTGAAAAGTTCACCCAATTGACCGGCCGTTAGTCACTCGCGTGTTTCCCAATCGTTAAAGTCGCGCAAGGCCACGTGGCGCCGCGTATATATAAAACACTTGAGCTAATTGGCGCGCAATCGGCTCGGCCAACAAGGAATAATCAGCCGAATTTCCATGGGTGTCGCGCGAGCAAACGTAGCGGCCATAAGGTATATCGGGATAATTTGCGGCGCGGCGCCCACATAACACACGCCTTATTTACCTTGCGTATGTATACCTATAACATACGTATATATAGAGCAGCCGCCGGCGGCACCTGAGCGTGTGTATTCTTACCCATATCGCGATCTAATCTAGAGAAAAATCATAGTGACGAGTCGTATCGCGTACAGAGGAGAGAGCGTGAAAAAGGACAATGGCTGGGGAGGCTGAAACAATAGGCAGATACAGATCTGTTGGCGCTCGCGCGTGGCTTGGCTGTATACACACGCGTATATATACGCGAGTGTCGGGGCCGCCTCGTGCGATGAAAGGAAGCGGCGGCGCCGCGAATAGCTCCTTCCTGTCGGCCGAGATGAAAAATATAAGCTCGATAGTAAAAGCGGGGAGCGCGAGAGAGCTGCCGCGTGCTCGCGCGCGGCCCGGCTATCAACGCAAGTCGACGATGCAAAAGCCGATAGTGCCGCGCAGGCCGCCGGGTGGTAAAAGCCCGCGCGCGCGAGCGCAATTTCAAAGATTAGGCTGGCAAGGAGAGGGAGAACAGCTACTTTGGATGGAGTCGCACGATCCGCGTGGATATACATACTCATGGAAAATTCGTCAATGCTGGGTCGGAGAAATATCGGTATCACAATGCGCGTGCAATTACTGAAAGAGACACGTTTCTTGGTTTGAAAGGGGTGTGCGATGCTCATTTACTCGAGTGGCGCATCAACGATGAGTATATTACCGAGGAATGAATGGCCGATTACCGCGTGAGATAAAAATCAGACTTTTGATTTTTTACTAAAAAAAAGGTGAAAAACAGGACCAGACTAGAGCGTCGTTTAGTTAGCTAACCTCATAATTCACGACTTAAGACAAGCTGTTAAAATGTTCATAAAGTGTGATTTTCATTCGATCTCTCATTGAATTTCTGGAGCTAGGACAACAGATTCAATTGGCCCTTCGAATAATATATTATTTTCCCTTCTGAATTAGCTGCTTCATATGGAATTAATGAAATCGAAGTATTTACATTAGGAAAATAATCTTCTTGGCAAAAAAAATTACTAGCGAGTGAACAGCTGCCATCTGAGCTGCTGAAATCGTGACGAGCTGGATCGCATTGTCTGTTGTCAAGCAGTGGACTTTTATACGATCCTGTACGTTGGTGCTGCTTTGGGAGGAGGTAATTTCCAATTTCGCGGGTTTACAGACGGCAGCTATTTTCCCGCGCAAGGTATATTTCGCAAGGAAATTTTCTTTGGGCAAAATACTTCAATCAGCATAAAGTGTGTCGTACTGGATCACGGCCGACTTTTGCCGGGCGCTCCAACACCGCGGGATTGCTCATAAATGGCGCGAGCTCAATCCTTCCAGCCGCCGCCAAGGCGCATGAGTGATCGCGGCGGCGACGGCGCGTTGGGTGCGGTTGTTGCGAGCGGCAGCCGAGCGAAACTAGAACAAAGCGAGCATTTGCGCGGGCGGGCGGATCCAACATTCCCTTGCAGTGTATCGCGAGCGCGCGCCAGCGTGTGTGTGTGTGTGCCCGCGGCTTCGTCAGCGTGACGAGAGGGGCGCTCGGCTCCGCCGACGTTAGGAGCAGTGCACCAGTAGCAGCGGCGGCGCGGCCCGGGAGGAGGAACGCTTGATCGCGCTCCGATTTGCTGCTGTGGTGTATTGCTCGAGTACGCACACGTGTATATAGCCCCCACAGCGATGGGAAAGCCCGACTCGGAGATATGCAGCTTTCCGCGCGGGACTCGAATACAGGCCCGCGAATAATTCGTCGGTGTGTTGCGCGGCTTTGAGACGCTCCCGATTCGCACCGAGCCGCGTAATCACCGGGGTCCCGCCAGCTCTCGCGAGCTCGTTACCATTTTAATCGGCGCGATTCGCTCGACGAATGAATCCGCTCGTTCGTGCGGCGATTCCAGCTGAAGCGATGAGCTACTGCCATCGTCCCGCGTATTTTACATATATATAGAAATCCATCTCGCGGGACCTATGTCTTCTCATTTCTCACGGGAAAAACTTGGCCGTGTGTCGTCTATTATCAAAAAGTTTAAAAACCATTGCGTACAACTGCAGGTTCAGGCTGCATTTCGTTCGGTGAATTGTCAGTACAAGATATGGTTGTCGAAAAGATATGGTTGCTCTTACAAAGTCCCAAAGAAAAAACACTGCCAATTGCATAGACAGTATATGCTTCCTCGAGTCTTTATTTTCTCAAACTTCGTAGCATCAGTTGATAGGCTAAAAATAGCAACAGTTGCTGAAGGAATAAAGATCGTGTGTCTTTCTCGTTTCGTGTCCAACTGATTTTCCAAACTACCTAGCAGCTATTGCTAGGAACATCAACAACGCTTGATAGAGATACCAACAATGATTGCATGAATATCTCATAGTTTCACATTGATAGACATGAGTCTTCGAGCCATATTAATCAGTTATGAGGATTTATGAGAAACTTATTTAGCACATAGCAACTGTAGCTAGGAAAATGAACAACGGATGTTGAACTCAGATCACATCTTGCCACGGTTATCATGTATGCGAAATTTCGGAAAGATCATACAACTCCTTGCAGAATTATCGTCAGACAAAGACTTATATACGTACGTACGCACCCGCGCACATACAGACATTTTTTTCGACCCATACGTCACAAAAATCGCGAAGGTCTGAAAATCTAAATTGAAAGTTCGATTCATACTCCATTACATTGCTGCGTCTATTTGAGAAAGCAATATCCACATGACTAGACTAGTCTAATGCGACGATGAAATAGTATATTTCATCACTAGAACAAAAGACAAATTTTTTCATCACCTGTATCGAAAAGTTGATCATCAAACATTAGTTTTCTACACTCATGATGAAAATTACTTTTCATTCAGTGACGAAAAGTGATGTCATCGTGTGATACTTTCTATCAGCAATTAAGAAGATTTTACAGTTGACGATTCTTATTTATTATTGTCGTATCAATTTTATTGTAATTGAGCTCGCACACGAATAAACCTACTCGCCAAAGAATATGTGAAAAGTCATGTCGATGCGAAAGCTCATATGTAAAATCACCCAGATATGCGTTTTCCAGCGTTCGATAACGTCTCCCATGATGAAGCGAGCGTGAAGGAGAAAGAGTGTCCATCTGGTCGCGCGGGCGCGCTCGGAATCATTTCACGCTTCAGCGATTCCCCCATCGTCCACAATCTCGCTTTTTGCGCCGTAATTTATAAGTTGGGTGCGTATATACGAGCAACGGGTCGCCGAGGCCGGCCGAAACCCGTGTATGGACAGCTCATTTCTCGCACTCCACAAATGGCGCATCGCGAGCCATAAAACTCGCGGGGAAAAACTGCGAATTCGGGTGAAATTTTTCATTACCCCAACTCGGATTCGCAGGGAACAATTACACATCCGCCCGATATATAAAGCGTATACACACGTGGCTGCGGTCACGCGGGCGCGCTTGCATTATCGACACCGCCGATAACGTCCTCGTGCCATAAAATAATAATAAATAAATCACCCGATAAACATTGGCCGGGCGCACGTTAAATATTAAATCGGCCGCGCGAGATACGGGCGCATCCACGTATGTTGTATATACGCAGTCGAGGGGCATTATCTCGTTGGATTGATTAAAAACACACGGGAGCTAGCTAGCGAGGCTCATCGGATTCGCGTATATACACTCGTGGGGCCGGGGCCAGATGCAGATTTACGAGAAGCCCGTGTGTGATTGGCTGGGTTTAATGACGAGAGGTTGGCGCGCGCGCGACATGTGCCATATATACCGCGCGACGCAGCCCAAACAATTTGTATTAAAATCAGCCGTACGTACGTGCGCGCACCAAAGCTGCTACGTATAAATATAGCGTGTGTATACATAGACGCGCTGGATTTTGGAGGATCGCGTGCGCCCCTAATTTCGGGCCTGTGCGGCGCGCGGTTTTACCCGGGAATTAAGGGCGCGCGCGTCCGGGCCTGACGATTCGATACAATTACGACGCGGAGGATGCGTTTTGCATTTAATCAAGCCCCGATCGCGTCGTGCTTCTGCGGCCTTTACTCGAGGGAGGCTTTTCGGGGAAGGTCCCCCCGACTGTTGGCGGTGCGCGCCGGGCATGTATTACGCGGATATATACCCACCGAACGTCCGATCGTTATTGCCCCTCTTAATTCATGTTATCCGAGTGATAGAACGCGCGTTATTGAATGTGTGCACATTAACGCTAATCGCGCGGCGCGCGTCTCTTGGTTTGTGTGTAGTCCGCAGAGGCCTAATCATACGGAGGCCTCGCTTAACTTGACGCCTCAATGCACCTTGGACATTTTATTTCCAATTCATATAGTGCGGTGCTTTATTATCGCCAACATAAAATTATCGACGGGCCAATGTTTTAGACTACACACGTTGCTCGGATATGATATTCGGGTGCCACCTGCCACGTGCGACTGCCTACCAATTATTTATCGTCCGCGTCAACGGGGAGAAATTGTTATTATTCATGAGATTTTACGCGAGTCTGAGATATCGAAGAGAGAGATCTCCGATTGCCGCTGCGATCCAATGTTACTCGTGATTAGTATACACTTGTATCCAACTCCCCGTGCGTGTCGGTGATTGATAAAACCAGTTTGAACTTCACCTTCGTATCCTCGTCCTCCTTGTTCGAAAATATTTTCGCAGTGGGATTTTCTGATAAAAAAAAATCTGAAACACTCGCGTGTTGTCGATCTCACCGAGAAGTCGTGTAGAAAATTACTAAATCCGTCGCAAACAAAACACGTCCTTTGTCCTAGTCCGCAACGAGTATAAAAGCGTAGCTCTCAGAAGAACATTTCCGAGCATTTTAACTCCCTTCAATTCGAGCGAAGCTTCATATTATCCTCCGCACAATTATTCATAAAGCTAATAGAGCTTTTGTGGGCTTATGTGTGTACGCTGAGGAGTGTAATAATTTTTAATGTAAGCCAAACCGTACAAGTGTATCCGAAAGCTTGACATTGGCTGAGATCCGCCCCACCCGCGCCGCACCGCTCCCCCCAGAAAGCAATTGGTCCGCACCCTCTTATGTAACGAGCGTCGAATGAGCGTGTCTTTATCGTGTTGCTGCTCTCTTTACAGCCGCCTGTATATATATATACACGAACGAGCCCACTCACGGGATACACCCCCCTACCCCTCGCTAATAATTTATCTCGCCTCGTGTATATACACTCCCCTTTTACGGGTTTTCCCTTTTTAAGCCTGTCTTTTTCTTTCTCTCTCGCTCTGACTCTCTCGCGCGCGCGAGATCCGCACACCGAGGGGGAGAGATACATTTTTTAGATTTTTATCCGGGCAAAATATTGCTACGGATTTTTGCCCGAACTTTCGTTCTTTCGCCCGCCAACCCTGCACCTATCCCCCCCGCAACTCCCTTGCCCCTCGCGACGTTTTAATTTAGAAATGAGATTTATGCCCGCGAGAGCGCGACGCATCGAGACGCGACGCGTACACTCACGAGTCGAGTTGTGAAATGTTCGCGGATATATAATAATGTTCAACGAGCGAGCTCGCGCGGCTGAGTCATCCGAGGCGTATTTTCGATCGAGAGCTTTGAAAAATCACGCCAGTCGCGCTTACGTATGTATATGATGGTTGATCGTTCGCCCTCCTCGTTGTCGAATGTGTGCCGCGCGCCCCAAATGTGACGTGTGTAACTCAACGCGCATCATAACTCATCATCCGAATGCCATTCGTACCTCGGGCCGGATGACAAACTTCATCATTGGCGAGACGATTCATTAAGCGAGGCTCGAACCATATATACACGGTGTGTCTGTGTGTGCACAGGAAGATTGAGAGAAAAATGAACGCATTGAGAATTGTATACCAGTGCGATCTCGCTAGCTCGCGACTGTGGAAGAAAAGAAAAATCGTCAAATTATTAGTCGCATTACGAGCATCAGCTCCATAGCTGGCACAACAAGCTCGTGTGTATATAGGTATACGTATCGGGGCCAGATCAGATGAGATTACGTGACATAGGCACAGACGCACATACTGGGCCAGAAGACGGGCTGTCGAATCATGTTTAGCCGCGATAATACGCCGGCGCTCGGCGATCAATCACGCGCCACGCGAGTGTGTGTATATGGACGGCTCTCGAGTGCGGGACTGACAATGGGCCGCGGCAAGTAGAATCCGAGAGCTATTGCTGCCACCCACGGAGCCAATGGCCAGGGCACATACCTGCCCGAGTTATAAATACCAATCACTCCCGGCTCCCCTTTGTCTCTTTCTCTTTCTCTTGCTCCCCGTATATCAATCTCCAGCTCGGAGCTCGCGCGCGCGTCCTGTGTGACGCTGTCGATAAGTGTGCGACGCGCGCGCGTCCGTGAGACCATCACCATTCGACCATTTCGACGCTTCTTACGCACACGAACAGTCACACTGTCCGCCTTTTTTTTCATTCGACATTTTTTTTTCTTTTACACACACGATTTCCTATTTAAATCCGAGCGACGAGGACTACTCCGTTCGCTGTGCGATTCACGTGGCTTCAACTTCGTCGAAAATTAAAAGTATGCGATCAGATTTAGCAGATGGAAACACAAATCGAATAGTCATGGTATGGAGTATGGTGGCGTCGATATTTCATGTCTGAAAATTTCCAGGAGGAGAGAGGCGAGGAGAAAAGTTCAATGCGTACTACAAGTCACCGAGTTCAGATTCCCATGAAATAAGCTTGAAATAAGGTAACT
Organism: Aphelinus atriplicis; assembly: GCA_020882685.1. Lineage (NCBI taxonomy): Eukaryota > Metazoa > Arthropoda > Insecta > Hymenoptera > Aphelinidae > Aphelinus > Aphelinus atriplicis. The sequence goes on along the minus strand of CM037073.1, from coordinate 69,470,862 downwards.
GTACCCAATGTGTCCCCCCTTAAGGGTTTTTCGCGAATTTGACTATGATAGACTTCGAATTTTAAAATTCTGTGAACGGCATCTCAAAGCTTAGCTTAATACCTATTAGAAACCATCTTCATAATCATCATTCGACTACTTTAACCTATCGAAAATCGCAATTTAAAAAAAAACGCAAAAAGGCTAAATGCACAAAACGTGTACTCAATTTGGCACAATTTTTTAATCATTAGCTACAGCCTATATAGGCCTACAGGGACGATCCAATTGGCATTGAAATAAACTCTCAATTATGTTCCCAGTGATATTTATACAAAATTTTTAACATACAACTCAAAAATACGCGTCTAAATCATCGTAATATGTCTATACAAATATTCAATGATTTCACTCAGTCTTCCCATTTAAAAACGCGTAGAGGGGCACATTGGGTTCACTTTTTTTTGATCCGAAAAACAGCAATTTGAGTAGGATAAAAAATAATTTTAGGAAAACTGATGAGACCAATCGAAAGCTGAGATGTTTTTACACAAAAAAGAGTAATGACACTTTGAGAGATAAAAATTATTGACACCTGATTTTTGAGGTTGAGTGTGAAAAGTGAAATAAGAAAATGGTGAAAAAATCAGTAAGTGAAACTTCAAAGTGTTGTAGGAGAGGGGTTTTAAGGGCTAAATGGGCGGGGAAGATACCGAAAATTTTCTTTTAATTCCCCCAACATAACCCAAGAGGGACTGATGCTCAGAGAGCACCGGAAATACGAAATCTGACGATTGTGCCAAATTGGGTACAGTGCCAAATTGGGTACAGTTACCTTAGTAGAAATTGCATTACTGATGAAAGATAATAAATATTCGATGGAAAATTATTAAAATCTTACGGAAAATTAGTTTTAGTAATTTTCTACTATTGGCAGTGAGTTTTACTAATTTTTCGATTGAATATTTACTATTTTCATCAGTTATGATTCAAGAAATTCTGAATTAACCAATCAACGTGGAATCTGTATCGTTGGCGAAGTTCCTCGTATCTTATTATAGAAAGTTCAACAAGAGAATCAGGATGCTATATACAAAAACTAGCAATGAATGTAACCGTTGTCTTCGTTAGTATTCTTTATCAAAATCACTGATAGAAACAAAAAAAAAACTTTATACGAAGTGCTTGATCGTTGGTATACTCGTACTACTCTCTATATTCAAAATAGCTGTATAAAAAACTATTCATTATTACATATTCATTTGAATATTTTACTAATTTCCATCAGTTATGCAATTTCTACTACTTTTAATTCAGAGACAGAAAGACTTCCACTAGAGAGCGACTATAGATTCACAAAAAATAATTCTCGATGGCATGCTGATTGAAATGAGGCACACGGGTCTGAAAGTTCACAATTTACGGTTTATCGCTTTCAGTAAGCGCATGTTGTTCGCATTGAATTTCCCTCAAACTCGAATTAAAACCCGAAATAAAATTGATCGTTCCCGAGATTAACCTCGCGCGAGTCGATCGCCACTGAAGATCAGTGAATATTCGCTCGCCACCATACGCGCATCAGCGAACATTAACATTTCTCTCGCACAAGTTCTATAAAGACAGTGGGGAAAAAATTCCAAACATGTCCAAGTATTCTGCTCATACCTCGATACCGAGGATCCTAAGGCTATTACCGGACAAACCCAAATGTCTCCTCAAAGATGAAATTCAACCATCGCACGCGGACCGGAAGTAGCAAGCGCTCAGTCACACCATCGCGGCGTATCGACGTGTCGTTATATAGTGCGCGGAAGAAACAAAATATCGGTTGGTCGAATGATAATCGTTGGCTGCCGCGCCCGAGGCGCTCGCGCGCTTATAGATAAATTAAATAAAAGCTCGAGCGGCTCGGGGCGCGTAAATCGCCCGGCTCGTGCCTTGTATATGTACGGATAAAGTAGGGCCGCGCTCGAGCAAGACGTTCCCACGGGAGCCGGTCGAGGAGCGAAAAGAAATCAGCCGGCCCCGTGTCTGCGGTACAGCAGCACTGCAGCACCAGCACCAGCGGCAGCCGGATCAAAGAGGCCCGCGCGCTCTGTATCTTAATAGTCGGATAAGCGCGAGCTGCCTGGGGCGCACGTGCCGCGCTCTTATCGCTCCTCCTCCCTTGTCTACATGTGTTCGCCGTGCGCCCGACCAGCAGCTTCTTCCGATCTCTCTCTCTCTCCCTATATATATACATACGCACGTATATATCGAGATGACTTTTCGTGTCTCGTGTATACCGTACTAAATCAGACGCGAGCAGCTCATTATATACCTCTGCTACTCGTCAGATCGGCTGCTCTTCCGTAAGAGTGACGAATGCGTTTTCGAGTAGCACGCCTGCAGTGCCACTGTATACATGCGTTCTGGCTAAGCGAAGGGTTGGAAAAGGCACCGTAACCAGTAGGACTCGGGAATCATATGCTTTTACTCATCGGCGAAAGAAAGAGTACGGAGGGCGTGTAACAGCTTCTATCAGCGATTAAGGGGTCTGTGCCTGCCAATTCATCATATTAATCAATTGAGTGGCATTGAACGTATGCTTTTTACAAGTGTTTAATTTTACACACGTGTCATAAGTGAAGAAAAATTGAGTCAATCACCGGTAAGTATTCATATTCATGATTGTTGTATTGATGTTATTAGAAAAGAGTAACATTGGTTAGCACGTGAAGAAGATTAATCATTAGAAAATATATAAATAAAAAAGTAGACTTACTGTATAGACGTATTCAAGTTGATTTTTCATAATCAAAGACCGATCGAATGTTGAGGAAATGAACAGGTTGTATTGGAGGGAAGCGCGATATAACACTTTGTTATGTACGGTCAGTAATATAGGAATGATAAAATGCAGAAAAACGTAATGTCGTTGCGAGTGAAACTGCTTCAACGAAGAATATTCATTATTTAAGAGAAGTCAAGTGAAAATTCGATTTGGATTCGATTCGAAGACAAATTAACCTTTCCCTCCGAGCTCGATCCACTCGGGAAAAAGTCAGTGTCTATATTCGCTAAATTGACACGAACTTAATATTTCGTAAGCCGTTGCATTGTATCCCGCGTGAAAGCTCAATCACTCAGTGAAAAGAGAAGTCGTATTTTTTTTTCTTTTCATGCTCGCGCGTTCTTTTCTCCCACCGCGTCAAACTATGCTGAGTGTGTTTAATAAGTCACGGCCTACTCGGATACACCGGGGGTATGCATACAATTTCTCAGCCAAATGGACGTTAAAAAGTGCCGCCGCACTCCCGAGTACTCGCGTATTCCCGCGAATGTATAATACACTTGCAAAATGTGCGAGCGTATCAAACTCGGCTATAAAAACTCCGGAGATACAGCGAGTTGTGTATACTTGTTTTTTCCCTCCTAGCGAAAATGATTGTGGCATGGATTATATGCTACGCCCCGAGCGAGTCACTTTGAAACTAGAAGCCATATATCATGTACACGCTGGCTCGCACACGTGTCACTCCTCGTGAGTATCTTCATCCGTCGCCGAAGCAGCGATGGCTCTGAAGCACGTATTACCCGCGCAGCGCAATACAGAAAGCTGATCGGTCGGGCAAACACTACTCGCGCGGTCGCGATTCAATCGGCTGTTTCCAATAAGGAAAAAAAAACATATCGCGCGGCGAATGGGCACCTCCCTCCAGCGCGACGACTGCCATATCGGCTCGCGAGGTGTGTACGAGTCGCGCGCGATAGGCCTAAAGCGAGAAGAGCTTGCGACTATCCCCGGAGGCTCCGCTAGTGCACACACCCTCGAACGAACGCGGCCATGTTTCCCCGATAACGAGTTGCGCCTATATTTTAATGGTGCGACGGGTCTTGGCGTTGAAAAATCCTTTTATCGCCGGGGCGCATCGATCTTTGGACATCACAGACACGCCGAATCGCCCAGTCACGCTTCCCGCGAGACCTGAGTGCGTGTGTGTGGCTCGACATTTTTTCAGAGCTCCCAGGCATACCGAAAAATTGATATGCAGCTCTCCGGACGGCTTGTCAAACGATCGGCTGACGCGGCCGGCCATTCATTGTTTGACGTTGCCGCGGCTCTTGTGTGTATATACTTATGTGTGTACCGCGCGGCGTCGACGTTTCTTTTTCTCCTCTACGATGCGACTCGTTTCCAGTCTCTCTATCTCTCGTTCTGGATCAGGAGATCGATTACAGCACCTACGCGCGTATTCCGTATGCATATAGAGAAATGACGTACGCGGGTGTCTTGGGTGTGCGCAAGGAAGTCTACTTCGGAAACAATCATCAATCCATGCACTGGAATGAATCATTCACCATGCAACTCAATAGCCCGTTTAGATTGTTAATCCTGCATGGATTACGACATTCCGTTGGTGTAATACTCTCACCCGAGTCCAGTGATTGCAGACTGTAATGTCAACGGATTGCACGATTGATTGATAAAAAATGATCCAAGAAAAACTTTATTTGTTAACTGATATTGGCTGACTAACAAATAACACTTGTTTGGGTATCGAGAAACTACCTCAAAAACTATCGATGGTAATTGTCGAGTTGAATTCCAAGAGACGTCGCGAAGATCGTATGAAATTTCGATCAAGTACATGGAGTAACGGATCACCGTACACAGGACAAGTGTGAAATTCACAAGAGGTGTTCAACTCAGCTTGGCATTGCGCTCAGACCCAAATAAGTGTATACGGTCCATGCCGTGGAAGGAGCTGGCAGCAGCGAAGCTGGATTTTCGAGACAAAGGCGCCGAGCGACGTGTGTGCGCGCGCGGGGAGAAGGGGGTGAAAAAGGTGTGTGCGCGCGGGCCCACCCGCGGATGGGCCTCAACGTTGACATACGCGCGGGTAATTTAAACGCGCGCCGCAGATGCCACGGTGCAGTGGCTGAGTAATGGCGCGAGATACGGATCGGGTTTTGATTTTTAATAGCGCCGCACCGCGGACCGACGGAAGCGCGGCGGAAAATGCAAACGGCGATTTTTATCTCGGCCGCGCAGCTGCCTTACGTCGCGTATCGCGAGGGGGGTAGGTGGCGATGGGGGAGACGCGCGACGATAAATTTGCCGGCTCGGCGGCGCTCCTCCAGGAGACCCATTGTTGCGGAGTACCGATCTTTTGGAACTGCTGGGTGTGACGTATGAGGGTAGCTGCTGCGCGCAGGTGAATCTTCGAGTACAAACTGCACCGAGAGGACTTTCGTATGTTCGCTCTGCTTACACCCACATTTTGTGCTAGCTGAGTTTTTTAATCCTTGGGAATAGCCACTTTCCCGAGTCGGGATTACTCTACATAGTCGCTGATGAGTGAGAGCTGGATTTTATTATTTTGGATACATCGGAAGCTTCCTATATAGTATGTGAACGTTCAATGATTCGCATTGGTACCGTGATTTATTGTATATGCACACAAATCTGAAATTCAAACGACGTTTGTGAGTTATCTTGAAGATAGTACAAAGCGACTCTGTTCGTATTGCTTTTGTAATGCGATAGAATGATAATCAGCGTACCACCAAATTTTTAACTCATTCAAGATGGATCTATACACCTTCACTATTTTCGTGATAAAATCTGATCTTCCAGTGAATCGAAATGAAGTCTTCGTCTACTCTGTATATATCAAAAATATAAATCCCCATATGGAAATACACACACACATGTGTATGAGCATATCAAATACCGCGAATTTCTATACAGAAAAGTAGATGATCCCTCCAACACGTTTCAATGAAATCTAACTCCACGGGATACGCAAAGGCTTCGAATCACGCGAAATACTGGATTCACGGGTGTTTTAGCCAACGGGTATATAGATCAGCGGCGGCGGCGGAGCTCTAGCTGTTGGATCGTGCGCAGGTACACGGGTACACACACATAGAGGGGTTGGAGCTGGATTTACGAGTGTCGGCTCGATTTATTTATTCGCGGGCGTTCGGTCCGTCGGGCAGCTCGCACGTACCTGTGTGTGTGTGTGGGTATACATACGCGAGCGGCTCGCAATTAAAGCTGGGCGAGAGAGGCTGATCGAGCCGGCGAGTGTATAATGACACTGGCGCGGTGGCTGGGAGTTTACGGTGCCGGCCGGGTTGCTGGAGGCGCGGGCCGCACGTGCCAACGGCCAGGGGCAATATCGGACGGACCGCGCGCGGCAGCCCGTCATTTCGATCATTCCATGCGGGATATTGCGCGTCCTCGAGCTCGAGCTCTTACGTACAAAGCTCTCTGTCTGTATATACAGCCGAGCGCACTCGCGCGGACTCGCGCCTCAATTACAACGGATCGTGCCGAGTGTGTATATCGCACCGAGACCCCACCGCGCGGGGCACCCGATCCTCATATCTAGACACTGCACCGGCAGCGCTTTCGTCGTGAGCTTTTAGCTTTTACAAAAAGTTCGAGTAATAATAATACAATGGAAAATGCTCGGTAAATGAAGGGCCGACCGGAGTGTTGGGATCGGGCGATGACGGGAAGATCACGAGACTATGGATCCCGGTAGCTAATTGCGGTTATCATATATATGTTGATGGTTCCTACGAAGGAAGGATTTAAAAATGTTTAACATTGAAAGAATAGAGAGTTTAAAGATGGGTAAAATGACTTTCTCCATTAAAAATTATTCTAAACATTTTTTTTAGAAAAAAATTATTTTATGATGAAAAACGTCTTTTTTAAAATAGTTTTTTACGTGTAACGTATGACTCTGGGAAAATGTTCACCAGCATATTCGGATTCTACACTACTACTTATGAAACCTCACAGTGAAAAACTAGCGTATACAAAAATAAAAGTAAACGTATGAAATCAGTTGGATAATTGTAGGACTGCAGTTAGTTTTTCATATAACCAAAGTGAATTTTCACTTTCGTCCCATCAGTTTTGATGCCGTAAAAAAATCTTTGTTATCAAAACTCATAAACTAGAGTAAAGATTCACTTTTATTCCATGAAATATTAACCGCATTCGACTCAATCACTCATCTTGATTCAATTATGATTCACTCTACTCATACACTCATCACTGTCAGATTTTCAGAGAGTACGAAGAAAAATACCCAAGTGTCATTTGCTGGAGATAAATCGAGTTTATTACTTGCATAGCGAGCTCAGGTAAACTCTCATTAAATGTTATTTTCTTCGCTCCGAGATTTGAGGTGACGCTCATTGTGATGTGTACATTAACACGATACATATTTGTCCTGAATACTTTATGCCCAGATAAAGCTGCTTATAAAGAAAAGAGAAATTTTTATATTTTGTAAGAACTCGATTAGCTGCCCCCTCTGTCTCCCCTACCGCAAGATTTAATAGTGTATTTTCAAAGAAAAATTATTCACAGCGAATTTCCACCAGTAAAAATTTAGATCATAAAATCTCATGGAGCCCAATTGAATGTTGACTGTAGTTTTACGGTGAGAAACGTCATGTATTTCAATAATTTATCCATTCCCGCTCACAGTGAAATGCTTCCATACACATGAGGCCGTATAGACACACCCTGCATGACGGCTTGTTACGTTTCTTCTGTTTCAAACTGAATCCGTCCCCGAGGTGCCAAGGGCAACCCACCGAAAATTCTCGCGCCCCCGGAAATATCAGAGAAATAAATCTGAAATCAAAACAGTCGAAACAATCCCGCGGAATCCGATCACAAGATATACAAATCACACACAATTATCAGCCGCGAGTATAATGTTGTCGGGGGAGAAACGAATCGAGGGCGAAATTGATCAAAGGTGTTACGGGCCGATATCGAATCGGGCGAATGATGAAACTTGGCCGGGACGCGGAACGTGCTTCGATATTCCTCCGCGTGCATTATTGCAAATGGCCATATTGAAATGGCCCGCCGGGACAAGCCGTCAGTGCATATACAATATATAACTGTCGATTCGGCGTGGGATCGCGAAAACGCGTATAGGAAATCTCGCTAGCAGTGCAAGGCAATCATCGGCCGTCGCGCGCGATCGCGGGGGTGTCATTACATGGAAGGCCGCTTGCGCGCACGAGGCTGGATTCATGTGATCCGCTCCTGATTGCCTTCTCTTCATTACTCGCGTACACACACAATGGCGTCAGCTGCCCGGGGACGGGAAGAGCCATGGTAGGATATACCGGTATGTATACATGGGAGCAGATGAGGGATCAGCATCGACCGCGAGCCCCGCACTATAATCATTTATTGTTGCGCGAAGAGTCTCTCTCTCTCTCTCTCTCGGGGCGACCTGTGCTTTGGCTGATGGTGGCAATGTACTGCTGCAAGTGATTGGCACTGGTGTGCCTCGCCGCGGCGCGTACAACATTTTTCACGCGATATGCGATTAAATTTGCGAGTGCAACACGGTTCCACGATTATTCGGTAGAGAGCAGCCATCATACGACGTCTATACTGCAATTATATACACGGGGCCCGCATCACTATTGCACATATTCACACTGATCAATGTCAAGTTTGATTCATCCTTGATTTTTCAATAACTATGACTGTTCGTCAGTGAAAAAATGGTTTAACTTATGATCAGTAGCGATTGGTCACTAGTTCGAACTGTAAATTTGTTTTCTAATTAAATATTAAAGAATAGAAATGGTGAATTCCAATGAAGAAGTTATTCCTTACATATATAATTATACGAATTGTGATGGCAGCTGTCAAGTGAATTGCCAGTTAATTCGTGATTTGATTGGTTTAGTTAATATTGGTACGAAGAAACTAGTCGCCTGGACTTTATAATTAAATCAAATTGATTAAAAATGCTACTTTTTTCATCGAAGAACAGCGATACATCTAGCTTAGAACCTTTTCTCACACAAAGACCACTTGAAAAAGTTTCTCTGCTGATGCACTTGGGAGCGATTTTTTTTTTAATATTTTGATGTAGATTCTGTCGTGTGATTTAAGAAAATCAACGTAAATATTGTGAGCTTATTCAGTGCTGAATCGATATTGAACAAATATCGAAATGATCACGAAATAAGTTATGATTGTGGACAACGAAGAATCATCATGGATTCCACATTGACATTTTCAACGGAGATGTTAGAACGATTCCAACCAACGAGAACTGCTTACACCACAAGTACGAACGACGGTGTGCCCGCAATTTTGTAAAACCATCGAAGCTGACAAAGAAGCGTCGCGTGCTCCAGATAATTCCCGTCGCGCAAACCTCGCTTTTGCCCATCCAAATGGGACCCGCCAATCTCGAGCAGAAACTCCTCACTCGCGTGTATATATCAAGTAGCCCGCGGGGTTAACCGAGCTTCTCGGGTGAAATTGAAACGCCTCTCGTGTCTCCTGGCGGTGATAAGATGGAAAGGGCTGTCGAAGCGAGCGCCACAGCGAGGGGATGGAACGAACAAAAATGATAAGCGTATCCGAAAATCCGCCGCGCGCACGCACGACGCGCGTCCCTCGGGACTGCGCAGCGACTTACACGCAATTACCGCGATGGAGCCCTTCTCTATATATGTATACACAAGGGCACATCCGCGCTGGACACGTGTGCGCGCGCGCGAGACTCGATACACATATATAAATAAATTGAATTCCCGCGAGAGCTGCCATTGGCTCGAGCCGCGAGTGATTGGAGCCAAGCTGCCCGATTCGTGCGGCGCGGCTTTTATCCAATCCGCGCGTGAGAATTAGCGGCTGCGACCCCCCGGCCTCGTTTATGCCTTGCGTATACTGCATGTATACATGTATATACTTGCCGATCGGCCGAATGCCGGAGAGACTATATACCCGAGTGAGCTTCGGCTGATTGAATTGATTCGCGGAGTAAATTGATGCCTCGTGCGGGGTATATATACACGCTCGATCGTTATTCCCGTTTCTTCGTTATTGCGATATTCTAGATCGGAAAACATGCTGTATCAACATACTCGAGTCGCGACTGTTTTCGTGTGCGTTCGTAATAACTTACTTGATTATATAGATGAATGTAAATTGTTCGTTTTCCGCCAGCTTGGCCGATTAAAATCAAATGTCAGTGAGAGCAGAAAAATCGTTACCGTTGATTGACATACTCGTTCCTCGCTTCTGAACAACGAAACATCTCGCGCGCGATGAGGAATTCATTTAAAAGGACATGCTGCTTCGTCATAATTGGGTTATATTCTGATTTCATCAATAAAAATTTTAGAAATTCAATTTCTGTTGAATTTCTGATTGTGAACTGTTGGATAATAGAATAAGATCTTGTGGGACAATGATACGAAGTGGATGCCTTCGAATACGTTCGGCTAAATTTTTAATTTTTTGAGACGGAATCTGAAACAACTTATGAATAGTAAATAAAATCAACGCCACCCTGTGTGACTGCTGTATTATTCACCGAAGATCGATCACGACGGGTACAAGCTTATCGTTAATTCGTAATTTTCGTGAACCGAAGATAATATATTATATTTTCGTGAAGGAAAAAACAATATTTTCGTGTGGACAAAACTGTGGATTCTCGGCTAATCGATAGTAATCCCCCCTAAAAAAACCACGATGGTGACAGTCTCCAGCGTCGTAAACCGGCTGTGAGCGTCGTCGGGCGTAAAAAACTGCAGTTCCAGTTTTGAAAAATTCGTAATAAAAAGTGCGATCGGTAATCCGAAACGCGCGTCGTTACGATCGCCGCTTCGCTCTCCCGGCGCGATAAGGTCGATAAGAAAGTCGGAGCCGTGGCGGCGGGGGTGGGGGTGGGATAGATCAGCAGCTATTGAAAGAAGGAAAATAATAAAAAATGGTGCGAGCGCGTGGTGCGCCCCGTCACGACGGGCGTTCCCCTCTATATGCCGTGTGTGAGAATCCCGGGTGAAATAGCCGGGCCGCGCGCGGAGGTGCCAAGAACTTCCCCACTGCGCGCCGGAGCAGTTTGGGTGTGTAAAAGAAAAAGAGACTCGTCCCGCAGTTTCGGCCCGCACACTGCACCACCGCGCTCACTTTTATTTTATTACACCAGTTGATATAGGCGCGCGCGCACAAGCATACGAGCGTGCATAAGAATTCGGAAAAGGGCTGCGGTCGGGATGATCGATTGGGCAACGACGCTATGTTGACTCGAGTCGTCCCTCCTTGGTTTTGTATATACGTCGATGCGACCTCCCGGGAAAACCGAGAACGGACAAAGGGAGAAAAGCGCGTTCTCGGGGTTTATTGTGCCGCGCGTGTGTATCGGGCTTGCGTAATCTCGGGCCTCGATCTGCCTCGGCGTTTTCCCTCAACGAGCCCCGCGCGTCAAAGTCAGGGGAGGACGGGCGCGCACAATGGGCTGCTCTCGTGAACTCACCAAAAATTGAGTGAGAAATATATTAGAGCGCGTGGGCGCGGGGATTTCCAGAGGCCGGGGGGCGCCCGCCAAGAGAGTCAACCGCGCGACGGCCCGGCCAATTTGACGACGGATTACAATGGGCGCGTATATACGTCTCCGATCGCCTTCCAATTTCACGGCCTCTCCTCCCCGGGCACACTCGAGCGAGCAGGCCGTGAGAGATAAATCGTAAATGCTGTTTATGCTTTCAAATTAGACGGATTGGGGAAATATTTACTCTATAAGCTCTCGGATACACGGAGGAGGAGCGCGTTTGGGAACGATAGTTTCCACTGGGGCAAAGGGATTTGACGGAATTTTAGAAAATTCAACAAATCCGCGAGATTTATCATGAATCAAGCATTTTTTGTTCATTGAAATATCGACAGAGATTTTGTAAGTCATGACGATAATAATTTTAATGATTTGGGAATATTGCTATTCATGGGTTGTATCAATGTTACTGTAAAAGAGTAACAGTGATTTGTTTTCATGGATAAGAATACTCATTGAAAATATAAGACTTCCTTTACAGTTATTGGGTTTTTTTGAGAGATCCCTAACTGAATTATTACATTCTGAATTATTTGACGGTTCAAAATAGTTTTAATGAGAAATTTTCAATTCGAGTAAAAATAAAGTATGCCTATCGCAATACACGTGCGTGTATTCAAGATTTAATAATGACAATCATTGACGAAGTGAAGTGTGCTTTCTTTTTAAAAGAGATGTACAAGGAGTATTTGAAGAACATAGACATGATTTACGTACAAATGTTATTTAATGTTTATTTAAGATTATTAGATACATAACAGTGCCAATACGGGCGATACAAATAAATCTCAATTCTTTCCAAGTATAAATTATGCGTTCGAAAAGAAAAATCAGAAATTTTATTAAAATAAGATTATATATTAACAAACATAATAAAATCTGCCCTCTTCAAAGTTATAATTTCCATGATTGCTACTTAAAATAGAAGATTAAATACTGCCTAAGAACTTTCATAAATAGAATCTCAATAATGGCTAGAGCTAAAAGTTACTGAAACGCGAACGACACTATGATCTTTATCACTCTTCTATATATCTGACACCGCGCAGTGCTAATTAGTCATTATTGCAATTCGCGAATAATAATTCTATCACCTTATTAGATCAGTCCATTGTGCTGACGAGATCGCATCGCCAAATGCAAGAGAATTTTATATACGGTCCCGAAAGTTGTATTAAACAGTGATTTGTAGCAAACAATAGTTTGCTTGAGAATGGCCAAAAGAATCACTTGTTTTCTTTTTTATGTATGATTATATATGCTTATGTGCCTCGAGTTTATATGAAATTCGATCAAAATTGACGACTCTCAGGTCGTCGAGTTATGAGCTTGTTCGATATCGAAAATGTCTACAATACTTTTCCAAAATGACGGAATGTGTCTGTCGCCGATGTCGTTATCATCTGTTAGTTATTAGTCAGCCGCGCGAGAGACAATCGCTGTTGTGGCGTCGAACACAGCGGCTCCAAGTGCGTTCCTGTAATATAATTCAAATAATTTAAATTTATAATAAAAAACGTTTGAAGCCTTGAAAAGACATCGAACAATGCTTGCAAGGAAGACTTTAAGAAAGTTAATTTCAATCAATTATCATTCAGTCACAAAGTGGCTCACCTATTCACACATGACTGGCTGAAATCGACTAGTGAATTTACAAAATAAAACACTTTCTACCCTTAGGAGGCTCTGGTGGTTCCAAAGCTGCGAGAATGGCTTCATCAAAGACATTCTTCAGTCCTTTCTGAAATTTATATTTTGCATAAGAGCTAAGCAATTCCTTAAAGAGCATATCAAACTAATGGTTTAAAATTTTACCTGAGTAAGAGCACTGCATTCAACATATTTTACTGCTTTCAACTCTTTCGCTAGTTTTTCGCCTTGCTCAACTGATATAGGCTTCTGTTTATTTTTTGCTAGCTTCTCAATTGTAGCAACATCATCTCTCAAATCAATTTGAGTTCCCACTAAGAGGAAGGGAGTCCTCTGACAATGATGTGTAATCTCTGGCACCCACTATAATATTGTTGGTAATTTTTTTTTTAATATGTGGAACTAATATTAAATATATGAGACTTTTTGCTAGCTTACTTACTTTTTCTTTAACGTTTTCAAACGATGAAGGAGATACTACAGAAAAACAAACTAGAAAAACATCTGTTTGTGGATAACTTAGTGGTCGCAATCTGTCATAATCTTCCTGACCTGAAAGCAATTGTTTGAAATTGAAAAAATGAAAGGGTAAGTGAAGATTTTGATAATTCAAAGAATAAGCATAACTAGAATCCGGTCGATAATTTTTTCACACCTTAGAATGATTCAAAGTAGTGTAGAGACAAGAGAATACCAAAGAATCAATTGATTTCTCACCTGCAGTATCAAACAAACCCAATGTGTAAGGGTCACCTCCGATCATAACTGTTACCGCGTAGTTGTCAAACACAGTGGGTACATATTCGGATGGGAATTTATTGGTAGTGTAGGAGATCAGCAGGCAGGTTTTACCCACCGCACCATCCCCCACCACTACACACTTGATTGTTTGCATCTCCAATACAATGGCTTATCTGAAAATAACAGTTGTTTTGTTAATAATTGACTCCGACATACCAACATACTTGTCTGTTTTGTTTTGCATTTGTTCCAGAGCACAATTCCACACTTGTTCATAGTATTCAAACAATCGGAACGGCACCAGTTAGTTGTTCGTGCCGTACCACCACGGGTAACAGAGGGAAAACTTATCCAAACCCATGGCTAGTTATGCTCCCACAACAAAACAACAAACATTCCGGAGCAAAACTTGAGATGCAGCCACAAGAATAACCTCAAAAAGGAACGAAGCCGATGTATACTCGCGCAGAGAGTTGCAGGCAGCTCGGCTCGGCGTCAGCGCAAGTTTAGCACTTGGCGGCGAGCTGCATTGTCGGTGCTGGAAACTCTCGGGTTTTTCGATAAACCGGATAAACAAGTATTTGAATCAACTGTTTTGAATACCTTTGCCGACTGCAAATCGAGTGCAATTCAGGATCAGCAAGTGTATATCAGTCACACGATCAATTAGCGTGGGATGGAATCATGGAACGACGCAGATATGATGAAGTCGCGAAACACTCGAGAGAACGGCGCGAGAGTCGCGCCGCCGCCGCGTCGAGAAGGCAGGAGGCTGCACTGCAGCTTTAAGCCATATATAGGTACATAGAGGGCACCACCTCACGGACACGTCAATTTCGTAATCTCGTAATTTCGTCGTGTTTATCTGTCAAATTGCATCCTCGCGCATAATCAACTCCAAAATATCGATATAAACGTTAGAAAAAATAATGAGTCAATTATTTGAAACAAGTAAATCAACAAAGTTTCATTTCTTCATTGCATTGCAAACATGACAATTGAACATTTCAAGAGTCAAGTTTTTTTTATCTAAAATGTAATTCTTGTTCTATTTTGCACGCAAGATTCCAAAATTTCATTTATACAAAATGACAATGTTTCGTCCGAAGAACTGGGCGATTATTCATCAATGGTTTTTAAAAGTCGAATAAGATGAGTAAGCTGATGTTGGCGGAAGATTCGTCGATACGGAGGAAACTTGTCAAGTCCTCTGGCAACCTGCTATAATGGCTTTATCAAAGACATAATTCACTCCGTTCTGAAAAGTTTATTGAGTTAGTATAGCCATTGATTGAAATAATTACAGAACATATGAAGAAAAGTTAAATTTCAACCTGAGTTAGAGCACTGCATTCGACATATTTTACTGCCTTCAACTTTTTTGCTAGTTTTTTCCCTTGTTCAACTGATATAGGCTTCTGCTTATTTTTTGCTAGCTTCTCAATTGTAGCAACATCATCTCTCAAATCGATTTGAGTTCCCACTAACAGGAAGGGAGTCCTCTGACAATGATGTGTAATCTCTGGCACCCAATATAATATTGTTGGTAATTTTTTTTTTAATATGTGGAACTAATATTAAATATATGAGACTTTTTGCTAGCTTACTTACTTTTTCTTTAACATTTTCGAATGATGAAGGAGATACTACAGAAAAACAAACTAGAAAAACATCTGTTCGCCGATAACTTAGTGGTCGCAATCTGTCATAATCTTGCTGACCCAAAAGCAATCATTTGAAATTGGAAAAATGAAAGAGTAAGTGAGGATTATGAAAATTTAAAGAATATATTTGAGTTCCCACTAACAGGAAGGGAGTCCCTCAACAATAATGTTTAATCTCTGGCACCCACTACAAAATCATTATCAGAAGTTTCCAAGTGAAGGAGCAATTAATATTATGAATGTGAACTTTTCCAAGCTTACTAATTTTTTCTTTTACATTTTCGATTAATGAATGAGATACTACAGGAAAACAAACTAGGAAAACATCTGTTTGCGGATAACTTAGTGGTCGCAATCTGACATAGAAATCTGTCAATCAATAAAATGAGAGGAATATATCGTGAACGTAGAAAAATCGATGTATTCACTTGGATATCTTACCTGAAGTTTCAAATAAACCCAGCACGCAGGGCTTACCTGCAATACTAACATTAACGCAATATTTATCGAATACAACGGGTGTATATTCGGAAGGAATTTTTTTCCCAGTGTAGGCGAATAGCAGGCAGGTTTTACCCACCGCACCATCACCTACCACTACGCACTTAATCGTTTGCATCTCTAATTTGACGGCCTATCTGAAAAGTAATTCTGTTTGTTCAATCAACTCTGACATATAAATAGTTATCTATTTTCCGCAATATACTTCCACACTTATTCAAAGTAACAAGCAATCCGTTAAATCCGAATATATCCACTCGTTCGATCTTGAATACAATATCTACGATCTGAAGATGAAGACGTCCAAGAAACACTCAGGGATCCCAAGTATTCGTGCACAGTTGAGAGATTATCTATGAATATCAGTGACTAAGTAACTTGCTATATAATATTTTGTAAAAAAATAAAAAATCACATGTTAAATTGATAAAGATATGATTAATCTGGATAGATAATAACCAGCTTACAATAGGTATCATACCGATAGTATTAGTGTGTTTCATTGATTAGATGATAAATTTTATGATACCTACTGAGAAAAAATATCGTTAGGATGCTATCTTTCTTTTGACCTTATCTTTCAAGCATCTACCGAGGGAGGGGGAATCTATATATCTGTTTGCCGATAGATAGAAGGTAGGAGCTTTGTGATTAAAGTTCAATCTATTACTCGATGAGCTATGACGTGCCGAATTTTCGCACACATACGTGTTGCTAGTTATATTGCAATGATTTTCAATCGTATTTTACAGAATAGTATATTATGCACCCGAGCGAGGTTAGGCGATTTCGGCACGAAAAACGTTTGCGATCCGAGCGCAGCGAGGATTGCAAGTTTGCGCGTGCCGAAATAGCCTAGATGAGCGAGGTGCATATACTATTTTTCGTACCCCGCGGCAGAAAAGTGCCATTCTTTGCAAACGCCAGGACGCAAAGTAGGCACTTTACTGCCGCTGGGACGAAAACTATTTTTCGTACCCCGCGGCAGAAAAGTGCGATTCTTTGCAAACGCCAGGACGCAAAGTAGGCACTTTACTGCCGCTGGCACGAAAAACAGATGAAACACCGAATGTTACGGTATTGAGAACAAAATCGCGTATTTCTCCATTCACGAACCAAAGAATTCTTTGATACTTTCGATCTTCATCTCGAACAAGAAACTGGCGATACATCTTTTCAATGTCCCCAAAAACAACGTATTTATGAGTTCTTAAACAAACTACAAGTGTAAATAAGTCGTCTTGGATCACCGGACCTACAAGTAAATGCTTATTCAATGAAATGACTGCGGAAGCATAAAAAACAACACGATATTGAGTGGTCGCACTATCAGGTTTCAAGACAGCATGGTGCGGAAAGTAGAACCTGTCCGAGTTAGGATTTTCTAGCAACGTCATATGTTTGAGATTTAAGTATTCATTAATGACTTCGCAATACTGTCTTTCAAATTCCGGATCACGTTTGAATCTCTTTTGAAGATGTATTAATCGCTGCAATGCAAGTTTACGAGAATTCCCAAAGCTTTTCATTTTATATTTGAATGGAAGCGCCAAAACGAATCTCCCGTTTGCATCTCGGACTGTGTTAGTTATAACACATTCGCATTTTGTTTTATCGGGCGACCAATTTGGTTTATTATTTTGAACTTCTTGCTCAGTCCAAAATCTTTCCATATCAAAAGATAAATTATTAAGCATGCATTGTGAAAAATCTGGACATTCTTTCGACTGAATACTACCGCCAACTATCCATCATAATCTTGTTTTTTGTAATATCAAATCACTAGACTGCGATAATTTAATTTGACCTGGACTCAAAAGCGATAGAGAGGGCCCAGCCCCAATTAATAAGTCAACTTGCGAAGGTCTATCGAACTCCGGATCGGCTAACTTTATATTAGACGGTATTTGGAGTTTATTTCTAGGAATTGATTCACTTGGAACTAAATCGAAAATTTGTGGAATCACAAAAAAGGTTAATTTTTTTTGGTAATTGGTATGAAAAGACATAAATGTTAGTTGCGTAAAATGTTTAGCAGTTGTGGTTAAACTATTCATTGCTCCAATTGAAAGTAAACATGATTTTAACGGTAAATTGAGATTTTTTACTAACTTTTCAGTAACGAAATTGGCAGTTGAGCAAGTATCAAGTAACATTCTACATTGAACACGTTCACCATTTTGTTTAAATGCAAATACAATAGCACTTGTCATTACGTCAAAAGATCTAGTATAACTTGTGGTAGAAAGACAATAATCAAATTCACACAGTTCATATAGTCATATGTTATCGGGAGTTTTACTATCTGAAGATTCATCTTTGGTCGATTTTGAGAAATGCAACAATGTATTGTGTTTTTATGGCAAATTTTACACCTTCCAAAATGGCATTCAGTAGCCTTATGATTTCTAAGACAGTTATTACATAATTTACTATCTTTGACTAATTTGATTCTTTGATTCACTGACATTTCACGAAATTTATCGCATTTAAAAAGAGCGTGAGAATCGCCTGAACATGCAGGGTATAATTCTCTTTGAGAAAGCAAAACTATGCGAGTAAAAAGAGATCTTCGCTACGTGATCGCAAGTTAGAACATTAGTCGATATTCGATACATTTTTGGCGGTGCGCGAGAAATATAATCGGGCGTGAAAATATCCGGCGCCTCACGCGCTATCGCCTGAAAGTCGCCTTTCATCAATATAAAACATACGGTATAAAAGAGTTACTCATTGTAGATTTCTACAGCCTCCTTTCCGAGAAAACAAAAACATTGGTACAGGTGAAAAATTTCGTTGCAAAATACACGTTTTTTCTGTCATACGATGATCGATCTTTTCCAATTGTTATTGCCGATTTTATATCTTCTTTTCTTGCAAGAAAATACATGAAAGCTCAAACAGGTTAAAAATTAGGATAAATGTTATCATAAGGGTTCAGAAATTTCTCTACTCTGTTGACTACGAAGCGATAATGAGAAAAATGAGTTGGTTATTTGGAATCGTGGAATTCGAAATTTTATTTTCATGTTTTTATTACATTGTAAATATCACATATGAAAATTTCAAAGGCTTAGTTGTTTTACTTAAAATTTAATTTTTCTCTTCTATACGCAGATTATCGAAACTTTAACTATGAAATGATATTTCATCTAGAACTTATGTAATTTCAGCGATTGTTTATCAATGTCTTATAAAAATTGATAATTACATTCAAGGTGATTTCGATGATTATTTTCAAATAGGCAAAATTATCTGTAACTTGTAGATAATGACTAATTTATCAAGCAAAAAAGCCGCTTATAAAATGGTATTTCATGGGCTTTGGGAAAGAATAGATTATTAATAAAGTAACGGGTAATCATTAGTAGATTACAATATGCTACAAATAATCATATAGCTCATAAAATAAGCCAATTTTGATGCATTTGATAGGTGTTTAAGTAAATATTTTCATTCCTCGATAGCATATCTTTTTCAATATGAAACATTGAGATGGAGCCTACAATAGAATTCAATCACTTCGAAACTACAGAATCGAAAAAAGTTGAATAAATAGAAAACTTGTTGGTAGCCCCAAATTGTTACGGTACCGAGCACCGAAGACACCTTGAATATACAGGCACAAGATACTTTTTTCCAAAATGGCTATTCTAATCCTCGATTATGTAAAGGAGAAATTTTGAATTAGACAATGTACAATGAAACTTTGCTATAACAGCAAAAAGAGGTAAGATACTTCGTAATTATTGCACAAATTTAAATATTCCATAATAGTATAGTAAAATAATCTCTGCATTAAATATAAAATTATTATTCCATATTGTTAATAAAAAAACAATTCAATTAAACACTTACAATAATCATAAGATGTATAACTAAATAATTTGTTCAATACATAACAATCTCTATCAATAATCATTAATCTTACAGAAAGAGTAACAATTTTCATCAACGAATAATTCAACTCAAACTGTATCAACATGATTACTATTCAATCACTACTATTAAAGTATTATCATAAAAAATCCTTAAAATATATTTTTGGATCGCTTACAGCGATTAATTGATCATAGTAGGACAAAATCTTAGCAATGAGTATTGTTCATTGACAACAGAATTAATAATGTCATTTGATAAAAATCTCTTACGTAAAAATTTCAAAGTCTTAGATTTCATTTTCTCTTAACATGGGAATCGTCCGCTAATATAAAAATATATGTTATTTTCTTTAGTGACTTAAGCAAGAATAATGCACACAGATTGTCGATATAATCTTCAAGTTGGACGCATAGAATGCTTAGGGCTTTCTGTTATCTTGCTTCAGGTTTTGAGAAAGGTTGTATGGAACCTGGTTGCACCCATGAGTAACCTGTAGTTTTGCTATCATTTTCACCCTAAAATTAATACATCACAGTATTAGAAACCCAGTAAAATACTGAATCACATTTAAAGCATGATTATTCGTGTCTAATGATTTCAAAACCATGTTGAGAAAAATGAGCGAGACTATTATGAAATCGAAATTTTATAATCAATTACCTTTGGCTTGTAAATTTCTTGTTTGACAGGATCGTGCAATTCGCTATCATAGGGACTAAATGTTATGTAATGTGGATCATCTGTGGTAGGTGGATCGTAAACAACACTCAAGCTATCTTTCACACATCTTCTAGCATGTTCCTTGAAGCTCTCAAAGTTGCTTTCCAACCTATCATGAATATAGAAGAAAAATTTCCATGTAAAAATGTTAAGTGAGAATATTATTCAAAACAAATATGATTGAATATTGTTACAGTGACCAAGCTTCTTCATTAATTGGAACCATTCTTGTATCGAGCTTAGTAAAAATTTTCGTAACATATTGTACTAGCTGCCAAATCCTATTATTTCGTTTCCATTCAGGGAAACCCCAAGTAGTATTTAGTTCTCCTGTTGTTTGATTGATCAAAGGATGGAAAATTCTCGTTTGAAAGACAACAGTCTGAAAAGAAAATTTAATTTTGTTGAAAATATGTTTTGGTAGTAGTTTCATTTGAAAGATGAATCTTCTAACTCACCGGACATTTTCCATCAGGAAAATTTTGTGGCAGTATAATTGTAAATCTGAACACACCACCTTGATAAACTCCTTGTCTAATGAATTGAACTCCAAACCACACTAGAAGATAGATATAACAATTTAAATTTACTTGAAGAAAAAAAAATCCTGAAGAACAAAGTTACTTACAGAAAGAATTCTGTGCAGACGGTATAACATAAATTCCTCTCAAATCTTGACTCCGCAACATGTTACTTGAAATGGACATGACTCATTATAGAAGGATTAAAAGGTAAAACACATTTATTATATCATAGACATGACTTACTATTCTGCAAGAATATTGTACTCTTGTAAGTATACTGCATACTCTTTACTATTTTGTGATGCGTTTGGTCGATCTATCATCCTTATGGCAGAACTAAGTTGCGAATCTCCATTGGCATTGACTGACAATAATTTTCTAAAAGATCCTTGTCTCTTCAAATGATCTTCCGAATCACCCTCACTCTACAATTGAAGCATTTGTCAAGATAACAAACAAATAAAGATAAGGTGATTACAATTCAATAAAACTGAAAAACAACTCATTACTTTCATTCCCGAGATTGAAGCGTTCGCCGACATCTTGACAGAAGTAGAATTTGCACTTCTCACATACCCTGACACCCACTAACAATAACTAAATCTCTCTTTACAGTTTATAGGACGGCCTTACTTATTATCACATGTTAGGTTATGTGTCAGAAAACTCACTTCAACTTACGGACAAATTCAAATTTACTTACTATACAGAACAATATAAATACACATCAAGGCATTTGAAAATTGCATTTCCAACATTTAAGGTGAACAAACTGAATATAATTAAAATATGAAGGTCAGAAAAGTCTCCTGCTAGTCTACATTTGACACTGCGTGTGTATGTATATATACAAATATATATATATTCATTGCCGAAACAGCTGAGTGGGTAAGGAGGTCTTCTTCACCGACATATTATTCCGTTCCAAAAGAAAAAAAGAAGAAACAACAAACACATCTTCTCAACAATGACCACTGCAGGTAAGAAATAAAAACGACATGAGTCACTAGAATAAATAATGAAAAAGCATAAATCTCTTGTAATTCAGTCGAGATAATTGTAAAAAAAGCGGATAATCCAGGAATGGTATAAGCAAATACGGTTGATACGACTTTGAGTAACAGTTATACCGAGATCATCAACCATCACAATAAACACCATGAGTTACTCTGCGCAATGCGGAGACCAGTCAATTTTATAACAAAAAGGACAACGAAATAAAACGAAAACATCACGGACGCGAAGAGATCGGGATTACCGATCGAGGAGAGAGGCGGGTACGAATTGTCGACGTCACAGTTCGCACAGATAAGTCGACTACACGACTACAGAGAGAAAGAGAGAGAAGAAAGAGAGAGAGGCGATCGCGCGCAGGGCTGGCGATTTGGCCCACGGTTGGCCTCTGCTTATACTTGTGCGGTTGTGCCCCGGTGCAGTTCGCGCGGCTCGACGAGTCGAGAATCACAAGGGAGTGGTGGGTGTGCTTGAGGCGAAGGGGAGGCGGCCCCGAGCTGCGAGTGCACTGGGCCTTCACAGAGTCGCAGATGAACCGAGCAGCCGAGTAGCAGCCGCCTCGCGAGAATGGCAGCCGAGATAAAGCCCGCGCCTGGCGTCAACCAGGACAAGTTCAGCAGCAACAGGAAGCCGATCCTCCTGTCCAAGCTGGAGGGATGCAACGACGACGTCAACGCCGCCGTCATCATACCCAGGGTCGACGGTGTCATCTCCGTCTGCGACGACAGGTAAACATACCTGACGCACACACCCCCCCTACATGTTCCCTCTTGCCTCTTTCTAAATATCCACACTCCCATTCGACTTCGCCTCTGATAATATATATACTTAATCCCATTAATCCGCTTACTCAGCACAGTCTCTAAGCTCGTCTCGGCTGTTTTTTTTTGCTCAATGATGTTGCCCCTCGTAATCAATGGTAGACCCAGTTTGACTCCGGAATGTCCTACAGAATGTTTATTTTTTTGGATTTTCGATTGGTTGAACAGTGGGGTTTGAAGAATGATGTTGTTGCCATTGAATCGACTACACCTTTTTTCGGCAGCAGGCTGCAGCCCACAGCGCACTGATTAATGTCTTATCTGGAATTTTAAAACAACGACATAAGCTCTGGCCTTTATCTCTAACTTGGTTTCTTTGCTGTTCATAATGATATGTAAAATTCAAGCGTGCATGTGCTAAGTGATAGTCAATAACAATTTTTATTTTCCAGGACTGTCAGAGTATGGTTGAAACGTGATTCGGGTCAATACTGGCCAAGTGTCTGCCAGTACATGGTGGCAGCTGCGACGTCTATGGACTTTTGTCCCGAAACAAGACAGCTTTTTGTTGGACTTGACAATGGCAGTATTAATGTTTGTGTCTCCAGCAAATCACTTTAATAATTAGCACACATTTCACTTCTGTTTATAATAAAATAAATATTTGTTGATGTTTCAGGAGTTTATACTGGAGAATGACTACAATCGAATGACACCCATTAGGGAGTATATTGCTCATCAAGCACGAATCACTGGTGTAATATTTTCTTTAGCTAATGAATGGATACTTAGCATTGGACGGGATAAACTTTTTCAGTATCACAGTACAGAAAATGGTCAGAAGATTGGTACATTCCAGACTGATGCCTGGTACACCGCTTTGCAGTATCCTTTCAAACGAATTCACTCTGACATATACATATGTCATAATTATATACTCATTACATTTATTTTTCAAATCAAGTTTTACGCCCATGTAATTTTATTTTATATTCAAACTATAAAGTTAGAAACTTTGCAAAACTTGATTTGTGATGATTTTGTACCATAATGTTTGATAGTTGAATTTAAAAACTAACATCTTGGTTACAAAGCATAAAGCCAGAGAAAATTTCATTCTACATGTTTGTTTTATGAAAAAAAATTATATTCTTTAACAAAATGATAGATTTGATGCTCAGTCTAAGTGTGCTTTTGTTGGAGATTATTCTGGACAGATACAGATGCTAAAGCTTGAAACTAATGGCTGTAATTTTGTAACTACATTAAAAACTCACACTGGAAGTATTCGATCACTAGCTTGGGATAGTGAGAAACAGCTTTTATTTTCTGGTAGTTTTGATCAAAGCATCATTGTGTGGGATATTGGAGGTCGACAAGGAACTGCTTATGAATTACAAGGTCATCAGTGAGTATAATTTGATCTAGTAATGATGAGAAGACTTGATTAGATTAAATGAAAATCAATGGTTCACAATAATTTTTCTATTAACTTTCTGTTCAGTAATAAAGTCACAGCCTTGTGCTATGCAACTTCAGAACGTGTCTTACTGTCTGGTGGTGAAGATGGAGTTATAGTTTGTTGGGATATGTCGGCCAACAGAAAAGAAACTTCCAAATGGGTTGAATCAAGCTCATGCCAAGTGAGAATTATACATATATTTGAAGTATCTTCAAAGTTTTGAATCATTGATACATTATTCATATGATATCTTCAATAATTAGGCATGTGGGAGACCATTTTTCTGGAACATCAAAGCCATGATGGATCAACGTCAATTAGGTCTTAGACAACATCATTGTCGTCATTGTGGTCAAGCACTTTGTGCTCGGTGCACATCACAACGCATTCCCATCCCTTCAATGGGCTTTGAATTTGAAGTTCGAGTATGTGACCCTTGTCATATTCAACTAAAAGCTGCCAAGTATGTAATCGTTGATAAATTTGATAATCGTTTTTCAAAACAGCATTCTTAAATTTTTAAATTTCTCTTAGCCAAACACCATTAGCATCATTCCACGATGCTAAGCACAGCATTGTTTCTATGGACCTTGATACTCCTCGTCGAAGACTTCTAACTGTTGGACAAGATAGGATGATAAAAATTTGGGATATCAGTGCTTTGCTTCAGTAAATAATCTATCTGCTTGGGTAGAGTGCAGTATGGTGAATAGCCTCTCTTTATGACAAATCAATGATGCAATTTTCTGCTTTTGTACAACCGGTTGTCAAATGACAGCTAATAAAACACAGAGAACGCAGAAAACAAGTGAGAAAATAAATTTTATTAAACTTTTATATAGATTTTTCCGAATAATTTCGGGTTTCATTCTAAATCACAATTAGAGTCGTAAATCAATCGATATTCATACACTTTCGTCTTTGAAATTAACCAACACAAAGTGCTATTTCTCATCGATTGCTTTTGTAATACAAATACTACGTCAAGACACATACATTTTCCTATTGTTTATAACACAAGGATAGAAAAACGATGAAAATCCAAATTTGTCTCTATGCTCTCTCATCTATAAGTTTACATATGATTGGAAACAGCATTAACATTAGTACGATAATTTAAGTATACTTTATACTATTCCCCTAGTCGCTCTAAATGTTAATATTAATTGTTTTATATTATGTTCTATTATTAACCTTCGAATTATGAATTGAGGTATAAGTTGAATGCGTATTTTTAGTCACTGCGTGGCTTCCATATTAAATGAATTTCTCATTTATTTTCAGTAACATTTGGAGTGATCTTCCGATAATTGTATATGTTAATTGGAGATAAATGAGATTATTTGTTGTTTTCAAGTTATACTATCAAAGTACTCAAGTTGCAAAATGTATCTTGTACCAGAACCTAGGAATATTGTATCAATATGAATGTAATGAATAACGATTTACATGTAATGTTTACTTCACAATGCCACACTGTAATGAGCGTGAAGGGAGGCAATGGCTGTTAACTGTTATGCGATAGTGTTGTTTAGTTTTCTATATAAACAAGGATACATGAATTATATATACGTTACTAATTCATATTATTTGAATGTGACAACAATATTTGTATTGTAAATGATATAATTTATTAAGCTATTGGATCGATTCATTTGTTAAATCATGTACATTTACACGTGTACTGCAATATTTGTATCCAACCATGTCTGTTTATGTAGATACATTAATATGACCAGGGCAGTTATTAAAATGCAATTATAAATCACGTGTAAATAAATGCAATTATTGAAAAATTAAAAAATTATATAAAACTGTGATTGTATAACTGGTCAATCACGTTCACCTGTTAAATAAGATACAAAAGTAGATTTCATGTATGTACCATCGCCAAAATTAAGGTACCAATTGAAAATTTTGAACTTTGATGCATTCAAGAGTCTGAATCTAATCGAAAAATATTTTCCAACAACGAAAGAAAAGCACTTTGAAAATTATTCAGCCTAACTCACCATTTAACTTCTCGACTCGTAAATATATTAGAAATGCAGTTCGCGCTTCTTTTTATCATGTATTACTCATTCAGAATCATAGCTGAATTTTACGTAATGCCAATTGACAATTTATCATGTCATGTTTGAAGAAATCGTTGCCTTCTACACAGTTGCTTGTGAAAATCCAAAAGAAATTGTATACATGTAATTTGTAGTGTAACTGATGCGAAAATTCATCAAATAACAACACGAGACTATATTTTCTACGTAAATGTGCAAAAGTGGAATTAATATAGCTACATAAACGTAGAATATCTTTTCAAAATGATGGTGAAATTGTAATATAGGCGGAAGGAGTCTGAAACAATATAAGTTCGGCTTGACGAAGGCATTGTCTTTGAGTTATAAGAAAAAAAAAATTCAATTTCTCGTAATGCGATACATAAAGGAAACATGTGAGCTGTGTATTTTTCATGACACGTGCATGCAATCGGTTCGTTTTCATGCATATGATGTGGATAGAACACAAATCATTCCTAGCACGTTTTGAAGGTGCGCGAAGTAATGAATCATTATCCCCTCGCGCATTCGCAAGATTTGGAAAAAAATTTTCGAGAATCGCTTTTTTCAAAACGCGCCATTCTCTGTCCACCCTATATATGAACTGAAAAAGAGGATCGATTCATGCATATATACCTACGAGTTGAAAAAAATACAGCGTGCAACAGGGGGCGCGGGTGGCCAAATCGAGCTCGGGCTCTCTTACTTCATGTTCCGCACTCGCCTTCGTCCCGACTCGAGCGAAATCGTCTTGTCCCCGTTTGTAATTTCTGCCCCTCGTTGCACAATACACTGTAATCGCGACACTGTATACAACAGCGCCGAGTGCAGTTGCTAATTCGATTACTCATATTTATACTGCATCCTCGTGAACTTGTCGGTGGTGAATCGATGTAAGCCTGCGAAATTTTTTGGAATAAATGTTTAAAAAATCGAAATGTTTGTACATGTACAGCGAGCTTTATTGACACTAGTCGCACTTTTCATTCTTCCAATCGTGCAAACGACGTACGACTATCGTCCCGAAGACCGGTCGCGGCGATCGGCACGCGCAGGGCTGACGTTACGCGCTGTTGGTACCTGCATGTGTGCGCATCCCATGCACCGATACAGTCGTTCCCTATTGCGGCCAGCGCATATTGAGCGAGGCAAACGATCACACGGAGGAGACGCGATAATACCTGGGGGCGAATTAATATACAAGTTACACCCCGAGTCCCTCGTGTATACACACACGCACACAGAACGGAGAACGATCGTTGTGGCGGTTGGCGAACCGGTCGGTCCTGTCGTCGGTTGAACCGGTATGTCGCGCGCGCGCAGGACGAGCAGGCATATATATCCACGTATATATACACGTTTATCGGTGATCGCAGGTGGTTGCAGCTGCTGCTGAGCTTGCGGAGTCAAAACCGTCGCGCATAGCTGCGGGCAACGAGGAGGGGGGGGGGGCAGGCGGCGGCGAGCTGGCAATTAGAGCTGGGGGGGCGTCGGCGTATCGAGGGTACTCGCATACATGTATATATGTATATGTATGTATAGACGAGCGCTCGCGGATGAGCACAGCTGGAGCGGGCGGCTCGAGAGCCGGAGAAAGGTGGGCCGAGCGCGAGCTGGCGGCGCCGCGTCGCTCCTTCCTTCCTTCCTCTGGTGGCGCGCGCGAGCAGTTGGCCAGCGACGCTAGGGCAGGCCGGACGGTGTTGAAACAACGGCGGTCGGGCGCGAGCGCATTATTATATATACAGCAGTGGTTGGTGCAGCAGTGGCAGGTCGCCGGGGTGTCGCGAGCTGTGCGGTGTATGCCTGCCGCCCCCCGAGTACACGGTGTGCATGTGCGAGTGGGTGCGCGGGCGATGGAGCCGAAAGAGCTGTGCTAAGAGACTCGCCAAGCGCCAGGACCGACCGGCAACACCTGCAGTACGTCGCCTCGCTCACAGGTATATACGCGCGCAAGCGAGAGAGAAGACGAGAGATTGGGATCGAAAGAGAGAGAGAGAGAGAAAGAGACAACCCCCCTGCGTGCGTGTGTGCATGGAGTCGCGGCGGCGGTTGCATAGCGGGTGCGTTGCACCTGTTGCGCTGGCGCGCGAGCGGCCGTTTTCCCGTTTTTCCCCCTCGGGCTTCCGGAGAGCTGTGTGCGGCATCTGCTTTTGCAACGGCGGCGCGCGGCTCTCTCGAGCGTGCAGAGCTCGCCGCGCAACCGAGCGCTGGCCCCCGCGCGAGCACCTCTCTCGATTCAGCTCTCGTGCGCCTCTTTCGAAAGCACATAATACAGCCGGCCGCTCCAGACAGCCATATACACACCTATATATTTTTCCCCCTTTTTTTCTCCTTTTTGTCTCTCGTTTTTCGCGCGACCGCGCGCGCGAGAGAGCACGTGAACTCCGCGCGACCGACCGACCTTACATGGACTATATAATTCGCGTGAAAGTATGTATACGTATGTGTGTGTGTAAAAGGTCGCGAGCGTGCACTAGCTGCTCGGGATGTCCTGTGCGTACATGAACGCGCGCGCGCGCGTGTGTGTGTATAACGAGTTCGTCGAACGTTTTCTTGCTGCTGCGCGCGATTCCTCCCGGCGCGCATTGTTACGTTCTTGGCCTTTCCACGTTTCTTGTAGGACCCAGCGTGCAGTGCGTCACGATTCAGTGGCTTCCTCGCGGTGCGCCTTTTCTTCGCGCTGCTCACCTCTTTATATATACTTGCGCTCGCGCCGCGGTACACTTGTTTATATCCGTCAAGCCGCGTATCCGCGCGCGGCTGCTCCACAAAGCCGATCGGTATACACCCAGTGAGCGACGATACGTGTGTGTTTGCTCGATTAAAGTAAGCGGCGCGGTATACGCATGACTCGTCGGAACGAGCGTTGGACGCGTGTATATCAATTAACGGCAACCGCGACTTCGTTGCGGGTCGATGAAAAGTTTCGAGTCGGGGATTAACTTGCTCGCGCTAATTGAAATGCACGTTTCTATTGCATACCAACTGCCGGACTCGAAACCGCATATCCGGATCGATTCATGCGCGCCGCGCGCTATATCCGTATGAGCGATCGTTCCATATCGTAATCGACCTACGTGACGAAAAAACTCGAGTTTCGACGAGCCGACCAGAGCCGGGGGCCGCTCATGTTGTTTCGGAGCACGTAACACGCGCGCGCTGGTGGGCTCCTTTGATCGGCTGGCGAACAATGGCTCGGCCCGAGCCCAACGTGACGCGTATGTACGCGCGTCCAACTGCATGTTGTATGTACGTCGGGACGAGCTGTCGAATATCGAACCAAATTGGTTTCTCTGTTTTTTTCCTCCTTTCCCCGCATCAATATTCGTCGGGCGAACGACCGGCGCTCAATAACAATACGAGAAACAATTATCCTCGCGAGCACGTCGTTGCGCCGTGATGTTGAACCACTGTATTAAGTGCACGTATATGTGTCGATCTCGACCGCGGCACGTGTGTACTATCAAAAAATTAATACGGTACAGTTATATCCCGCGGTACTGTTTTACGGTTGAAAAAAAAAGAGAAGCCTCGACTAACGACGAATCCGAGCTGATCGCTCGAGTGCGCGCAAGAGCCTCGTTTGGTCGAAATTTAAGTGAAGAAGATGTACATGTGTATACCGATCCTCGGCGTAACTCGGACAAATTCACTCTAACTCGATAAGTGAATTCTCAAACGATCGTATGTACGGTATACGCGTTTGACCCCCGCCAAAGTAGAGCTCGGTTACAGTGTGTTAAAATGTGGCTGCTCGCGTTGACCGCACGCGTCTTCTAATAGAGCCTGCAACCACAGCGTGTATACGGTAGTGGCGCGTCTCTCCCATGCCAACTCGTGGATCAGCCTACTTTTCCAACCCACTTACAATTAAGTTTTCCACCGAAACCTCGTACCCTTTATACAAGTTCGATCCAAAGAAAGGCGAAAAAATAGAACCAAATCGAATGCGCACGCAGGAATCCCATACGGACATGTACGGGCGCTAGGAGCACGTAATACACGGGCGTTGAACGCGACGCCGCGCGGCATTCGACGAGCCCGTCATAAACGCGCGCAGCCCATATAATCCAGGCGCGAGTGTCCGGCGCACGTATACGTATATGTATATGTATATAGATAGGCCCGCATATGCATGTGCACGCGGCTGCGGAGCCGCCGTCGCTTGGAATCCTGTCGAGCGAGCCTAACCCGCTCTCGCGCTCCTTCCTCTTTCTCTCGCTCTCTGCTCTCCCGGCTGATGATGCGCGGCGACGAGAGCACCAGAGCGAGAGAGAAAAGCCGAGTGGCCCGCGCGCCGCTGTGCGCACAGGTTCAAGGAACTCTTGATGAAATTTCGATTGCACCCGCGAGCCCGGCGCCCGGTAATCGCGATTAAAAATACAACGGGACAGCCATGCTCTCGTCCTTTTTCGGGCCCGGCTCGTGCGAATCTAATCGGACGCCGCTTCGCTGATGTCACTGCTCGGCGGCTGAATAAATACATGTGTATGCGTATAGGATACGTCGGATGCTTTTGAAGCTGGTGTAGAGCTGAAAAATTGGAACCGCCATACGGGAAGTGTTTAACGCGCTCGACGGCGTGTGCTTTTCCAACTGCGTGAGAATAGTATTGTTTCGGGCTATCTAGTAAAAGGTCGCTGTTTCGTCGTTTCGAACGTAGGTAGAGATACACTTGAATCGCGGTCGTTGGTTTGTATAACGAGATTCAGAGCAAATGATAAAAAATTATACACTTGAATCAAATTTCTATATCTCGTCGTGCAACAAATTTCATCGACAATCGAACTCTGCAGATGCTATAATAGCAACGATAACTGACAAATATGCAACGAAAAATATATTTCCATCCAGAACAAAACTCTTGGACGAGTAAATCGGTAAATTCTTGAAATTCAGGACAACTCGATTGGAGATGCTTGTGGGTAAGCAGGATGTATCGGGCTTGATGAACCGCTCACGTACATAGTATATACGTGCAGCGATGCCTTACTTGTATTAGGAAGAATGCTATCGGTCCGGAGGCATAAAATCTCCCTAGTCGGACCTTTTGTTAGTGAGTGCTTTGAGGCGAGGATGTTTCATCCGTACCGACTATAGTGTAAGCGATTCACATCGAAGTGATAGGGGGGGGCGGTAAAAAAGACTTTCGAAGATGTACGACGGAAATTCATTTTGAATGTTGCTATAAGGCTTGGCCAATAAGGCTAGGATCACACTAATCTTTTTCCAACGACAGTTTCAACGAGCCGCGAACACAATTATTTGGAATTAAAAATTTATAATATATAAATTCGAAGTCATAGGATTCGAGAATAACATGAATTCATATAGAAAAACCGCTGCTAACTGCATTAACAGTATCCTTTCTCAAAAAGGCTTTGTGTGAAGAAAAATGAGACATGTCTTCAGCCATAGGCAGATGAACCCAAAGTAGCAATGACTGATAGAGATATAAACATTGGTTGCTAGAGATATCAACAACTGTTGCTATGAGAAATACAAAGAGATTTTGTGTCCTTTGTCCTCAAAAGTATTGGAAATGTACAAAAACTCAACTTTCATTCCCTTAGCATCGGTTGGTAGACACGTAAACAACAGCTGCTAGGGATATGAACACTGGTTGCTACGGGAAATATTTCGTTGATTCTCGTCGATCCTCGTGAGTATTGAAGCCCCAACGAATACTTACGAGGAACAACGGGAAACTTCCCAAAATCACCTCAACAACGGCTGCTAAAGAAACAAATAACGGATTTTGCTAGAAATTGAACTCGGATCACATCTTGCCATGACTAACACGTGTGCAAAAGTTCAGGAAGATCGTACGATTTCGTTTCGCGTCAAAAAAATGGATTCCATGTTTTTTGACTCGTAGATTACAAACTTGAGGGTCCCAAAGTATGATTCGAAACATCGATTTTTGCCCCGTTACAAAGCTTTACTTCCGAAAAATCATAAAAGTAGTATACTTGAATGTAAAAACTATATGATTTATCGGAAACGCAATAGTTTCAAATGCCTAAAAAGTGTTTTTTACACTCACTGATTGCGTCACTGTGATAATGAACGTTATCAACAGAACGATGACCCTCAAAGTATGCGAATCATGAATATTATCAATTCCTTCCACTTTTCACTGTAAATAAGAGCATCTTCGTATAAGTTGCAGACAATTAGCCAATTTTACCGCGCCAATTCAATCATCCGTCTTCTCAAGTGCATCACGATCTCGGCGCCGCAAGAGAGCCCGCGCCACTATATAATACGTATCTCGTCGTTTATACGTGCGAGATTCCTCGCTTTTTCTCTCTCGGCAGATCCAGAGAAGTGGAAAGAATATACGGCGAAATAGCGGGTGTGTTACGAAAAGGCGAGCTACGACTCGGTAGCTCTCGCAATTAACGGATCTCCACACGGTGCGCGCGCGGCTATTAGAACACACGCCACACCAACAGCTCTTTCGGCTCTGTGGCCGCGCGAGCATACGTGTGTGTGTGTGCGTGTACGCGCGCCGGAGTGAGAAACGTGTTGAATGCAGGCGGCGCGCGCCCGCGTCCACCGCTCAAAGGAGCACGCGGAATGCAACCGCCTGCCGGTGTATATACCTATACACACCTCAACTGTCCAGAGTTCCTCGTGATCTCCTGCCAACGCGTCCACACGCTTCGTGGCATATTGTGCGCGCGTTTGCGCGCCGGGCCTGCAATGAACCGCACGCGTTTTTAATTCGCGTTTTCCCAAAACTATATTACAACATACGCGATAACGCGGAGCTCGCAAGAGAGGACGGAAACGCTAGATCGATGAATCGGCTGTTAGGCCCTAAACACATTAGGTCGGATCTCACTTTAGAAAGTGGTGGATTTGTCGTTATGGCTCATGACCGAACGGACGATGGAACTATAACTGGCGAGTCACATCCTAACGAATCTCCGCTGCGCAGAAGCTTTCTAAAACGAATTCGCTCGAACGTTCCACAATCTCGAGTTCTATTATTGTGTCGATCCGCGACCGTTTCGTTTTGGGCTCTTAACAATATACCGCGGCGAAACGCGAGCGCGGAAAAAGTCATCGGCGCATAAAAACCCGGTGAATTCGCATCGCGATGTATATATAGCCGCGACTGCACGCTCGAAATTCCAAGCATGACTTACTCGCGCGTCGCGTGTGTAACCCCATTGAATCCGGTATTGAGTTTCCTCGGACGAGTGGCTGCGGCTGATTGGACAACGGGAAAAGCGCCACGCGCTTCTACATATAGTGTTTACGTATGTATATACGTGCACAATGAGCGGGTTGCGTTTGCCGATCAATGGAGTATCTTATAATGGCAGTGACCGTCGTTCGCCACACGGGGATTTTCAATGTCAATGGCTGTATACAAGCGCGAGCGCATACGTGGCGCGATTGAATAAGCGCGAGAGAGGCGAGGATATAATATACCAATCGCGTCTCGCACTCCGGTTTTTGCAAGAGCGCTCCTGCGCTCCCCCGCCCTAAGTATATACTCATACGCATTCATGCTCACACGCTGGTATTCGCCATATATGAAAACACCTCGCGATCCGGTTAGCACGTGCCTAATTCTTGTGTCTACACCCGCATGTATATACGCTCACTCGTTCTGTCCTTGTTCAAATATATACCATAGCCTGCGGGTGCTTCTATAATTCCATTCTGTATTTTATCTCGATCAAAAGTTTGTATGAGATTCATCAATGAATCTCGTCGTTAATTTTTTTATACTGACCGACGGAATGACACACATTTCATTTCGCAATGAAAAACGCGTTTAGCGGTGTCTTTTTTTCTTGATTCACTGGGTTTGATTATTGTGAATCTTCTAAGTCTATCGAAATGGTTCCCTATTAATCAAAATGAAAAGTTTACAGTTCTAGAGACTCTCTACATAGTTGTAAAGACCGTAGACTATATTTTACCTGTGTGAATAAGTTAGAGTCGTGCTGAAGCAACCGATAATTCTTTTTAATGTGAATTAAATTTTAGTGTGTAGAGGATGAAGTGAGAGCTCTCTTCATCCTCTTCTTCTTCTTGACTGTATGGCTATATGTTGCATGTTTGCTAAACCTGACAGGCTCCTGAATTTCTGTGATATTTCTTCTTCTCGTATTAATATCGAGAATGTGCAACAAATCCAAAAGGTTCACCATATCATGTTGAACCCAGGGACCAAAATTATGTTTTACAAAAAGTATTTTTGACACTTGTGCCTTAACTTTCGAGAGTTTTGGATAGATCTCAGAAAGCGACTGCATCAGCAGCACGTATGAAAATATATGTCGGGGAAAGTGTATTCATATATGAATTGAAAAACAGTTCATTTGGAGTTGATAAAATCATAAAGAAAAGAAACGCCGTAATAGTATATTATGCAGCCAAGCGAAGTTAGGCGATTTCGGCACGCGAAACTTTTTGCGACCCGAGCGCAGCTTTGGTGGTAAGTTTGCGCAAGTGCCGAAATAGCCTAAATGAGCGAGGTGCATATGCTACTTTTCGTCTCCAGTCATTCTTCGCATATGATGATTTCAACAATGTCTTGTTTTTTTTTTATTTTATCGTCTCACTACAAATCCCGTGAAATTGGCATGGCTGTAGACACTCAGGGCGCAGGATGTTTCGAAGGAAATTCAAATAGAACAAGTGTGCTAAACGTGCAGTATTCATATACCTGCAGGTCACAGATCCACTTGCACTTTAGAGCAATCTCGACACGTTACCTACAGGCTGATATCCCCTCGGCGCGGTGCGTCTGTGTATATATGGGACAGTCTCGTGGGCACGATATGAGATCTACACGCGTTACCAACAGGGCCATTTGCATCTCTCTCTCGTTCGAGATACATACGCGGCGTATAGCGTTACGTGTCCATTACGTCGATGGGGAGATGGCCATGCACACGAGAGAGGATTCGTTCATTTGAATTGAATCGCGTGCGCGCACTTGCCTTGTAGTCGGCGGGCAGCCGACAAATAACGAGCCGCGCCGCCGATACACGCATACATACACGTGTGCATTCATATGTTGTGCATAATATATGCAGCGCGCCTCCCGTAATTACGGCCCGATATATCGCATTCGACTGTCATTACCCGGACGTTTGAGCATTCAATCGCGAACGATTGTCTAAGGACGCGCACGTGTATACCGATCCGTGATTTTACGATTCGCTCGACCAGAAACCGACTTGGTCGCGCGATGCTGTCGCCAGTCCGCTGATTCAACCGTTCCGTGAACTCGGCGTCCATTGATCCGTGTCCCCCGACACGGTCCTCACTGTCATATTGTTGCAACCAACCAGAATAATACACACGTGCAGAGCGGGCCTTTGTAAAACAATGCAGCGCGCGCCGGCTGATACGAGCATCGTCATCAGGGCTACAATTGAACGCGCTCACGATATTTACACGGCTCGTGTGCAATTTTAATTTCCCCTCGTCTCGGCTCCTGTGACGAAAGGAGTTTTTCGTTGATATAGCCCGTTGTTCGAATTAAAAAAAAAAAGAAGGACACTAATTGTCAACGTGGCTCAATTTTTTGTTTTCCTTCGTTGCCTCGAGCGCTGCACGATGCAGTCGTTGCGTAAAGTACGCGGCGCTGTATACATACAGTTAATTGCACTTTTTGGTGTATAAAGCAGACGCCGACGCGCCATCTACGGGTATCATTGCCGCCCGGCTGCAATAACAGCGCTTCGCCTGAATCGCCTCTTCGCTAATTATGCCGTGTCTTCCTACAATTTACTCTCGTTAATGCTCGCCAACTGCCCGGAGGATTTCACTGCGCGCTCCGCGCGTTGATTTACCTGGACGCTTCGCAGCTTTTTTCTTCTTTTTCCATATACTCGCCGGCAAGCGCGAGGATCTCTCCGGGGCTGCCCAGAATTATTTATACGTTTCACGAGAGTCGGGCCAAGTTATTTCCATGCAGCCTTGCGGCGAGAATAGAAAATGAAATTTCTCGGTGATTTTCGTCGCGCACAGTCGAAGCTCGGCAATCAATCAATTTTCTAAACGAACGTCTCATTCGATAATTCCATTTTGCTGCATACAGTTACGAGAAAACGTTGCTGGGCTCTTCTCGGAAAATTAGGATCATACGTCAGTGTCAGGATTGTACGCAAGCTCGAAGCATCAATAGGTGAGAAACGGCGTGACTTGCTACGCGTATACGCACACGCGGAGGAGAAACGTACGTGAGTGCTAGGCAATACAAACCAACGCACGTACGCGCAATTGAATTCAGGGATCCTATATATATATACACACACTCTTGCACTGTTGCGACTTTCTATATACGTTTCGACGAGCGCCTCGAGACTGCGAAAAAATTAATCGACAAGTGCAGGGGAACGTTTAGAAATGTCAAGGGAAGGGTCGTTAATCTTCAACGAGCGGAACAGCTCGCCGAGAATGAAATTGGCGGTATATATACCCGAGCTTTGGGGATAACGCGAACTTGTAATTGTACATACAGCTCGAACGGACCCATTGTTTTATGCCGGGCGGCGTGTGTGTGTGTACTCTCGGCGATCCTGTGCAATTTCAACGTTATGTCGTCGTGTTTCACCTCGACTGCGCTATCTCATTCTGCAGTGCGTGGCACTTGGCCGACTAGTAATACGCGCTACTTGTTTCTTACTCCCAACTCTCTGTGCGAATCGAGCGCCACTACAGATTAGTGAACTTGTTAGAGAAAAAAGAAGCTACGTTTCTTTTTTTCTCCTGGAAAAGTTAAGCTTGGTTGCGGAAGAGCGCATAAAGCTCGTTGAAAGCTACGAGGGCGTATAAGGTGATTTGCAACTCGATTCAACGGTCGTTTTGAAAATATCGATTCAGGTTGTTTGATTAGAGGGAAATCGATAGCCCGTGTCAATTTTCTAAAATAGATACCAGTGTCATCGATCCTCGTATACCTTTTACTTTTTTCATTGCGGCTTTACGTGTGTAATTGAAAGACCGGTGATTCTATACACATCATTAATTTCTCGTTCGCTAATTACTCTATAATAATAGATTAATTATATTTAACCAGAGAATTTTATTTGCAATGATTATGCATATTCGCGTCTGGTGCGTGCTTGTAATTGCCGAGTTATACGTTGTTGCGTTACGTCCAGGTGCAATTTGATGCTCGCAAGTTGCTCGTAGCATTTTCGTGGGGCTGTCTTGTTTCCACGAGGCTTCAGGAAACTTCATTACAAATAGGAGCAATCAAATCGGATGTTATCTGGAAGCTTTTCAAACAGCTCGTGTATGCACGTGAAAAGTTGACTTTTTTTTGGTATTTCGACTTTGCATAGTAGGGTCGCCGATACTCATCGAACGATCCAGATCGAAAGTTGCGATACTCGAGCGCGACCGTATCTTATCGGAATCGATCTACTCACGAATTGCATATTAAATACTCGTTCGACGCGTGTATCGGTCACATCTGCGTAAGACGAACCGGTGCACAGTCTTGAGATCGATAAGGGAAAAGTCCTCCCAAGATCGGGGCTCGTATATTTCGCAAAAGTAGCGCGGACAAACCTGTCGGGCACACTGGGTGTCTGTATCCTCGCCGAGTCAAAAAATCGTCAAGTACACTCCGAGTTATAACTCTCGCTGTACAATTCGTTCTGTCAGAAACTAAACCTATACCTCAGCAAAATGGACAAAACGTCAACTGCTATACATCCATAATCTTTCACAAGAACCAATAGACGATGAAGCAATCCTCGAACGTGAACGAAGATCAAGGCTCATTAGAGACGCTTCATGGCCTTGAAATTGAAGAAACGCGGCAGACGTTATTCTCGGAAGCTATACAGCGTGTAGCTTTCGAATGGTCTTGGCGTAGAATAATCACACGGTAATCACGGCTGCGTGTATATACATATATACATTTATATTGCGCTGGCGCACCGCTGCCGCCGCCGGGCGCAGGAAAATCCTCGGAGGAAGAAATAAAGAAGGAAGCAAAGGAGAGACTGGGTGCGCGGCGCGACGGATGTGTCAGAGAGCGGTCAGCTATATAGCAGCAGAGCGTCTCGCTCGCGTTTCTTGCTCGGCGGACGCGCGCGTGGATGCTGCATCTCGCTGTATTATACATATACGTATAACCCACTTCGCGAACAGGTTTATATATGTGTGTGTGAGCACGAGAGCTACGTCTTAACGGTGATCGAGCAGAGATATTATAGCCCGAGCTCTCGCCGCGCGTGTGTCTCTATATACTCTCGAAGGGGACACGCGCGCCGCGAATTTTTTTGCCCCCCGCGTGCCGCGACGGGCTTTTTTCCCCGATCCCCGCGCGAGGAAGCGATAAATCGCGCGACCGCGTTATAATGCGTCGCGACTGCGCGGACACGTATGTACGTGCGGACAACGTTCGCATTGAACGGAGAGATGACGCGGGGGACTTCTCGTTACAAATGACTATACCCACACCCACACTCGCACAAATCAAATTTTGGTTAAAGCTCTAGAGAAAAAAATCAGTTGGCCGCTAGATTGAGATAAGATTTCATGTCGTAAAAACTTCTATAGAGTCAAGAAAAGAGGATTTCATTCTAGAGGAAATCGTCTTGCAATAGTGTCCAGCTGATTTTTATTCTTGAACCAAATTTCCATTTTTTCGAAGGTTGATGATTCCACCCACTGCTCTTACTATAGTATTGATTCAGACTATGATCTGGCCTCACCAAAATATTCACTTGGTCCCATAAAAATGTATCTCAAACACGCAACAATTTCTACTTTCGAGTCGATTTTTCGTCAAAGAGGACTTTTCTTCTCTAATCAAGAATATATACACATATTCTGTTGAAAGTAGCGGAAAAGGCTTAATTCCTCTAGGAACAAATAAATATTTGATGTGAGCTTGGTGATAGCAGAAGTTAATTCAGTAATGAACTATGAAAGACCGACTGGCGATGGAAATACGCGTGAAGAAACCGGCAGCCAATGATATATTATACCAAGCTGAAATCTCCAATACATTCGAAGCGATAGATACCCCGACGAGACGGTATAAAAATACAGACTGGGCGTAGTGGACAATGGGTGGAATATCATCAAAAGCACATGATGAACGAGCAACACTTATGGGAAGTAGCCTAAGAGAAGAAATGAGAGTCGTGGTCGAAGAGCCATATAATACGAGGAAAAGTCATTTGCTCCCTAACGGAAATCATGTTTGTCTATTCACGAACCCCGCGGGTATATCTACGTCCGATGGAACGGGATGAAAAATGCGCTCTCAACTTGTAAATCTCTTCCAAGGATGGAAAAAGAAAAAATTAACAAATCACTTTGGCTATTGTTCTGAATATTCCGCGGAATAATGAATGCTCCGGGACGAAAATGGGTGGCGGCGGATTGAAATTGTAACAGTGTATATATGCAGCGCATGAAAGTGAAATCAGACGTTCGTATAGTGTGATTATGCTTCCGTGAGAGAGGAATCTTCACCTCGATTTCCCAGTCTTGACTTGAATAACGTTGCGATACCCAACGTCCATCATAACCATTTCCACGAGTTTGTTCGAGCACACCTTGAGCTGTATTATTTTTCATATCAGCATACAAGGCGGCTCCGATTGTTCCTGCTACTATGAAGCAACGCTAAAACTTCCCCGGAAGAAAGTCGAATTCATTAGCAGCCAGGCGAGGAAGAGCTGGGAACGAAAGAGGCGATCTCACAAGGATGAAACGTCACTTTTCACACTTACCCTTGATTATACACGCCTCGCTCGTCGGCACGGGATCTAAGTTTGCGGAGGTCGATTGAAATTTTCCGGGGGTAACGCGCTTGTAGCAAAATGTATATACACGTGTATATATATGTGTGTGTGTGTGTGTGTGTGTATTGAATCGAGCACGGGCTAATAATAACGCACGTAACTCCAATGTAAAACGTGCATCCTGATAATCAATGAATTTTGTAATTTTCAGGTAGCGAGCCGACAACCGCCACTTGAGAGATGGTCATCGTTACTCGGGTGAGTGTAATGACCGGCCTATCGGCGCATCATCGCGGACACCCGCGATACACGGCAACGGCGATCCCCACGCATAAACCATTAGAACACCCGCTCGCGAGCTATCCTTCGCGAGCCCGCAGCAATATAAACGTACACGCGCGTGTGTGTGTATGCGCGCGCAATCCTCTCGGTATAATTTTGTCGCTGAACGTACTTTCGCACGTTCGGCGGCGGACCTCGTAACTCGGTCAGTAGGAATCTGTGGCGAGTGAAAATGTGTGTGCGTTTGTGTGCATGCGTGTGCGCGGCAGCTCGAGCGCGAGAACAAGTTATTGTACTTACCTTCGTGTAAACAAATGTTGTGAGTGGCGCGTAATTCATTGGGCATGATGATTCGCGGCGACACGAGTTCGTTTTGCTTAATTGCCGCTTCTTATCGTCGAATGATAAAAATATACACAAGGTCGTTGGGGACTTTTCTTTTGTTGCCACGGCGCTACATGGTTACAAATATCCATGACTATTTCAATGCGATTCTCGATTCGATTGTTTTCGCTAATATATGCATAACGACGTATTACTGGTGATGAGATGATCAATTGTAATTTTGATTCTTGTGAGCTTGGAGCTCGCGCCGCGACTCGGGGAATAAAATGACAGAGATGATTTACGATCAACAGTTGACTTTCTTTCGCGCAAAGTAAGAGTGTAGAAAGTTCGAAAAAAAAGACTGAAGTAGCTTTTATTCCGTGGGGTGTGTTGCGTTAACACAAATATTTGCATATATCGTTTCTGAGAATAAACGACTTTGTGTGCTCGTTCGAACAATGATTTGGAAGTTGCGAAATGATTATTGCAGATATGTTATATGAACGAATGTACTTTTTCGACGTTTGCTTTTTACGTTGAGCCAAATATATTTCGGCATTGAAAAATCGTCCTGTGCCCGTGGAACTCTTGGAAAATGACGAATAATTGATTTAATCCACAAGATTGAGATTCTATTTTTAGAAAGTAATACGCTCCTTGATTCACAATATATATTAATTCAAATGTCAATCATTTGCTCGTGAATTATATATCGTTAATAGAACTGAGGATCACGCGTAGCGGATTTTAGTACAATTAGTTGTTTTTTTTCAACAACATTTTATTTCTCGGTTTAAAAATGCTAGTATGAAAATGATAACACATAGAATTTATGACGGTAGGAGTAGCAACAAATTATCATTTCCAACAATGTGTTTGTACAGAATAAAGACTACCAACTAGCAGGACAGTGAAAGAGAAAATGCTTCCTGTGCGGTATGAATTATGTTCTATAAGGACACAGTATTTAATTATTGACGATGACTCAAGTGTTTCTATATCTCACTGGGAGAAATTTACTGAAAATTTTCTACATGGCATTCAGAGCTATTTTCATAACTGCGTGTATATAGACGCTTGAATATTGAAATTCAATCTTGATTCGAATGCATTCATGAATATTATTGATAGAGTGTTCTGATTTTTCCTATATTCGTATTCAGTTTCATATGTTTAATATTCCTTAAAATGAATATTCATATGTATAAATGGTAATGCAGCGCCTAGAGGATAAAAGCCACCAATTTTTCAATAACCCAGTACAACGAAAATTAAATGAATAAAACTGAGTGTAAAGGTGAAATGATTGATAAGAATTCAAACATTGTCTTCAGAATTAGCGTAGAATAATGACAGCAGACTTGACGCTTGATTCCCCTAATAAATCAACGTTGTAGCCAGCTGTAAACGTTGTTCAATCTCTGGAAATAGGTGGTAACTGTCTGGGAACGTGGAAATATAAAGTAGAGAGATCTAGAGCGTGCGCCTATCGAAGACGCTCGAGCCGTAAAAGGGTATTTGGTCGCCAAGTAGACAAACGAGTCGTACTAGCACTGTTGCACTGACTTTATTATATCGTTATTTCAAAGTCTATTATTTACTCGTTTATGTTTCATGCAAGTTATCGACCTTTCGATTTTTACTGTAATATATATGTAAGAAAAAACAATGAAAATACTTATATCAAAATGTTGAGATTCAATCCAAAAAAATTGATAACAATTCGACATTTCTCTTCATTCTCACGTTCACGACTCCCATCAAGTTTTTGGTGGAATTCATTTTTTAATTAGACTCTAGTTGGATCAGATAATTACATGATAAATCTGGCGAGAATTCGCTCGTGAAACTGCGTCTTCCGCGTTCACTCGTTTCCAAGTGTTGAGCACGTTTGATGGGCCTGCCGAGCCTGCTCGCTCGTCAAAAAACAGTTACTTGTTATTGCACGATTGTAACAGCCGGAGCGAAGGTTAGCTTTTTTCTGTAGACTTTTTACCTGCGCGCCAAGTCTATTCGTCGAATAGTTCCACGCGCGCGCGAGCGTATATTTATTCAACAAGTTGCAGTGGAATAATACGCGTCGGGAACAAATTAGCTCCATCAGTTCGATTTCGCTGAAAATTCGTCTGTGTATCGTGCGAGTAGCCCATGACGTATCGCATCATCATGGATATCTCCCTGTGGCCGACTCAATTTAAAAATGTTATATTCGTATCAATTAACATGTGAAACAGTTGCTCGTTCGAAGAGAGCCTAGTTATACAGAAGTAGCCCAATTAATTAGCAGAAGGATATAATTAGAAGACCGAGCTCTGCTCATCTTCATCGCTATCTTCGATCACGTATGAACGTTCCATTGCACCAGTTGAATCTTCGTAAGCCGAATGTGGGTTTTTTGTCCCCCTCGAACGAACTATACGTTCGGAAAGCCCAAAACGTAGGGAGGGAAAAAGGATCGGAGAAATCACAGTTACACTCGAGTGATAATCATCGGCATCGGCATACCAGTGAGTCAATGAGTAATCGCGAGCACGACGTGTGCTTCCCACAAGGGGAAAATCAGGCCCGAAAACAGAGCAGTGGAAAACAGCAGGTGAGCTAACGAGTTGGCAAAGTGTACTGCGGCAACGGCGTATAAATTTCGACTATATACGATGTATGGAGTTGGTATATATAGTCGTTAGTGCGCACACATAGGCGTATAGGCCGCCGGTGCGCTAGCAAGCGAACCAAAGAGCGGAAGAGCTCTTCCGATGTTACGCTAAGCTGAACAATCGTGCTGCGCGCTCACAAATATATATCAAGTGCATATATATACTGTCTGCAGAGCGCGGGGCTGCGGCATAGCAGCTCATGCTGCAGGATAGGCCGCGTCGAACTGGCTTGTCGTGGGCAGTTCAATTTTAGTCGAGACAGTAGGTTCGTAAAATCACGACCGTAAAACACACCGAATTAGCTCAAAAAAGTCACTTGAAAATGTCATGTAGTATAATACCTGCCGAGAATAATGTATTTGAGGATAATTCATTTATAAAATCCTCCAGTATCATGATTTGCAATATTTTTTTTATATACTCAATTATGTATCGGTGGCAAAGCTTAACGATTATTTCTTGTTCATCTTTAGTTTTCGCCAAAAAAAAACCAAGAGAGTATCATCAACTAATAACTTTGTATTTTGCACTATACGAAACATCACCCATTTTACAACAACTATCCTTAATTTGGAAGAAAATTCATTCTCGGATAAAATTGAGAAAATAAAAAGTAGTATCCAGATAAGATCCTGTTTTCTAAACA
Source organism: Aphelinus atriplicis (assembly GCA_020882685.1). Lineage (NCBI taxonomy): Eukaryota > Metazoa > Arthropoda > Insecta > Hymenoptera > Aphelinidae > Aphelinus > Aphelinus atriplicis. Next base: position 69,426,863 of record CM037073.1, on the reverse strand, counting down.
GATGTTTCACCCAACTGAGGTACACCAGGGTGTACAAACGAAAGGTAGACGATAAGCAACAACCCCAAAATTCAACTGACAAAAAAAAACTAAAGAACTAAAAGTCAGGTTCGCTAGTCGGTGAAAAACAAGTGGGAATTTTGTAATCGACCGAATTAGAATCGTTCAAGCAATAGATCCAGTTTTTGCACGTTTCGAAAGCAAAAAGTTGTACGACGCATGATTGATCTACGCGGTAGTCGAATAAATGACAAAAAGCAGGCTGTGCGATCCGCAGGAACAAAGGACTGTTGAAAAAAATCAATACTTTTATCAGGTAACATTATGCGTGACACACGAACTTGGCGGCATCTGGCCACACACGTGCTCGAGCGAGATCTCACCTGCGGGCGAAGTCTTGTCTGTTTATCGCGCGATTATGTCACCCGGAGGAAGCCCGCACGCACACAAAGAGCGAGAGAAAGAGCCGCGGTATACTCTCCTGCGTATGCGCAGCCTAATATGTCTAAACTGCTCTCTTGCACAGTAGCATTCGCTCGCCGGGGGTTCACTCGCAAATGAGGATGGAATAAGTAGTAACTATTTTTATCTGATCCCCGCGCGGCTTCTATTGTTTTGGTTTGTTTACTACCCACCAAAGTGCTTCCGACTAACGCGCGATTTATCGCGCATCGATCGCTCTACATTTTTCCCTGGGGAAGTTGTTACGTTTCCTCGATTGCTTAAGGTCCACTAGAGTGTTTTACTGTCCCAATGTAACAATGACTATATTTCCCAGTTGGAAAACGAGTCGAGATCTCAGCCCGAGATATTCGAGGATGGTGTAAAGTCTAATTTATAATCACATTAACAAAATGGATCTATTTAATCCTTGAAATGAATTTGACCTAATTACACCCAACAACTATATCGTTGCAGTGCTCACAAATGTTTTTTCTTTAATTATCCATTATAAAAATACTTAACTCTGTGAATTCCTTGCAGTGAAGTCTCACTGTGCTACAGTGAATATTCACTGTAAGCTTCAGTCAAATGTCGCTCACTGTATTACAGTGAAAAACGTTTCACTGAAGCATACAGTGAGATTTTCACTGTAAGGAATTCAGAGAGTACGTGAAAAGCACGCAATATATAAATCCATTGAAACGACTTGTCATGAACGAAATAAATATTTGTTTGTAATAAATAGTTATCTACACCATCCACGACTAAAGCTCTACATACCTTCGTGATCTGATTCGTTTCAATTTTTTCCTGAAATTATTTGTAACATCGAAATTACTTGAATATCACTATAAACCAATAAATTTATCGTGTTTGATTAATAGCTTTGTGACACGTTGTAGTTTCGCCAATATAAAACTGCATCCAATCTCGATTACCTCGGTACTTTTACAAATGAACTTGGCGTATGAATCATTCATATTGCGTAGCGTCTCGAGATTGTCTTAAAGATATGACATGTATATTATATGTATTGATACCGTGCAACTAATATATATACAAAGTCAGTATACGTTTTGCCGAGTATCTCTGTAATGAGAAGAGATTACAATACTTATAGGAGAATCCCATCGCGCATTCACTCATTAACGCACTTTACAAAGGGGAAAACGCTCCCGCACTTCGGGGTAGTAGTAGGTTGAGTTTATAATTCACTGGTGCAATTAGTTTGAGGCTTTCCTTGAAGTTTCGGAAAAATGCGAACGTGAGAATGATCGCGACGGGGAGAAAGTTTTTTTATACGCGTATAAAAAATATATACACGCGTATTATTGCGAATCGAGTTATACAGCTATTTCTACACCAATTAGCTGATTGAATTGACTTAAAAAACTTTCGGTGGGAATTATAGATTTCCGTTAGTGAAACTTCACCGACGTCTCAGTTTTTTTCCCCATGTATTGTTACATCACACAATTACGACCACGCGTTATGAATTGTGCAAGGGGTTTGATTCAAATTTACAAAAAGAAAACTCAGCCAAACAGCCAAAGGCACTGTTTCATTTGTGAATTTCAAGAATATATTCGTATTTATCCCAGTAATTCGCGAATATATCAGAGTGATTAATCGTCTTATCAACCAATCACTCGACAATTGTGACGAGACCTAAGCTCGCTCGTTAAATGATTATGGTTATGCTAATGACCTTGACGAGCGAAGTCGCTCGACGAAAGTGAGAGTATTGGTTCATATCCTAACACGCATGATTTCGTATTGCACTTTGATAAATTTCTTTTTAACCGTGAGATGGTTGGATTTGATGCTCCTGATTAATTACTCTTAACCATGTACTCCGGATGATTACTGATAAATTTTAATATGTCCAGGGCGATTACATATGGATCGAACCCGTCACTGGCAAAGAGTTCGACGTTGCTATCGGTGCCCGGGTGGTATCTGCCGAGGGTAGACGGATTCAAGTCAAAGACGACGACAATAAGGTACCACATTCAGTTCATTACTTTCGTATTGCCGATAGGCAGTCTTCCTCGTTAGGACCGTTGAATTTTATTGTTCCAAAATAAAATTATTCATTGACTTATGGGAATTTTATAGAAGAGGAATTTACTTGCGTGTCCATATATTCTGTAAATTGAAAAGTTTACTCGGTAAAAGGAACATGAGCACGTTAGAATGGATTCTCAATTATAGTGATGCTCATGTCTGCCTCTTGTTATCGGGCTAAATGTCAGCTGTGATCAATACTTGATATTTACAGAGCTCGCACATGTGATATAAAACGATTAGTAAAGAATCGGTCGTGTGAATTAACAGAGCTTCGAACAGTTTACGAGATATCTTTTAATCCTGGTAGAAGATTGAACGGCTCGACTTATTAGTATGTCAATCAAATTGATTTAAAAACAATCGTAACAATCACTCATTCAAATTCATGGTTTTTCTTTTTCAAGTTCTGTTGGGGTTCCATTTGTAAAGGACTTAAGCACAATAATTCTAAAAAATTTCTGAAACTGCAAATGACCTATTTAGTATTTAACGATTCGCTCTACGTGCTCAAAAAAAATTGAATATAGTTGAAAATGTTTCAACGTAAATTGCAGGAACAATGGCTGACCCCGGAGAGGAGGATAAAAGCGATGCACGCGACATCGGTGCAGGGCGTCGAAGACATGATCAGCCTGGGCGACCTCCATGAAGCCGGAATTCTCAGGAACCTGCTCATCCGGTATAACGAGCATCTCATCTACGTGAGTAAACCGCAATTAAACCGACCCGCGAAAAGTGCCAGCCCCGGAGAGAATTGAGCAAGCGCCAGCCAAACTAGTTCTCTGCGGTTGCGTATTATAAGTGTATAATATATACTCATTTTCCTCCCCAGACCTACACCGGCTCGATCCTCGTTGCCGTCAATCCGTATCAGATCCTGCCCATCTACACGGCCGAGCAAATAAAGCTCTACAAGGACCGTAAGATCGGCGAGCTACCTCCGCACATATTTGCCATCGGTGATAATAGCTATACACACATGAATCGATATGGACAGGACCAATGTATCGTTATAAGGTGCCGATCTGCTTATTAATTTACTTTTACTCTATTCGATAAGACCAAGGGTTGTTTTGTTATTGAAAAGCGGAACTTTCAAAAGCTTTTTTGTTTTGAAATATATATAAATTTTGACAAAACAAGTTCAACGATGAAAGGCTATTGATGTGAAACGAATATCGGAATTTATTTATCGTACCAAAAAGACTGCATTCCGCACGGAATCTCATTTTTTCAAGGATTGAGTTCACAACAAGTAAATATTTTATTCTCTTTTATGTAGTGGTGAAAGTGGAGCAGGGAAAACGGAAAGTACAAAATTGATCCTTCAATATTTGGCGGCTATCAGTGGGAAGCATTCTTGGATTGAACAGCAAATTTTAGAAGCAAATCCGATACTTGAAGGTACGAGAATCTACTTAAATATTAATTAGATCCGATGTTAATGTTGGTAAACAAAGAATTTACTGATAAATAATTTTTAATAAAATTTTAGCTTTTGGAAATGCCAAAACGGTCAGAAACGATAATTCGTCTAGGTTTGGAAAATACATTGATATTCATTTCAACGACCAAGGTGTAATAGAAGGAGCAAAAATCGAACAATATCTTCTAGAGAAGTCTCGAATAGTTTCACAAAGTTTGGATGAACGAAATTATCATATTTTTTATTGCATGTTGGCTGGTTTATCGAAGGAAGAAAGACAAAAATTAGAATTAGAGGAAGCCTCCACGTATAAATATTTGACAGGAGTATGTATAATCTAAAACAATAATTTTCGTTCAATGTTTTGGAAATATTTCGCTATCAAAACTGTATAACCAAAGACATATTTCATATTGAAAAAATGACATTTCTTTAACTTTTCTAAAGGGAGGAAGTATCACCTGTGAAGGCAGGGACGATGTTGCTGAATTTTCAGACATTCGTTCAGCCATGAAAGTTTTACTGTTTTCCGACTCCGAAATATGGGAAATTTTAAAATTACTCGCGGCAGTATTACATATGGGCAATGTAAAATATAGAGCCACAGTCATAGATAACCTTGATGCAACGGAAATACCGGAGCAAACAAATGTCAAAAAAGTAGCGCAGTTACTTGGTGTGCCTGTACAATCACTTGTTGATGCTTTGACGAGGAGGACCATATTTGCAAGTGGCGAGACAGTTGTAAGTATACGAAAGAAAGATGTGCCTGAATTGATTAGTATCATTACTGTTTCTGTAGTGAGAACTCAGAGTAAGATTAAATTTTTAATGCAAATATATCCTCTTGTAGGTATCAACGTTATCGAGAGAGCAGTCAGTAGATATTAGGGATGCATTTGTAAAAGGCATTTACGGTCGTTTATTTATTCACATAGTCAAAAAAATAAATGAAGCCATATACAGGCCGAAAAACAAATCCCGTAGTTCGATTGGAGTGCTCGATATTTTTGGTTTTGAAAACTTCAATCATAATAGTTTTGAGCAATTTTGTATCAACTTCGCAAATGAAAATCTGCAGCAGTTCTTTGTACAGCATATATTCAAATTAGAGCAAGAAGAATATAACCATGAAGGAATCAATTGGCAGCACATTGAATTCGTAGATAATCAAGATGCGTTAGATCTGATTGCAATAAAACAACTAAACATTATGGCCCTCATCGACGAAGAATCCAAGTTCCCTAAGGTAAAATTTCTTGCCTTCAATTATATAAACAGAATCGTCGCCGTAGAAAAAATGTTCGATTGAAAATAAAATTATTATTTCAGGGAACCGATCAGACGATGCTTGCGAAAATTCACAAAACTCACGGTGCACATCGTAATTATTTGAAGCCAAAGTCTGACATCAATACCTCGTTCGGTTTGAATCATTTTGCCGGTGTGGTATTTTACGATACTCGGAGTTTTTTGGAAAAGAACAGGGACACTTTCAGCGCCGATCTCTTGCAGTTAATTCACATATCTTCCAATAAATTCTTGCAAACTTGTTTTGTTGAGGACATTGGCATGGGATCTGAAACCAGGAAAAGAGCACCTACCCTCTCAACGCAGTTCAAGAAATCCTTAGATTGTTTAATGAAAACTTTAGCGAATTGTCAACCATTTTTCATCAGGTGCATCAAACCCAACGAATATAAAAAGCCAATGGTCAGTACGCTCTTACTTGATAGTGACTTTAGTAATATGGATATGATAAATTGATACGATTTAAATCCAAAATTATTGCAGATGTTTGACAGAGCGTTGTGTTGCCGTCAATTGAGGTATTCGGGTATGATGGAGACGATCAGGATAAGGAGGGCAGGTTATCCCATTCGACACGCTTTTTCTGATTTTGTGGAAAGGTACAGATTTCTCATACCTGGTATACCTCCTGCACATAAGGTAAGTCGCCACGATCTATCCAAACTCTGTGACGTTTCACAAAAAACTGTATAACTAATCGAACAATATCTCCCAGACTGACTGTCGATACGCAACGACAAAGATCTGCCACGTGGTCCTGGGTAGATCGGACTACCAGCTCGGCCACACCAAAGTGTTCCTCAAAGACGCGCACGACTTGTTTTTGGAGCAGGAACGAGATCGCGTGCTCACGCGCAAGATCCTCATCCTGCAGAAAAACATTCGGGGTTGGGTGTACCGCAGGAGGTTCTTACGCATGCGAGCCGCGGCAATCCAGGTCCAGAAATATTGGCGTGGCTATGCCCAGCGTCAACGTTACAAGCGCATGAGGATCGGATACATGCGTCTTCAAGCTCTGATAAGGTCGCGAGTCTTGTCGCACAGGTTCAGGCATCTACGTGGCCACATCGTCGCGCTGCAAGCCAGAGCGAGGGGACACCTCGTCAGAAGAGCGTACCGAAAGAAGATGTGGGCTATCGTTAAAATACAGGCCCACGTCAGACGATTGATCGCACAGAGAAGGTACAAGAAACTAAAATACGAGTACAGGTTACACCTGGAGGCGCTTAGGCTAAGGAAAAAGGAGGAGAGAGAACTCAAGGATCAGGGTAACAAGAGAGCCAAAGAAATCGCTGACCAACACTTTAGGGTGAGACTTTTGGATGAATTAGATCGGTCTAGTCCTATATTTTTGCTGTTCAAATTGTAATTCACGATTCTGATTTTGATTTTCAGGAACGAATGCAAGAGTTAGAAAGGAAAGAGATCGAAATGGAAATTGAAGACAGGCGGAGAATGGAGATAAAGAAGAACTTGATTAATGACGCAGCCAAAAAACAAGACGAACCAGTTGATGACAGCAAACTTGTTGAAGCAATGTTTGATTTCTTGCCAGATTCCAGTAGCGAAGCACCAACTCCAGCCAGAGAAACATCAGTATTCAATGTTAGAATTAGTTCAATTACACTATATCATATTTTTAGTTAAGTGGGTCAAAGAGATACATGATTATTTTTTCTCCACAGGATCTTCCCGCGCCCAAAGCCGACCAACAAGAAATCATCAGTCCAATGCAGACAGCATCGGAAGATGAAGAAGATTTGTCAGAATTCAAATTCCAAAAGTTCGCTGCAACTTACTTCCAAGGCAATATAACACATCAGTATTCGAGAAAACCTCTGAAACATCCATTATTGCCATTGCATACCCAAGGAGATCAGCTGGTTAGATTAATTATTTTCTGTCTGTTCAATGATTTCAATTAGATAACTATACAATAACGTACTTTACGAATTTTTCAGGCAGCACAAGCATTGTGGATCACAATTTTGCGGTTCACTGGGGATCTACCTGAACCAAGGTTTCATACTATGGATAGAGACAATACTTCCGTAATGTCAAAAGTAACCGCCACTCTTGGTCGAAATTTCATTCGGAGTAAGGAATTTCAGGAAGCACAGTTAATGGGCATGGACCCTGTGAGTAAAAAAGTGTGTTATCGACTTCTACTTAAAAAAAAATTAATCGGAATGGTCAAACATTTTCGAGCTTATCTTTTAGGATGAAAAATGTTTATTAAACAAAATTATCTTTTAAATTGTTCAGGACTCATTCATGAAGCAGAAACCACGATCCATCAGGCACAAATTGGTATCTCTGACATTAAAACGTAAGAATAAACTTGGCGAGGACGTACGTCGACGATTACAAGAAGACGAATATACCGCCGACAGCTATCAGTCTTGGCTAGAAGCTCGACCGACCTCGAATCTGGAAAAGTTGCATTTTATTATCGGTCATGGTATTCTTCGCGCTGAGCTTCGCGATGAAATTTACTGCCAAATTTGCAAACAGCTCACGAACAATCCATCAAAGTCATCTCACGCTCGTGGCTGGATTTTACTATCTCTGTGTGTCGGCTGTTTTGCTCCATCAGAGAAATTCGTCAATTACTTGCGAGCATTCATACGCGAAGGGCCACCCGGGTATGCTCCATATTGCGAAGACAGATTGAAGCGAACATTCAACAACGGAACACGAAACCAACCTCCGAGCTGGCTTGAACTTCAGGCTACCAAGTCTAAAAAGCCAATAATGCTACCCATCACCTTCATGGATGGCAATACCAAAACCCTCCTGGCTGATTCAGCAACCACTGCACGAGAGCTGTGCAATCAGTTATCGGATAAGATTTCTTTGAGGGATCAATTTGGATTTTCTCTGTATATCGCACTTTTTGACAAGGTTTGTATTGAACTGGTATAAAAACTTGAAAAATTCTTTTAATGTACGTACGACTAAACAATTTTGGAATCGTAGGTTTCATCTCTGGGTAGTGGAGGCGATCACGTCATGGATGCTATATCACAGTGTGAGCAATATGCAAAGGAACAAGGTGCACAAGAAAGAAACGCTCCTTGGAGGCTTTTCTTCAGAAAGGAAATATTTGCGCCCTGGCACGATCCAACAGAAGATCAAGTGGCAACAAATCTTATATATCAGCAAGTCGTGCGAGGCGTTAAATTTGGAGAGTATAGATGCGACAAAGAAGAGGATCTAGCTATGATTGCAGCACAGCAATATTACATCGAATATCACACAGACATGAATGTCGAGAGGTTGCTCACGCTACTGCCAAATTATATTCCTGATTATTGTTTGACAGATGTGGATAAAGCTATAGAAAGATGGGGACACCTTGTACTCCAAGCTTATAAAAAAGTAATGTCCAAATAATGTCACATCAGTCTCATAACGGAAAAAAAATAGCTTATTATTATATACATTCCTCCTTTTTTCAGAGCTATTACTTGAAAGAAAAAGTACCTGCACTTCGAGTTAAGGAAGACATAGTCGGATATGCAAAGTTCAAATGGCCACTGCTCTTTTCTCGTTTCTACGAAGCATATCGAAATTCAGGACCCAATCTTCCGAAGAACGATGTCATAATTGCTGTGAATTGGACTGGCGTTTATGTCGTCGATGATCAAGAACAAGTTCTATTAGAATTATCGTTTCCAGAAATCACCACCGTATCTAGTCAAAAGTTAGTTTTTTCAGCTACTTAATTATTTGTGAAAAGTTACAATCTATTTATCCTACCATCAGTACACTGATTGATGTTTTTAATTTTATTTTCGGACCCAATGTTAACCGTATCTTATAATTCTACGCATCTATCAATTTCTAACGGAAGTGTATCTTTTGCAGAACAAACAAGATGTTCACGCAAACGTTCAGTTTATCGACAGTACGAGGCGAGGAATTCACTTTCCAGAGTCCAAGTGCTGAAGATATTCGGGACCTTGTCGTGTACTTCCTGGAAGGATTAAAAAAACGAAGCAAATATGCAATAGCTTTGCAGGATTACAAAGCCACAGGTGAAAATACAACGTTTCTGAATTTCCAAAAAGGCGATTTGATATCGCTCGAAGATGATGGCAGTAGTGATGAGAACGTGTACAACTCCGGTTGGTGCGTGGGGGTCTGTGAGAGAACTGGTGAAAAGGGTGACTTTCCTGCTGAAACGGTTTACGTCCTGCCATCCTTATCTAAACCTCCGAACGATATATTGGTAATTTGTTGAAATTAATTTCTCATATACTTGTGATGAACAAATACACATTCAGTAAAACATCTTGAAGATGTTTTCCTTCATTTTAAATTTGAACCTCAAAGTATTTCAGTTCGATTCAGAATCATAAAAATAAAACTTTCATTTTCAGTCATTGTTCAGCGTAAATGGCAGTGAAAACGGTCGAAGGTCTTTATACCCTCAGCAGATGAACGGCATTGAAACTCGTGATAAGCCACATACACTGATGGAATACGCAATAGATCATTTTCGGTAAGTTTTGATGTTTGTCCTCGCAATCACATGGAAAAAAGTATTTATGATCGCTATTTTCCATAGCCCACCTCCAAAGAAAACTATGTCGAAAGCATTGACTTTAACAACAGCGCGGCGAGGACATGCCGACGAATTGTGGCGGCATTCTCGGGAACCTTTGAAACTGCCACTGTTGCGAAAATTAGTTTCCAAAGATGAACTTGCAGACGAAGCTTGTTTTGCCTTTAATGCGATTCTCAAGTACATGGGAGATCTCCCGACGAAACGACCACGCCTTGGAAATGAGTATACGGACTTAATTTTCGATGGTCCTTTGAAAAATGAAATTCTTCGGGACGAAATCTACTGTCAAATAATGAAACAGTTGACTGATAATCGAAACAGACTAAGTGAGGAACGAGGTTGGGAACTCATGTGGCTGGCAACAGGATTATTCACTTGTAGTCAAAGTTTGTTGAAGGTAAGAACTCATATTATACTATTTGAATTACCGTATGGATTATTCAAATGCTGAAGAATTTATAGCATAATTATTTTTGTTCAGGAATTAACATTATTCTTGCGAACACGGCGGCATCGTATATCACAAGATTCATTGCAAAGGTTGCAGAAGACTCTTAGAAATGGTCAAAGAAAGTATCCTCCGCATCAAGTGGAAGTTGAAGCGATTCAACATAAAACAACTCAAATCTTCCACAAAGTGTACTTTCCAGATGATACAGATGAAGCTTTTGAAGTAGATTCATCAACAAGAGCAAAGGATTTTTGTCAAAATATTGCACAGAGATTAAATCTGAGGTCGTCTGAAGGTTTCAGTTTATTTGTAAAAATCGCTGATAAAGTTATTTCAGTCCCAGAAGGAGACTTTTTCTTCGATTTCGTTCGCCATCTCACCGACTGGATGAGGAAAGCTCATCCTAGTAGAGATGGTTAGTTCTACATCAGTTAATTATTCCCATTCAATTGAAATTTGATAAAGTTTCATCAATAATGAAATTTGGTAAAATTATATTTGTAGGTCTATCTCCTCAGTTCACATATCAAGTATTCTTCATGAAGAAGTTGTGGACAAATACTGTACCTGGCAAAGATAAAAATGCTGATTTGATATTCCATTTCCACCAAGAACTTCCTAAATTATTGCGAGGTAGAGGAGAATAAACATATCATATCATATTTCAATTTTTGATGTAGAAAATGTTTGCTTATATTTCTATTTTCAGGATATCATAAATGTACGAAAGAGGAAGCTTCAAAACTGGCAGCTCTTGTGTACAGAGTTCGGTTTGGAGAAAGCAAACAAGAATTACAAGCAATACCGTAAGAAATAATTAATTCATGATCATTTTGACTTTTTTAGTTCGAATTATCATAATTCAATCACTGAATGCATATTTCGTTCCAGACAAATGTTACGGGAACTTATCCCTAACGATTTGGTAAAGACACAAAGCTCAAATGAATGGAAACGTTCGATTGTTGCTGCTTATAACCACGATGCTGGTAAATATTATTTTAAATCGTGATTTTAATGGAAAAGTAATTACTTCATTTGACTATCATGAATTTTATTTAAGGAATGAGTCCTGAAGATGCAAAGATTACATTTTTAAAAATTGTTTATCGATGGCCGACATTTGGTTCTGCATTTTTCGAAGTAAAACAAAGCACCGAGCCAGACTATCCCGAATTACTATTAATTGCTATAAATAAACACGGAGTTAGCTTGATTCATCCCCAATCTAAGGTACATTTTAATTTTAATTTTTCCTTTTAAATCTAACAAATATGTTGCATGTAACCATTTGTTTTTATCAAAGTAATCGAACCATTCGATATATTTCAATTCTAGGACATATTAGTAACACATCCTTTTACACGGATCTCTAATTGGTCATCTGGTAACACATACTTCCACATGACAATTGGCAATTTGGTTCGAGGTTCCAAGTTGCTATGTGAAACATCACTTGGATATAAAATGGATGATTTATTGACCTCGTACATTTCGCTCATGCTCACGAACATGAATAAGCAGCGCACGATACGTATCAAATGAAAAATTCCGTGGAAAAATAAAAGAGGATTGTGTGAAAAAACATCTAATGGGATACGATATCTTTCAAATTTTTGTTAATCATATGCTATGACTACTTTGAATCTGACGAAAGGTTACAAAAAAAAACCAAGGAGTCGGTAACTCTTTTTAATGATTATACTCAAAAGTCAGTTGAATTGAAAATTCACCAACGTCAACATGTATATGTGGGTGTGCGTGTGTGTGAGTGTATTTTTTTGCCTCAAGCAAGGATTCATTCAAGGGGTAAAAGAATGTATTGTAAAGAAAGTTGAAATTTAAATCAATAGAATACAAAACACTTATCGCAACATCATACGATCACTCGAAAAATTATGTTCAAGTGGTTTGATACATCTATCGCCATTCAGATTCATATATAAAGATATAATCGTTAAGTTTTGTATTTCTAACGATTCAATTTCAACGCATGGTCAACTTGTTGAAAATTTGTAAAAAAGAATGTTATATTTGTCACATTTATATGATTAAAATGAGCTAGAGAATATTTTAACTTGATTGTGTAATTAAATTTTATAAATGATTAACTAATACGAAAAAAGTTTTTTTTCTACGAAGGATTGATTATTTATGCAATTGTCACATTTGTAAATAGGAAAAAGGAAATAAAGGATATTGTATAATTATGGCTTCTAGTAAACGCTTTCAGAAATTATTCAATCTTGTTTTCCGCCATTTGATTCAAATGAACTAAAGATGAAGAATTAAGTCAAAACGACTTCGATATTAAACATGACTAGATAAACTATCAAATTCTTTTTAGGACTTCCATCCTTAGCTCAGTATCTACCAAGTTCTGAATCTTTCATAATAAATTCGAACCAATAAAATCGATCACTTCGCCAGACATTAAAACTCATCTTTTCTTTTTTGACGAATCATCATTTTGATGAGTCATCATGGAGCGTGTTAAATTCAATGCTATGCAGAAAATGCGTTTGAGCAAATAGCAAGCTAGGATGAATACAATCAAAATAAAGCCATAAACATCGATGAGATTTGACTGCCACCATGGCATGTCGATAATCGGTGATCTCAAAGCTTGCTTTCCGTGCCGGGATATATATTCTATCCAAAATGTTGCTGTGTCTATAGGACTCAGAGGGCGATCCAAGAAAACTTTTGAAAATTGCTCTGCATTTTTTCTGGAATTCGAAAATTTTGAATCAATGTTTAGTTGAATTCTTGATATTAGTTATATTTCTCTTGATCCACCGAAATAATCTAATTATTTACTTGTAAATTGGGTTGGAGAGAATTTCTTGGAAGGTTGCGGTTAACCCATTTTCCGTTAGATCATCTGCTTCCAGTAGCTTGGCGATATTTTTCCTCACTAGCAAATTTATATTAATTTTTTGATCGCCGAACAACGGTACGCCCACTACAGGAACACCCGCATATAAAGATTCTTGTAAGCTCATTGAACCTCCATGACTTACGAAAGCTCTGACGTTCTTGTGCTCTATTGTAATATTGATTGAAGATTTATGATCGACTTTATACTTCGTTACTTTGTCAGACAATTTCAATTAATTTAAAATAATTAAAATATTTTTTCATCACGTACTTAAAACTTGTAGTTGAGAGAACCAAGTCTGAGTCATTACGTTCGCAGGAAGTCCTGGCGGCAAGTCATCAGGTTTAGCAATTTTCATGAGTACCCGAACTGGTGCAATATTTTTGATAGCTGCATAAAGACCTTCCAAAGTATCTTTTGGAAATGTTTCTATTCTAACCATAGATCCAAACGAGATATAAATACATCCATCTTTGCTGTCATCCAACCATTTTTGTACTTCCTTGAAGAAAAAATCAAGGCTTAAAATGTTTTTTCTTGGAAGTTAATCGGAGTCGATCGTTGAAATCAAGACTCAAAATCTTATATCTTCATCATTACGATTGGTTAATTGTAGATGTTATGAAATTACCTAATTCTTGTAAATTATTTACAAGAATTGACAACTATAGTTAGATATCAAAATTGGTTAATTTTTCGTTAAAGACATGCAAATTCAACTTACGTCGGGTAATTTAGAATTGTCATCATTGATATGCAAGCCTGCAACAGGTATCACTCCTGGTGTGTATGCTCTAATACCCTCCAGAGTGTGATGAGTATTTACAAGAAGTAAATCTACATTTTTCACTAGATCTCTTCCACTTGGATAACCAGTTCCAAAAAATTGTTCCACGTACTTATCTTGATCTTTTATATAATAACTGAATAACAATGACGTCGAATGGTACATGAAAGTATTTTTTAATCTGTCCACGAAACTCATTGGGTGGGCAAAACCACCCCAAATTGATGAAGTAACTGCAGTATTTATTGGATTCCCTAGAGGATCATTGTGCCAATCCAACACAGAACAGGTCATTATCCCAATCATGGGAACATTCAAGTAAGGTCCCCAAGCAAGGTAGCAGTTGAAAAAGAAAACCTGGTTTGAGGAAGAGAACGATTTATTATAATTGAAACAGCAACATAACATTCTCGATCGAATAATTATGTACCTCAACTATGAGAATATCATACTGCTGCCCTTTTCGCAAGCGCTCAAATAACTTTTGGAATACGGGGGTTCCCATTATTTCACAAATTTTCGAACCTGCCATATTCAACATTAGACCCACGTCCATTGATTTGAATTGCTGGATTGATTCGTAAGTTACATTATTCATCGATGCATAGTGAGTACCAGCCAGGCTAAAATCTGTGTAATTTGGCACTGGCTTCTTTTGTGGAAAGTGACTGTACACATCTATTTGATGACCTTTTTCTGCTAATCCCTTAGCAAGCCTTTCCAACAGAACAAAATGGCTTTTCGAATTCAAGGGAGACAAGGCCAAAATTTTCAATCCGGTAATGCACTGATTATTGCATGCAACGATAATGAAAGCCAATACAATTGTGATATTCATTTTCGTAGACGCACCCTGAAATTTTTGTCACATGAAAAACCATTGTAAACGAATATTTTTTATTTATTATAATGCAACAATAGGGAGGAATTCGCAAAACCTATATTTTTTAATATGTATTCAGTTATTTTTCTAGACTATGAAAGTAGACTGTCCTCGAGTCACGTTAATTTCATTAGAAATTTCGATAGAATCACACATTCAAACTTTTCTACGACATATTTGAATCTAGCGCCAAATCGATCGATTTACCGCACGATCTGCTAATAACCTACCGATCTTTGCTAAATTTTTCTTAGAATGTAACAAGGTCTTTTCAGCCTCATTATTTCATTACTTATTTTCTGGTCGAAGCACTCAGAATTTCTGGTTCAAAAACACGAAAATACCGTGAGAGCTATGTGATCGTTGGCGACTTGATTTGTTATGGACGTGAAAGAGCTTATTTCACGTCCATAAACAATTTATGAAGAAATTAAATGAGACTATGATGGCTTAAATTGCTGGAGATTTACTTCAAGCTTGTTCATAAATAAAAAGAAATCAAAAATGTCACACAATGCCTGAATTCATGATAAAGTTAGATAATCAGAATTGTGAAAACTTGTTCAATTTACTTGATTATACGCTAGAAAGATATACATACCATGATGATACACTATCGAATTGTACAACTATAATTCAATAAAACACTTCAATCTACAAGGTTTTGCTTATATATAATTAGTAAAGTTTAGATGAGATCTCGGAATGATGAATCTCTGACGGATATTGATGGCACAATGAGTATAGTTCTAAAACTACGCACGACTCCACTTGTGTAGACTTGCATTCCTGAGATTTTCTCCCTCTCCTATTCACTATCAGCTTCGATTAGATTCAAGTATAAATCAGTCAATCTTAAACTACTACTTCTTTCAGATAGTAATAATTCTTAGATTATGCCCTAAGACTTATTAATTTAATAATCCTTCGTTAATTTATTGATTTTTAATCGGTCTTTACCATAATTGGAAAATATACAAGAAATTGTCATAATTTTATGTAGGATAAATACATCC
Source organism: Aphelinus atriplicis (assembly GCA_020882685.1). Lineage (NCBI taxonomy): Eukaryota > Metazoa > Arthropoda > Insecta > Hymenoptera > Aphelinidae > Aphelinus > Aphelinus atriplicis. The sequence goes on along the minus strand of CM037073.1, from coordinate 69,411,021 downwards.
GTAGAAAACACTGCTACGAGCAAGCATAAAAGTAATGAAGTTATAAACGTCGATTGAATAAGCTTGTAGCCAAGGTAAATCAAATTTTGATGAAGTTATTATAGTACTTCCTGTTGCCACATGAAGGGCAAACAGCGACGTATGGAATATGTTTAAAAAATTCTTCTCTCAACTAAAATTCATAAAAAGATGGCAGGATACAGCATAACGATCGACTTATTATCAATCAATCATTAGACGAAAATTACCATTCTTGCCTTATTACAATATGACTGGCTTATGTAACTGAAAAATCCTAACATCAGAATTAGTCAATGAACATTGAGTGTTTGTGTAACATTCAAATCATATCGTTTGAACAGCCATAGCTATCCAAATCTTATTTCTCAATCAAGTTTTTCTTACATTTTAATGTAAGGAAATATGTTTTTTCAGAGAAAATTCTAATTTTATGAGAACCAATTTGCAACCTTCAGTATAATATTATAAAACATCTGACGTTGGAATAAAAATCACATAAGGTAACTGTACCCAATTTGGCACTGTACCCAATTTGGCACAATCGTCAGATTTCGTATTTCCGGTGCTCTCTGAGCATCAGTCGCTCTTGGGTTATGTTGGGAGAATTAAAAGAAAATTTTCGGTACCTTCCCCGCCCATTTAGCCCTTAAAACCACTCTCCTACAACACTTTGAAGTTTCACTTACTCATTTTTTTTACCATTTTCTTATTTCACTTTTCACACTCAACCTCAAAAATCAGGTGTCAATAATTTTTATCTCTCAAAGTGTCATTACTCTTTTTTGTGTAAAAACATCTCAGCTTTCGATTGGTCTCATCAGTTTTCCTAAAATTATTTTTTATCCTACTCAAATTGCTGTTTTTCGCATCAAAAAAAAGTGTACCCAATGTGCCCCTCTACGCGTTTTTAAATGGGAAGATTGAGTGAAATCATTGAATATTTGTATAGACATATTACGATGATTTAGACGCGTATTTTTGAGTTGTATGTTAAAAATTTTGTATAAATATCACTGGGAACATAATTGAGAGTTTATTTCAATGCCAATTGGATCGTCCCTGTAGGCCTATATAGGCTGTAGCTAATGATTAAAAAATTGTGCCAAATTGGGTACACGTTTTGTGCATTTAGCCTTTTTGCGTTTTTTTTTAAATTGCAATTTTCGATAGGTTAAAGTAGTCGAATGATGATTATGAAGATGGTTTCTAATGGGTATTGAGCTAAGCTTTGAGATGCCGTTCACAGAATTTTAAAATTCGAAGTCTATCATAGTCAAATTCGCGAAAAACCCTTAGGGGGGGGCACATTGGGTACAGTTACCTTAATCAGAAATATGCAAGATATCAATGGAAGAAATATACTTTCTAAATATATTGTCAACTAAACACTATTGACAATTTAACTCCATTGATATTTCATTATACTTGAAATTCCGGAGATTACGTAATTTAGGTGTAAGACGGAGTTTTTTCCTTATCGTGTTATGTTTACTATCAAAGACCCGTCAGTGCATAGGATCAGAGTAACGATTGCTTCAGTTGATTTCTTTCAACAATTCGAATCTTCCACAAGTTGTCGAGAAAAAGAATAGTAGATAATCTTTGTTGAAAAATCATCAGAACGATAATGGAAAATAATAAAATTTATGAGTATGTAATGCATGAATGAATTCAAACATTTTTCAGTAAATTAAGATACAAAATTGTAAACTGCTAACTTGCAAATTGAAATTATCTTTTGCCGAGAGATCCCTACACAACAAATGATAAAACAGATGATACGGATGGTAAATGGAGTCGGTATGACAGATCCCTATGATAAAAGTTCTTTTGAAACACGTATGCAGTACTTACTATAAGCGAAGTTAGTAAGTTCAAGAATATAGCGTCGTTTACGGCTAGATTTCATTAATATAGAATAAAATTCGCTTATTAATTTCTTATAATTTTTTAAATTAGCCTAAATATTTGAATTTGTCTGTACCAAAAACATCTGTACCGATTTATTATACATTTTCCCATTAGAATAATCTTAGTATATTGTTTGTCGTAGTATGATTCAATTAACAAAAAAATTAGAGAAATGTAATCAATTAAAAAGTAGTATACAAAAAGTCAAAAGATTTTGGCAAAACGAATACGTCAAAATCAGTTCCCAGGAAATGATTCTAGTTTGTGATCAAAATTGAATAGACCTTCGCGATCTTTGTTAAATTTTAAAATGTTCAATTCATATATATTCGAGAAAATTTTTTTTTTAAATTAACCGCTCAGAAGAATGTGATGGAATGATGTAATTATTGAGCAATATTACTGAACAAACAGATGGCTATACTGAAATTTTTGAATGTGAATGATTCTCAAAATGTCATGTGAAACATTGTTCGAAAATGTATTTCATTCGGAATAGACGACGCACTTGAACGTAATTGGATCATGATTAATTTGAAATTACATGCTGTTGAGGAATAATAAAGATAACCCCGTTTGTCGTTCACCACGCACGCAGACGATCTCAATGTTAATTGTGGGTAAATTCCCAGGGTATGAACCTGCCGACATTCCTGGTTAACAATAGACGTCTTGAAGGAAGGTATTCTCCAGTTGATGCTATCTCATTTCCCTTCTGAGATTGCTCCTTCTGATTGCTTTTTTTGTCAAGAACATGCAGCAAATCTTACTTGATTTACCCATAATTAATTTAAAGAGAGGCGTGAATTAGAAATTTCTTCAAATCGTGATTTTCTCATAACAAAAGTCAGATACACTTGATTTATTTTTCTCTCTTTCATTTACACTATAATCTGTTACAAATATGATAATGTACAACATAAAATATATTCAGACTGTTTGAATAATATCTTCTTTTACCCTAGTCACAATAGAAGGCTTTATTTCCTTCAAAGTCAAAGCTTGCGAAGTTTGTTTCTGCAGAAAACTGCATTCAGCTGATATACATATTTATATCGAACTATTTATTTCTATACATTATTGCGCATTGTAGGTTCGATTCGAGTTTTTCTATGAATTCTCATTTGACTCTATCAAACCTTCTATAGAGTTTCATAAGAAGAATTACGAGCTCGTTAAAGTTTCTCTCTGTGTCTTTTTAAAATATTTTTATCAAAATGTTAATGAGATTACTTCTCTTCAAGTATGTTTATATAATATAATTCGATGTTACTTTTACGAGGCGATCTTTCATATAATAACGTTTTCCAATATACATTTAGCATTTTTCTTCGAGTATAAAATCGTTAAGCATTTATGAGTAACATTTTCTTCATTTCTCGTGAAAAAATATTGAGTATCTCTAGTCAAAGTAAGATACGAAACATACATCGTCATGTCCGGGTGCAGAAAAAAAAACAATATTATGTGAATATTTCTTTACACAGTCATTTCCCAATCAAGCGTTTCAAGCAAGTCAAGCATTTTGAACCCCATGGTATATAATGTACATACTATCCAATCATGATCAATCCGCAACAGTCAATCTTAATCAAGAATCATCCGTGTATTTTGTCTGATAAAATTAAACCTGTGCAACTCAAAACTTTTGTTTTCTGTTAGTACAAGTACAAAAAATTTTTTCAATCATAGCAGCAACTGTGACAGTGCGTTATTGACAAATTTACATAAGTTCAATATGTACAAATAGAAAAATAATTCTGAAGATTCTTACACAGTCGTGCAATAGTTGCTTTTTCCAATTACATTCGACTTTTCATTGACTCTTGAATCGATATTCAAGTTCAAATCGTAAAATTTATACTCTTACCCGAATAATTCTTTTAGTATACAAATACACCATCATCATGCGTGATCGAGCTGTAACCACTATTAATTAATCTAATTTCCATAAAAATATTCGTCTGTACGCTCAATCTTGACAACTGTGATTCAATCTCACCAATATCTATTCATTACTTGACTGAAGATAAAACTAATTTCAGGAATCCTCATTATTTATATGCACAATTATCGACTGAACAAAAATATGAACAACTCTATTTCCTATAATTAAGATTATACGTAATAATTTCTTCGTCAACTTTCGTTCTCTATCGCTTTAAAATAAAATCTTCATAGAAATAAAAATTTACCGCTCTACTTGCAGAGAGATTCATCCATTGTTGTAAAATTATAAATAATTATCCGATAAAATTTATATCAACATCTTGTAGGGTAAATCTTGTAAAATTTATTATACATAGATAATGCATTGCATTGTTCGATCACACACGAAACTGTCCTTTCTTTCACCGATATGATAAATATACCTATTCTATTGCTATTGCTGAATTCTGGAATCAGTCATGGATTCCCGTTGAAGTCCGAGGCACCCCGAGAACACCTGAATAAATTCGATTAGGCGTGGAATTTGCGGGGAAGCTTTTCAAAAGTTTCCCCGGCGATACTAGAACCACGTGTGTACGATGTGTAACTTTTAAATCAGTCCATAAGCAGTGAAAAACACGAGTGACGACGATAAGCGCGTCAAACGAGACTAAACGTCCAATGGGCGTCATGTTGGGCAGCAGCAACAACAACAACAACAACAACAACAACACTAATCGAGCGAGCACTGCGCGTGTAGGATGGAGCAGGTCGGCCGGCCGTTGAGGGGGCCAGAGTCGCTGTCGTCGGCACCGGTCAGCGGCGGCGGCGGCTCGTCGATGTTGATGCTGCCGTCCTCGAGGGGCTCGTCGTCGGGCTCGAACTGCCACTCGTCGGCGGGAGGGCTGTATCATAGTCCCGGCTGGGGCGGCTGGTGGTGGTTCCACGGCACGTCGGCGATGGCCGGCTGCATGGCCGGCTGGCCGTGGGCCATGGCCCTGGGGGTGCGCATTATGTCGCTGGCCGGCAGGCAGTGCTGCCTCGGGCCGGGCTCGGGCGTGTAGGTGAAGGTGAGCCCGGTCGCGTAGATGATGCCGTCGTTGCGGACGAGGGAGACGGGCACCTGGGTGGGCTGGTGTATCCAGAGCCACTCGCCCCGGAACTGGGATATGTCGGGCACGACGCAGAGCATGCTCTCCTGGCAGCGGTACATCGTCTCGGCCTCGACGTCGCCGAACCACACCTGCAGGTTGGGGGTGAAGTTGTCGCCGGTGAGCTCGAGCATGGCGACGTCGCCGCCGCCGTTGAGATTGAGGCTGTGGACGAGGGGCACGGGGGTGACGGGCGAGCGCACCGGGCCCATGCCCTCGTAGAACGTGTACTCGGCCCGGTCGGTGCTGATGATGGTCCAGCAGGCGCCGTCGTTGATCATCTCCTTGTTGGCCTCCTTGGCCGGGGTCGCCTGGAACTGGATGATCCGCTCCTGCGAGAGGCAGAGGTACATGTGGTCGGTGTCCTTCATGTAGAACGCGCACTTGTGCAGCTGGGAGACGGGGTCGTCGGCCTCGAGGCTGGCCATCTGCTTGTCGACCTTGCGGATGACGAGCCGCGGCAGGGCCATGCCGGTCTCGGAGCAGACGAGCTTGACGGTGCTGCCGTAGTGGACGTAGCCGTCGCGCACCTGGAACTCCTCGGACTCGCTCTCGTTGTCGTCGAGCAGGTGGATCGTGAACGCGCCCCACTGGGTCGAGCTCGCGTGGAAGTTGTTGTTGTCGACGTGCAGGTAGCGCGTGCTGACCGTCTGCGAGCGCAGCCGGTTGAACAGGGCGACCCTCGTGCCCGAGGCGATGCACAGGTCGGCGTTCTTCAGGCTCTGCTTCTTCTTGGACGGCTTCGAGATGACCTTTATGCGCCGGCTGTGGAACACGCCGATGTCGTGGCCGTTGCCGTAGAACATCTTCACCGACAGCATGAAGTGCTTGCGCTTGTCCGAGTCGGATATGTACAGGGTCTTGGCCGCGCAGTACTGCTTGCCGTTGTTCAGGTCGAGCTGCTGCATGTCCTGGTCGGAGTTGCCGATCCCGATGAACGCGCACAGCTGGCTCGACTGCTCCGACTCGCCGTCCCTGCGCATCTGCTCCTGGCGCATCGACCACGCGTTGCCCTTCAGGTAGATGCACGGCGGCGGGCAGAAGAAGCGCTTCTCGTTGCCGTACGACTTTTGCGCGACCTTCGCGTGCAGTATCACCACCACCATGTCGGCCTTGCCCTGGGTGCGCTTGTGCTCCGACAAGTAGTGCTTCATCGCCTCGCGGGTCAGCCGCTGCTCCTGCTGGGGCTGCTGAGGCGGCTGCTGCTGCTGCGGCTGAGGCTGCGGCTGCTGCTGGTCGGGCCGGTACACGCTGCCGAAGCGCGGGTACGCCGGCACCATTGCCGTGGGGGACGGAGGCGACTGCAGCCCGTGCGCCATCGTCGGCAAGCCGTATTGGCTGTGTGGCATTATCGCAAGCTCCTTCCAAAGCTTACTCTCTCTCTTACTCGATCTTCCTCGGACTCGTCCGATTTGCCATCCTCTCTCGTCTTCTCCTCCTCCTGCTGCTGCTTCGCCACCTGCGGAACAATTGCGTTATAGATTGTCATGTATATTGTTGATAATCTATCGGGGCCAGAGTAGTACTATGTCTGACACTGAATTCCCGTTACAGTTGGCTTTTCCATGCACATTCTGATTTTTCTTTTCTAGAGTATTTACATTCTTAATGTCACAGACTTATCTATGAAAAATAAATTTACAATTTATGAATAGTCGAGCGCGCTGTTACACCGCGACCATATTACACGAGTTGTGCTCGTTTTAATCCTTGAAACGGATGAAAACGAGATACAGATGATTAATACAGGCGGAGAACGCGACGGAAAAGCTCCCGGAAGCCAGTGTCTCTCCATTTTCGAATTAGCATTTTGCAGTAAAACAGCAGAGTCGCGCGGCGCGAACGGCGCGTGGGAAGAGTTTTTATTATCCGTTGCACACAATTAGCCCGAGATATCTCGCGCGTCAAATGAGCGGCTGAGAATTACTGCTCTTCGCACACAGGAAAGAGGAAACGCGTATGAACCGTGGGAACAACACTCGATCTCATTTTCCTCGCGCGCATGAATCGAGCCACTGTGCGTGTGTGTGCGCGCGCGCGCGTGTTGTGTTTCCACGGACGCGCGCGCAACATATCTCCGTCGCGATTTTCACTCTGTTCCCGACGCGGCTCATCCCAATTTCATACGCAGCTCCTTTCTCGCGAGGAGGCATTTTCACCCGCGGATAAAAACGCATACTCGCGAAAAGCACGAGCGAGGATACTTGAAAACCCGTCGCGTTGCCATCGATTCTGGAGTACCGATTTTTTGGTACCGCAGTCGGGCTCATTGGATATTGATTTTTTTTGAGTTTCAAGAATCAGCGGATAAACTGGAGAAGCGATAATTGCGGCGACCGTGTATACTTATAAAATATAATATCTACATGACTTGAACCGCGGAAACATTAGTCATTGTAGAATCGACCTAGCTCATTGGAAGTTGGAGAAAATGAAAACAAAAAATAGAACGACGTTCAGTACTGACTCGTGAATTTTTTTCATAAAATACAATTCCGAATGTTCATGTTCTATTTTTCAAAATAATAGATTCAATCCGATTGAATGACATGAAATAACTCATACATCCAAGCAAGAGAGAAACAACACTCGAATGTGAAAAGACACTGATACCGAATACTGATGCTGAATCTTTGGAAGATGCACGTCAAGACGTAAATTTGTGGTGTAGTATTCGAGAAGTCAACCGTAATTTCAACGATTCCCCGCGTGAGAAATGAACTGCCGGTATTCATAAAAGATTACGGTGAAGTTGCACTATCATCATCATCATCATCACAGCATTTTTCATGTATACATTCCAAGATTTTCTCTCGAGTACAAGTCATACGAAATATCCAAATGAAACAAATGAAACATCTTCGAATTCACCAAGATCGCGAACGAACTATAGAGATTATCCGCGAATTGCCGTGAGATAAACGCGTCGAGTGTATACAATTGACAAATCGACGCTGTTACCGATAGCCGCGGGAGATCGCGATTGAAAAATAAAGCGTGTCACACGGTGTTTGGCCCGAGCGCGCGCGGGGAGTAACGACACACGTTAAACATTGCGCGCGCGGGGCCAGGGAGAGAGAGAGAGAAACCCGAGCGTCATGACACATAGCGTGGCGACCGAGACGGAGAGTCAGAGAGATGCCTTCGGGATCAGCACATCGCGCGTGAAGCGATGGCTGTACTCCGAGGTGAGCGTTGACAAGCGCACGCCAATCATATATAGTTCGGCTCTGGTTGCGCGAGCGAATTGTATACCAGTCAAAGAATGACTTGCGGCACATTGTCGGAGGCATAAATTCAATAATGAATTAGAATGTAGTAGGAAGTGTCATTGCAGTTGCAGAGTCGACGGCGCGGCGCTCGGGGGGCCCCTACCTACAAGCACACGTGGCCACTGTTAAAAGCCAGTAGCATGTACGAGTACACACACACACAAACGTATAGGCTAGGTCGGTCGCGCGAGCGCATATTCATGAAAATAGACGCGCGCGAGCGAGACAATAGAGCCGGGCCAATCTATAAGTAGATAGCCGAAGCGGGCCGGACAAAGCGCGAGCAAACTTATTCTAGAGCTGGTTCGCCGTTGGCCGCGGTTTACAATTGAAATTAAGCGAGCGATCGAGCGAGCGACCGAGAGAGAGAGAGAGCATCCACACACAGACACACACACGGGCGGCGCGCGTGAATACGTAAGCGAGAGCGTACCTCATTAGCTGCGGCGAGTGTCGTCGTGGGGCCTTGGGGGAGGCCGCGCTGCAGCTCGGTTGCAGGTTAGATGCGCATGCGGGCAGCAGGGCGAGGGCAGCCGGGCGCGCCTCGGCTACGGTGTTTACATCGCGCCGCGCGCGATCGTCGAGGTTAAGTGCAGCAGCGGCGGCTCGCCGCGCGCGCGCGAGAGAGGCGTTGCACCGTGTGTGTGCACCAACAACGCCTGGCTGCAGGGCGGCTCTTCGTCGTCGTCGCCGCCGCCGCCGGCGTGCGTCGGTCGGGGTTGGGTAGGAGGGGGGAGGAGCACTGCGCGTCAGCAGTGGCTGCTGGCTGGGCCAGGCCCGGCGGCGGGCCGCTGGCTGCGGGCCCCCGGGCGCAGCGGCATCTCGGGGCGGCCTCCTCGGCGCTCGGGGGACACACCAGTCCGGCCCGGCTCTCACACTACCCTGGCGCGCGCGCACTCCGCGACCAGCTACTGGGCGCCCATTCAAAAAACACCTGTTCACGTCGCGGACGTTGGCCGCTCGCGCGCGCAGTCGGGCCAACCTGATGACGACGGCTGCAGGCGCCGCGCGCGGCAAATTCGAACGCCTGCCCGGGGAGCGTGGGAAGCGCGTTCCCAACCCTGCGATCCGCGAGCTGATGGGCCTGCACCTCTCGGGGACGCGCCGCTCTCGGGACTGCGCGCGGCTAGACTCTCGGCGGGCGGGTCGCGCGCGCACGTGCGCCCAGTCCGCCGCGACCATGTGCGCCTGCGCCGCCGCTCCGAATTAACGCGCCCCGCCGCCGCCACCGCCGTTCTACGCGTGTGGAACGTGTGTACGTGTGTGCTGTATATGTAATGTGGATATATGCAGCGCTCCGCGTGCGAGCGGCTAGTCGAGCTGCAGCGTTTCTATTGTCTCTCGCCTCTCGGTGTTATATATAGGTATATACCTATACGTCTCGCTCGCACGCGCATAGGCCGCGCATGCACGTCGAGTCGGCCCGCTCACCGTCCCCTCCATCGCGCCCGTGGAATTGCTGCCGCTAAAGGATGTTGGGGTTAGCCGGGGGGCGTGGGAAAAACCTGCTGTGGGAAAGAGTGGGTGGCCTCGCTCTGCCGAGAGAGAGAGAGCCCCCCCTCCCCGCCACGCCACGCCGCGCGAGCGAGCCCTGCCCTATACACGTCTGCCAGCGCGTCTCTCTCTCTCTCGCTCGCTGTGTGTGTGTGTATGTGAACGGCTTATCGCAACCGATGCCCTGCTCTTTCTCTCTCTCGCTTTACTCGCGCGCTCGCTCGGGCGCTGCTGCGTGCGTGTCAGCGAGAGAGAGTATAGAGCGCCGTGTTCTCCGGGGCCCCGGCCAAGATGCGCAACCGAACCGTGTGAATTTTTTTTTTCTCTCCGTCCCGATCCGCAGCTACTATATACTGTCCCTCTCTCTCTTTCTCTCGCTCACTCGCTCACTCGCGACACAGCTCTCAACAGCTTACGCGCTCCCCGCGTGCGCGCAACCACTTTGCCCCGCGCGCAAGGATCCGAGGATTTTCGCCGCTCGTATCGTCTATATATATATACATACTCACACCTACTTATTATACCCCCCGCGCACACTCGCGCGCTCCTCTCCAGCCGAAAAAGACGTCTCACTTGCGAGCGCGGCTCTTTCCCCGGCAGCGAAATCTGTTGTATGTATATATATATTCTGTCTCGTACATCTAGATACGAGCGATAATGGAATTCTAATGTTCCAGGCGCGAGAAACCGCGAGCGTCTGATATACCGGGCGAAAAAACTCCGAGGGTCTACCTCTATTTTCTTTTTCTCTTTTTTTTTCTCTTCATTTCGAGAACCAATTCCAGCGCGGTGTTCCAGACCGTAATTGGTCTGGAGGAAGGGAAAAAAAAACTCGCGGTCGTATAGTCGAGCTGCGGGAAAAAAATTCCCATCCAACTTTTCGTTCTAATTCGCTCGATTTTCTTGAGGCTCTCACGACACTGCGGGGGCATTTACTGTAATAAAGTGAAAGTCCCCGACGAATTATACCGGTCTTGCTCGTATTTTGATTCTTCAAAAAATCGCTCCGAACCCACTTAGCATGCAAATGACCTTTCTCGACTCGGGGCGCAATTACCTACATGTCTTAGAAATGCGAGAGGATCGCGTTGTTGGCAAAGGCGTTATTGCAAATGAGGGTAACACGACTTTACACACTGTTTTTGGCAGAATACTCGTTTTCAATACCATCATGAGAGTGTGATACATGAGATTTTTCACTTTTATGAACCGACTACAGTGCAACGATCAAACTCGCCGCGTGAATGTCGCGTTCCGCGCATTTGTTTCGGATTCCGAAACTAACTGGCTGATGAAGTTCCAACGAGAATCCCATGATTTTAAATACCAACACATATGAATTAGTATCAATCCTTTGAATTACACGAAAACATAGTATCGCGTGGTCAGCGAATAATAATTCACTCCGAACTCCGAAGTACGATCGAATGGCTCAAAAAAATCATTAAATTTTCAATATAAAAAACACCTGGGCTATGTGTATTATAGAAGGGTCCGCGTGTTGAGCCAGAAAAGCTGAAGCATCATCGGTTGCACTTATTGAATGGGATGGAGTAGCGTAAATCCATTAGTTTTTCATCAGCTTACCATTAGCCATTTCAACCCTCGCATTAACACTCCCGTACCCAGAAAGAGCAGTAAGGAAGGGTCCTTTTGTCTCCCCCCCCACCCTCTTCTCACTACGATGCGGCTTATTCTCTCGCAATGTTGATACAGTTGCGCTCGCTTCATGCATTGTTACTCTATATAATTATATTCCATGGAAAAAAATGTTAAAATCTACGACCAATTGATAAGAGATCAGCATGACCAATGCGTGCATCAAGTTATCTTCTGTATCTGAATCCAAATTATTTTCATCTAACATTTCTATATACGTGTATACACTGAGAAAAATCTGATATTGAGAGTTTGCAATTTCAATATAATATTCAATATAATAAAACATATTAATCGTTACTCTTTGACGTATATCGTATACGTCAAAGAGCCCCTTTTCCAGTAAAAGTATGAAATTTGATAATACCGTGTTCAGCTTTTTACTCTAATTCTATTCAATTTGTACATCAATTGTATCTGAATGGTTACTAGATTTTTACGCGACATTATTCATCAATATATTTTCCCTTAGAAACGTTGCCGATTCAAACATGAATTATGGACCCACGACGATCATTGACTTGACTTGAATCATTTGTTGACTCCAAAATCCTCCAATTAAAAAACGATGAGTTTGAAAGTATCAAGTACAAAGCATTGAATAATATAAAAATTTCGAAGGAGAAATTTAAATGTATTAATTGGACCATCGAACTTTGTCAACGTAGACAGTTTTATGATCATTCCATCGCAGAGATTTTGCCATTGTTATACAGCATTGTGAGATTGTTGACGCTGATGATAATTTGCAGCTCTTACAAGCATACAAAATGAAACGCTCTAGTTTGATTTATTTCAATAAATTAATAAACTTCAATATACAATTTACTAGACACATAATAAATTGTACTATGATACTTCAGTATGTACGTGTAGAATATCCTATGAATATAATACTATATGTTATTTTTTTCAGTAATGATTACTATGATTTGAATAGTTTACTAATAACTCCTAATAAAGTAAAAACATAGAAACCATTACAATATGTTTCTCTCAGTGTAAGAATGCAAATGAAATCGTCAGTAAAAAAGTTGGATAGATTCAGCAAATTGAATCAGACTATCAAACGAATGATTCATATAAATCATTTGCAGGAATTTTGCAGGGAAAATGAAATGCGCAATTTGCAGCAAAGAGATCATCTAAATAACAAATCACATGATAAATAATCGAAAAGTTTTGTTAAATCAGAATAGATTCATTTTTTGCATTGGGCAATGTCCATCGGACAAAAAGTATCCGTCATACGCGGCGCTTTCTCTACTAAGATACATATGCGCACTAAATACTCTATATACATTAGGATACACTACTATTTCTGTACGCGTTTGGTTCTCGTCTCTGTGGACAATCTTCCAGATTAATTTGATAAAAAAAAATCAAAACCAAAGGTATAAAATTGCCTTGGATTGGCGAGCGTATACGCACGTCGATATACGTCAATTTATAAGAAAGATCGATTGTTGCGTAGAAAGAAAAAGGTAAATAAATCGAAACGAAAATAAGGCGATTGGCCGGCGTTTGGCGCGATCGACGCGGGGCAAGCCGTCCGATTTCCGCAAAAAGAAGGTTTGGCTACAGCGGGGTCGCTCGCGCGCGCAGGAGCTGCTATACACACGTAAGTATATGATAGTTATATATGGATCGAGAGTGAGCTAGAGGCAGGCGCGGCTGTTTGGTAAGGGGCCACGAGGCGCACGATCTCGCACACGTACACACGGGGGCACCCACACATGAGATAGTGCGCGCGGGGCGAGCGCACGTGGAAAGGCCGAGGGGACCCCTCTCTCCGCAGCATAACGTGAGAATAATTCTCGCCCCGGCAGACACGCGGCCGCGCGGCGGCTGTACATGCCCCGTTTGATGGACGATTCCCCGTGCCAGCGCTATATATACGGGCTAGGAAAAGCTCCCCCGCGCGCTTATCGCTCCCCAGCTCTCGGCGCGTCGATTTTACAATCCCATTTTCACGCCTGGCTCGCTCGAGGTGCCGCGGATCCTCTCTCTCTCGCTCTCTTTCTCGCCTTCTATATTATATCTGCATGCAGGTGCGTGGCTCAGTACGCTTCGGCTCCGATCGAGCATTAGCGCGCGCGGATGGATTTTATCATTATTGTTTTCGCGCGCCTGCTCGAGCCTCGAGACAATATTGCATCGACCGATCAAATGCGCTCACCTATACCATTATTTCAATCGACGGCCGCTTCTTTATTTTTCTCTCGGGGGATTTGTATAATGTGACATTTATCATCCGTCCGAGATGGCAATCGATTTGAAACGAGCGTCGACCCGGACAACTCGGCGTTGGAAAATTTACCGATAAATCATTCATCGACTGTTCGTTTCGCAGGCCTAGCTATATACGTATTCGTTGCATTCGCCGGTACACGTTGATACACTGTCGAGCTCTTCATTATTACCCACTGAATCGAATTGCCCGAGATGAACAGAAAAAAAAGGAAAAAACCTATTCCGAGCGGTGTATGATCTATCGCTGTAAATCTATATTAGTTTCTATACTTTTTACAGTAAAATTTTATTATTTTCTAATCAATATCTACTGTTTTTATGAATTGTGCAATTTGATTGTTGAATAGTAGTTTTTTACCATTTCAGATTTAGACTACATTCTCATACACGCGTCTATATATTAGCGAATATGATCACATCTCGGGTGTGGATGTATTTTTTCGAGTATATACGTTCGAAAAATCGAAACCGTGTCGGTCCGGTGCATTTACAATTATAAACAGAAATGGATAAAAACCAATAAATTATGCAATGCAAGTTGACGCCGAGCATTATTCTCTTTACTCATTAAAATTTATAATAATAGAAACGCGGAGGATTCATGCGCCTCTCATTTTCCGCGAATGAAAATTAACTCCGATTTGCTTAATTAATTAGAACACCGATTCGCCTCAGCTCGGCAGCTGTTATGAAATTTTAATGCGATTCAAAACAATGGGTCGAGAATGATGTAGAGAAAAAAAGCGGATAGATTCTGAAAGCTATTACGTAAAACGTGGATAGTATACATATGTGCGAAATCCAAATGGCAATCAATCGATAACAGCGAGTACACTTGAAAAGCAGCTATACGCATTTTTTCTCGCTCCGTATATCTCACAGCAAGTGCCCATACAAGTGAAACTTGACGTCTAACTTTGCATGCTTCCGTAGTGCCCATCGCATTGCCTTCAAACAGTTTTATTACGCCTGACACTCACCGGAGCTGGGGGTATTTGCATTATATGGGACCGCACTGCAACTTTTTCTCCACCACGTCCTCTGTCTCACATCTCGAATGATTCGATGATCGAAAAAGCGGGTTGGCACACCTCCGAAAGTGTGCCTTGATCCGCACACACTATTTCGACCCAGTCACGGTCTCGCATCTGTTTTACGAATCCATCGCATCGTCATCGCAGCGCGACAGAATCCCCTCCGGAACACGGGCACGTCATAATTTATCCTTCAATTTCACGAAAATATACAGGGAGTAACATTGAATTGTTTGCACACCACGCGAGACAAGTGCGGAAATTCATTGGCCCATTGTCTCGTGCAGTACGAGCGCGCGACTGCGAATTCACGCGGTAAAGGGGGGAAGATGGGGGAGCAAACGCCTTATATACATATAACAGTAAAATTGTCAGAGGAGGCAAAGTTTTGAGATCACGCGCGACTCGGCATTGCTCGGGCTCGAGCGACACGAGAATCCGGGAGAGTATATAGCATATATACATTTATTCAGTTAAACATCGTAATAAGGTGTGCGGGGCAGGGGAGGACGGCGAGAAGGGAAGGGGGGCGGCGGCCGCGGCGTCGATCGGCGTCGCCGATTAAGTAGGTATTCCCTTCTCGAGAGCTGGCCCGCGCGCCAACGCCGAGCTAGCCTATTACATATACATATACACACGGTACACGTATGTATACATATACGTGTGCATGCATGTGTACATACGTGTGTATATATATGTATACGAGCTGCTGCACGATTTGACATTCGCGCGCGGCCGTAACTGCTCGAATTTTCGAGCGCGCACCGCGCACGAGCGCCTATGGCTCGCTCGACCCGCGGTCTCACGGTATCATTTCGGAGATTATGCCTCTCTTCCTGCTTAGTCCCAGCCCACTTTTCGTGTTCTGTCCAATCCCAAGTGTGTGTACATACGCGGCCAGCCGCGAGCCGATCGACGATTGCGCGAATGGCCAGCTCCGGCGGCCGGCTTATCACTTGTCTGCTTATGCGGATCTTTATTAATTATACGAGGTCGATATACGCGTGTCCAGTGGCTATACTTTTTCCAGCGGATCCCAGCTGAGATTTATCCGTGTTTTGGGGGCAGGTCGATCGATCGACCATTTGAATTTTTAATTGTTGATCGGTGAAAGGCGTGTTGCAATATTTATGTAACGACGCGTGTATGTACAAAAATATATTAAAGTTTCGATGGTTGATTCTCAAGTAGCTGCGAGCTCCATTTGAAATGTAAAATATTAAAATATTTTTGGATGATCTGAATACATTTGCTTACACAAGTTATTTAGATCTAAAATAAAAATATTACCATATACTTTATTAATTCAAGTATCAGTGAGCTCATAGTCTGAACCTCGGATTAAAAACCTACAATCAAATGATATACAAACGAAGACGTAACGTCAAAAGTATGATGGACAATTAATCCCATGAGAACTGTGTACGTTCAAGCGTTGGGAAATACATATATCTCCAGGCATATCAATTCGTATTTATTTTGATTACATATTCCAGAAGTCGTGAAAAGCAAACATAACATAACATTGCAATTAATACAGTATTCAATGTGTTTTATTCTTTTCTTATCTGTATCAAAGTTATGTAATTAGGTTGAGTATATATTTTGAAGATATGTTGATTTTATTCGTGGTAGCATCAGGAACGATTGCAAGTTGGAATTGATCATTTTTCCATATTATGAAACCTTAAATTTGAATCGCGACTAAATCTCAAATAATTTCATTTCAAGGTTGAAGCCGGCGGTTGAAAATACGTATTCGCTAGAAAATCGAGTCGTACTTGTGCTTCGCCAAAATAAAACTGTCCGCAAAAAGTGTGGGCAAATACAATAAAGAATAATCGAGGGTTGATCACACACTGTGCATGGACACGCATGGTACACACCGCAGACATACAGGGCGTTGGGGAAAAAAATTATTAAGCGAAGTATATAGCAGAGCGTCAGTCACGCATAGAGCTGCGAGCGACGGTGGGGCCCTATCGAGCCTGTTAATTACGAGTGGCGGCGAGGCGCTCTATATTTTTACGGCCAATTAAGGATACGCGTATATGTTCTCGCGCGCAGGACGATGAGCCGCGCGCTCAATTATCGAGCTGTGAGCAAGAAAAATGTGGGAAAAACTGCACAAGTGTGCTCGAGCGAGCTCACTCGATATTTACCCTCTCTCTCTCTCTCTCTCTCTCTCTCTCTCACTGGCTCTTCCGCGCCAAACTCTCTTCTCCAGCTCGTGTAAATTTTCAGAATATTATAGACAGGAAATGCGAGTGATCACCTAGAGCTGAAACTTTTATTCTAGCAGTAGATTTAGGTGTAAGCGTTTGTTCTAAGCTTTACCTGGATTTAAAGTATTGGGGGTATTTACGAGGATTATGGAAAAGGGTATTTTTTATGATGATAGTAAATTGACTCATCGGGAAAATGTCGTATTCTCATAAAATATCGTATAAACAGGAGCCATCATATCGACGTGTCTTACGAAGAAAGACACATCGCAAACTGTCCGCGAAGAAAGACACATCTCAATTTGTCCGCGAAGAAAGACACAACTCGCAATCTAGCCACGAAAAAAGACACAACTCGTAATCTAGCCACGAAGAAAGACACAACTCGCACATCCCGTAATCTCCCGACGTGAATAAAAGTAAAAATATAAATGGAGGCAATTTTGACAAAACTTTGATTTTTTTAACGAACTGCTAATTACAACTTTCCATTCTATGAACTTTTATTTACGTCGGGAGATTACGGAATGTGCGAGTTGTGTCTTTCTTCGTGGCTAGATTGCGAGTTGTGTCTTTCTTCGCGGCCAGATTGCAAGTTGTGTCTTTCTTTGCGGACAGATTCGGATATGTGTCTTTCTTCGCGGACAGATTCAGTTATGTGTCTTTCTTCGTAAGACACGTCGATATACCCATAAAAATGTCAACGTTTGACCGTCACTTTCCTTGATTTTGAAGAAAGAAGACTTTTCAGGGTTTTTCCTTAGGCTGAAAAGTAACGCGGGGACAACTCGTTAATAGTACATTTCGAGACTATAGAGCTAATATAACAAACTGTATTTTTCATCACGAGCGGAGAAAACACAGGTTCAATTGTCAACTTTTCAACACAAATGATGAAAGAGAATGAATGTTTTTCATTTAACAAGTTCATTTTCTACACATATACATTTCTCCAGTTCTATTCATCATATTATTGACAAAGAATAATATAACGT
This sequence comes from Aphelinus atriplicis, assembly GCA_020882685.1. NCBI lineage: Eukaryota > Metazoa > Arthropoda > Insecta > Hymenoptera > Aphelinidae > Aphelinus > Aphelinus atriplicis. The sequence continues at coordinate 69,393,077 of CM037073.1, read as the reverse complement.
GTAAAAGAAAGTCCAAAGAATGTATTCTTGGTATGGTGATAGGATTAGAAACTCGGTTAAGATGGTAAAAGTTAGTGTTTTATGGGCTCATGATTGTGTGTGAAGAGCAGAAGAGGACTTTTCAGAAACTTCGTAAGAACTGCAATGTAAAAAAGAATCACTAGATTGGGATAAAAAAATTGGGGCATTCTGATGATGGCGGATATTTTTTGTACCTCGAGTTGTAAAATAACCCGTAAAAAAGGAGCATTTTCGATTACTCAAATGACTTACGAGAGATTAGACGGCCAACATCCAGTTGAATGAGTTGAGAATCATAGTGCATTTTCGTATACGTTACAGAACTTACATTTCGGACCAATAGTTCGAAACTGATGAAAAACTCACTGATCGTCTCGCAAACACGATTTGTATATATATATATATATATATATATATATATATATATATATATATATATATATATATATATATATATATATATATATATATATATATATATCCATATATATATATATATATATATATATATATATATATATATATATATGGATTACTACATGGAAGAGTGCGTCGTTGCTCTGGAATATAATGCAGAGTTTCGGACGCGTGTATAGAACGACGCAGGGGGCCCTTTTCACATTGCGCATATATATACATGCACGGAGAGCCCTCTGCGACATGAATGCTGCTACAGTCAGCGCGCAGCTACATAAGACGTGTGACTTGTAACACGAATTCTGTTACCGAGCTCGGCGTGCAACAATATACCGTGGCCGCCAGGCTAAAAACCCGTGGCCGCCACGACTGGCCGCGACTTCCAAAAACGCGGACCAGTGTACCAGTGAAAAGTCCAATTCGAAACAATGAGGTCTCAAATGAAAGACAAATAATCGCAGAATAGAAAACAATTATCGTAAAGGCCATAAATACAACCGGATGTTGTTTATATATATGATTTTGACATGGAAATGCTCGAAATCGCCATTTTGCGCCGCGGCAAATTTTCTTCTTTCCACCATAACTTTGGTAGTTTTGGTCCGATTGACCTGAAATTTGGTGTGCGCTACTCTTCGAACCTAAATGAACAACTTTGTCGCTGGAAGTTTTCTGTCGCTCGACTTTCCTCACACACTTTTTTTCGTCAAAGTTGAAAAATTAGTTGCTTTGTTTGCCGATTTTTTTGTATCGCTCGATTGAACTTTTTGGCCAACGTGATAACATTGTCAGCATCGCTGGGATTTCCCGCGTATGCTAAAAAATTTTCAAGTGATTCTGAGCAATAGCAGCTGAGATAACGCGATTTGCGTTTTTGGAAGTCGCGTTTACCGCGCTTCGGCCGAGCCGCGTGGCGGCCACCGTTCCAGCCCGTGGTAACACTTTCCGTGTACGTGTAACAGAAATTCTGTTACCCGCACGGCCCTCGTGACTCTCCGTGCAAAGATTCGTGTTGCTATATAGTGTAACAGGATTCATGTCGCAGAGGGCTCTCCGTGTGGAGGTTCACTGACGCATTCACACACAGCCGATGTAGATGCGTGATGATCAGGCGAAGGGAGAGAAACATGCAGAAACGAGCGCGAGCGATCGGCCCGCAGCAAGCGAGTTGTATATGTGTGTTGCACTTTCGAAAGTGGCATGTCGATATTAATTTCGTTGGATTTACGTTCATCATCACGTCGATTCACGGGCTCATTGGGGGTGCGGTGTTATTATAGGTGTATACACCGCTTGCCCGCGGCCTGTAAATTGCTTTCGGAGAATAGTTTCCTACAGCACTTATATATGTGTATATCTAGCCGTTACTCATTATGCATAATATGCGCTGACATCGTCCTGTCTGCTCATGTGAAAAAAATAAATGTTTTCTTTGGCTGCGCCGACCTGCGCCAATCGCACCTCGAAATTAGTGTTTTGAATGAGATCTGAGAGAGCATTTGTGTGAGGTTTATACTTACGTCTTAACTGTACAATACTCATTTATGGACGTGGCACTGCCGTAACTTATACACAGTTTATCATTTTCGACATTTCAACGTTCTATAAAATTTGGATATTGGTATTCATGGTTGATCCGACTGACATTATCGGATCGGTATTGTATAATTGAATTCGGAATAAAGTTGGATCTTTAATTTATGAATGGCGATATTCCTTATCAAGCAGGCAATATTCATTAATAATGGATGGTGTGTTATTCATAAAATGAAAATGAAAAATTACGATAGTCATATATTTCTACATACTAGAGAAGGTCAGTCGAATTTGAGGAAAAAGATGCGAAGAAATTCTAAAAATCCAAATCTACCATTCATCACAATGAAACTATCAAGTTCCGCAACTTCAAATTCAACTCTGATAACAAATTAATATAACTATTACTTATTAATTGTAGTTTGAATGTGTGATCACTATCAACTGTGTAAGTATATATGGGTCATTCTCATGAAAACGGTATTTTTTGATGGCGAAAATGGAAATGTCGAATTCATCAACTTTGAATTTTTTTTCTCCATTAGTTATGTTCTATGATACCAAAAAAAGCTAAAACCACTTGTGGCCCTTCGAAATCGCCATCATTTAATTTTTTTTTCAGTCATTTTCTGTTTTTATGATTTTTCAGCTATTGCGGTAATGACGCGTTTTATCGATATAATATGATATCAAATTCAAAATACATTTTTTTCTCAACTTGACGAATTCATCAGATAGTGCGGAAAAAAGTGCGTAAATTTGATTCATATACTTTTTTTGTCAGATGCCATTTCAGCCGAGGTATTTACGTTCAAAAGTAAGAAAAACGTGGTTACTGTACGTGTATACTGTAAATTGACTATAGTCAATAATACTGTCGATAATACATACTATCGTTCAACAGTAAAGGGACTAGAGTAAACTGTGAAGTATATTGGTAAAGGTAGGAAGGCTCAGAGCTGCGAAAAGTGCAAGAGAGCCACTCACAATTCCGAGAAATTCGAGCGCGGGCCGGAGCGTCTGAATGATAGCGAGAATAGTGGTAGGCTATGACGCGGGGTAGGTCATGACGATTCGAACAAAATCATCGATTGCAGGCCCCAGAAGCAAATTTGGAAGGCGCCCGCGTGCATGTATCATAGATTCTTTTAGTACTAACATATGCATACAGCAGAATTATTCAATTCCAAGTCTGGCCCATAATATGGCATAGGTAGGCTATGACGGTATATATTTGTAATCAGTTTTAAGCAAACTTCAAGAGCTGTGGATTTGATGGCAAGGTGCAAAGTGCCAAACTTATCATTACTATTCGATTGCTGGGATCATTAGGAAGAGAACTGATCAATTAGCGCGATCTAAACAGTTGTTTAAACTTATTTTTCGAGTGATTTAAAAAAAAATCGTAAAAATAGGCAAAATCCGTTGACACAAAGTAAGTGGCTCAAATTGGCAAAAAAAAATGCAAAAAATATAGATTGCAATAGAAAAACTTGAAAATGCACATCTAAATTATAGGAAAAAATTTTTTTTGTAATTTTTGAAGATTGAATGATAGCCTCTACGTTAGTGGGAAGGTGAAAATTCGGGTATGCGACAGGGTAGGTTATGACGATTTTGGCCTATTTTAGTCATCTTTAACACCCTAAATAACAACTTTTGTAAATTTTTATTGTTTAACCTTTAAGGTCATAGCTAATTCGAACTATCTGTAGCTGTTCGGGATGTCAAACAGTTCTTTTTCATGCTCAAAATGTCGAGGACATGGAAAATACCGTTTTCATGAGAATGACCCATATAGGACCTACCAGAAATATGCCCTAATGATGCTGAATTGCCGGCTTTACAATCTAGCGTATATATGTATATGTATACTACAATGTACTTGTAAGTGATACATTTTATTTGTAAGCAGCATGTAAGTGTATACCATTAACAATAATTCACATTGAGTATGTGTGAATTTTTTCGAAAGTCGTGAGTCGTTCAACTGTTTTTGATCTTTTTATCGGTTAGCCCGACGGGGCAATCATGCTGCACATTACGCCGAAACAATACACATAATGAAAACGATATGAAAATGTAAGAAATCGTAATATTGAACTCACCGATGCAGTCCCGTTGAGTACATTTCTTGTGGTCTTGTATTGAGTTGGGCACTAAGATTGGTCATGCACTTCTTATAATCTTCAACTGCCGATTCTGTTCTGATGAGAAAGAAGACATACCTATATACACATACGTAGAGTGGTTCGAAACGGAAAGAATCGTATCACTGCAGCGCGAACCTCAATTTTCAAGAAGACAAACTGTGCGAGAAATTCCTGAAGAAGCCGATTTGTCTGCAATTTTTCAGATCTCTCACGCTGATAGTGACGCGCCGTAAATCACATAACGGCACGAAACTCGTTCTCGAAACGCGAGCCGCGAACTCGCGCAGCGCACCGCACCGCATCAACAAAACAATCTCCCGCTCCCTCCTCTCCTCCTCCGTCCTCTTCTATATACATGGCCGCGCGCGCGCGAGTATGTGTTGATTCGGCATCAGCTGATCGGTCTCGCGGCGCCTCCACTCGCGCGACTTTAAATGTATACGCACCGATAGTGTTTTCCCGTCGTCGTTATTTACTTTTTCCCGAGTTGATAGCCGGTTCCATCGATGGCCGTTGATTCAATGTCAACTGGGGTAAGAAGATCGATAATTTTTCTTTTTTTCCTCATTCATGAAATTGTTCACCGCGGAACTTGAGTCAATGGAGTTTTTAAGGTTATACGTACTTTCAAAACACTGATGTTTTCGGTGTGCAGATTATCCTTCTGAGTGTAACTCGTCATTCGGAACGGAGCTTCTCTGATTTATATGATCGTATCGTATCAAGATGACGATAGTACTGTTGTATGAGTAATTGTAAATTCGATGATAGCAAAAGTTGACATGCTTTTTCAAAATATTGCGCAATTGAGTATTTCAAAAAGAATTTTCATTTCTTAGGAACAAATTATTGAATCATGGGAGTTTTGGGTTTGTGGCGGTTGCTTGATGCAACAGGAAAACCAGTTCCATTGGAAACGCTGGAAGGAAAAGTTCTAGCTATAGGTAAATTCAGTTTCTTCTGAGCTATATATACTTCATCAATTCATAGATTCTGGATCATCTTCTAATTATTCAATGTATATTTTTTAGATATATCCATATGGATACATCAAGTGATTCAAGGCTATCAAGATCGCCGAGGTAACGCTTTGCCTAATGCTCATCTTATTGGTCTATTCAACAGAATATGCAAATTGATGTATTTCAAAATTAAGCCAGTTTTTGTTTTTGATGGTGGTGTCCCATTGCTGAAGAAAAACACTATTGTAAGTTTGATCATGACTGTACTATTTTATTTGAACGTTAAACAATTTTATGCTTTTCTATTTAATCAAATTGAAAATTTATTTCAATCTAATCCCAGTAACTATTCATAATACAATCTGTTTTTTTATTAGAATAAACTTATTCAACAATTTGAAAAAATATGTCAAAAAACATCTTCATTAAATATTTTTAATTTTAGACAGTAGCAACCTAAGGTTACACTATTCTGTGCCCATCTAAGATGTAATTAGCTTAGTGTGGGAATCAGGTAGTGAGAATGGAGTCTTCTCATTCTTTTGTACTTTCAGGCTACACGCAGGAAGCTAAAATCTATTGCAGCTACTAAAGCACAAAAGTTAAAGAATGATTTGATAAACAACCTGATAAAGCATGCTGCAGTGAAGGGAGCACTTGACAAAAGAAATAATGAGGGAGAAAGTAGTGCATCACAGGAACGCAATGACCCAACAGATTCCTCTAATATCCAGGATATGTACAGATTACCTGATTTACCTAGTACAAGTGCATTAATGGCATCTGAGGATTATATTGATTCTGATGATGAAGATCTTCTGGAACTCAGTCCTCGCAAACAGACAAAATGGATGGGTAACATTCATTCTGTCAGTGTTGACACTGAAGAATTTAAAAATTTACCAGCAGATGTGAGATATGATATTTTGACCGATTTGAAAGAAACAAGGAAACAAAATTCATGGGGTCGTATACATGAATTACCAACTGTAAGTAGTTGTTTTTTTCATGACAATTTATTAAAAAAAGTAAAGAATGAAAGAAAAATATATTTTCAAATGAATATTTTTATTGTGAATAAAGTTTTATATCAAGTATATATACACTACAGAAAATACTATACTTAATCTATGAAACAAAGGAATTATTTTGTATATTCGGGTACAGATATTTCAAGGGCGTTCTTTATCAAAACATTTTAAAGAAAAGGAAAATTGTCTTTTGCGTCACTGAAAAATTGGCATAAAGATTACCATTTTTGATTTGTTAATTTATAAAAAATAATTGTCTATGGGATCCTACAACTCCAAGTAAATATTAGTGTAATCATTTTTGAAAAAATAGATGTTTCATTGAAAAATCTAATGGAACTAGAGAATTTCCTGTGTTGTCATAAAAGACAAACCTGTTAATTTGCTCTTGTACCACATAGTACATATTCAGTTATATACACAAGCATGAAGTTTTAAAATATATTTACTCCCTTAGGGTTCTGATAATTATTCTGGATTCCAAATGAAGCGCTTATTGAAACGAAGGTATGTACAAGAGTCTCTAGAAACTGCTGAAAAAGAAATGGGTGGGAAAACTCTAACTTTGGAAGAATTAGATCGTCTATTGACTGATCAAGGTATTAATACAACACAAAAGCAAGATGCAGCTTTTCGGATTGCTTCTGATAGTACAACAAGAGTCATTTACATTAAAGGTAAGAATTAGAATCCACATTTGAAAATATTTAGTAGCAACATTACAAAATGATGAACTTCGATTTTATTTGTTCACTTCAGATAAGCCAGCTGAGAACAGTCAGATTCCAAATGATTTTAATAGTTTGAAAGAACAAAAAGGGAATGATTCAGATAACCCTAAAATTTCAAATTCACTTGAATCAAATGAATTGGATCCTCATTCAAGTGATACATTCACAGATTCCATATCTATCAAGTCTGATAATTCAGTAACTATGATAGATAATATTCATGCTTATGATTTAGATGAAGATTGGCTATCTGATGAAGATTTCACAGAAACAACTTTCAACGAATCTCAATTACTACCAAAAAGTCATATTCCAAAATCGGTAATGAATCCTGCTTTAGCTTATATGTTGGAAAATAGTGGTCTTACGCGAGATCAAATCTTGAAAATCGTCGATCAAACAAGAAAAAATAAAATGAAATCTGAAACTCAGAGTTCTCATAGTGCCAAAATAAAGGGAAAAAGAAAATCAGGAGAGTCATTGAAAAATTCGATTAAAAAGAGAAAATTATTCAATTCTTCAGTGATCAAGTCTCCCGTTGTGAAAACAGAGATCGCTTGCAAGTCTGAAGTTCTGAGCATCAAAGAATCAAGTTCAGAATCTGATGATTTTGTAGAGGTACTAGAGAACTCTAATCACGATGAACAGAAAATTAAATCTAATATTATTCACAAACAAGTAAAAATAGAATCATCAGATTCAGATTCTGATGATTTCGTTGAAATCCAAGATGTTCCAACTTCTTTGGCTTCTGGGAAACTTCAAAGGAGTAGTAACCAAATCACAATCACAATCAAAGCTGATGAAAACTTAGAGGATGACATATTTGCAGATGTATTTTCTGATCTCAAAACCATCAAGAAAGAAAATGAATTTATCATTAAAAAGCCAAAATTAGATATCATTGAAAGTGAAAAGCATCTCGAATCTGAGAATCCTGTCAGTTCAATAGAAACGATAATGACTAATCAAGTGAACAAAGTAGAAAATAAAGAAATAGAGAAATCAATGCAAAATGATGTAAATATTGACAAAAATCTCACGAATCTAACGTATAAGAGTTCTCAAGAAAACTCAAGTACTGCATCATCAGTCACATTCCAAGAAGAGTATAATTCCGAATTGAACTCTTCATCCAGTTCTGTGGAAACTGTTATTGCTGTCAAAGTGACAGGAAGTCAGGAGAGCGTAGAAACACCAAATATTGAAATAAATGAAACTCACCAAGAATTGAAACAGATTGAAACAGATTTATCAGAAACTTCTGAAATTATTACCAAAAATCAATCTTTAGAAGAATTGATCGTGAATGAAAATGAAAGGAAAACTGAAGAAGTGATGAAATTACAAAACAAACCGCCTGTGGTCCTTCCTGTAAATGAAGTGGAGCTTGAATCAATGAAGGTTTGCAATCATAAATCTACTTTGCTTTAAATTCAACAATTTAAAAATATACACGAAATTTTATAAATTTTTTCAGAAACAATTAGAAACCGAGCAAGATCAAATAGCTGGAAGCTTAGGTAAACTTGAAAGACAAGCAATAGACGTAACAGATCAGATGAGACTAGAAGCTCAAGAGCTCTTACGACTTTTTGGAGTTCCATATGTAGTGGCTCCTATGGAAGCTGAAGCCCAATGTGCTTATTTGGAACAGTTTGAATTGACTGATGGGACGATAACAGATGACTCCGATATTTGGCTTTTTGGAGGACGTTGTGTGTACAAGAACTTTTTTGACAATAATAAAAGAGTTCTGCAATTTTTATCAAAAGACATTCAACATCATTTAAGTGAGTACCTATTTTTGTACTTCTAAATACCCAAATGAAATTATAAAATTCAGTAACAATTTTTTTACTTCAGATCTGTCAAGAAAAGAGATGATTAAGCTAGCGCTACTTGTTGGTAGTGATTATACAAATGGTTTAGCTGGTGTGGGTCCTGTTACTGCTTTAGAAATTTTGGCATCTTTCCCCTCAAATGACGAAGATATTTTACGTGGCTTGCGCGGATTTGCTACTTGGTTCAGAGCAGGGCAACTTGCTGCTCCTGGAAAAACTACTCTCCGAAACAAATTGAAAAATGTTCAAATAGAGAAAGGTATGTACTCTGTGGATTTTTGTGTTAAAATAAGGCTTGATTTAAAAAAATGTATGAACATGAATTTTTTTTCAATTTTTTATTATCTCTCCTCAAGGATTTCCCAGTCAAGCAGTTGTTCAAGCTTATATGTCTCCTACGATTGATGAATCAAGAGAAAATTTCACATGGAGTAAGCCAAACTTAGTTCTACTAGCAGATTATGTGAAAAACAAATTTGGTTGGACAAAACTGAAATTCGAAGAGATTATAAATCCTGTTATGAAAAAACTTTCTGAAAGTCAAAGTCAGAAAGGAATAGAATCGTATTTCAAAGTTCATTCAGTCCCTAAGTCTATTGAAGCATCTCTGAGTAAAAGAGTACAAACAGCTGTATTAAAATTAAGTGGTAAAGGAGAAGATGCTGAACTTTCTGAGGATGGCGCATCTACATCATCTTCTAAAGAAAAAGTAAAAAAACCAAGGAAAGCTGCAGGTAAGAGAGGGAAAAAACCCAAAGATCCAAGCCAACTATCATCAAGTACTGAAGTGGATGAGGATCGTAACCTAACAACGAAAGATGATGATGGAACACAGGAGATTGAAAATAATTGTGAAACAGAGCGAACTGGACATACAACTGAAAAACTCGAAAATAGTGTTGAAATAAAACCACGAAAACTAATAAATCCTCATGATATTGTTGAAGTGATTCCACAGAGAGAACGAGACAAAGCTACTGCTCTGCAAAAAAAATTAAAAGCAATCGAAATATTCCGAAAATCTAAAAGAGGATTGAATAAAACGAAGAAAGCAAAGAAAGTTGTGAAAAAAATTAAGGATGATGCCAACCTATCTGAAAGTAGTGATAGTTCTTGAATTTCTCGTACTGTAAGTACAGGATTGTATTATTTTCATTTAATGTTTAAACTATTTATAATATTTATTGATGATTATCGTAAGCATTTTGTTATAAAGTTTTTCATGTACAAAGCGTAAACAAAATACATACATTTTATATACACCGTAATATTAAAGCAGTTTCATATCATAACATTTTATGAATATTAAAAAGAATGTCTGGTTATCTAGCCATGCCTGCTCCTAACTATCTAAATGTGGTAGTTTAGGAAGACATCATTTATTCTCTTTCACTCAATAGATATTAAGTAATACTAGCTTTTAATTAACAAAAGCTTCACACAATTTCAAGAGATTATAACTTGCTAAATTAATATTGTACAAAATATCACACTCAGGAAGTTTCGATACACAGTTCAAAACAGATTACTGATATTTGATCATGGTTCACAAATCAAATATATTCCTTGAGATATCATTTTGAGATAACATGATCTTTCCTGCATTACCATAATTTTTATTGACCACGTTGAATTTAACTGTTTTAATAAATGCATCTAATCGATTGCCTCTGAGTTGTTAACAATAATGAAAGTATAGTATATCTTATAACAATACGTTGGAGTTATAATTGATATAATTCAATTAAGTCCTCCAAACAAAGATTCAGCATCATAATTATAAATCACTCAGTCCTTTTCGAGAATATGATAACGCTCGAAATTAAAGAAGTTCATAGTGTCTCTTTTAGATACGTGCAGCAATATCTAGAACCGATCTAATATTCAAAACCCAGCCGTTTTTCCTTGTCTGCGGTAATCCGAATTAGCCGTCACTACTCCGCTGACTTTTTTCACAGCAGTGGCACAACTGCCTATCCCTGAGTAAGCAGTGACATTATGGCCAATTCCTTTCAAGTAATTTAAAACGCCGTTTGGGAACCCTTTTTCATACTGGACTTGCATCGGGAACAGCTAAAAATAATAGATAAAATGAAGAACTTATTTGGTGATTCTTGTAGTTGAAATATTTTCATAATCCTCACTTGATGATGAAGTCTATGAGCATCAATCGCTTCTTTGATATCGTAATCATTCCATAAATTCAATAGCATTATAGCAGCAACCGCTGTAGTTATTTTACTTCCTCCTGCAGCACCGACTACTAATTGCACTTCGTTCTTTTCGTCCAACTGAAATATCGAAGTATAACGTATTTCTTACACTGATGAATTTTAGCGTGAAAGTTTTACAAAACTTTGAAGTATAATTTTTACCACTATTGTTGGTGTCATCGAGCTTAATGGCCTTTTATTAGGTGCTATGTAATTATTTGGCGAAGGAGGAAGATCGAAACCATTTGTTTGGTTAGGCGAACTGAAATCATCCATTTCATCGTTGAAAATAATCCCAGTAGATTTCGATCGAAATTTAGCACCCAATCTGGAAATAAATCATTGACAAGAATAAAGGAGCTTGCTAATTTTTGAGTGCATAATACTTCCTACGAATAGAAATTTTCAACATTCTCTGCACATTATAATAGTATATTATGCAACTAGTGCGTGAAATGCGATTTCACGAGTTGCTTATCGTAATTTGTAATAACGTAATATTATGCGATTTCCGTACGATATTTGATGTTATAAGTGATCAAACGCGGATTTCACGCATCGAGATTTGAGTGCGTGAAATGCGATTTCACGCACCAGTGGGACAAGCCTGCACGAGTCGCCGGCGAACGAGTGTTAGGCGGTCACACGAGTGCGTGGAATCGCATTTCACGAGTTGCATACGATATTTTATGTTATAAGTGATCCAAACGCGAATTTCACTCATCGAGATTTGAGTGCGTGAAATGCAATTTCACGCATCGATGCGTGAAATGAGCGTTTATGATGACGTATAACATAAAATATTTTGTCTTTTCCATGAGTATGATTTTTTATTTACCAATGCTACCTTTAATACTTTGGAACCTCTCAGTTTAGGATTCTCAATTTTCCCCACTGCGATCCATCGCGATCAGTTACGGTTTTTTTTTATAGATATAAATCACTCATTTGACTTACACTTGATTGATTGTTGATGTTACGGATACTGCGGAACCATCTGGAGCTAGAATAGATACATGGGATGTTCCCATATCTTCTTTACTTGAAAAATGAACACCGTAATGCTCATAATTATTATATGTTTTTTTGTCTTCAATAAGTTCCCTTACAGAATCGGCATACTCTTGTGATGTTAAGTTCGACAGGAGCTCGTCTAAACAAAATCGAAAAGAGATATGAGTATGTACTAAAGAACAATTACTCGATGCGTAAAACGGAATTTTACCCACTAGTGCGTTTCTTAAAAGCTTGTTTTACGAGCTCTCATAACATAAGAGTATATCATGCAACTAGTGCGTGAAAATTTTAAGACGCGTGTAGACGCATCCTGGAAGGTCGACGGGGACAGCGACGAGTGTGTGAACACACGTTCATTTTAACGCACCAGTCGGATACGATTTTTGTCTCATGGGTGCTCGTAAAAAGGACATTTAAAAATTCAGTAGGGAATGACGTGACAGGAAAGAAATGACGTTATACATTCCGAATAACTCAAATTATTGTATCCAACTGGTGTGTTAAATTTGAATCACCCGTGTGAACGTGTAACATAAACTCATCGTCGGCTACTCGTGGACACGTCCACGCGCGTCTTTAAAATTGTACGCTCAGTAGTTGCATAATATACTAAACCGTTCCAACCAAATCATTTAATAAAAAAAAAAATGTTACTCGTTTTCATTCTGAAATTATGATGATTTTCTCATCCTATTTCAGAAATGTAACACAATTCATATCTTTAACATAAATTCTAAACGTAGTAAAAAAAAGGAGAAAACTTGTATAATTCTTATTTTATACGATCAAACTTATGAAACTCGTACTTACTCAAGTTTGGGACAAATTTGGGGTCACCAAGTTCAGTCCTCTTGGCATATGCCCACTTGAATGTTTCGGTAATCCGTTGCCACAAGACATTTTGATCCTTAACTGGCACAAGATTCTCGAGAACGTTCATCATGAATACAAGTAATACTCCAGAGCCAGGTGGTGGAGCCGTGTACATCGTCAGATTTCCTATCTTTGCTTCAACAGGCTTTTTCCAATCGACCCTTGAATTATAAATTTCGTACAAATTCGACATTTTCTTCGAAATAAATATAATTTTGAAATAGAAAAATTTATTTTACAGTCCAAAGAAACTAGCAAATCTTCCAATATACTTTATATTTTAATTGTTTCGATTTGACGAGGCACGAGAGATTCTCCTTAAAGAATAATTAAAAAAGTGACGTCAGACTGACGATTCGCTAATTTCTCTCTTTCTTTCTCTACGTATATTGCATTTATAAACAAGACTTTCGAAAAATGGGATTAGTTATAATGAATATTGTAAATCTATGGATGTAGTATAAACTCAGAACACGTACTTATAATTAGCGAAGTCTTCTCCCGTAATGATTCCATTGAAACTTCGAATTTCTTCCACTAATGCTTTTGACATGTTTCCTTTATAAAACTCGTAAACAGGGTCTTTGCTATTTGATAAAAATTTCAAAGTTTCAGCCAATTTTGGTCTTTTTACTCTGTCCCCTTCCTAAATGAAAAGATCAATTGATAGTACGTGCTCTTGAACCATGGTATGAATAATAATATTAGAAATTGATCTTACCATCAACAGTTTATCTGTCTTTGGGTTTATTAATATTTCACTTAAGGTAACTTCCTTTCTGATATAACGTTCTTGGCCCTTGAAACTGTTTTCATGATATTTGGTTACAATACTGCCCGTTTCACATAGCTTTATCGCTGGTTCAAACAAGTCTTTCCATGGAAGTCGTCCGTATTTTTGGTGTGCCTCCCAATAACCCAATAGTTCGCCAGGTACTGCTACAGCTAATCCTCCTAAATTCATAAAAATTTTCTAAATAAATAATTAGAAGATATAAACGTGATTTTTGTTTGTACTGTGCAAATTGAAATTCATTCATTAGATTCATGAAATAGGTCTCAACAATTTAAAGTAAATAGTGTTTTGTATCGTAAACGTGTCTCTCGATTGCAAGTCAAGGTCTCGTTGGGCCATTAAAGACCGAATTCGACATATTATATTTTATCTTAATTCGTTTCAATACACCCATGGATTCGATAGTTTCATTCAATTTTTGGGTCACAAATGATTACAAATGATTGAAGAAAATCATAATATTGTCTCACATAATCGATTGTCAGTTACTTAATGATGCGAAACGATATATTCGCAGCGTAAGTAATCAGTTTCCCGCAGGATTCCTTCCCCTATGAATACATCATTTTATCTGTGTATATTTTAAAGTCTGTTGAACGACGTTAACACGCTACGTCCTCTTCTTCTCAAAGATGGTCCATGAGTAGTCTAATAGCTACAGCCGTGAAGTCCAACCTTCTGATTTCCTGAAGATATTCACAAATCATTATTAGTTTTAGGCATGCACAGTATACATATATAGATTTCTCAATATTTACAGATATACTGTACACGCATAAAGTTAATAATAATTAACAAATATTCCCAGAATGAGGCAAAATTGGACTGCTGCGTGACTGCAGATATGAGCTATTAGGTAACCCATTAACCATCTCAAATAACAAAGTTTCATCGTGATTGGACACCCGAGGGTAGAGTCCTCTTCTTATAAGACCAAATTATAGTAAAAATAAAAAAAAAATCAGTTGAAATCCACTAAAATCCACTATAAATATAATTCTTTTTCGACCCAATTAGGTGTTTTGGTGAATTTGCTATGAGAAATTGTAAATGATGATAGATTTTCAATACATTTTTCTCTTGAATACAGTAGAATCTTATATTCAATCGTTAATTATAATTGTTGTATTTTCAATAAAATTGTTGATCTAACAATATCTATAGTAGATTATACTATAAATTTTACCTACTATGGCTTACAGCTCATTTAACTAACTGATTTTTTAAGGTAAAATGTAAGAGAAAAGCTTATAGCGATATTAAAAAAATAATGGTACAATGCATTCATAGCTCATTAGAGTAAAAATATTTGTCTTTGATAATCCTCCTTATATAAAAAAGTGATGGGGGTCAAAGTGAAGCCAGTTAACTCGTGATTTGATTGGTGTAGACCTAACCACGTGACGAGTTGAGTGAAATATAGATATAGATATCAGTAGTGAATGCAGGCAAGCGAAAAACAAAAGAACAATAAATTTTGAGGTTTAGGCATGTATACTACTGTCTTAAAAAGAAAATGAAAGTTTTGAGATTGAAACAACCAAATCTTCTTGCCAGATGTTGAATAAAATCTAAATACAGGTTTTAAAATTGCGTATTATGAAATAAAGCGTAAATCGCGCGCAGCGCGTCTGAATGTAGCTAGTGAATCAAATAAATGATACCTTATCTGTAATAATTGATTGTAAGAAAAAATTTCGATGAAATTACATAAAGTTATGATAAAGTAGAAGTGCGCATTTAATTGTAGCGTATTACGAATTAAAATTTTTTACGTGCAATGCTATGGTTTATACATATACCGGTTAGAGATAGTTCAGGGTGACCCACGAACATGGTAGAGTTTGCGGCTGCGGGAGCTGTTTCTCGGGCGTCCAAAAAATCCGCCTTTCCAGTTGTGGCGTCATAAATTGTCATGAAAAAACCGCCACCAAGACCCATGCTGAAAAATCATCAAATCATATTTGAATTAAGTTTCTCTACTTATGGAAATAAAATCCATCACTGAATTATAAAGTCAATCAGTTTCCTGTACGTTTGACAAGAAACATATTATTCAACGGTTGTACAATGTTTCAACGTCAAAAATCAATAAAATCATTTTTATAATTTGCAATGAAATAAATTCGAACGAAAAATATATTTACAAGAAAAGAAAAATAAAACGATTCTGATGCGTAGAACATTGTTAACCAGTCGAGGAAATATCTTGAGCTAAGCTTGACAAACGTACCTGTGTAAAGAGGAAATGCCTTCACAAAGAAGAGCTGCTATTGCTGCATCTACAGCCGATCCGTTCTTTTTCAACATATCTGCACCGATTTGCGCACATTCTGGACCGTTTGTAGATACTGCAGCCTGGAGTAGATTTTGTAAGTAAAAGAATTTCATGGAAAGTCAGCCATTGGCAGAATGTTTCAGAACAAATGTTAGTTAAAGATAAAAGTAGTGTATCATTAACGTTAAATGACTTTTCATGATTAGAAATAATTTGAAAGAACAGAAATCATCGAAGTATTACGTCACAACTGATTTGCCAATGAATCATTAAGTCAATCAATTTAAAAATCGAATTAGTACAATGCTCGTTATAAAACGTTAACTACATTAGTATTTTTCGCAGAACTTTCTGAGTGCAATTTTGAGCTAAATATTTCAATTATGCAATAGTTTTACATGTGATCGAGACTTCGATTTATCCCGAAATTACAGTCTATCTCCAAAAAAATGAATAGTATATCAAATTAATTTCTCAGAGAAAAATGAATGTATCAGTAACACAAAATGGGAACGTTCTTTTTAAATATTGAAAAAATCAAGTTCTTTATTAAAAATTTACAGCGAACCTGTAATATTTATTAAAAACGGTTATAACTTGCAACAATACCTTGTTGTAAAGCCCCAGAGGAGAGTTACTAACGAATTTTGATCCGTTACTAACGGATTTTTCTTTGAGTGTATCAGATGGAGGACTGAAAATCAAGATTGCGCCGATGGTAATAATGACAAGCACTCCAATCACACATCCACCGACCAACCAGGTTTTCCTATTGATCCTGCAAGAGGTCTTAACTTTAGCTACACTCATTGCTTCATACTTTTTTCTACATATATTTTGCATAATATAGAGGTTTATTAATATTTTTATTTCCATCAAGTTCAGAAATAGCCAACAAATATATTGGGAAAATGACGCAGCCAAGATGGATTATTCTTCAAAAATATCCCTTGCTGTAATTCTTTGAAGTTAAAAGAACGTTAGTCATAATGTGAATTTGTTTTCCTCATCGTAATAATTATTTAGTTTCATTTTATAAACTTGTCTCGCCACAGTTGAACACAATTATTGTAGCAGAAATAATGTTTAGAGTGATATTCGAATCAATTTTAAGTAACGATTTCAACCACAGCTGATGAACATTGTTACTGAAGTTCAATAAAGTCATTATTGAAACTTCATCAAAAATGGCAATTGATTAGTTTTTTTTTTATTGCAGAAGTGCTTAAAAATCATCTGGACCAAAAATCATAAAATAAGCTAATGAAAAGTACAAGTTTGATGAATTCATCTCAGACACGGGCTGAAAAAAAATGTAGTATTATCAATTTAGCCCGCAATAACTCTAATACCTGAACCAGAATATGATAATCGTTCATCAATTCATCAATATAAATTATTATTCACTTATCGTATTAGTTAATATCGAACTTACGTGATCATTTGGATGATCATTTTGATCGATCAGATGCTTATTAAGTAAATGTTTATCTACAGGTTGACACTTTTATCTCAGCATTTTCAAAAACAACAATTTGTCATTGTCATTGATAAGCTAAATACTAAAGTTATATCTAAAATATGTAAAATTTGAGTCTACTATTTCTGTGAATTGTAAACGTCAAACGTTGAGACTGTATTGCCTTGTTGAATAACCTTTCTTAACCATTCCAACAGAACATAAATTCTAGAAATACTCATTGTTTTCAATGAATTGTTTATATTTCAAATAGTCAACGTATACGCGACACGTGTATTCGTTACTTGTTCATGATTTTTGATCTTTTTAATCTTTTTTGATCAGCAATCTTCCATTAAAGATCAGAAAGAGTATTAAGTAATTTTACTTTTATCATGATCTGTACGATGTATCAGTTTATGACCATCATCAAAGTAATCTATCCTATTCTCAGCATCAACTTATGTAACCCTGCATTGAACACGACAATTTTTTATGAACTGATTAGTCAGCGAACAGGTATTTAATTGTTTTTTCCATTCTACTATGTATTTGAGAAATTCTTTTTGCTACAGCCAATGCAGAATATGGATTTAGTATTAATTGAGTCATGTATGTACGTACATTCACAAAAATTGAATCTTGTTAAAAAAAGCTTGATGCTATAATTAGAGATATAATTAAAGATTTCCTACAGAATCTAGAAGAGAGGATTAATCCTAGAGAGATACGTTTATCAGAAGAAGAAGTCTTCTTTTTATAGCGTAAAGCAAATTTTGTTTCTTGAACAAAGATTCCATTTTTTGTGAATGTACGTAATACATATATATGTACTCCATTTCATTTCAACGGAAAGACATTTATTTCATGCACTTGTGTGTGTGTGTGTGTGTGTGTGTGTGTGTGTGTGTGTGTGTGTGTGTGTGTATGCGCATGTGTGTGTGTGTAAATTCTAACTTTAGTATATAAATTTGCACCCGCCTTTGCTTCGATTCGCCCTAAATTATAATAAGAGATGATAACTTACTAATCATTGTATCTTTATAGTTCTTTCGGAAAAATGGTTTTCCATAACAATTATATATATATACATTATGAGTCAATCAGGCAGCGATCTGTCTGGCCCCTTCGGATTTGTCGGAAACATTTTTTTTAGACTTTTTGATTCGATATTGTTGAGAATACCCTCGGTTTTGGAAAAATTAGACAAAAAGACGATCATTGGTGGAATGTGGTGAATGACAAATTACAAACTCCACCACATCATTTGCAACGTTTCACTGGTCTAACTAGGCAGTTGTTGCTTCCATCACAGCCGAATTCTTAGAATGTGAACTAATTTTAAAACTGTCTGATGAAACCAGTAAACCTTGCGGGAGGAACATTGCAAATTATGCGGTGTAGTTTGTGATTTGTCATTCTCCACATTCCAGTGGGTTGGAACTCGAAGATCGTGTTGTCTTTTCGTCTAATTCTTTCTTTTGGTTCAATTTTAAACCTGCAAAACTGAACTTTTTTCAATCATTTTATTGAAAACTGTAAGTTAGTCCCGTTTTAAGTTTATGGCATTTTTTGAGTGTGGTTTACAAAATGGTTTTTCTATAGAGTTCTGTAAAATGTCAATGTTATTAGTTCTTCATTAGTTATAAACACGTATCAGTATTTCATAACTTTTTCACACCATTTTTTTTAAAATTTTTTGTATATTTGAAATGCAATTAATAACAATAATCTAGCGCTATGAGAAGATCTCTAAATAAACGAGTTAATTGGAATTTTTCGTCTTTAAAAATATATAGATTCAGTTTCTTGAATAATAACCAGCTTTCTTGTAAGCATTTATGAAATAATTGAATTAAAACTCTTAGATATTAATATTAGTTACGTTTCCTAATGACTACTATCATTGATTGAATATAAATATCTGATCATTGATGTTGGTTAAGAACACATGGAATTGATATCCACCGGAAAAACTCAACAATCAAATTAATCGTTCTAAACATGAGAACTTCAAGTTTATCCTTAAGTTACGAATTTCTTGAAAAAATTATAATTTCTCATAAAGTTTTCAATGGAAAATATACTCCATGAAAGAATGATTTGTTTCCATTGTACAATATGATTAAGGCTGTCTGTGTATTCTATCTTTCTATGATATCATTCAGAATTATGCGATGTCTCTGGTTTTATATGAAAACGTCGAGTGGACTGGTCGGATTATTATAATTTGGTATTAAATGAAGTTTATCTACGATAAAACATGTGAATTTTTTTTTATATTATCTTTCTCAATCATGAATCTACGCAATATAAAAAGTGTGGACTTTTATTTTTATTTCGATAGAAAGATATAGTCGATAATATTGATATTGAATTCAGAGAACACTGTTTCAATATAAGATAACTTTGAACTAAAAAATTGAAATAATTGTACGTTTAAATTTAGTTTTAGTACAAATCTATCATAAATCTTGAAATGCATAATAACTAATTGCATTAGATAATTGCTCGTTTTATATTCAAAGAAACAATCATAATAACCAATAAAAACAATAGCGATTGGTTTTCTACATGCAAAACAATGACGTTTTTATAGTTAAACATTGGAACTAAGGCGAAGTAGTAAATAAAGTTCATGGTGAAATTGAATGTTTCTTCGATTCAGTTCTCTTTATAGCAAGGATAATTCGTGATTTTCTTTATTATTCGAAAATAATTTGAAAAATAATATACGAAAATAATATTCTAAAAATAAATGTGTTGAATATCTGTCTCACGTAACGAATATAATAATAGGTTATTATGGGTGATTGTACTCGTTAATTTTCATTTGTACCATTGAAGACTCATGAATGGAACTCAATATTATGATTACAAACATAATGTACGCATGCATTTCAGCTGTGGAAAGTTGAAGGCGCTACGATATGATAATTTTGAACTAATAGACTTAACTAAATTGCTGTTGTTTGTTTACATAGAAACAGACTTCTTTTTTGAAAAGATACGATAAAATCAATTTGCCATATTGGATCTGAATTTCGATCGAATGTTATTCTCTTTTTTTATTATGTCTCCATAAAGTGACGATTTTTTATTATGCAGTGAACAAAACTCTTTCCTCCAAAATATGAGAGTAAGAATATTGCATATTTTCCCAATTGTTCCATGATATTTTAAGAGTACTGATTAAACCACGTTTCGACGGTCGAGTATAATAAAATAAAATAGTGAGAATAACGTTAAAGAAAAAATACATTTTGAAAGCATGAAATTGATACTCATAGACGACTCAAACTCAAGTCCAATCCATCGTATATTCCAGTATTATTCACCAAACGTAGCGTGAACATATCACTTGCAATTCAACAATTGAATCCACAAAATAGTCGAATTTTTTGTTCATCTCCACAAGAAGCCCTCAGATTATTAGCGACACGTGCCAGGTGAGAACACACAAACACGCCTCTCAAACTGATGATTAGTATAACGAGGAAAGAAACGAACGAACCCGATCATGATAGCGCTAAAATGTGATCGCTGCAGCCTGTTCCGTGCAACGCGCAGCCCAGCGCAATCTTGACTGATCTTTTTCCCCAACCGTTTGCGATTACTAACCGTCGCCTCCTCCCCGGCATTCCCAATCCCGACTCCCCACCAAGTGAGTGAAACAGTGACGTAGACATTACACCTTGAATCTCGATGAAAGTGGGACATGGAAGGTACTCGCATACATGAGCGATATATACATACATGTAAATATCTATCGGCGTTCCGACATTTTCGACCGATATATACGCATGCATATAGTTCATTATGCATATACACACATGAAAAAGGATATGGAAGAGATATATATGCACATAAGTGGAAGCTAACCTGTAAAGTACATATATATATAGAGTAGCATAACTCGTAGAGGGACTGAACCACATTGAATTCTGAATCGGTCACCTGCGAGATAATGATTTTAAAACTACGAATCTTTTTTCATATTCTTGTATTTTCGTCTGCAACGAATGCGGACACAGGATTAGAAAGTATTTTTAAGAATCATGATCATTTGACTAAAACGTATGTATAGGTACGGAACATGGCTAGTATATGTGCGGCTACATATTCATTCTTAATTATTTTTTCTATTATTAAACTTGCCAAATGAAATACTTTCTCTCTCTCTCTCTCTCAAACTTTTAAGACCACTTTGTTATGAGGTAGGTTTACTTAATACGATCCAACCTTTGTGTTTCATATATACGCGCTTCTAAAGCAACGCTGCGTCACGGAAATCTTGTTGGTATTACAGGATAGTGACGGAAGAAAACATTTTGACCGGTCGCGAACGTTTACACCAGATTGTTTTTAGTTTGCATTCTGCTTTTTTCGTTAATTTTGACTGATATATAAAATTTCGCTCAGAGTGAAAATGTTTTAATACACTTAGACTGACAAGGGGACACCGCATGTCTCTGGGAGACCAATCACTATAAAACTTTCATTCAATTTTTTTTATCGCAAGTTCTTTTTATTAATTGTTTATTTTATCAATTATTTTAGGCCTTCGTTTTTTGTTGAGAGAATCCAATAATGCCCCCTCCCCCTGAATCATTGATTTTCCTCCGGATTTCACGAGCCTAATGATCTAAAAGGCAATTCTTTGAAAAATACTCCGCGTAGAAAAGTCCAAACCGGATGCGGCTTGGCTCATTTTAAAGACATTGAATCCACAATTTATTCCTCGTCAGCGTTGGGAAATTTACATTTAACGCGATGTAGTGACCATTCGCGCTTATATGTGCCTTATATCGGGTATACCTACCCTACACTTAGAATTTGAATTAATTAGGAAACAATTAATGGTCGATCGAAACAATAAATTTTCACTTTTTCGTGGAAAAAGTTGAACTCTCAAGAGCAGTAGACGATAAAAACTTTTATAATATTGTAGTGCTAAAACTCTTATAGGAGTAAATATAAACGACATTTCGAGTAACAGATATACGAAGAAACTATCGATAATGTGAGAAGTTATTAAGGGGCAGGTCACCATCAAGATCTCCGGGGCTAATCAACAGATCACAGATCTGTTGATTAGCCCCGGACATCAACAGAACAGATCTGGCATCGTATACGTATCCACATTCTAAATCTAAAATAGTGAAAAATTACTATTTAATAGAAAAATTTGCACAACTGATAACTGATAAAAATAGTAGATACTTAATAAAAAAAAATAGTAACATTTTACTAATATTTTATCAGTTGTACAATTTGTACTATTAAATGACAGTTTTCTAATATTTTACATTTAGCGAGCCTTTGTCTGATCCACGCTGATGGCATGAGTAGATATATTTCATATAACTGATTTTATCAGCCTTTTCAGTAAGCTCTGCATTTCTGATAAAATCAGTTACATGAAATATTACCTTAACAGAGGATAGAATCAATTACTTTTGATTGATTTTGTTTTTCTTATTTGTATGAATGTTAATATTCATCTGATAAACATATGAGTAGATATTATTATAGTTGCTCGAGCAGCTGCAACTTCGCCTCGTTCTGGACGTCCCAGTGACTATATGGTCCTAATACACAGTCAGTAATCATCAACATACATTAAAAAACTGATGAATTTCATTTTTGTGAAAAAAGTCGAGACATATTGATAATATTTACGGACGTTCAAAATTGCTTTCCTGTAATTAGAAAATCGAATTCGCAACGGATCAAATCATTATCTATCGATTATTTGGTCAATGAAATTTATGTTTATAATGCTCGCTCAAGTATTTCGTTACTTCATTACGTATAGTGAATCTCAT
This sequence comes from Aphelinus atriplicis, assembly GCA_020882685.1. Classification (NCBI taxonomy): domain Eukaryota; kingdom Metazoa; phylum Arthropoda; class Insecta; order Hymenoptera; family Aphelinidae; genus Aphelinus; species Aphelinus atriplicis. The sequence goes on along the minus strand of CM037073.1, from coordinate 69,369,918 downwards.
AAAATCTCAACCGTTGAGTAAAAAATTGCTCAATCGTCACACACAACGGTTGGTGAATTGAGAAGACTGCAGGAGGAATCGCGAATTGCTGGCGTAGTAAACCTTGAGGCCTTTGGTTGCCTCAGGGTCTCGCTCACGGCATGAACTATAGATGTGTTTTGACGAGTCCTTCGCCATGCCATTCATAATCTCCATGGCTTTGTTGGAGATTCCAAAATACAGGTTTTTCAGCACCTTGAACAGATATGTCGATAAAGTCTCCTTCCTTATCCTGACATTTGAATGGCGACTGTGAAGCCTGCTTTGTATCCCTTTTATATCTCTGAGCTCGCCGAAAATCGTACTTTGCGCATCTGTTCACACGTAACTCTTCTTACCTCGGTTATATGTATTATTGTGGAAAAAATCTTGACTAACAGTACAACTGAGAGTTATTTGAGTGTATTGAAGTTGGTTGAGAACTTCGAGCGATGCAGTTCTACCGATTTAATAATTGACAAGCCGAAGCGCCAAAATCCCATCCCATCCTATCGAAAATTCCACAAGTGCCGTGCAAAAAATGTTCTGTCTTGAATAGTAAAGAGATTTTATCATAGCCATACCAAGTTCACTGCCAACGATCGTTTTAAAATTGTTCATGTAATTATTGAGTTCAAAATATATTCTGATAACTTGGCCGTAAAACGGCTTTTTAATAGCATAAAATCCTATAAAATATATCGATCTTTATCTTATTCCCAAATTGAAAATGAATTTAATAGATGTGGTATCTTGTAACAGGAATCGATTTCTACTGTTAAAAGCAGATATCAATCTCACATCTGACCATGTTTGCGTAGTAGTAAGTGAACATGTTTAAAGTGTTTTATTAGCCAATCAAAAACGTTGAATTTTCTCGAAATGGTACATTTCGACACTAAAGCAAAAGACGAATTCTAGGCACGTGTGAGGTTTGCCGCCCGAGCAAACTTTGAGCTGCTGGTAATCACACGAGCCTGGAATCATCTTTTGCCCTAGTGCCGAACAGTATTTATCATCACGAGTGTAGAAAACTAAGGTTTACTTATCAACTTTTCGATGCAAATGATGAATAAGTAAATTTTCTCTGGATCCCTTGGAAAATACGCTTGGTTTTTTTTTGTTTTCGAACTCGAACATGCAATTTTAATTCCGTGTATCAGTGCTTGGCGCATGACACCTTACCGGAAAAATTAATCACATGTAATCGGTGTGTGAATTACCCACATACCAATATGATTTTTTCAACGGGGCACTTCAACTTTCGGACTGAAAAAGTAATTTTAATTAAAATTTTCTGACGTAAAATGTCTTTTGCACAAAATCTTGACATTACGTATCTGACATTTAAATTTTTGTACAGTACTATTTTGTTCATTTATTTTTTCGTTATAATATAATTTTCTTCAAGTACTTTTCGTATTTCTTTCCTTCGGATATTTTCAAAAAAATTAGAAAACAAATATGGGGAATCTGATGAAGATACATATTTTTCCTAAATCGGTTAAATTAATACCGTGAGTGAAATATTGGGAGATTCGTGTGTCATAGTTTTCGAGCTTAATTTATATATGTTTAAAATGTTTTGTGGCAAATCGGTTCCCGAATGGGAGTCCACGGCCAACAATCAAGAAGAAGAAGAAGATTAAAATATTTGGCATTTATGACTGTATATGTGAAACGTGTGGTAGAAATTAGAAAAGGAAAATAAGAGACAGAGGAAAATATAGATATTTTTCATCCAAGTATACAGACTAACAAGTCACGGAGGAAAATTTGCCCGCTTGACTTTTAATTTTTCAATAATAATTTCGAACAATATGTCTGCATTGTTGTAGTGTTTCGTTATGTTGGATGCAGTGACACACTGTATTCACCTTGCTGACTGGATAGAACTGCGGTACGATCTGATGTTCACCGGAAAAACGGCGTAGTCATTTTCAGTTTTGAGTTAGTTTTAAAAGTAAAGTTTTATTTTCACAATGGCACGATACGATCGCGCTATCACAGTATTTTCTCCGGATGGCCATTTGCTCCAGGTTGAGTATGCTCAGGAGGCTGTGAGAAAGGGATCTACAGCGGTAAGTATCCAAGGTTTACTCTAACCTCAAGCTTGCTCTCGATATTGATATATGTAAAGCGGTCTTCTTGTTTATAATTTGAAATATTATTTCAATGATTGATTGTTTGACAATCTGTTCAAGACTCTACTGCTTTTTCAACGTTTATTCATTCACTGAAGTTGAACAGTGATGTGATTCTCAAAATATTGTAATTAAAATATTATAATTAGAAATATTCACTCAACTTACAAGAATCTCATTTGCAAAAGGTTGGAGTTCGTGGACAAGATGTTGTAGTACTAGGTGTTGAGAAAAAGTCTGTCGCCAAGCTTCAAGAAGAACGAACAGTTCGTAAAATATGCCTCCTGGATGACCATGTTGTTATGGCATTTGCTGGACTCACCGCTGATGCGAGAGTATTAATCAATAGAGCACAAATAGAATGCCAAAGTCACAAACTCACTGTGGAAGATCCAGTTACATTAGAATACATCACAAGGTATATGGCAAGTAAGTATAATGAGAATTAATTTATATCATTGTAAAAAAACTATTGCTTCAATCTATTCATTTTTGCCAAACAGGTTTGAAGCAGAAATATACACAGAGTAATGGTAGAAGACCATTTGGAATTTCATGTCTTTTAGCTGGTTTTGACTTTGATGATGTTCCACATCTCTATCAAACTGAACCATCTGGAATTTATTATGAATGGAAGGTAAACAATAATAATTATAGTATTTTATAAATTTGTGTTGAGTGCTAATAGATATTGATCAATCAATTTCAATTTCTGATAGGCTAATGCTACTGGTCGTAATGCTAAGACAGTCAAAGAATTCTTAGAAAAATATTACACTCCTGAAGTAGTTTCAACAGACAAAGGTACTATAAAGTTAGCCATTAGAGCTCTTCTTGAGGTCGTGCAGTCAGGCCAGAAGAATTTGGAAATAGCTGTCATGCGCAGAGGACAGCCAATGCAAGTGAGTATTGTCAGATGAATACACATTTTGAACTGTTTCAGTAGTAACTTGTATAATTTTTCCTAGATGCTTGATTCAGACATGATTGGGGAATATGTTACTGAAATCGAAAAAGAAAAAGAAGCGGAAGCAGAAAAGAAGAAACAGAAAAAGTGATTTAACTGTCATTGAACGTGTGATTCACTTTTTTATTTTTGATTTTTGCTAACATGAATAAGAGGGATGTGTGGAGGTGATCAAAATCTTGACACTTGATCACATTTACTTTGGACGGTTGTAAGCAAGTTAAAATATCTGCAGATATTAATTCAAACGTCATTTTTCTATAATAAAAAACATAAAATGCCTCAAACTTACATTTTATACATAAAAAAATTGAATTCCTCTCTATGTGTATTTAATAAAAGTTCACTGGTGTGCAAAGAAGTAGAAGGTGAAAATTTATTAAATTATCTTGTGTTGAACAAGTTTTACAGACTTGAGAAGTTTACACATAACAAATACAAACGTATGTATTGCACTTTTCCAAAGCATCAAGTACAATTTAATTTTACATATTGCAAATAAGATTCCTACATTTCAACAATTAGCTAAAGTTCATCTGGTGCATAATATTTTAGGACTCAGTTGAAAACCCGTAATCAGTTCTTTTCTCGCTTGTCTCTCCTATCTGCCTCAGCAGCCAAATATTCCGGAGACAGTGATCTACCACGATGATTAAACATTTGGAATGAAGGCAAGTTTCGTAGTGTCTCCCACGATTTATTTTCCAAATCTACGACAGCTCTGATTTCTTTAAAATCGCCAGCTATGTGCATTACACCATACATAACAGCAAATAGACTCACAATTCCTTGTATGATTATCTGGAAAAAAATGGATAGCAAAATTATAAATTAAATTCACTGAACAACAAGGATCGATTTGAATATGACTCGTTTATAGGTCACAGATAAGGTTGGTTGTTGAATATAATTTTTTTGACAAAATAACAATCAACTTTCCAAATCCATGCAAGAATTTCATATGTCATAACAGGAATCATTATTGAAACTCACATCAATTGGAAGTGTTGTAAACTCTTGTTCCGTTATCCTCAAGTAAGAGCGGTCTGTAAGCAAACAATCCATCTGATTTCACTCTCAAAAACAGTCAAACAATAAATCTATCTACAAAGTCTCTAGTCAACCCATTAAGTATTTACAATCGCTCAGTGAATAAGGAGGATGAGCATATACTCGGATACTTACGCTGGACTGCAGAGTAAGCTGCATGAAATATCGAGACAAACCCTAGAGCTGTGACGATTTTGTGCACCGTATTCGCTGGCATTTTTGATTATTTACAAAATTAATAATACACTTTAATCAATTCGATAGAATGTTCAAAAACGGTGTAGGTTATTATTGTGCATTTGTTTAGCTGCGTGTACGTGGTGTACGACTTTTCTAAGCAACAGCCAGCACAAGGCAAAATTTACATCAAGTTTTGATTGGTTGGCAATGCTGACAATGCTGAACTGCAAACGGTGACATGTCAAGTATCTCTCTCACTTTCATTGCGTGTTGCGATTATCGAATGTAGGTCTGTAGCTAACTTCAGAGCTTATATATGGTACCGAGTAAGCGCGAACGAATGAAAGTCGGGAATGAGCAGCATAGTCTGGAAGTATTGATTTCACATGGAATAAACTTTTTTTTCTGTATACATACCACGAGACCATTCGACATTTGGGTGCCCGATATCGCTGACATTTAGAGGTGATTTAGAGTTATCTAAATAGATAATTTATTTATATTCATCCTAATGTTTCGATTTCCCATCAGTATTTTTCAGATATGCATAATTCTTATTAAAAAATCTGCTATTTTGGAAATTTTTACGATATTGTTGATTTCATATCCAGACTTGAATCAACTAGAATATTCATTCAATGAATCGAATGGTATGTCGCTCAATTTCTTTGGCCTATTAGTGTAAGAGTATTAGAAAAATTCGCACTTACCTGGAATCAGAATTGGTGAAAAAATGTGGAAAATAAACTGTAACAACTTGGTGTAAGCGTTCGAGACCGGTAATAATGAAATAATGAAGAATAATGACGAAAGCAAACATTTTGATCGTAAAATATATATGTATGGAATACAAAGGGTGGCATAAATTGGACAGTGGCGAATATAGGGTATACCTACTTTATATATTTTCAATGAGTATTCTTATTCATGAAAACAAATCAATGTTACTCTTTTACAGTAACATTGATACAACCCATGAATAACAATATTCATCAGTGAGTGATTCTATTCTTCCTTATGATATATTCATATAATTGCCTCTATCAGCAATGAGGAAGATGTTGTTTGCCAATAAATTGATTATAATAATCAATTTAAATGGCATTTAAACAACTGTATAATACAGTTGTTTAATTTTAACACGTGTATCATACACATGTTCGTCAAAAAACCAAAAAATAATGTTAAATGTATGATATTTTGTGTGTGTGTCAGTTTGAAAGTGTTTGTATAAGTACTAATTGGTTGTGTAATAATTAAAGATTTACATATACTAATTTCAAATATTGTACTTCTACGCGTTTCGTCCTAGATCCACCTGATAGGACTCATCAGTAAGGTTTATTCAGGTGGATCCAACCTTATACGCTTAAGGCGTTTGCTAAAGAAGCTATGATACGAATTACTATATGAAAGAGTATGGTAATATTAATCTATGATACATTAATTTTCTACTTATTACCAGTTTACTTACTTACTACCCTTACTACTTACTTACTACCCTTTCCAGTCAAGATAATATATATAAACTATAGTTATTTATAGACATACGCTAAAAATTTTTGTTAGTATTATAACTAGATTATATCTACTTAAGTACATAGAGATGCGATGAGCAAAGTTAGTGCATCGCCGGCCAATGGACTGGAACAAATTACACTAGAAACAACTTCTACAGCACTGTTATCACAAAATTTCTGTGCACAGTCCAAGTGTCGACAACGAACTGAACTGTGCTCAGTCAAGACAAAGCTAGGAGACTTTTTCCCAAGAACAATCATGCTCTTCATGTAGGAAGTGAAAACTAGTGGGGGTGCAACGCGCATATTTAGCGCATATTGAGACGCGTGTTGGCGATTGGGAACGAGAGAGAGAGAGGGCTAGTGAGAAAAAAAAAAAACGGTGGTGTCGACTTACGGAAAAGCAACTCTTTCATATAGTAATTCGTATCATAGCTTCTTTAGCAAACGCCTTAAGCGTATAAGGTTGGATCCACCTGAATAAACCTTACTGATGAGTCCTATCAGGTGGATCGAGGACGAAACGCGTAGAAGTACAATATTTGAAATTAGTATATGTAAATCTTTAATTATTACACAACCAATTAGTACTTATACAAACACTTTCAAACTGACACACACACAAAATATCATACATTTAACATTATTTTTTGGTTTTTTGACGAACATGTGTATGATACACGTGTTAAAATTAAACAATTGTATTATACAGTTGTTTAAATGCCATTTAAATTGATTATTATAATCAATTTATTGGCAAACAACATCTTCCTCATTGCTGATAGAGGCAATTATATGAATATACCTACTTTAGTTTACTTATCAGAACTTCCAAAATACTGACATCTTCCTGTGTTTTCACGCGATGAGATTAAAACATTTGGAAATAAAATTTCTTAAAATGACGCTAAGAGAGTTTCTAACCACTACTTTGAGGAAGAATTCATTTTTAGTGCAGCACGACAGTTTTATACTCATACTCTTTGAACAGGTGTGTGGAACCACTAACCGCGGAGTTGCAAGAAAGACTGAGTAAGAGATAAGCAATGCAGGAAATACATCTTGATATAGACAACAGGTGCCACTATTGATGGACTCCTCTAGGAAGTCCATGGACTGCAGTTTATGCCACTTTTTATGTTTTTGATGCTCACGGCTGAACGTCGTCATTATTTATTTGTTCCTATTATATGATAAAAGCGCAAGTGAATAATGACAATTACAACCATGTGAAACTTTAAATTACAGTAAAGTTTATAATGTAGTATTAGTACAATGTGTGCGCGGAAAGTTGCCAATTGCACACGCTGGCACGTTGCGGTGTACGGGCGCAGCGAGTGCTACATCTCGTCGAAGTATGCTATTATTGGGAACTGTACCATGCGAGTTGCTCATATACTATTTTTCATCTCCGTTACGATAGTGTCATATCGTAACGCTAGAGCGTCATGATGTCAAGACGCATTATGGCAACAGAGTACACAATCGCATTGTTTTGCGTCCCCGAAACTGCTACGCAATATGTCATTTTCCGTGCACCCGTGATGAAAAAAAATTTACTTGTGTCAATATATCTACTAACGGCTTTGATTGACCCACAGAGAATTGAAGATTGAAGCATCAAAAGTATCACAGCAACATACGCTAATTCATTTTCTGATCTTATGATCTATTTCGAAATTCATCACACTGAAATATTCAGAAATTATTTTAACATGTTGCTTCAAACACTCTCCATTATTCAAAGATCGCATCTTCCATGAATTAACTACTCATAGTCTAATACTCTGAAGAAAAATGCTGTATTATCCAGGTAAACACCTATTTCACTGCCTAATTGTCGTTGCGGAGGTGATCTCCAATATTTTCAACTATATAGTAATTGTCATCAGGGACTTCATATCAACACTTGAAAAATGTAAATTAAAGCAAAATCTTTCGATTATATTCAGTTTTGCTCGGCTTTTTTAATCCATTCGTTAAACTTTGTTCGTCATGATAAATATTTAAACTGAAAAAAAATTTTAATTACTTAAAAGAATCTGTGAAGTTCCCCTACCAAGTGTACAGCGTTATTGTTGGATTATGCAACTGTGGGTATATAATAAATGACTCGCCATCATTCCTGGTACACTTTGTGTTATTTTGTTCGTCGTAAAACGTTACCCGAAAAACAGCGAAATGAAAGCAATATTCGTCACTTTTCTGACACTAGTCAGCTCAATAGTATTCGGCTTCGAAATAGGTTTGATGGTAAAATTCAACGGCTCTTTTCACGTTACTCTGAACAAAACGGAGAGCCTCAAAGTCAATTCTAGTTGTGAGAGTTTGAGCATCATAGGACAACGAGATATCAATGGCAAATATTCCACTCAGTATCACTGCAACATACCCGAAGAAAAAATTGAAAGAAAAGGGGACAATTCTAGTTCGTGGCAAACCTTGAAGGAACCAAAGATTAATAAAGATGCGGTGAGTTATCTCATGTATGTACCATTAATATTTAAGAAGTCAAATTGCACTTGAAAAGAACCATTTCAAAAAGAAAGTAATTATCTTAACATTTAAGAGAATTGAAAAAGTAATTAAAAGTTATGTATACTTTTGTTAACTTATCGCGATAACTTTCGTTGTTTGAGTGCCTTAAAATCTTAAATTATTCATTGAAATCGTAAGAATATAATCATTATTCAACGTTGCAATATCAACATCAAAAATTAAATTTGAATGAAAATTGAGAAGTTACACAAGATGCTCAGATTTGCATTCTACCCCTATATATATGTTTGTGTGATACAAATCTACTCTTTTAAAAAGTCATAGCTCGAATTCAACCAAGTGGATAAAAAATAATTAAGTAATTGATCTTGAAAAATTTGTTAGTTTCCTTAATATGTTTCTAAAAATACTTTGAATTATAGCAATACAAAAATATCTTTATCATTCTGTCGAATAAAGTCAGTCATGTTCATTGAAAATTGCTTGCGGCAGTGGAAAAGATGTCGTATTTGTCAAATTTTCACTACAACAATTTAAATGTTTTTGAATCGAATTGAATGTCTCGTTTGGACATATAGAGAATCACTACATGCCTCTGTAGCTGCAGACTGAAATGTGTATGAGAGCATAGCCCGCCTCTGGCGACTAATGTAGTGGTAAATTTCGCATATTTTTCAAATCAGATGATAATGTATTTGTGGAATTGATAAAATATCAACACTTCACATTGGATATAATTTCAAAACATGAATATAGATTGAAACAATTTAGTTGGCATTTTCTACCTGAAACAAGCACTTCTTATAAATAATATATGTATAAAATTTAATTTGTTATTGCAGCTCGACTTTGAAACGGGAAAAGCCTGGTCCACTTATAATCACTTAACTGACACGATTGAGGCATTTATGAGTGCAAATTCAGAATCCTCAGAAGAAAACCAAGTGAAATCGGAAGAGTTTAATACAACACATGGTGCGAAAGACTGCTGAAAACAACCATCCGAAACGAACAGTAAAGTTAATTGAAGACCACTTCCAACTTCTTCAAAATCTTAACAAGATAAGAACTAAAAACTCAGTTTATTTAGTTTCATACTTGCTATATTCCTAAACTTTATATTGATGTATAATTAATTCATTGAGTTAGAGATAAAAATGAAGAATATGGAGAATGTGTTTACCTGTTAAATATTTAAAAATAATCCACAATATATAGAACTACGTATAGTCCTATGAATATGTTCTTTTGGTATTATGTGAAATTCAATTTGATAGATTCATAAAATTATAATGTAAATACCCAACCGATGAGCAAGGAAATATAAATATTAGTTTTATCGCTGCTATAACTAAAAAAGAAAAAATATTTTACATCGAAGGATGTAAAATATTAGCAGTCAATTGATCATAATCATGATCAAGTTATCGCGAAATCCCCATTTCCAAAATTAAGGACTCATCGTTGAAAAAAAATGCAATAAACGTAATTTGTCTGGCAATTTCAAGTTTTTCTAAATCCGACTAATCCATGGATCTTCGAAACAATTTTTTCTATTACATTTCCACATACTGCTTCTCTTGGAAATACTTTCTTTCCAGTCTACGATATTTCTACACTGTATTAAAATGTATTCGCAAACTTCCCCCAAAACTAGAAAATTTTGTCGTGGAAATTGGCCAACAAATCCTTGATAAAACAATGTTTATCAAACTGTGATTTGGCAGATCATTAGAGCGCGATAAAATTTTGTCATTGACAATGAACCTGTATTAACTTATTTCGTGACTATAAAAAATCATAAAAAGCAACAAATGTAAAGAAGAGACATAGGCGGTTATCATTTTGTATGGTTGTTTGACTGAAAAAATAATACATGGGTGTATAGAAAGCGTTCATGATTTAATTTTCAAAGAGTATTTCTGAAATTTAACTTCAAAAATATTATCAAGGAGTGATTTTTCCGAAAACAGGGTTAACCCGTTTCGTAGAAATTCCTAAACGCTATAATTTTGTACCGTTCTGAGGTGATGATATCATGAAGATATAGTGCGCGAAATATTGAAGACGCGTACAAGCAATCTACATGTATGAATACCGATACTATAGTTAGCAAATTTTAAGTACTATGGCGCTGTCGTCATGCCATTGCTCAGCTGAGCATGCCAAATTTGAAATTCGTCTCGAGGGAGGCTTTAGTAACGATAGTCTCCCTGTTCGTCCCGTAGCCGGTGGTCGCCATTTTTACGCACCATCGCCGCATAGGATCAGTTGCGGCAAGTTTTCTCATCGCTTCTACTCTCTTAAATCCTTACAGTGAAAAACCTCTGCAATGCAGTGATAAATCACTGTAAGAAGGTGGGCGACAAATTCACTAGAATTGCAGTGAATTTTTCATGCAACTAAAGTTAAAATTCACAGCAAGTAGAGTAAAAATTTACTTCACACCATACTTACTGCGAATTGTGATGTAAAAATTTGAATTTTATGTAAAAATATTTTCTATCAAAATTCATGGAACTAAAGTGAAAATTCACTTTAGTTGCATGAAAAATTCACTGCAATTCTAGTGAATTTGTCGCCCACCTTCTTACAGTGATTTATCACTGCATTGCAGAGGTTTTTCACTGTAAGGATTTAAGAGAGTACTTTGGAATTTCTTATCTGATCGATCTGAGATTTGACGCTCAATACTTCAAACTGCATGGAGAAACTATAGATCTGCACGCTTGAAATCTTATTGTTTCAGGCTCTTCATACTTCTTTCTCCCTATTTTTCTCTATAGCAAATTGAGATATGAATTTTTATCTATATATTCACATATACACACCTCATGTCACAAATATTAGCATGCGACCCTCAGAAAAATAAATACCATACAGATAAAGTTATCTGGGTCCAGCGTAAATTGCATGCCACGCTCAGCCGTGAAAAGCGTATTTTCCTAAGCCCCTGAAACTACACCACGAGCCTGTAACCCGGCCGTATTGTCTTTGGGAATATATCACATTATCTCTCGAAAATGTTGACCAGTACTCCAAACAGCTTTTCCGCCTTCAATACATTGCATCGGAATAAATACAAAAAAAACAGCAGGCGCGAAAATCGAAGCCGTACGAATGTTAATTCAAAGTCGACATCACTCCCAGTTTTTTTCTCGATGGCAAAAAATTATACAACAAAAAATGGGGGATTGGCGAGCGAAGCCAGCAGAGGGGTAATACATACCCCCTCGCTAGTTTTGACAAGAGCGATTCAATTTGAAACCGTTAGCTCGAAGATCCATGGGATGGACATTTCATATCATGTAGTCAGTTCATTGACATGATAATGCAAATGCCGTTGATAAACTTTGAATATCATTGAGCCTGCCGGTTTCAAAGGGAGAAATGTGAGCGAGAAGTAGACTTCCGCCGCTGATAAGCCGGCAACCGTCGCCGAGTTAAAACGTCATGGGATCGGATCAAGATAAACAAATGTCGCTCGAGGAATACAACTAGTTGAGAAACGAAAGCTGTACATTGTGTAACGAGCGCGGAAAGTTGCCAATTGCACACGCGGGCGCGTTGGTGCACGAGCGCAGCGAGTGCGACATGTCGCCCAAGTATGCTATTGGCAACTATACCGGGCGAGTTGCTCATACTATTTTTCATCACGGGCATAAAAAATGACGTATCGCGTGGTAGTTTCGTGGATGCAAAATGACACTATGGCAACGGAGTACACAATCGCTCATTTTCCATCCCCGAAACTGCTACGCAATATGTCAGTTTTCGTGCACCCGTGATGAAAATTGCGATTGCATCAAGGGATACAATAAACCTTGGTTTTTAATAAACTTATACAGCTTATCGAGAAATTTCAAGTGTGCAGTTTGAGAACTTTTCTCTAGTTTAAAAAGTATACGCAACTTTCACGCGTAAAGAGGATATATATAGATTACGAAAAACTTGTCCATGAACATCTATATACATTTATTTAGCGTGCAAGTTGTGTATCAACGTTTAATTATATTTTCGACTTTTTTTGAAATTTTTCAAGACAACGTATTTCGAATAAATCTGACCTCAAGGATTCTTAACGGTGATAAAATTTGCGAAAAAAATTGTACATCACTTCAACTTCAATGGGTAGCCTCATTCCCCGCTTTCTATTCCATTATTTATGTGCGCACGAAAAGGTTCACGTCTGCTGCAGTGCACGTGTGCACGGCTGCGTGCGGAGAGAGAAATGAAAGGTCATAAAGCTGCCTCTCAGCAGCCACCCGATACCCCTAAAATGGGCCGCTGCTCGCTTCTCGGGGGCCTTTTTCATGCCTGCGGGCTTAGCGAGCCAGCTTGGGATATACCAAGACTCAACATTTTCGACTACCTTTGAAGATCACTTCATTTGGGTGATTTCGAGAGAATCTCACGCGAGAACCCTTGCTTTCCATTGGTACCAGCGAAAAGTGAGTTTTAGTCTGTAAAGAATATAAGTAAGTCCAAGTTATCCCATTTTCTGACTACGTCCACTCGAATTTTCCTTACTTCTAAAAAAATTCTTGTGGAAATTACGTTTGCATTACGATGAGCTATATAAAATTGATCGAGACATTGCTTTGCCCTCCTTTGATACGTCAATGTGGCCGTAACAATGAAATACCCTGGAAATTCATAAATACATGCGGTAAAGTCGAACAGTGCGTTCAACTGTTACATTTCCATTGGATTTTGTCCGTCGTCGAAGCAGCCTCATTCACCCTCAAGCCCCATGTTGTCTTCTTCTCTTCGTGACTGCAGGCTTTCACTTCGATCTTTTTCGATCAGCGGGAGGGTGCCCCCAATGAACCGAGCTCGCGGCGTGAGTTGCCAGGTAAAATCCAACACATTCCAGCGAGCCGCTTTACGAGTCATTCACGCCATAAAGCAGACCTTTTCATTTTACAAACCCCATAAAATTTCTTTACAAGTATTATACACTCGCCTGTGTGTATGCAAACCATGTGTCTTTTGTATTGCAAAACGAGCCGGGCTTTCAGTTTTATTACACGGGTTTTTGGAATTTCATTAGGGTCACAAACGGATAACCGGTTACAACAATAGCCAAGACGGTAATAAATTTACACAGGAAGCTGCGGGAGAAGGTTACGTCGCGCCAACAATTTCATGCACGAGAATCCTCCTTGTCGATTGCACTACACTGAAAAAAAATAATTCGTTGTAACAGCAAACGACAGTTTGTTATGCTTGGTATTTGCTGCCTTGACAAATAAATTAGATGGTCCAGCAAACTAAGATTTGCAAGCCGAGCGAATGCGCGCATCGTTCGCACTACCAACTCTCATTCCGTCATTCTAACCGTGTTAGTACACGGAGAGGATTCATTCACGTACAACGTGCTCCGTATGTATTGAAGTCGCGCGGCTGTTTGGCGCGTGAGTCGTGCAGCTCGTGCGTCGTGCGTTGTACAGCGCAAGACAGGTCGCCGATAACAGTGTTGCGGAGGTGCGCCCTTAGAATTTTTGCTTGAAGTAGCTGACCCTGAACCCAAACAAGGTCCAGGTAGTCAGGGTACCCGATGGCGGTGTTCCAAGGGTGCGCTCCAGATAGTTGTGCTTGGAATACTGTGTCAAATCACGTAGTTTGTTTTGCGCGGGTTCATTCGGGTTACTCTGTTAAATTATTATTTTGCCATCAAAGCCACGTATATGCATTTGAGTCACGCACAATATTTCGATTTTCCCCTGTACGCAACTATGTACAAAATATAAATTCGGAGGAAAATAATTAATTCTATGCACCCCTGAAGATATCCGATGTAAATATGAAGCAATATACGCTGATAAAGGTAGGATAGAAAAGAGGAATTTCAGAAAATTAATACTTTTATAAAATAACTCACGCGGTCAAATGTTAGCCCTCGAGAACCCGCCGCACTCAGCTGAACAAAAGCAGCCGCTCCGTGTTATGTCATAAAGGGATGGAAAGAAGCTCTAATTTGTTTGCTTATAATTTAAAGCAAGTACTCGTCACTCGGTTTCAGGTTATAACACATACATTGTCATTTTCATTTCTTTACATGTGACTATCTCTATCTTATGTAAAAACATCTCATCTTTTGATTAGTTACATCACTTTTCCCCAAACGCAATGGTCTACATACGTAATTTTTCAATTAGATGTCAACAGATTTTAATAATTACCTATGGAAACATGATTCTATCGAACTTATTTCAATTCTAATTTAATCGCCTCTGTAGGCGTATAGAGTGTGTAACAATCCAGTAACAAGTGCCAATGCGGCGCCTTTGAAATATTTATAAATTGACATTTTAAATGGGTTTCAATGGTTAGATGATAACTATAGTTATGGTTTTTTATAGGTATAGAGCCAGCCTTTCAGGTACCGTTCGGAGAATTTTGAAATTCCATTTTTTCATAGTCAAGTTAGCGAAAAACCTTTAGGGGTGATACATTGAGTACTATTATTTTATCTCAATAAACTCAATTCTATAACAAATCTTCGACAGGAATACTATCAATTATTACAGTTAGATTTTTATTTTTATGGTGTGGATGGAAGCTACAAGCATAATTGTAAAAAGAGAGCCGTCCAGCCTCGGTCTCGTTTATGTATGTTTATGCATGTGTGCATGGCAAGTTACTGTGTTTTCCAAGTCCTCAAGACGTTTCTTCTCCGACAATAAAATACCGAAATAATAAGACACTGTGCCAGTGCAAGCAACGCTGAAATCGCCATCTCTCCACACAAAATGCAACTTTTTGCAATTTTATTCGGAAACAATGATAATTACAGGAAAATGGGTTTCACCGCGTGAAAGAGCAGTCAATAAGACCACTTTGTTACTCTTTTCATGTCAAATTGTCGCGAGTAGTAAGGGAGATAACATTTTTTGGTTGTGGGAGAGAGCATATAAGACGGAACTATCAGATTAGGGGGGTGCCAGCCGATCAGCCAGCGCGCAGTATCTTAATCTCTCGCCACTCATAGTCAACTGGCAGTCGTCACATGCAGCTGTGTTTAAACTACGAAATAGTGATGCTCGAAATGTCTTGCAGTCGATTTTTCGGCCCAGCACTTTCCTCAATATCTCGCGGTTGTATATATAATCCATATGAATAACAAATCTCTATTCGCTTATGAGGATTGATGTTAGCGATGAGTTTCTTCGTTTGCCAATTTTGAATTTCACAATCCACATTGAATAAGAATCTCCAAAAAATCTTTTTTCTTTACAATATTAAATTCAAAGTGAATCTTGATGCATCGAATGCTATAAAATGATCTAACTCTCATATTGATTCTGAACATATTAAAGTATTCAATTATTAAAATAAAATGAAATAATAACAGTTGAGTTCTTTCTGAATCTAAGCGTAAGAAAGATGATATCGAGCTTTTCTGGAGAAAGGTATAAATTTCTAACGAATAAATAATCGTTTCCTGTAGAGATATGTACATTTATTTATTTTATTTATTTAGAACTGTTCTCGAATGGATGTAGAGTGTAAACGTATTATTAGCAGGTGTGAATTGATTGTAGAAGTATGAGAATAAGACAATGTAGAAATCAGTTACAGGATTATGACAAATAATCGTACATCAAAGTCAAAGACTTGTATGAAAACATCTGAATCCAAGCTTATGGAAATATAAAGATCAATTTGTTTATACTGGTCGGGAAGTAAACGCATTAGCATTATACACAACTCCAGATTTCAGGATATGAAACCTTTTTGGAGCAAGATATACATTCTTTTTATGCGGGTACGTATATTCTTTTATTATTCTCAAGTTAAAAAGCTGTCAATTAGAAAACTGCTCTCTGAAAATTAAGAGTGTAATCTGATTTTTAACAAACGAAAATTGATTGTAAAATTTTGAGAATAAGATAATGAAAAAAAGTTGGACGAATTTTTTGAATAACAATATTTCTTGAAGTGTCAGAGAATCAACTGCCTGACACACGCAACTATTCAAAAGCTTTGCACTTTCGCAAAACTAAGTTTCGCTCTCAGTATTTTTTCGGAGTGGAATGCACGTAAGCAGCGCATTTCGTTGAACGTGCAAGCCGCGAGCCGAACCTACAGTAACTTGAGAGTATATTTCCTCTTACCATCAAAACAAGCTAGGGTCGATTAAAACAGCTTGAAATAAATTGAAACGTATGCGGTGCAAAAATAATAAAAATCAGCTGATCATCTCTTACTTTCCTTGCTTGTCGTATATTTTGAAAATTACACTTTCATTGTATACGAATGTATATACGAAAAAAATTCAAACCAACGATGATATATGACCGACAGAAAATAATGCAGCTGCATGATTGGAAAAAAAGGTAAGGCTGAGAGCTGCTACTCAAGAATTTTTAGCCTGTCTTGAAGGGTGCGAGGGAGAGAGTAGCGCCGGGGCCGCTTACAGCAATGATGCGGACACATTCCGCAGGTCACTTTTCGAAGCTCGGTTGAGATTCCTATATTGAAACTTTCTTGTAAGGTATTCCGAGAGTTTTGAGTTAGGCTGTTTTTTTCGAATTCCCATTAATATAGTTTGAAGATCACACTCGAAACTCTATAAAACACAAAGATTTAAGAATAAAACGAAAAGTAAATCATTTCGAATAATACGCCTGCAGGCACATGTGCACCTGTTATTCTAATTTTGAGTGCTATCCATGTTGTTTTTTATCTTTATCAGAACAATTTATGCATTTATACATTTTACAGAAACATTTTTCTTTCAAATTTAGGGCTTTTTTTATCTTTTTAAGCTTATTCAATGATGTAATCGATTGTATTACAAAATACGAGATTTCTCTGTATTGCTTCAAACACCCCATAAAATTTTATTCAACTTAAATTCAAATGCCACTTGAATGTCAATTTTATCAACTCCATAATTTGTTCGCGTTAATAATTATCTTGAGTGATCTAGCTCGTCTCGAGATAACTCACTCGATGATTCTACGAAAAAACGATTAAAATCTATCGTCTCCTTTGTCTTTTCCGACTTCAAGTATTCTATTCAACACAAGAGCAACACATAAAACTTTTCAAGAGTGAAAAAAAAACATTCTTCCGAAGTTCAACTCAAAGCCAGTTCCAAGGAAAGCTTTGACCTTTGTGTACTTTAACGAGCGTCTCTACCGCCCCTTCCTCGGAGCCAAAAGATTTTTTCTCACCGGCGAATTCCAAGAAATCTTATCTCATAACTCAACGCTGACTACGAAGCTATAGGCTTCCGTACGGGGAGTCTTATTTGATTACATGTGTGTGCCCGCTGAGGCTCGCGCCTTTGTTACAGGCGCTATCGCGCTTGCCCCCAAGATAAAGCCAGCTATAGAAACGACACTATTGGCCAGCGGGTAACAAGAACCGTCGTCAGGAAGGGACATACATGTATAGCTACGTCCATACGACGACGTAGAGGCGGGAAAACGCGGGAGAAACGCGGGAGAATTGAGAAAAGGGGGGTGGAACTACGCGGCGCGGCGCGCGAGCAATACGTCGAGGCGCGTCATTCTCGCTCGAGTCGGCGACTTGGGCGGAGCGACGAACGTTCAATAGCGCGCATCAGCAGCCCTGCTGCAGGCAGCGAGCAACACACGAGTGGACACGGCCGCATGCGTGGATCATGTCGCGAGTATTTAACCATCGCCTACGCTCCGAGAGCGAAACATTGCGGTTGCTGCGTTGTCCAAACCCCTTCCGAGATCCGCGGCATACCCACAAGAGTTGGCGCCGATACAAAGTTACCGAAGAGCTTGTACAGCTACATCCCCGACTCGCCGGACTCACTGCAATCTGCCAGTTCTGCGTATTGCGTGCAAATCGCGAGAAGAAACTTCTCGATCAAGACTCGAAGACCGTCGTCAGTATGACTGAGAACGTGAGTATTTTTTCTTCTTCGTAGGGAAACTTGTTCCTTGATTTTTGTCTTTTCGCTGACATGCGACTATGCAAATCCTCGTGTTGTCCTGAGGGCTTATTGCTCGCACGATTGTTCGCTCGACTTTTGAGGTGGTTGATTTTCTTCATCGCGTCGTCTGCTGTTTTGGCTCTGGCCCTTTTACCATAGAAACTCTGATAGTGTTGTGTATATCAATTCGTGTCTCTCGCCCATTTTTCACACGTGACTTTCACGGTTTGAAAGATCGAATGATCCAATTTTTTTATGCAAATATGTTATTACAAACTGTCATCCATTCATAATAAAAAATATTTACTTTTTTCAATGTGCATAGGAAATATTTTCAATATGCTTTCATCATATAAGCTTTTATTGAGCTTACTCTAAGTTTGTCAGTTCGTCCATTTCTCTACTAGTCTGTTCGTTGGTGGCGGGTATTGTGGAATTTGTGGTCAAATTTTGAACCTTCTCAATAAGCTAGATTTTCAATTGTAGTATGTATAATTGTCGCCTAGGAATGTTTCATATTATAAAAAAATATTAGTGTACTACATTGCTGAAATATACAGACAAAAGGTTTAAAATGTGCGTTTAAAAAAAAGTGTTTAGAACATATTTGTTAGCACATAAATAATAAAACAAGCATCTAAGCGAGGTTAGGCGACTTTGGCATGAAAAATGAGGAAAATAAACTTGACTCTTTTTTCGCACTTTTGGCGAAAAATAGCATATTTTCCTCGCTCATCTAGGCTAAATTGGTCGCTAGACGTCTATTCTCGTTAAAAAAGTGACATTAAAAATGCATCTTTCACAACAAATACAACTGATTTTTGAGAATATTTATACACGATTTCGTAGAAAACTTGAAGTTAGAAGATTATTAATAAATATATTGTTATAATACATCGATAGCAAATTACAGCATCAAAAGAGTCTGTGGAATAGGTTAGAGGTAGTCTAATTTGTTATCTTGATTTGATTGGTTTCTATACATAACCACGTGACCCGAGTGAGATCAAGATCGAGTGCAGGCAAGATATATATACGAGACGTTGAGCAAGGCTACAGATACCAGTTGTAGAAAGAATAGGTTAGGGCAAAGTAGATAGATCTTTTCTGGTTATAGGCTATTTTCAGTTCAATTTTCAGTTCAAATTCCGTTAACAATAGGAAAGCTACAAGTAATAAGTTTGTGGTTCTAATGACCAAGACTCTTTATGAGAAGTTATAATATATCATGCAATTCTAGTGCGTGAAATTTTGAAAACGTGTGTGGACGGGTCCACGAGTGTCTGGCGACAAGTGTTACACGTTCACACGAGTAATTAAAAATGAACACTCTAGGTAAATACGATATTTGATGTTACGTGTGGTCGTTAAAAGAGCATTTGAAAAAAGAACTAGTGCGTGAAATGCGATTTCACGCAATAGTAACATAATAGTATATTATGCAACTAGTGCGTTAAATGCGATTTTCCGCACCAGTGTGACAAGCTGGCCGCTGGTGAACGAGTTCTAGATGGTCACACGAGTGCATGTAATCGTATTTCACGAGTTGCATACAATATTTTATAGTATAGTGATCGAAAACGCACCGATTGGAGTGCTTAAAATACGATTTTACGCACTAGTACTAAAATAATTGGGCAAAAGCACTAGTGCGTAAAATCGCATTTAAGGCACAAAAATCGATGCGTAAAATGAGTGTTTATGATCACATACACCATAAATTAAAATATAAATGTACTTTGTAGGAATGCTCGTCTGAACGTAGCTTGAGTTAGATGAAATCGTATTAAGTTAAGAATCTTTCAACACAGTAGGGAAAAAATTTTTAAATTCATTCCTTGAGAGAATTTGTAATCAAATAATTTTTCAAATGAACTTACATGAAAAGTCATGGTCTGTTGCGTGAAGCTACAGACCCGTGATTTGATTGGTTTATACATAACCTCATCTGCATAGTAAGATTTAGATACAGATAAAGAACGGGCAAGAATAAAGTATAAGGCGTTGAGCAAGGCGATAGGTACCAGTCGTAGGAAGAATATGTTAGGGTAGGCAGTTTCATTAAGTTTTTTCAATCATCAGAGAAGAGTTTGAATTTCCTATAACCAAATCTTCTTTTCATAAGTTGAATAAAATTTGAATGTAGGCTTTAAAAATCCACTTCTGAATGTAGGCTTTAAAAATCCACTTCTGAATGTAGCTAGAGTAGAATGAACTTATTTTGAGTTGAGAATCCAGAGTAGAGAACAGAATTCGGAAGAATTCCTTGAAAGAATTTAAAATCAAATACTTTTTCAATAGAACAAAAAGGTTTGAGAAAGCTTATATCTTTTATAAAAGACTCCCCTGAAATACAAAACGCTAACTTGTACATGAGGTCTCACACGATAGTGCATTGTACAATTAGTGAAGTTGAATTCTCATACTTGGTAGATTTGTTGTTCGAAAATAGCAAGAACAACAATGACTCAAGTGCAGAATCATCAACTATGCCTCAACAGTACACGATACTTTTTGATACTGACGAAAAGAGCATATAGATCCCTGTAGGGTATATCTGCAGTCATTTAGCCTGACGACTCCATTTTTTTGACATACTCGTCGATAATTATTTATCTCATGCATGTACTGTATACCTGTGTATACAAAAATCATATGGATAAAATAGATATATTGTGAATGCACAGAATCAATACATATTGACAAGATGCAAGAGAAATGAAGGTGTTAGGCTTAGCGGCTGCGGATATAACTTATTGGGATGATCTAAATAATCTTAAATAGTTATTCTTGTATCATGGGCGTAGAGTATATCAGATCCGCAGGTGATCGGATGAGCTCGAGGGAAGACCCGCGATTCATACGATCAGTCATTGGACTAAGCTGCCGCCTACACCCGTGGTACAGAGCATAACTATTTTTAAGGTATACGTGATCATAAACGCTCATTTTACGCATTGATTTTCGTGCCTAAAATGCGATTTTACGCACTACTGATATTGCCCAATTATTATAGTACTAGTGCGTAATATCCGATTTTATGCACTCTAATCGATGCGTAAAATTCACGTTTGATCACTATACCATAAAATATTTTATGGTATACGTGATCATAAGCGCTCAATTTACGCATCGATTTTCGTGCCTTAAAGGGGGAGCCTACCTAAATTTTAACATGTTTAAGAAAAAATCGTACGAGGCTGTAAATTTATATTCTAATTCATTTTTTTACGGCGGTTTCAATGACGTATTGACCACCCCGGAAAAAATTTTTTTCACTGCAAAAAATTTTTTTCAATTTTTTAGAACGTACTTACCACTGGAAATAAGTCTCAATTATTCATCTCCTGCATCACGTTTCCACTTTCATTCTGCAACGTTATAAAGTTATTCATTTAATTCACACAAAGTAATTAGTATACATGCGATGTGTACGTGAGAGGATGTGTACGTGAGAGGATGTGTACGTGAGAGGATGTGTGTGTGTGTGTGTGTGTGTGTGTGTGTGTGTGTGTGTGTGTGTGTGTGTGTGTGTGTGTGTGTGTGTGTGCGCGCGCGCGCGCCGTGTGTGTGTGTGCGTGCGTGCGTGCGTGTGTATGTGGTTGTGTGTGTGTGTGTGTGTGTATATGTGCACACACACACACACACACACACACACACACACACACACACACACACACACACACACAACACACATCCTCCCACGTACACATCGCATGTATGCTAATTACTTTGTGTGAATCAAATGGATATCTTTATAACGTTGCAGAATGAAAGTGGAAACGTGATGCAGGAGGAGGTGAATAATTGAGACTTCTTTCCAGTGGTTTGGGCTGAAAATTTTTTTGAGGGTTCCTCAATACTATGTCCACAAACGTACGTATCGGTTTTGCGATTAGACTTCTAGGAGCCGAGAAAAAAAATCTCAAGTACGTTCTAAAAAATTGAAAAAAATTTTTTACAGTGAAAAAATTTTTTTTCCGGGGTGGTCTATACGTCATTGAAACCGCCGTAAAAAATGAACTAGAATATAAATTTACAGCCTTGTACGATTTTTTTTAACCATGTTGAAATTTAGGTAGGCTACCCCCTTAAATGCGATTTTACGTACCAGTGTTTTTGCCTAATTATTATAGCACTAGTGCGTAAAATCGGATTTTACGCACTCTAATTAATGCGTAAAATTCGCGTTTGATCACTATGCCATAAAATATTGTACGCAACTCGTGAAATACGATTCCACGCACTCGTGTGACCATCTAGCTCTCGTTCGCCGGCTTTGCCGACGACTCGTGCCAGCTTTTCACACTGGTGCGGAAGATCGCATTTAACACACTAGTTGCATAAGATACTAGTATGCAATTCGTGAAATACGATTCCATGCACTCGTGTGACTACCTAGCACTCGTACGCCGGCTTCGCCGACAACTCGTGCTGGCTTTTCGTCACACTGGTGCATAAAACTGCATTTAACGCCTTAGTTGCATAATATACTATTATGGTATACGTGATCATGAACGCTCATTTTACGCATCGATTTTCGTGCCTTGAATGCGATTTCACGCACGAGTGCTTCAGCCTAATTATTGTAGTCCTAGTGCGTAAAATCGAATTTCACTCAAATCGATGCGTAATAGAACATTGTGCAACGAATGCGGAAAGTTGCCAATTGCACACGCGAGCGCGTTGGCGCACGAGGGCAGCGAGTGCGACAAACCACCGAACTATGGCTATTGGCAACAGTACCGTGTGAGTCGCTCATACTATTTTTTATCACGGACATAAAAAATCATGTATCGCATAGTAGTTTCGTGGATGCAAAATGGGTGATTGTGCACTTCGTTACGACACTATGGCCAAGGAGTATACAATTGCTCATTCTGCATCCTCGAAACTGCTATGCAACATGCTATTTTTCGTGCACCCTTGATGAAAAATTTGCTTTTGATCACTATGCCATAATAGTATATTATGCAACTAGTGCGTGAAATGCGATTCAGCGAAGCCGGCGAATGAGTGCTAGACGGTCACACGAGTGCGTGGAATCGCTTTTCACGAGTTGCATACGATATTTTATAAGTGATCTACGCGAATTTCACGCATGGATTTGCGTGCGTGAAATGCGATTTCACGCACTTGTGCTAATAAAGTGGGCTAAAGCATTAGTGCGTGAAATGAGCGTTTATGATCACGTATAACATAAAATATTGTATACAGGCCCGTCAGACTAGTACGTGGAATCGTATTTCACGTGCGAATTGTATAATGTACTATTTATCACTTGTGCCAGAAAAGTTGATCTATGGATTTTATTTTTCTACGCACGGGATGAAATAGTATTTTTCATAACGGATGCATGAAAAATGACATATTGCGTGGTAGTTTCGTTGATGCAAAATGATTGATTGTGCACTCCGTTGCGATAGTGTCACTTCGTAACGCTAAAACGTCATGAAATTACGCAAGAGCGTGATACATCATTTTTTATGCCCGTGATGAAAAATAGTATGAGCAACTCGCACGGTACTGTTGCCAATAGCATAGTTCGGCGGTTTGTCAACGCGCCTGCGTGTGAAATTAGCAACTTTCCACGCTCGTTATTCAATGCACTATTTTGATACAGTAGAAGAGAACGAATTCATAGCCTGTGAGGCGTTTGCCGTCCGTGCGTAGTGAGGGTGGTAATCACGATACTAGAATCAGCTTTTGCTACTGTATCAAAGAGTATTTTTTATCACGATTGGAAATGTTTCTAATTTTACTTGCACTTTTGCGAAGACCAACTAACTGAAAACACTAATTTTCTCTCGATAGGTATACAGTTCTCAACATTCTCACATGTTATAAACCTTACATAGTCATAGCCAATAACTTCTAGAACCAGAAAATCCAAAATTATGTACAGAGAACTGTTGACTCAGATTAATGCTTGTATCTTTCCAATATTATTAGTTACAAATTTGTTCCAATTCTGTAGATTCAATTATTATAGCTAAACTAATCAAATTATATTACTATTATTATAGCTATTATTATTACTATTATCATAACTATTATTAATACTTTTATTATAGCTAAACTAATCAAGTTTTGGGTGGGTTCACTATTAAGGTCATCGAGAATTTATGAAAATAAATACTGTTTGACTTGCTTGTTGTATATTTATTATCAATAAGAAGGTCAAAACGTTCTCATCAAAGTTAAATCTCATTCTCGACTAGCAAGTTGAATGATAAAATTGATGTCAGATCTATCCAGCATGAGAATCTAAGGTACAGAATTGTCAGCCTATAATAGAGAAAGCCAGAGCTAATATTCACAAGATTCGATAGTTTTTTTGAAAAATAAGTTGTTTGGAATGGCGTTTCTATTCAACTTGGTATCTATCTGCGATCCGAAAGAAAAGTTGGAATATTGTCATCAATATTTAACCTAATTCTCAAAGAGGTAGACATTCGTGATTTTGCACACTTGCTTTTGTCAAAATCAATGCAATATTGTGCAAAAATGTTTCTCAAAAAATTATTTTACAAGGAAAAAGGAGTTTTAAAATTATACGATTGTAAACAAAATTTGGTTGGCTACTATCTTAACATTATCAAAACTACACTTTTATGCATATTACTAGAGAAAAGTACATAAATCTTCAGATACAGCAGCGATAAGGCACTAACGAGCTACTTCATGAGAAACATATGTCAATTTCCATGAACCACCCTGCAGGTGTGAGATATGTGTTTTTGTAATCATAGGATTTATAGGAACATTTGCAACAGAATAATAACACTAACGTGATAGCTAACGTGATACATAGTTAGGCATAGAAACGAAAAAAGGCTATCTGTTAAAACAGGAGTTTGATTAAAAAGTTCTTACTTATACTTTTAGAAATGTCCAGGGTGCTACTGAATCGAACGTTATTTTATCTTATTAGTGCGTGGAATCGCATTTCACACACTAGTACTTTTTTCAAATGCTCTTCAAACGAGCACTCGTAATATGAAATATCGTACCCAACTGGTGCGTTAATTTTCAGTAACTCGTGTGAACGTGTAACACTCGTCACTAGCCACTCGTGAACGCGTCCATGCGCGTCTTTAAAATTTTACGCATTAGTTGCATAATACACTATTTCAGGGTTGATTTGTTTTCATATTTTACCATATCATCTTTTCTGAATATTTCAGAATTTTTAGGGCTTTTTAACCGCATTTCACAGTAAGAAGTTGCTGTTGTGGCTCCATTTTGATAACATGTTCAAACTCAATTTACACCGCCAGAACAATCTTTCAACAAAACAACATACAGAAACTGTAGTCTGAAAATCATTTGAATTTTAGAAATAAAATAATTCCAATGCCCTAGAGGTTTATTGGTGTGTCTATGAAGTTAATTTTAGGCATAAACAGTGATTTTCAGTGGGTTTAAAGGTCGCTATCATTGCTCCTGAGTCCATATATCGTACCTTCTGTAAAGTCTCAAAATGTCACTCCACCCTTAGAGATAGTTAAAAGAATGAATTTTACTGGTAAAAATCACTTAACGTAGCTATTTTTCTTATAACTCACGAGAGAGATTCTATCGGATCGATTCAAAATACGTAACTCGTCTAATGCTGACTAATTTTGATGATTTAAACATTAATTGATCACACATTCAAATCAACTCAGGACTATTTTTCTCATTTCATGTATATAAAAATACCATGAAAGGATAGACGATTTTGGCACGTGTCATGGAAAAGATTGTATGGAAGCTCTTGCTCTCTCGCTTCCGATTCGCATTTATCATGCTGTATAATTATTGTTTCGTGCGCCAATGAGAAGGCGCGTTTTCCCGAAAACTAATCCGGAGAAAATCAGTTTAATAAATGAATAAAATGATGTATAGATTTCTAAGTTCTTTATTCAAGAAGGTATAGGTGTGACTTGCTCGAGATCCAGTCGTAGACTGACTGCATGAATGCGGAGGACTGGAGCGATGGCGATACATATGACGACATATAGGCTAGCATGCCCCGTACATTATTATTAAATACAAAATTCCAGGCACGATAAGGAGGCGCAAATGCCATGGGTATTGGCTTACATTTTCGGCGCGTGAGAAAGGCGCTTGAGTCACTATCGACTATTGAAAATACGCCGCGACTCGATCAGATCGAATGACTCGGGCGAGAGAAATGACTATTTCTTTCGTAGAATTTTCTGCCCGATACTTTCTTATCTTTATAAAATACAACAGTTCTTTCTCTAGAAAATAATCAGTGATTCAGAATAATAATACTTTGAGAATGAACCTTGAACATACTACAGTAGAGTGACAAATACAATATTATTCTAGCGTAATAGTTGTTCGTCTGAACAATTATCATATTATATTTCGGAATATGCATACCACTCCGATCAAATTGCAGAAAAATAAAATTTACATATGGTGAGTGATAGCTTCAGCAGGTTACGCGCGCAACTCATCATTTCTCATACAACGGTCGTCAATGATTCATGAGCTTTGCACATGAAGATAGATTTTTTGAAAGATATACTTTATAATTTGTAATTTTTTCTTGTAAAATTGTTTTAATATTTATTAATATCAGTTTATCAGAAGCAAAACGATAACTTTGTCTTCTTGTGGGACAAGCGTTGAATAGAGAATTCATTTTATTTTTACCTGAAAGGGTTTGTCTTGATGTTGAATCATTCTCATACATTCAGAAAACTTGCCATCAACATAATTTCCTGTATGATTAATTTTCTTTATGACAACGTGATTTTCTGTATTATTTTACTCAAAAAATATAATCTTCCAACAATAACAACTATGTTTCAGACACTTGAAAAACATATGACAAGAACATAACTTACGTACTCTTGCCCGTTCTTGTGATTTCATCGAATTTAACAAAAAAAAACGAGTCGGCCAGAGTGTAATATGCGTATACAATATATCATTGGACAATGATGAGCGTTGTTCAATGAAAATTCTGAAAAAATCATCGATTGCGAGAAGCAAATTTGGAAGGTTTTCGCGTGTATGTACTACATATTCCATTGGTATACTAACATATCACTCAACTCTACTTCTCACTGATTTTATACGCTGTGGGTTCGATTACAAGGTGCAAAGTACCAAACTTGTCATTTATACTATTCGATTGTTGCGATAATTGGCAAAAGCACTGATTGGTGAGTTCAGTCTAGACAACTATTTAGAGTTGTTTTTTGAAGTGCATTTGAGAAAAAATACAATTCATATACATTCATACACATTCATATACATTCTTTATATTTTCATCAAGCAATCAGAAACGCATTGAAAAAAAATATTTAACGATGTAAGTAGCTTTGCACAAATGGCGGGCTTTTCCAATAGTGTAGATTTTTACGCACTAGGTAGGAAAATCATTTTAGAAATTGAATCAATATCTTTTTGCAATTAATAATTTTTTACATCCACAAGATTAAGCGATAAATATTTATTTATCAGGCTTAGAGGACCATTCCAAATTTATTGAAAAGTGAGATTGCGGGAGAAAAAATTCAAGCTCTCGGGCTGGATTCGAAGGGTGCCGGAGGGTGCTGGTTCGACTCCAGCCCGGGGAGCTTGAATTTTTCCCCTCGCAATCTCGCTTTTCAATAAATTTGAAATGGTCCACTAAGCTTGATAACTAAATATTTATCGCTTAATATCTTTTTGATTTGAAATTTTGAGCAAAATCTTCTCGGAAATTAAAAGTGGCGGCTGGAAATAGCAAAATCTTCTTGGAAAGTGAAAGTGGCGTCTGGAAATAGCAAAATTACTCGGTATAAGTGGCGAGTCCACGGGGTGGATTTTTTTCCCAGCTGAGTTACTCGAGACGGCTGCTGCAGAGCTGTAAAATGAAACGTGCATGCAGCGTCCGGCGTTGGGTGTTTGGTGCGCGTGCGCTGCACAGCGTCCCTCGCCCCCTCCCCGCATACGCAAGCCCGACCCTCTACTATACTTCGCTGTACTTCGCTACCGCCCACGAGTGATGCGGCGCACGTGGCTTCAACAGGTCGCACATGCGCTTGTATACATCGCCCTCCGCCCGCGCGGTCCGCTTGCCGCCAGCTGACCGATTGCTGGGGTTTGCAGACTCTCGCTTGTTTCCCGCTCATTCGCCTCCGTAGTCTTGTACCGTCTGTCAAGGGCGCCGCGCGTGTCATTCCCCAAACGCTGCGTCGTTGCTCCGCGCGGTCCACACTCGCCGAGTCCGCTCGCTGTGCGCGCGGGGCCTTCTCGGCTACACTTTTTACTGTGAATAGTGCATACATCGGATGCCTCCTACGGAAGCACACGTTCTTGGATGCAATATGGGGGAGGCAATTGCGGATCCTGCCGCGGTGGTCCGCAACTTCAATAATTTCCAAGCAATATTCTACTTGCAAAGCATCGGACGTGACAAGCGGAAAATTATTCTGGAAAAGGTTTTTATCTGTGATTAAATTATCAAAGTGAAATTTTAAGTCTTACAGAATAATCTCCCTTATTTTTTATTGTTGTTGTTGTTGTTGTTTTTGTTGTTGTTTCTGTTGATGTTGTGGTTGATTCGACTCTTGCATTCGTATAGCGAAAGTGCATTAGGATCTCTATGTATATGGTTTGTTGATTTTCGTAGATATTCGTTTTTCTTTCGTTTTGTTGAAAATATTTCCAAGGAGATGCCTGTACAGGTCGGAATAAATACGAGTGATCAAGTTTTTTCATCGTTATTCGTTTATAAGCCTTACTCTAAGCATTTGTCAAATTATTGGGCATGTATAATCTAGTTTTTTCTCAATATCAGTCGTGAGAACATGAATAAATGTTGGGAAGATAATAAATTTTGGTTAGAAGCTGAGCGACATAGTGAAGTACATACACCGTTGAAAATGATTATTAAATTTAATGTACATAAAACAGATTAATAGCATTTTCGAATAGGAGAAATATATTAAAGTTAATGAATATTGATTTCCAATTACCTATATCGGAAATAATGTCAGAATAGATATTAATAGACATGTTTAATTTGAAAATTTTTATAGTAATGTCAGAGATGAAAATCTTTTATTACGTAAGCTATTAGGAATAAAACTAGAGCTAGGCCCTACTATCAAACGGCCCTGTTTCACTTATTGTTTGGTAGAATTTGACCATTTATTCTTTTGATTTTTTCCAACTCTTGAAAAGTATCGTTCAACACAAATATGTAGAAATTGCTTAGAAAAAAAAAAATATTGCTTAGATGCGAGTTTTACGCATATTATAAAATACTACATCTCGATACTAGTAAGAATCACATGTCTGACGGATATAAAACTTTATTTATGTTATACGTGATCATAAACGCTCATTTTACGCATCGATTTCCAAATACGATTTCACGCACTAGTGCTTTAGCCCACTTTTTTTAGCAATAAATCGCATTTCACACACTCAAATCGATGCGTGAAATTCGCGTAGATCACTTATAACATAAAATACCGTATGCAACTCGTGAAATACAATTCCACGCACCAGTGTGACAAGCCTGCACGAGTCGCAGGCGAAGCCATAATATACTATTTTGACATAGTAGGCGTAAAGTATACGCTTTATTGGTCTACTTTAGGCGGCGTGAAATTTTTTTTAAAACTCTTTTCTTCCTCTGAACAAACAAAGTCTGGAATCTGGATATGCAACTTGCTTGCATCGGTGTTTTTCTAAAAACGTCTGGCCGTGCTCAAGTGCATGTTAGTATATTATGTACCCGAGCAAGGGTAGACGATTCCAGCTCGAAAAATATTTAAAAACTCGCAGCGCTCGAGTCGCAAGTTTGCACGTACCAAAGTAGCCTACATGAGCGAGGTGCGCATACTATTTCATGTTATAAGTATACTAGTTATACGTATACGTGAAATCACATTTCACGCACTACTCGCATAACATACTATTTCGTACCCCGGGGGAGAAAAGTACCATTTTTTGCAAACACCAGAACTCAAAGTTGGTACTGTGGCTGTCGCTGGAACGAAATCCCTCATCACGAATTAATTTATTTTTTATGAATAGTAACAAAGACTGATGTGTGTGTGTGTGTGTGTGTGTGTGTGTGTGTGTGTGTGTGTGTGTGTGTGTGTGTGTGTGTGTGTGTGTGTGTGTGTGTGTGTGTGTGTGTGTGTGTGTGTGTGGGTGTGTACACATCGCGGACAATAATTCGTCAGCTCGTAAACCTTTGATGTATAAATATTCTAGTACCTAATTCATTTTGTACTGTGTGCTTTACTTTTTCTTTGCTCATTCAAAATGCAGCAGAAATAGCTGATGAACTATTCCTATCTCGGATCCACCGCCTTGTTTGTTGTACAATTTACTGTATACTCAATTTTCGAGGCTCCCGATTAAATACTACAATAAATATTCACTGAAAGTCAAAAAAATTTTCACTGGACTCACTACGGATTTGATGTTCCTGGAACTAAAGCAAAAATTGACTTTTATTACATGAAAAACTAACTCCAGCTCAACTCAATCACTCATCCTCCTTCATATAACGGTTTTTGATTGTGACGTTTCAAGAGAGTATGGTACACATGAATATTTGAATGATTTCATCATCGCAAATATTAGTTGAAAGAAATACCATACACGAGTATCCGTTTCACTCGAGTTGTAGCATTTGTTTTGCTACAAACAAGATATTTATAAGTAGAGAGCTATTTCTCACGTAGGTCACGCCTTTGAAATATAAGTTTATTGTGTCTACCTCCAAATGTTTCGCCTGCCTAAACTTCCAGCTCTTAATATCGACTTTCGTCCAGTGATCCTTGTACAAAGAACTAAATTATTTAATAGCCCTTTGTTGTAATAATGAATAAAAGTATTCATCAGGCATTTCCTGTAAGCCTACTTCGAATATCATTTTACGTCGCTTGTTTACAGAGGCGACGAAAGCAGGTCTTGTTTTAAAAGTTGATCTTATATGTATAATGCCTATATAGGTCAAATTCTTATCAATTCTAGAGATCTAAAAATTTATCAAGCAGTTTTTATATATTTAATACTTATATACAAATCATACATTCATTATATTTTATCATTGTTGTAATCTGAATATGTTTAAAGTTTGCATCGTTGATAACTAACGAACGCAGAACAACTCAGCCTTGTAAACGGGTGGTTTAGTAGTTCTTAGGGTTGTTTCAATCCTCTACGTCATAGCTGTGCTGCGTGTGGGAAATACGAGTCAATGATGTAATTTAAAAAAAATCAAATTAACTATTTTCAAAAAATTTGTTGGGTTATCAAAGTTGCAAACTTTATATACATCAATCTGAACCATATAAGATTTGCCCTAGAATTAATCCGACGCCTATTTGGATTAAATATGTAAGTGTGTGTGTATGTGTTTATGTTAAGTTTGTAGAACCAAAGGTCTAATATAATATAATATAATACTTTTCTTGATTAGTGGATAGTTTTCGAGTGGATTTGTTCAATCCAGTTGAAATAATTCATTTCCCAGCTTACTTTTACTAATTTGTTGATATTCGCTCAATATATATGAAATTTGAAAATGTGATTTGGCAAGTTTTGATACGTTTAACGATTAGAATATAAATATTTCTCTTCAGGCTAAGAGATTAGTCATTGTCTCTATAAGTTTAAATCCATAGGAATATATAACCTGGAATAAGGTTTTGTGCAGGTATATCTAACATGAACGGCTTAAGAGATTAAAGCCTAGTTCAGCTAATATTATTAACTCTTTAATCCTGTGCAATGCACTAATCTCGCCTATGCTCGATAGGTTCATATTAAACACAATATTATATTGTATATTATCTTCAATATTATTTAATGAAGATGTATGGAAAGATGTATATTTTGTAGAAAGCCGATTAGCCGAATAATTTCCACTGCACCAGCAATTTTTTTTATTAACTATTGTTTACATTTTTATTTAATTTGAGAAAATCTGTATGCCGCAGAGAAAATTTGGAGGGGAGTTTTTTTCTGTATGTCAGATGATCATTAAATTCATATTTGTTAGGAAACAGAATCAATTTAAGTAATTTATATCAAATAGACACTGTCATCCAGCATTTTCTTATAATCCATATACTCTATAATACATGTAGAATAGTAAAAAACTTCTATTTATTAGTAGAAAATGCACATCTGATGAAAATTGTATATATTCAAATTATAATTTTTCTAATTTGTAGTAATATTGGTAAGGCGATAAGTCATGAAAATGAGCAACTTTTACTATGGATAATTTTTTATAACACGCCACTGTCTCTGGTTTATTACAGATAAAAACCCACCTTTTCGAGATGGGACTTGGTGACCAGGACGTCAATAAAGGATTAGGACAGATATTAACCAGGCCTGAAGTACACCTGTCAAAGTAGGTTTATCCTTTTGAATTCTTGAACAAACGTATATAGATGTAATTTCATCGCTTGGATTGGAAACTTGTGATGCGCATGTTTACGTTCACAACAGGTGTTAATTTATACTTGGAATCTATTCCGACCGTTAGAATTCTTATACTTATTAATTTGTGGGAACAGGATCATGTAATATATACATATTACGTGATACAAAACATGCAAATTCCCGAGGTCAATTTTTCAACTTTTGAAAATTCGTTGCTTGGTGCGAATGGAGGATCTTTTGGATATTATCGAACAGAAGTTTCCCTTTCAATATACGCTGAATTAGAAAAAAAATATTTGTCCAATGTGTGAAAACTATTCTTTTTCTTATTTTTAAGAATGAGAAAACCACTTATTTTAGAAAAATCACGTCGTCTGTGTTAATTTATTGTCCTGAAATCTCCGGTCGGAAAGGTCAAGACCCACTGACAAACCTGTGCTTCAGTTTGATATTTCAATTGGCCGTGCAAGAAATGACCTTTCGTATATATGTCAATTGAACATTAAATTCATAATTATCAGAAAAACAGAATCGATTTAAGTAGTTACTACTAAATAGATACTGTCATCAAGTATCAATTTATGAATGTAAAATCCAAAAGTTATTGATTCTATCCTCCGGTATGATTATATTCATATAACTGATTCTATCAGCCTTTCCAGAGTAATGAGTTCTAGTTGATTCTCCCAATTAAACTAGCTTGCACAAGTGTCTCCTACACTTGTTGAATTAATATAAAGTATTTGCCCTAGAAATATACTAACTACGCTGCTGATCATAACATTTTTTTATTTATCATCATAAATACATATCATTCATAACTAACAAAAGGTTCATTGCACATATTCGCAAAAAGGTTCAAAGTGGTTTTATAAATCTTGACTTGATCTTGACAACAAATGTAGGAGACACTTGTGCAAGCTAGTTTGATTGGGAGAATCAACTAGAACTCAATACTCTGGAAAGGCTGATAGAATCAGTTATATGAAAATGACCTTTCGCTTCAAGATATATTGAAACTGTTGCATGACATTGTAGCCATTTGCTGACCGGGAAATGAAAAAGAGCTATAGGCGAGCAGCACAGCTGATGTCTGAATTCGAACGCTTACACCAACTTGTTACAGCTCATTTTATCCATTTCTTCGTGTATTCGTTATTTTTGTCAAGAAGATTTGAAGATTCTCACTCGACGCAGTGTAGTGATCTTTCTCGCACATATTGGGTACATACTCCTTGTATAATAAACGAAAGTCTCCATGCGTTCTTTATAGAATGCGTTCGATGAGTTTGCAAGATTTCTCACACATTCACCGTATTAGAATGGGTCGTCTATGTACTTTCTTATTCCTGAATGTGGGGCAGAGGTTGAGATGTCTAATTGAAGTCACATGAGACTTTATTTTACGCTTCACTTTTTATCTGAAATGTCTTCGTTTCAAGTTCGGCAAGGATACGCTCGTAGACTAACGAATGAACAAAAATATTGTTCTCTTCTCG
Source organism: Aphelinus atriplicis (assembly GCA_020882685.1). Taxonomy (NCBI): domain Eukaryota; kingdom Metazoa; phylum Arthropoda; class Insecta; order Hymenoptera; family Aphelinidae; genus Aphelinus; species Aphelinus atriplicis. The sequence continues at coordinate 69,335,692 of CM037073.1, read as the reverse complement.
CATTAGAGAAAGCTTAAGAATGAGACAAAAATGGTTATGGAATTTCATTAATCCTACTTAGCAGAGACAAACCTAGTAACCTTTACTACATTTTATAACACAGCGCACTCTCTATTGAGTGAAGATGAAAATTACGAATAGTGAAATTTGCTAATAACGTTCACTATATAAATTCTAGCGAAGTTTACTATACTAAAGTAGTAAAGTACTATTTTAGTAAAATGTCCTATAAACCGAATATGAATGTTATTTTTCTAGTAATGATTACGATGTTTTGGATATCAAAGTTTAATTATATTTTCCCCGTAAACCTAGTAAAAATCTAGTAATCATTACTTAACCTTTCTTTCGGTGTATGTATTACATACAACATACAACAATATACGAAAATTGATACTTCATTCTAACAATATTTAAATAAAAAAGTTAATGCGGGGAATTCTCATCTAGATATGTATTTGTGCAAAGAACATAATATGTTGTTCACGAATTGAATATTAAACTCCAACTACTGATGGAACGGGTGAAGTAAACTTCAAACACATAGCAAAGTGATACTTGACTTTCACATGCATCTTCACTGCGAACTTTCACTGCGAACTTAGGAGTTTAGAGTAACGCTCAGGGCAAAATGCGCTATTCGACACTGTCCACTCGTCTCGCTTGCGTGGAATTCTTTTGCACAGTTATGAACAAAAAAATTTGAATCAGCTAAATGATTTCTTTTCCATTTTTATTCATTCACATAAAATCTTGTCCCTAAGACAAGTTTTCTCTTGAAGCGATTTATATTAATGCGTGGTTCAGTCACCTGCAGCGTATATACCATAACGGATATTGAAAATTGATGTTCCCTTTTTTCCGAATTCAGCGAAGTGCAATGCATGAAACGTGGCCGACCAGAGCGCTGTTATACGACACTCATATATTATAATTGGGGTCGGATTCTCGCGTGGTAGGGAGAAAAGTCCATCTATGCTAAGAAATGTCTGTCGTCGAAACACGTATGCTGCAGTATTTCAACTAATCGCGCGTGCGACTTACCCTACTGTGTCGTTAGAATAGCACATATAACAAGCTTCGTTTCGCTTTGGGCTTATAAGTAAATCCCAGCCATGAACTACTTTTCTTGATTTGGATTGTATTATTTTCAAAACCGAATTTTGAAGAATTTGTTTTTGTATCGGGAAAAATGATTGTTTAATTGATTGTATAAGAGAATCACTTTATGTAAAGAGCAAGTGCGCGAAGTGCCAGCTATTGTGCGCATTGGAGAATTAATCTAAAATCGCACGTTTATCCTGTGTATTGACGAAAAAGAAAAGCTTAATGGATTTATATTTGAAAATCGATTGAAATGCGTTCAGATGCCGTGGTCGAGACATCCTCACTTCAGTTAAATTTTTCGCACTGAAGTAAAGAGCAGGTAAAGTAAACGGCCCGGATTCGCATGTAGTTCATTCTATTTGTCACATTTTTGCTAATCCGGCAGATTTCCAGTGATAAACTTTAAAGCGGGGGATTGTATAAATAACTGCAGGCCCAAGCATCCCTGGTGGATGTAATATTCTCCCCAGATTTCAGCTATATTGCAGCCCCAAGATTTTGTTTCTTTGAACAATAAATCGTCTTTGAACGATGATCCCCGAGTGGAAGGAGCTTATGGAATTCCGACCCTTCGCCAATTTTATGGTGCAGATTGTTTACAGCCAAAGGTATCTCCAGAACGGCTCGTACAGCCAAGAGCGAACAACTGTTTTGTCTCAATAAGCGAGCCGTCGTAAAATCAATAATTGCAGGACACATCGTTAAGCCTCTGCTGACAGCCTCTGAACCAGATGTGGTATATTCTCCAATGTTTATGAAAGCGTTAGATCGCACTCGTTCTCTTGTAGTGTCAGTCTATCCATAACGACCAATGTATTCACACATACGGAACGATCATCCCGAATCGTTTTTGCTGCGTGTGCTTCAGTGCCGTTAAAGCAAATGGACAAAATGGTGAATACGCGGTGAAGCGTATCGACACTCCCATTTTAATTGCTATACCTGCGTGACTATACTTGCGCTGAATATGGCGCTGGATGAGTTTCAATGAAAGATATTAATTATTGAGGCAAATAGTGAAAAATTTACTACTTACGTTCTTATTCTCCGGTAAAACTATAAATTTGAACTGAAGCAAAGAAATATTATTTATAAATTGAATCGAGTTGTTTGCAAAGGGTGGATGCAATTGCTAGTGTGGGAGTAATTTTGTCGGATCAATATTTAGTAGGGTATAGGCGTTAAAATTTGACTTTGATTCTAATTGATTCGCGATAAATCGGCACTATTTTGTTGAAATCACCAGACTCATGCGGGAATATTGACCGTATACATTGAGAAATTAGAAGTTATACCTCATATACTCGTATAAACCTTACTCTTATGTAATCAGAAAATACAAACATCGAATTGTGATGAATAATTATTATTCAATTCAAATTAAATCAGATGACTCATACAACCATTGCTGACTTTATGCAGCATAGCATGTCTATACATGTGAAATATCATACGCATGCAGGACATCCTTTTTTTGATAAAAATATCAAAGTATTTCGAACAATGTTGCAATCAATGTTTCGAGAGATTTGATTAGCTCTCAGTGCACGAATCGGTCCCAAAAAGAAACAGACTCCGAAACTCTTGTTGCGTTCTTAAATTTCAGACCGAATTGTCGCGTTGACGCTCCTGAGCAACGATATAATTATCTTTAATGATATTGGTCAGGAACCTATGAAGTTGATATCCAGAAGGAGAAAAATGATATAATTATCTATTTGGGTAACTACAAATCACCTCCTGGACAGTTGTGAATGGAAAATAATAACAAAGTGTTTTTATGTTATACGTGATTATAAACGCTCATTTATAACATAAAATATCGTATGCAACTCGTGAAATACGATTCCACGCACTCGTGTGACCGCCCAACACTCATTCGCCGGCGACTCGTGCAGGCTTGTCACACCGGTGCGTGAAATCGCATTTCAGACACTAGTTGCATAATATACTATTTTAATGCATTAAAATATACTCTTCTATATTGTAAAAATCAATAAAACTTTCAAACAAGACAGTATTTCTATTAGTCACTCGAGTAGCTTATCTATAGCAAACGTCATCCTTCTTATCAATTTTGTCGAAGAAGTGATTTTCCATACTTGAATTTCCTGAGACAAAATAATATGTTCGATGAATCAATTCCATTTCGCGCCAAAGTATTTATCTCGTTCGGAGCGAGAAATCAAGCGCATACTGTATTATGTATAGTCACGTATACAAAGGCGTCAAGGTCAACAAATGTAGCGTAATTTGAAAATTCTCAGTAGCGCTATTAGCTGCTATACACTTGTTGGTGCGTAAGAATCTGCATGACAATAGTCACACCTAACAAATGGAAATTGGAAAGTATTGGCGCGCGGCGCACTCTTTCTCTCTCCACGTTCTTTTAACTTTTGTCAAGCTTGCACCACCATCAGCGTGACGAACAACTTTCTTTGTATTAAAGTTGCAGCGCATGCATCTGTATAATGGAAAGCATTTGCGGGGCGGTCTCTCCTCTCTCCGGGCGCTCTTGATGGGCGCTCGTCGCTGGCCGCGCGGCGCGCCGACGCGCCTCGAGAGCTAGATACTCGAGACTTGCCAGTACAGCCGGCGCCGGCGACTCGGACGGTCGCTGCGCGCACAATTTACCTTTCTTCGGTTGCGTGTTTATTTACGTCGTATAGTGTATAGCCGGGGTCACGCGCGCGCTCGAGTCCGCGTGGAGGTGCGATGGAGGGGCGCTATAGTGACTGGCAGCTCAGGTTGGAAAAGGTGTCGGGGCTAGCTTCGGATATTGTGGGCAAAGACATTCCGTCGCTGCGCGAGCTGCCCCACCGGGACGACCCGCGCCGCGAGGCCAGCTACCGACGAGCGCTCGAGATCAACCAGGCCCACGCGGACCGGCCCTTACTGTGCGAGGGCGCGCCCGGAAAGCTCGACATACAGTGGAAGCTGCGACGCGTGGTGGTGCCGCCGATCCGGGCCAACCCCATGCGCCGGGCCAACAACGTGCCCAACACCCGGGACCCGAGGCGGGCCAAGATAAACGAGCGCGCCGGCTACGAGCCGTGGGAGATCGGGCCGCCCTGCCTCGTGGAGAACGAGCTCGTGCCCGCCGAGGACGAGACCTGCTCGCTCCTCGTGGTCGATAGCGCCGACTGGCCCGACAGCAAGCACTGCTTCGTCGACGTCGTGGCTCACGAGTGCAACGTGCAGAGGGCCGCCGTTGAGGCTGGCGACGGGGAGTCGCTCTTTGATCTCGACGAAGACAGCGAGCTCGAGGTCATTGCCCACCCAGGATACTCGAGCGACCTGCTCGAGGACCGGCCGATGCTCGAGGATGACCAGCCGGCTACCCAGCCGCTCGCTCCACCCAACGAGCGGACGCGCAGAATATCCGACGACGGCGTCGAGCGCGTCAAGACCGAGCGGCTCCCGACGCACAAACCCGTACCCAGGATTAACGAGACCGACGTGGCCTTGGTGGACCTGTGCTCGGACGACGAGGGGCCCGCCGTGAAGCAAGAGCCGCTCGCACCGGCGAACCGCAAACCCCGAGTCAGCGACGCCGAGCCGGAGATCGTCTGGCTCAGCGACGACGACGAGGACGTCGCGCTCGATGAGAGCCCCGACTGCTCGGAGATTCAGCAGGTCGACAGAGAGGAGCCGTCGTTGGCAGCTGACACTCGCAAGGGCAAGGGGCTTGCTGAGGCGATCGCCACCAGTCGGCTGCGGGACTCGGACGCCGCCGAGGTCACGCGGGTACAGCAACCGTCCGACGCAGGACCGGCGTTGAGAGGCGTTGAGAATCGGGACGAGGTCCTTTTCATGAGTGTGAAAGATCGTCAGGGCATACAAGTCGCCGAGAGCAATGCACAAAGGCGAGGAGGAAGCGAGCCGATCGTAAGAGAAGAGCCTCGCGAGAAAAGCACACGAAACGGACACGCCGAGCCGGAGATCTTGTTGCTCAGCGACGACGAAGACGAGCAAGAGCCTGCGGCTATCGTGGAGAGCCTCCGACCCAGCGAAGAGGATCGAGCCGTTTCTCCTGTGCTCGGAAGCACGAAGAAGGCGCAACAACAACGAAAGCGAAGGCGCGAAAACAACGAGGCGCAGCCGCTCGCGGAGGCGATCGCCAAAAGCTTGCAGGACTCGGGCGCCGAAGAGGACATGCAGACCCAGCAATTAATTGACGAGGAAACGGCGTTGCGGATCGCTATCCGCGTGGACGAGCTCGACGACATGCAGCTCGAGGAGGCTCTCGCCAGAAGCTTGGAAGACTTTGTCGGAGATGCTCGAGATTCTCGTGAAGAGAGCGAGCAAATCGACGCGACCGACAATGAACGAGCACAAAGCACGAGGCGAGAACCCGATACGAGTGACGTCAACAATAAGACTTTCGAAGAATCGGCAGTCGGAGAGGCGGATAATGGTGAAGAGGTCGCGCCGACGACGAACGAGAGCGTATCTTCCGTTGACGTTCATCAGGAGAGGCTGACCCTCTCGGTCGAGGACTCGGTTGGGATGGCAGCGGCCGTTATCGAGTTGCAAGCCAGCTGCGTTTCGCCAAGTAGTCCCGAGCCCAATTCCGAGAACTGCACCGAGCCCACCGGTGGAATCGGTAAACAAACCGACGAGCGTTCCGGCAGTGCGTCGCCCGACGGACACGAGCCGATCGAAGATAATCGAAAAAAAATCCAAATGATAATCGCGGACTCGCCCTTGGCGGATAACGAATCGAGACAGAGCAGCCTGTGCAGCCCGCGCCAGTCCTGCTGCAGCGAGGACTTCAGCCTGTTCTTCGACGACGATAGCGCGGGTTCCGAGTGTGGTAACGCACTGCCCGAGGAGCTCGCAACAGACTCCAACTGTCAAGCAGAGGCTAACGACGAGCCACTCGTCGATCGAGTGGCGGGCGTCACTGTGATTTCAACGGATCGAGAAGACAAGGCGCACGAGCATGCCCGTGCAGCGAACGATTCACCCCCTCGTGTCGATAAGTGCGAGACGTCCGATTTCGCGCTGGCACATACCCGCGAGGCCCTCGGCGACAATAAGGAAAACGTGTGCGCGAGAGAGACTGAAAAAAACAACGGCGAATCGTCGTGCTCGCAGCAGCGGCCAGTGACCGGGGCTCTCAGGACGAACAATCGAGATGAGTGTTTCAAGCGCAAAGCTACTCCGGCTCCGCAGAAAGAGTTGAGGCGCACGCACAGAAAGAGAAAGAGGAGGCGGAACAGGAGAAAACCACCTCCCGACAACGTCATTCGCAAATTCAATCAGCTAGCCGTGCGTGTCGACGATATTTTCCCCAACGACGAACCCGTCCACGGGGATAATCTAGACGCACCGCAGTCCGCCAAGATATTCTGCGTGTCGCAGGAGCCTCGAGACTATTGTGGCATCAGCGCAAAAAATAGTGGGCTTGTCATCTCGGGTGCATTCAACGAGCGATTGACGAGCTTGCGCCCATTCAAGAGGAAGCTGAACGAAGAATCGGTCGTGGACACGTTCAAGCGACCCAAGCGCGAGTTTACTCTACTCATAAAGGACGATCAGCAAACTTCTATCAGCTTTACCTTCTCCGTTCTGGCTCGTTACTACGAATACGCACAGCGAACATTCAACTCCGCGCTCTTTTTCTACAAGCACTACGGGGCCGCGGTCTCTTTCAACTTCCTCCGACAGGTCATCACAGCTAACGAAGCCTTCTGGAACAGAAGGTAATTTTCATTCTGGGTTGATTGACGTCCGATTATTTACTTACTATTCGGTGGTCAATCATGCGTTCTCTGCCATATTCTAATTTTTTTCTATATGAGTCAATCAAAGTCTTGCAATACGTCTTGCACATAATTTGCACTGCTGTAGTGGATCCTCAAGTGTTTCATAAAATATCAAATTGATATCTCTCGCAAATATGGGAATGTCTTTATTGAAGATACACCAAAGTGCCAAAAACAATCTGTATAAAAAGATGCAAAATCCTTAAATTCAAAGAGTAGATGTGTGTGGGAATGAGTTTTTGTAAGATTAGCGATGTTAGATAAAGGCCATTGTGCAAATAAAGCATTCGTCTGAATTAATTAATCCTGATTGATCTAGTATATAAAATTATCTTTGAATCTTTGATGAAAAATATCATTAGGCAATTTTTGTATCCTAGCACCAAGATCCCCTGTAAACTTTATAAAAGTATATGGAAATTTGTAAAGCAAGTTTACTTAGAACAAAAGTATTGTCATTTTGTTCTAAAAATATTTCTCTTAGGTCTTAGTATTATACTTATCACAGATTTCTCCTGATTTTATGTAATATTCAAGCAGGCACTATAAGTTTGTACTATAATAATTACTTTTTATGTTTAGATTGGCCAACTGGAACCAGGATGAATGTCGAGTTCACATTGACGATGTAACTGAGTCACAGACCTGTGACATAAGTAAAGATGAGATACCTTCAGTAGATTTGAATTGTAACTCATTAGATTCGCCGCTTCAGTATACAGATGATTTGAACTCCAAGTGTGCTGTAATTGAAGAAGCTGCTTCACAAAATGATTTGCCTGCAAAAAGATTTAGATCTTCTTCACTTGATCATGTCAAACTGAAGTTCCTGAGAGATCCAATGAATAAGGACTCCTGGAAAATTTTGAATAAACAAACAAATCAAAATATTGATGCAGTGACCCTTGAAAATAAGTCTGGATTCAAAAAACTGACAATGGATAAGAAACAAGATTTGCAGTTAAAAATTCCTCCATCTTTTTATGTTGATAAAAGTGTTCCGGAACTTGAGCCAGAATACTTAGCTGATTACCCTGTAGTTAATATGCAATACTCTAGAAAGCTTGAGAATTGTTTGGGTGATTCCCTGAAGAAAAAATTAAAAAAGAGAAGTATAAGTTTCACCGAAACAGCTGATGAGGTAGACAAAGAGTCGAAAAAAAAGAGGCTAACTAATACAAAGGATAGTACCAAAGAAAAATCTATAATTTCAAATGAATTATATGATGCTTATTCACGAAAGACTGAAAGGAAAACTCAGCAATTAGCTGACAGTCCACCTAATTCATTCTCAAATAGTTGCTCTGATCTAATCATCAATAATTCTTCAGATGGTGATTCAGGTCAATGTTCAACTATTAATGAACTGATTATAACAGAGGATAATGTACCTGATACTGAACGTTATACTAAAGAAAGTACTGGAGCTCATAATAGCAATATTCAGAAAGAAAATGAATCATGTGATATAACGTCTGACTGTGGGAGTGAAATTTCAAAGGTTGAATCAATCAGAAACGAACACATCAATTCATCAGACACGTCAAGAGTAGAAAGAAAACTTCGGGAAAAACTAAGGATGCATTTTGGTGAGGACAGTGATGAGGAATTCATAGAACAAGAATTGAACAAATTAATTTATTTGAAACATAGAAGAAAAAAAATTTCTAAGATTCCTGAATGTCATGCAGACAATTCATTGAAAGAGAATTCTAATTTCCAATTAGGATTTTCTTCCAATTCACGAGAGTTAACCGATATATTTAAAGTATCCATAAAATGTAAACAAAATGAATTAATTACAGCAACATCGGATGTTGATAACAAGATTAAAGAAACAATGGATGAATCAGCTGTAGATGATACTATTCCTTCTAGTAACGATGGAAATGAAGGTGAATTGATTATATTAATAATTTTTACTTTTTGATAACAAATTTGTAAGAAACCATTTGTAACATTATGCGTTTTTCAGGGAATAAAAATCAAGTGATATCTATAGAACCCGAATTAGAAGAAGGTGATTTTCTTTATAATATACACACTTCTAAATCTGATGTTGAAGATGACTATTATATAGATTCCGATAACGAACAGAGTTCCAGTGTCACACATGATGCTAAAATTACAAGTGAGTCTCAAAACTTATTGTGAATGCTTGAGGTTACTTGGATGCATTCCAATGTTACCATTTTTCTAACAGATAACTTATCAAAATTAATTTTTGAAATGTACCGAAACATTGAATTCTCTTTTGTAATTACAGGTCAACCTACGAATCCAAGTGACGAAGATGATGATATCACTTTCATAGAAAGTTATCCTAATATTAAAAAAGAATTTCACAGGAGAATTAAGAGAGAAGATGCACCTGAAACAGAAATAATTACTCTAGATTCTGATGATGAAAACGCAAGCTTGGATCGTCAACATTCATCAGGTGAAGATCAAAACATACATGTAAATGAAAACCAGATTGAGACGCCAAAATCACCAGAATCCGAAACAAAAAATCCTGATACAGACAACCTTAAGGAGCATGACGGAAGGTCGGGGTTTAAAGTGACAGAGAAAAAAAGTTTCAAGGATTTGGAAGATCTTATTCTTGCATCATGTGGAGTTGAAGAAGAATCATCGTTATCAAATGAAAACGACGTGGAACAATTTACAAAATCTCATGAGACTGATACAAATGAGTCTGCAGCAGATATTTCCACATTGTTAAATAATAATAATCATTCTGAACATGAAGTTGTTGTCGAAGAAACTATGAAAGTTACTGGGAATATAGGAGTAGACCTCAAAAATAGTAAACTTTTAGAACATTTTAACTTAACTATGGAAACTTCAGCTCCAGAAAATTCATCTGAAAATGGTTTGTTTGATCAAATTATTGATGAAGAGCAACAAATTGTATCAGAAAAACTAGAAGCCTTGACAAGAGAACTAGTAGAGAAAACTGAACAGGAACTATCATCCACAGTGAATTATACATCTAAGTCTCTTAAGGTTCGAAACATTGATGAACTGTTACGAAACCCCCAAAAATGTTCAGTGCCGTATCTTGCAGCACCAGCAAGTTCTTTGGTCACCAGCTGTTCATGTTGTCCTCCTCAACAAAACCTAAACTCAATAAGCGCTCTTCGATTACCAAACCAACAACCTACTCCAATCACAAACTCAGTTGAAGGAAAGATATCAAGTGTAAACCTGTCATTTCAGTCATCCATCCATCAAAGCCAGAGCAATGGACATGTTCGATTCGAGAAAGCATCCAAACTTTATGGTCATTTATATGAAAAATTATCTGACATATTTGAAATGAATTCTAATGGTGATCTCGTAAAGAGATTATATAATGAAATGAATACATTACTATCTCAATTGGGACAATTATCAGAAGCCCAAGTTTGTGCATATTATAATACATTTCACTTCTATGGTACATTGACAGAAGAGATATTTGAAAAATTTCATTTTAAATTGATAACTGTACAAAGATGTTTACTGTCTTTATACACATATGCCAAAGATAAGGATTTCAATAATTTCATGCAGAAGATGAAGAGAGGAACAGAATCTGGTTATCTATCTGATATATCCAACGTTTATAAATTATATGAAAAGCTTAAAAGCGAAGGATTTATTTCTGAATTGGCCGATAATACTTCACCTCATTTTCTGAGTCCAGTGCCCAATTCATCAATAGCAGAAATATTGAAATGCCAAAAAAGTATTTACTATAATATTATATGTAAAGATTCACAACTAAAATTCCAACAAATAAGTCAAGTACCGATGAATAATTCAAGAAACTCTTGGACAGAAATGGTCAACAGGTATTGTTTGTGATCAATCTTATAGTCAAAATTGTAGCATTAATTCAAAATCGTTATAAGATTTATAGTAGAAATATTGAAACAATTATTATTAGCTCAATTTTTATTTTGTTAACATTAAGCTTGATGTAGAATGTAATTCATACACAAGTATAGTGCTATGCAATATTTCTAGGTGCTAAGTAGTTTAATTCTTTCATATTTTCAACTTACGAATTTACTTAGAGAAGTTAATACACTAACTTTGATGCATGATTTCATCAAAAAGTGTCAAATTTTGTAATATTATTGAGCAAAACATTTTCTCTCCAGTGATGTATGGCATTTACATGTCGTATAGCACCAAACGTGTTGAATTAACTTAATCTTTCATCACTTGGTTAAAGAAGTTTGTAGTTCACGGTAGTTGATATTAATGAAGTAGCAAAATTTGATCCAGTTTGACCGCTTTTCTTTTTTCTGCATAGATTCAAAACTATTGAAGAAACCATGTGTGCTCCAAATGCAAATATGATCTGGAATCAGTTATCGACAAATCTTTCATCAAATATGAATCCTACAAGTACAGTGAATAATCAAAGTAACAACTCGATAGAGATCCCTGCACTGACCTCAAATGGTAATGCTGCATTAGATAAGAGCTCTTCAACTTCAATGACTGGTGCAAATGTAGTGCATTATAACACAAGAGTTCCAGAAAAAACTCTTTCAACTTCCGAGGCAACTGTAATGGAGAAAAATCAAACTTCACAAAGTTCTTTATCAAGCTGTACACCATTATTGAGTGGTGCAAGTACAACTAATAACGAAAATAACAGAGTCCTAGATGTGATACCTTCTACTTCAAAAACTCATACAGAGAATGAAAAAGTACAAGATGTTGGATCAGCATCGAATTCTACAACTTCAGCAACTACTTCAAGTATTGTTAAAACCGAAAATGATACCAGAACAGAAACTTCAAGTAGTCAAGTAAAAATCAAAGAAGAGACATTGGACAAACCTAGTGCTCACTGTTACAAGTGCCAAAAACTTAGCACTATTGTGTGTGCTGATTGTGAAAATGTTGCTTACTGTTCTTCTCAGTGTCAACATAGTCATTGGAAAGAACATTTTATGTCTTGTCGAAAAAGTTCTTAAAAAAGTTACTGGAAGTTTATATATCTTAGATTAAGTATGTATGTAAATAATAGTTTTTTAAAATATTGTAACAAAGAGGTCTCCTAAAATATTAGTGCTGTACATGCATATGTGATACTCTTAATGTTGCATTTATTGTTAATTTATGTTTCGAACCATGTACTTAAGGTATTATGTAAAGTTTTTTTTACAAACACGTGTATTTGAGAGAAAACTTTGAAAGAATGTTCAAATACAGAATACAAAGGGAAAAAATGTATTGTACAAACTTTTTGTATTTGTATTAAACTGAATTTTTTAAATGAATTGTATTACATTTATTTGGTTTTATAATGGATTGTGATTGATGTTGCCAGGTTAAAATTATTCATGAAAGAACAATCAATATATTATACTTTGATAATTTTATTTTGTTGCTAATTACATCTTGATGCCATGTAGTTAATCATTCTCAATAATAATATCTCAGAGCTTCAACAGCTATCAACTAGAGCAATTTCAATATTAATGTTCATATCCTGATGGTAGGGCATTGGTATGTGGGTTGTGGAACAGAGTATGATTTCCATCTCCCCATGGGAATTTCTGTAATAATTATTCAATCTTGAGATGCAATTAAGGAACATTTCAATCTTTAAAATTTATAACATACCTTAGTGCGGATTCTCAAATGCTCATATGGAACAAATTCTGGACGTGGTGGCTCTTCCCAGGTAAGATACACATTTAGGAATCCAAGAGATAATGCTAATGGTACTACAGTGAATGTCAATGTTTTCCACATTTTGTATCCTGCCTCTGTGGAATAGATAACTTTACTTAACTGGTATAAAATGGTATTAGAATTAGTATATTCTCCAGACTAGAGCATTAAAATCTGTCAAGAAGTCATACAATAGACTATACATCACTAGTATTTGTAAATCCAAATAAATAAGATAACTCACATAACTAAGGAATAATTTCTAAGAAGCTCTCACCAGCTCTCTAGATTTACTGTGAGAATGAATACTTCGAAATTCAATTGAGACTGATCAAAACTAGCTAGTGATGATTTGGTTTCCAATTACTTTATAGAAAATTTATCCAATTTTGAGTTTAGATTTTTAGGCAACTCTTTTCATGATGAAATAATCATTGAAATGCTGTATTAAAGATGTTTGAATAGTCAGATTATTCTCATCTTTAGGTATTCTGATACAATTTAGCTAACTGATAAAGATTTTTCGAGCAATGAATCTAATTCTTTAAACAAAATTAATTGTAATCCAAAGTATAAAAATGTTCAAAATCATGAAATTCAAACTTGAGATGGTAAAGTACTATACTGTATTGTCATTATTGTTTCCTGCAGCTACAAAAAATTATGTAACCCTCCCCTGAAAGTATTCAATACAGAACCAAGTAAAAAGGATTGGCTCATAAAATCGCCCGGAAATTCCCACTGAAACGGAAACTTGCCATCAAAATGAACCACTAATGATTTCATGAAGCTCCAACAGTGGGATAAAAATTGAAAGGAAAAACACTGTAGTCGTTGACTAGCTAGAATCTCGGCTAGCCTTGGATCAGCGTCGCAAAGTCTCATTACGAATTATAGGGATCAGCAAAGTTTAAACTCACCAGCTTGTTTCGGATCGATATGAGACGAGTAAGCTCGGGAAAACAATTTTTGTGCAACGGCACGACGGAGTATTGCGGACGCAGCCATGTTTGCTTCTTCGAGCAGACAACACACTACTGTTTCGCCGTTCGTTCCGTCTGGTCTCGTCGAGGAGCGAGCCTCTCCTCACAGCCGATGCAATCTTCACTTTGGTCAGCCGTTAGCAGTGCTGCCAATGCGCCCAAGATCGTATTTGCGCTTAGTTCACGATTATAAAAATTTCTACTTTGAAAATACTCAACTTTTGAAAATTCAACATTCATCCAGAGCTTAGATAGCTCAATCTTATTTCAATAAAATTGTAACGAGGCTTTTTTCCTGAAAATATTACAGTGCATACTTATTGGGTTAATTTTTCATCAACTTTTCGAATTCATGCTCGCCACTGGCGCCACTTGAGTCGCAAGCCGTCGATGTTCGACTCGATATATATCTGACTAAATACGCCACTTTCTTTCCGGTTTGCTCGAAACACGATCAGGTACACAGTTTCCGAAGTTTTCTTTATTTTAATAATTTATCGACGACCAAACGACGAAATCTGAGCCCTAGTTATTGACCTTTGAATTTTTATATTTCAGACAAGAAAAATGGAGAACGACGCTGGAGAATTCGTGGACTTGTACTGCCCAAGAAAATGGTGAGTAACGCACGTGGTTTTTTCGTGAATTTTACTTTTCCCTTTGAAAAAAGCAGAAAATAAACATTCTCTATATCTGTTGATTGTTGCTCCGTAATTTTATATGTGATTTTTTCGAAATTCCATTAATTCTTTCTCTGATTCAATATTTCTGAAGAATCATTTTTGAGGTTATGTTCAACGAGCTTGTTTAGCATCCACCACGTATGTTGGTTACTGTATCTTTGTTAAAAGCTAATTAATGAATGTTAATAGCTCTGCGAGCAACCGCATCATCCACGCCAAGGATCATGCTTCGATCCAAATTGCCCTAGCTGATGTCGATCCATCAACAGGACGAATGACTGACACTAACAAAATGTATGCAATCTGTGGAGCTATCCGTCGGATGGTGAGTTAAATCTGATGTTATACTTGGAGATGATTGTTATTTACAGTTTGTAAATGTGTTAATCATTCAATTCATTATTTTAATCATAAAAAATACTTGAGGAAATAGAGTTGAATTAGTTATACTTTAAAATTGCTATTCTCTACATTAACATTTTCAAAAACATAACATTTTTTATGACGATTGCATCAAAACACTATTTAATAAAAATATATCATGTAGGAATATAATTTGTCTATAAATAGAGATGACAGATCTAAGAATAATCCAGAATTCAATGAAGTTGATGTCAATCTATACTCATTCCTTGAGTTAGAAAACTCGTATGAGTACCCCAAAAAAAGTAAGTGATGCTTTAGCACGCAGTTCATGTGAAACCACTTGCAATGGTGCTACTGCATCACTATATTAATTCCTGCTTTGGAATGTAGAATATGTCGAGTTACAATTTTCTGACATTTTTAAGGATTTACCAAGAACGATAGCAAACTATTCATTGTTGACTTGTTAACATACTATTTCTTTCATAATATTATAATATAAATATTAATCTCTCTTACACTAAATTTTTTCTTTTTACAGGGTGAATCAGACGACTGCATAGTTCGACTTGGAAAGAAAGATGGTATCTTGGCAAAAAATTACTAAGTTGAGAAAAAATTGAAAAATAAATTTATAAAAAAAATCTTTTATCTATTATTTTTCCCAAATCCTGTCAGTATGGAATAAATCCCCAAAAATATTTTAGCCCAACTTAAGATGCTTCCACGATTTTCTCCAAACTTGAAATTAATTAAATTTCTTGTGATTTATAGATTTCTAAATTTGAATACTATTAAAAAATTGAGATAAGAAATTGTGTTTACATAAGAATGCATGTACTCAGATTTTATGATGATTGAACTTGATCTAGAATAGATGTAATAGCTTTTAAAAATTTACTCAGCATTATAAATTATGTTCTTATGAATATTTAAGACAGTGAAAATATAGTTTTGGTCTTTGAAATGCTTTAGATTGGCAATGCTAAACGAATGCTACGCTTTGATTAGCGTCTAGATTTATTGATATCCGCGAAAAAGAACACTTGAGCCTTTATAATACAAATGACATCTGAAGTCATGAGAGCACGTGGGAGGACGGCCGGCAGCATGTCTGCGCCCTGCGGTATGACATGTGAGCATAACCTAGATTCCGACCGTGTTCGGAATGTATCCACAGTTGCGATCGCGTGCACCGTAACTTTTCGATATGTTGAGTAATGGATTATGTTTTTTATCAACAGAATCATGTAGAATAAAATAAGTATTTACAATTCGCAGTTGATGTGATTGATTAGGGATGAAGTAGTGAACAGATTTATAAGTTGTATTAGTTTATCAGATTGAGTCTTTTAAGGTTAGTATTCTTGTTATTCGTAATATGTTTACTAATATCAACTTAAAGAAAATGCACTTTCGAGATAATGACTAGCATTTTTAAGTTGATATATAAAAGGTTTATGTCGCATTTCTTATGTACTATATTTTGTAACGTATTTTAAATCAATCTACACAAAACTAAGAAACTTTAATTATCATCTAAAATCAGTCAAGATAACTAAAGATTTGTATTAAATTTCATATCTTCTATTTGCTGACATTTCAACAGAAATTTTCGATGTTCATATTATTACAAAGTGACGTTTCAAAATGAATAAATCTTATTTTATTTTAGGTGTACATAAGACAGTTGTTGGATAATTTATGTATCAAAAATGTTACGAAAATTTCAAGATTCCAAATTGCAGATGTCGGCCAGACATCTGTATCCAAAAAAGATTGAATTTTCAGTTTTTACCGGAGATGACATAAGAAACTTGAGTGTAAAGAAAATCACTACACCAGATTCTTTCAATATACTAGGACATCCACTGAATGGTGGTTTATACGATCCAAATTTGGGTAAATTTAGAAGTATTTTTATTTTAAAATTTTGTTTTCAATACAAAGTTAGTCGGAACTTATCTTGAGAATATTGACATCTTTTAAAAATAGATATAACATTACAGGACCAGTATCTGAAAGTTCAGATCCATGCAGAACATGTGGTCAAAATTTTTATAGATGTCAAGGGCACTATGGACACATTGATATGCCAATGCCGGTTGTCAATCCGTTGTTCCACAAACATTTACAAGTCCTGATTAAGTTGTCCTGTCTGAATTGCTTCACGTTGCAAATTCCTACACATGAAAAACTAATTCTTTTAGCTAAATTGAGGCTTCTTGAAAGAGGCTATTCTAGCTATATAGATGAATTGGATCAAGAAGTTATGTCAGCTGTACCTAATACAGGTAAAATACACGATGCAGATACAGCATATATTCAAGATGTCATCGAGGGCTACATTCAAAATGTGGAAAATCGAGAAAGATTTAGGACAAGTAATAAGTCTTTCTTTGAATCAGATCTCAATACCAAAAATATAAACATGCAACGGCAAGATCATGTAGATAAATTCCTGAAGCAATATAAAGTAGGAAAGGTTTGTGTTAATTGCCACGAGTCTATTTCAAGAATATCAATTTTGAAAAACAAAATAATGACCTCAAAACAAGTCCAGAATACAAATCAGAATTACCAAAGCAATGTTGTTCATAGATTAGAAACAGTTATTCTGATGCCAGATCAAACTAAGGAGTACTTGCGAAAGTTGTGGGAAAATGAAAAACCAATCTTAAAAGTATTAATACCAAGTTTGAGAAATTTATCTATAGAGCATCCAACTGATTCATTTTTCTTTGAAGTAGTACCTGTTCTACCTCCAATAGTAAGACCTATAAATTATTTGAAGGGTCAGTTAATTGAACATCCTCAAACTCAAGTGTATCGAGCAATTTTTATCAACTGTCTTACCCTAAGAAATATTATCCAAGTCATTCAAGATGGCGATGCAAGTCAACTGCCAGATGCTGGCAAGCTTGTATTCAGTAACACAAAAGGAAATTCAGCAATTGAAAAGTTGCATAATGCCTGGCTTGAACTGCAAGCTAATGTGGACCATTTATTTGACCGTGACATGAGCAGAACAGTAGATTCAGCTAATTGTCAAGGATTGAAGCAAATCATAGAAAAGAAAGAAGGTGTGATTCGCATGCACATGATGGGTAAAAGAGTGAACTTTGCTGCCAGATCAGTTATTACTCCAGATCCAAACTTGAATATAGATGAGATTGGTGTCCCAGAAGCTTTTGCCACCAAACTTACATATCCGGTTCCTGTTACTCCATGGAATGTTGCAGAGCTGAGACAAATGGTCCTGAATGGGCCAGACGTGCATCCAGGAGCTGTAATGGTGGAAGGAGAAGAGGGATACATCACACGATTGACTGCTGACAAGTCTGTTCAGAGGGAAGCTTTAGCAAAGCGATTGTTGACAATGAATGGCAAAGCTAACAAGATGTTTAATGGAATAAAGATTGTTCATAGACATCTGCAGAACGGTGACGTTCTGCTACTTAATCGTCAGCCAACGCTACACAAACCTTCTATCATGGCACACAAAGCGCGTATACTGAAAGATGAAAAAACTCTACGTCTTCACTACGGTAACTGCAAGAGTTACAATGCCGATTTCGATGGTGACGAAATGAACGCTCACTTTCCTCAGAACGAGTTGGCACGTGCCGAGGCCTACTTCATTGCTAACGTTTCAAATCAGTACCTAGTACCTAAGGATGGAACTCCTTTGAGCGGTTTGATTCAGGATCACGTGATATCCGGTGTGAGATTAACTCTCAGGGGAACTTTCTTGACCAAAGATGATTACATGCAGCTGGTGTTTTATTCTCTTTCGATGATGCAAGGAAACATTATCATGCTCCCTCCAGCTATCATAAAACCAGTGCCCATGTGGTCTGGGAAACAAGTTATCTCTACTATCATCATCAACCTCATCCCTAAGGGCAAGAGGCTAATTAATCTGACGGACTCTGCAAAGATAGGTCCACAGATGTGGCAGGTGAAAAGACCACGGCCATGGAAATGTGGAGTTCCATTTGATAATCCAAAAACCATGTCAGAAGCTGAAGTTATTATTCGTAATGGAGAATTGCTCTGCGGAGTGCTTGATAAAAAGCATTATGGTGCAACGCAATTTGGTCTTATCCACTGTGTATATGAATTGTATGGTGGAGCAACTTCTGGAAAAATGTTGAGTGCCTTTGGAAAAGTCTTTCTAGCCTATTTGCAAATACTAGGGTTCACCTTGGGTGTGGAAGATATTTTGGTAAAGAATAAAGCTAATGATAAACGCATTGAAATTATCAAAGAATGCAAAGAAATAGGAGAAAGTTTACACAAGTGAGTATTATAATTTTCCCCTCCAATCAATTACATCGCGCTAATTTACTTACAACTAATTATCGCTTACATTCCATTGTCAGATCTGTACTCGAAGTATCTCCGGATACTCCAATGGAGGAAGTAAAATCACGCATGGAAGAATCCTACTGGCAAAACCCCAAGTTCCGAACGATAGTCGACAAAAAATACAAATCGACACTCGATGTGTACACGAACAAGATAAACAAGACGTGTCTACCCGCTGGCCTTATCAAGGCCTTCCCAGACAACAATCTTCAACTGATGGTGCAGTCTGGTGCCAAGGGTTCCACTGTAAACACTATGCAGATCTCGTGTTTACTGGGTCAGATCGAGTTGGAGGGCAAGCGGCCACCCCTAATGATCAGCGGTATGGCATTGCCAAGCTTCCCGGCATATGATCCATCCCCGAGAGCTGGTGGTTTCATCACCGGCAGATTCATGACCGGGATTCAACCACAGGAATTCTTCTTCCATTGTATGGCTGGTCGTGAGGGACTTATCGATACGGCCGTCAAAACCAGTCGATCTGGATATCTTCAGAGGTGAGAAGTTTTGCTTTTCTCATGGAAATCAACTTGCTATAGGAGACGTTGTCAACTACAGATGATGAAGCTTTCAGAAATACTTTTTTGGTCCCTGAATAAGCCATATCAAACTAACGTTTCGATTTCTCGTAAATCAATAATATCTAATTAGTTTCATGTACAGTACATCTATATTTATTATTTTCTGGATACATAGATATAGTGTAGATGGATAAGATCGAAACTAATAGGCATCCGGGAAATCAAATACGTTAGACTAAGCCGCCGTCAATATGGCTTATTGAAGTACCCAAAAAGAATTTCGGAGAGTTTGGTCATAATTGGTTACCCATAGTGGACAATCTCTTCTAGTTAGGTCACATTGTTTTAATAATCACATCATTCAAACTATCCAAGAACATTTAGTATTTACAATAGTTTCAGATAATAAAATTGCTTTTGAAAAACCCTTGCACATTGTCATTTCAATGATTATTTGACAGATGTTTGATCAAACACTTGGAAGGACTGATGATCAACTACGACTCCACGGTGCGTGACTCCGACGGTAGCCTTATCCAGATTTACTACGGCGAGGATGGTTTGGACATACCTGGATCTCGCTTCCTCAACGAAGAACAATTTGAATTCCTTGTAGACAACAAAAATGCTATAGTCGACGAGACGTTGCTGGCTCAGCTCAAGTCTAACCCTGACGTGTCTAAAGTAGGCAAGCTAGTCAAGAAGATCAACAAGTGGCGAAAGAAGAACGGCGACCCACTTGCTGTGTGCCGGCAAAGCGACTTCTCCAAGTTCTCCGCGGAGCACCGCAACCCAGCGAGCTCGAAGAACAAAGTCATAGACACCAACTGCGGACGAAGCAAGGCATCGCTCTCCCTCATGAAAAAGTGGATACGCACAGACGACGAGACCAAAAACATGTATCGAGCACAATGCACCAAGTGCCCGGACCCTCTCGCCTCGGTCTATAGGCAAAATCTACAGTTCGGTGTACTACCTGAGAGACTCGATTTTATGCTGGATAAGTACCTCAAGAACAGACCCGCTTCCTTCACTACCAACATCGATAAGGACCAACTAAGGGACATGCTGTGCGCGAAAGTTATGACTGCACTTAGCCCGCCCGGTGAGCCAGTTGGATTGCTGGGTGAGTATCCTTTTTTTGTATTTGTTATTAAAAGAAATAATATTGAAAGAAGTGAATTTTGATGTTAAATCAATACGTTTTTCTCTCAACTATGAGAAACGATAACTTGAGTTGTTACAGTAATGAGATTTTTTTTTCTAGCTGCACAATCGGTTGGAGAGCCGTCAACTCAGATGACATTGAATACTTTCCATACTGCCGGTCGAGGTGAGATGAACGTGACCTTAGGTATTCCGAGGTTACGAGAAATTTTGATGATGGCTTCAAAGAACATAAAGACGCCGAGCATGGAAATTCCATTCAAGAAAGATTTGCCAAACCTTGCGAGACAAGCCAACAAGGTGAGATATTGAGAAACGTTTACTTTCATGAATTGAAAATAAAATACAGTGACAGTAACGTTTCCTTTAATAAATCGCAGATGAGACTAAAACTGACTAAGTGCTACGCGTCAGATGTGCTGAAACAAATTAAAATCGAGAGGGAATTGGAACACGAGCCTCAGCGTCAAATGATGTACACAATCACTATCGAGTATCTCGCGCACAAGCACTACAAAAGCGAGTTCGGCATTCATCCGAAGGAAGTTATCGTTAAGACGGAAAAAATATTTTTTAAAGAAATCTTCAGGGAAATCAAGAAGATGGCCAAGGCCAGTGGCTCCATCGTATACTTTGAGGAAGAGAAAAAACAAAGCAAGACCGAAGATTCGAAACTGGATGAGCAAGATGCTGCAGAAGCTGAGCCGGCATCTCATAACAGGTTGGACTTGGGCGAGATGCACGAATCGTCTGACGAGGAGGAAGTAGCTGAAGACGCAGATGCAACGCAAGCCAGGTCAGTTTCGCGTCACCAGGAAAACAGGGAATACGAAGACCCCGAAGAAGATGAAGAGGAAACTGAAGAGAATGCTGTTGAGAATGAAGAGGAAAAACTACCCGAGCAACCGATGGAAAATGGCGATGAATTCGACGAAGATGGGTTAGACACTCATTCTGACATGGTCAGCAAGATGCGGTACGACCAAAGGAAGCATGACATCATCAACTCTTATCCACACGCCGTAGATTACGATTATGACGTAGAAAAGAATCAGTGGTGCAAATTGAAGTTCTGGGTGAGTTCCAAGTTTGAGGATTTGATTAATGTCGTTTCTAATTTGTTACATGAACTCTGGTTCTATTTTTTTCCCTGTTTTTTCTTTCAGTTGCCACTTAAAATGACGAAACTTGACATGCCAAGGATACTTCGCAATGTAGCAAACAAAGTTATTCTATGGGAAACACCTGGTTTGAAGAAAGCGTTTACGTTCGAAAATAAAGATGGCGAAACAGTTCTGAAAACAGATGGAATAAATATTGTGGTTTGTAAAAGTTTGTGGAAAAAAAATGAAAAGTGAAATAATGATGTCTAAAAAATTGAATTGTATTTACAGGAAATTTTCAAATACGACGAGATCTTGGATCTACGAAAACTGTACTCTAACGATATTTATGCTATATCACAAACATATGGAATTGAAGCAGCAAATCGAGTTATAGTAAAAGAAGTTATAGATGTTTTCAAGATGTATGGTATTACTGTGGACACGAGACATCTATCATTGATTGCTGACTATATGACTTTTGAGGGCAGATTCCAGCCTCTCAGCCGAAAAGGCATGGAAGATTCAGCATCACCATTTCAACAAATGAGTTTCGAAAGTTCCTTGAACTTTTTGAAAATAGCTGCTATTCAAGGTAAAGATGTTTAAATCGATTATCAATTTCACAATTATAAATTATTAAATTGTGGATGATGGTTTATGGTATGACGATAATTTTGTTTTATGTATTTAGGTAAATGTGATTTCTTATCTTCACCTTCAAGTAGGCTAATAATGGGTCAGCCATGTAGATCTGGCACTGGATGCTTTGAAATGCTAGTAGATATACAGCAGCAGATAAATCAACATCATTCTCAACCTATAGCTGCTTTAAGCTGATAATGCTTATCCAGCTCAGATAAACGAACATTATTTTTGTATGAACATTTATAAAAAATAAATGGATGTTAAAATAGATTTATATGAATAGATTTTTAAATAAATTGTATAAATTTGTAAGAAAATAAAAGTATGTCCTATTGAAATTTTGAGCAAATTTGAATTTTATTGAGAACGAAATCATTCTATATTTATATTTATATTTTAAAGAGTGAAGTGTTTTCAATCAATATGACTAGAAAAACGTGTGATTGTTTTACAAAAT
Source organism: Aphelinus atriplicis (assembly GCA_020882685.1). Taxonomy (NCBI): domain Eukaryota; kingdom Metazoa; phylum Arthropoda; class Insecta; order Hymenoptera; family Aphelinidae; genus Aphelinus; species Aphelinus atriplicis. The sequence continues at coordinate 69,312,833 of CM037073.1, read as the reverse complement.
ATTGGGAACTAATTTCGAGACCATTTCGTATGCATGAATTCGATCAATATTGTAATACTGAATAAGAGATTCTTGTCTCAAAATTGTAAGCCAACATCTGTGAAATGCCCAGAGAAAAACGTTGGAGTAGCAAGAATAATTCTCAAAAATTATGAAAAATTTGTGCACAGCATGATTGACAAAGAATACTGACATAATATGAAGCATTTAACTTTTTTTCTGTATTAGATTTATTTGTATAACGTGAGATGAAATATGAATATTTTTAAAAATAAAATTGGTCCCACGATCCTATTTGTAAACTTGAGTTAATAAGTATACTTATTATATTTATTCTATTAACCCATTAACGCCGAAGTGTACCGTTTTTTTAGTGAATTTTCAACGCGATTATTTTCTATGTTATCGGAGCTAAAATCATTCTATTTGTACATATTCCGACGTAGACTTTTATGATCTTTCAGAATCTGGGCTCAAAATTTTGATTGGACATCAATATGGCGGCAAGAACGTAAATATTTTACAAAAACCTAAGCTAATTTTTTTCTCGGAAACTATCGAGTTGAGCACAAAATATCTAAGAACAAAAACATCTTAGAATTGGCCGGAGAGTACACTCAAAATTTTTCATAACCTTTAGAGATGATTTTTGGTTTTTGAAAATCTCAGAAAAATGATAATTTTCCAAAAATTCGTTTTTTCTTCTAAAAAAATTTCAGGATATTCTTTGATCGATTATAAGATATTTTTACTCTATAAAAATTTTCACCCAACTGAATAGTTTCCGGACAAAAAATTATTCAAGTTAACATATTCTACTCTTTGCATTTCGAAAAACCAAAAATCATCTAAAGGTTATGAAAAAATTTGAGTGTACTCTTCGGGTGATAATACTTGTAAATCAGTTACCGACTATTTCTGTTACTGAATCGATATTCTATCAAACTGATCAATATTGATTATATTTATAGATTAAAATGATGACAAGATAATATATTGAAACTGCGAGTTTTTTTGTAAATATTTTTATTTTATAAAAATAAAATAACGTTTAGAATTCATGAGGATCAAGGCTGGTAAGACTGAATAATTTCAAATATTTATAGTGTATACTGCCTAATATAATGATTATCCAAATAAATGTACCATACTAAAAAAATATATAATGAATTCAACCAAAATGCAGCTAGTAAAACTTGTCGCGCTTCAACTCGAATCAAGCTTGCGTCTTGCAAAGAAGCAAAACATTATTAAAATTTGTGATTTTGTATAATAATTCCATAAATTGGTGATTAATAACATGGTAATGTTCAAGCATCCTTGTGTTTCAATATTGTTGACTTGACTTTATCAATATTGGCGCCAGAGAACTTTTCCTTCTGTAATAAGAAAAACAATTCAACATTATATTACCGACATTTAGCAATGTAGAAATAATTGTTGTATACTTACAACACTACCGTTCTTGATGAACACAAAGGTAGGCATGCTGATGATTTCATAAGTTTCAGCCAAATCTTCCAGCTCGTCAACATCTACTTTGAGGAATACAACATCCGTCAGTTCCTGTAATGAATCAAACTGTTACAAAGTGCCAAGAAATTTAATTGCAAAAATTAGTATGTGGAACATTATACAATAAGATTGATATACATCAGCCTATAGTAAATGAGACAAATTTTGTCTTATTGAATGTTTGTTATAAAACAAGCAATTGATGATTATTGGTGCAAAAAATATCCACTCCACTTGGAAGCACACCTTCATCAAAGATCTAACTAACCTTAGAGAGCTCTTCCAGCTTGGGAGCGATGATCTTGCATGGACCACACCATGTGGCAAAGAAGTCGATGACAACGAGCTTGTCACCAGCCTCCTTGATCTTAGTCTCCAGCTCCGTCTGCGAATAATAGCGACAAAGTCGTTAGTCATGAGTAATGCACAATGGCTCAGCGAGTATTGTCGCGGATTATGCAATTTGAAGAGTGCAGCACTTTTGGCAAGGTCGGCTGTAACAAGACGCCGTGTCTCCTTGTGAAAATCCCGTCTATCAATCTACCGTACCGGCCCATAAATGCCCTCATGTTGGTGACCCGAGTGCCAGCGTTCCTCGATTAAGCTTGAGAGTTACATAATTTACACGTATAGGCGCGAGTACACTGATCAACGGTTCGAGAGCAGGTGCGAGCGGAGGGTCTTACTTGGGGCCCGACGGGGCCGGGCTGCTTTGGGGGAAACGCGAGGTATGGCATGTCGCGCGTGTAACTTTGTAACTCGGTTGCGCCGGCGACCAGACATCTGCTGCATGGCCAACACCAATCCGAACGTCGCGTGTGCCGCGGGGAGCAGGTTCACGTCGCAGCCGGGCCACTGGCACTTGTTCGTCGGGCCGATCGAACGAGACATTTTTCGCGCCAAATCGTCGTCGTCGAGCAACTTGTCGGCACGCGGCTTCTGCAGAAGAGTTCGCAATTTTTATTCCGAGCCTGCCCCTCGCGCGCGCGCCTGTATATACTTGCGCATCGTCGCCTTCCCGACAGCACAGCCTCGCCCAGCAGTGCTACGCATTACGGATCAACTGTGCCCAAGTGGCGTGCACCGCTCGAAACGTGCTCACCTTTGTTTCTACGGTGTGCACCATTTTGTCTTGGGATTTTCTCGTGCGGTTTACTTGTGTGATGAGCTGCGAACACGTTGACGCGTCGTGAATGACTATTAACACAGGCGCCACCGGCTGGCTGGTGGCTGCTCTCTCTGGCGGGAACCTCGGCCGAGTCGAGCCGAGATCACCCGAGCCGAGCGTTCGTCACGATGTATACCTATACCTATACTTATATATGTATATATTATTTGTGTAGGTGAGCTATATCCGCCGGTGCGCGCGGCTTGTGTTCAGGCTTTCGAATTCGAACGGCCGCCATCGATTATTCCATTACATATATAAGTACATACATGTATACGGCTCACCATCACGTGCCGAGCATTGTCCGGTGCATGACTATTTTCAAGGCCTCGGTATACGCCTTATCTATTACAGATATTCATGTGTCTTTAGTCCAGCATTTTTGCAGGACTCGAGAGAATGTAGAGCGTGTCTGCAGTATTTCATTGATTGTGTGTATGTATGTATGTATACATACATAGTACGAATCGAAAAATAACAGAGATTTGATATCGGTGTTGAACGGTATTTCGAGCTCGGGCCGAGACCGCACGCATCCTTCCTCCTCAAATTTAATCATCATTTGGATGTTAATGAAACATCTTCTATAGTTTCGAGTGTGTGAAATTTCTTTCGAGCGAATATATCGAATGAGGAATGTCCTATTGTTTACTAAGTATGATCTTCCATCGTGATTATTTCAAAATTACACGCGAATACCTATATTTATGAGTTTATGACATACTGGCATACTGGCCATGAAATCAAGTTTCCTGCGCTTTTTTTCCCAATGATTTCACCGTGAATACATGGAAACAAGATGATGTCACAGGAGATTTTTAAATGATGCATCGAGTTTACTGTGTATGCGTAATACCAAAGTCAGATGGAATCTAGGTCTGATCTACTTTTTTTTTTCTCATCATGAAGTCACTGTCCTGTCGCACGAAATGCGAGAAAATTTGTCGACGAGTTGGATGATAATTTTACATTCGTTGCCCGAATCGGCTAAACGAATTTGATTTCGACGACATAACTCGTAAGTAGACTTTCATAACTGGCTTACAAAGTAACATTTAGAAACGAAAGAATGAAAAATAAATGTTTACTCGTCGTAATTCAAGAGATCGCTCTTTGAGAATTGAAGAAATATACTCGTCACGTTTAATATTCTCACAAAATGCTCAATAACGGATAGGCGGAAGATAATTCTGCGATATAATATAATGCGACACAATGCGAGGCATTTCAATTTGCGTACGTGCAGTAAATACATGTTTTTCGCAATAAATATTTAAAATAAATCATGATGACGAATACGTCTTGAGACTCGAGAGTGTGTGTGAGTGTGAGTGTGTGCGTGTGCGTGTGACGTGTGTGTGTGTGTGTGTGTGTGTGTGTGTGTGTGTGTGTGTGTGCGCGCGCGCGCGCGCGCGTGTATGTATCTAGGTATACAATCTGCAGTGATATCATGGTGACGTCACATATAGCAGCGATGTCTATGTCTATCCCGTTATTGCCTGTACTTAGCCGAATGAAATTTCAGGAGTTATATCCACATCAACAGAATATAATTTCCTTTTGATTTTTTCCAGTAAAAATCTACTCTGATGTTATTAAAAATTGAAACTACAAAAGAATTGAAGTTCATTTTGTTTGGTTGTACGAATTCCTTCAATTTATTGATCGAGCTCTTTTATGGTCTGCAGTAATACGTCACACGTCACATATTACATCCAACTTCCAGAAATCAATATAATATATATACTGACTAAACACAAGTGGACACTATATACACCTTTCGGTCAACCTTTGCCCTCGTGCAATTATGATGAAACTTTGGGAAATAGTTTTTAATAGATCATGTCTACACATCAGTCATTTCGTCCAATGCCTCACCCGGGGGCATTCTGAGAATGATTCTCGATTTTATGTATGTACCAGTAAATGTATATAAGTATATATACTGTTCAAACATATAAAATCGACGATGATTCGCGAATATCCCCGGGAAATCGAGGCATTGGACGGAATGGCTGTAGATATAACCTATTTGGTATAGATTCGAGCTAAAACTGTTCGATCGGATTTTCGGAATAATTTTGATTGCTAACTAGAACTTTCATTGTTACATTAAGTGGTGGTATTCATGAGTTTGAACCGAACCATTTTATCTGAAATGTGCCAAAATCATCCTGTTCACGGAGCTGGAAGGTCACAAACGATAATTATATTACTCCGTACTTGTTTTAGTAATGCGTACGAGTCTTATCGCGAAATCTCAATATCAAAAAGTAAAATAAGCGCGGATGTCATTTCTTATAAGTCAGGAAAAATACATAATTATCAGTGAAAATGAGAGATAATTTTTCGATATATGCCTCCGTGTCTAGTCAGTACAGCCCGAGGTAGAACCTCAATAAATAAAAAATATGTTGTTACATCGTCATTAATTATTTCGTGTGATTTATAAGCCTGTGACGTCGCGTTCGCGTGACTGCCCGATTATATCTTGTATAGCTACTTTTCACACCATACATGTTGGATAATTTTTTTTTTGTAACCCGAGCTTTTTTTCTCAGCAAATCTGAAATCATGTTTAATCAAGTGAAAATACGCAAACAAAATTACTTATTTATTCATTCTAAAACGGATATTGCTGTCCTTTACAAATGTTTCTAACGATTATCTGAAAGAGGCGTGGTAGACATCGCATAACAACATGAAAATTTATTTCAACATTTATATTCCATTGATTGGAACAAAATACAAAAACCTAATTACTTTTTCATATTTTGTGGAATGCACGCACATGAAAAAAACTTAGGTATTGTTAAAAATCGTTTTTCTCTACTAGTACTTGAAATTTCATCAGATTAGTTGTTAGAATAGAGTCAAAGACAATTCAGCAATCAATACACGAAAGGTCAGCGATCTGCTGTGTCATAATAGTAGAAAAAGTCAAATTCCTTTATCACATACAACATGATGAGATTGTAGGAAGGTGCGGGTTTATCTTTATTGCTATATTCTATACACCCGTCATTGGTATTGTCAATACGAGAATTTGTCCAGGAGCCATTCAAGTTACCTTTCTTTGAATGAGTAAAATGTTATACAAACATGACTTTGTTACTACATTTATAATCCATTATAGCTGTTTGGTGAATCTGATTCACATAAAAGTATCTTATTTCCATAAATTTAAAAAGAATTCTCTACAAATTTTAGGTGTGGCGGAATAAGATTCCGCGTAAATTCTTTCGAGTATCAGACTAATTTCTGTGATAATCTTTATACATATAAATCAGTTATTCAAAGACATCTTTGGCGAAATGAAAAGAGAATATTCAAAAGTTCATTTGCAGCTGGCAATTTATGAACTGATTCTCTAACAATTGGTGTGAGCTTAGAAAAACGAATTGCGGAAGTATGGATGAAAAAATTACAAAAATGTTCATAAGCCGATTCATTATACACAATTCGTATCGATCTTATGACAACACGTTTGGTTCCAAGATACCGTTCTGACGAGATATAGAAAGAGTCGGAAATTTTTGAGTATCAGAAAAAACATATTTGAATACACATCGATTGCGAGCGATAGAAAAATAAGCTTATAATATATATATATATATATATATATATATATATATATATATATATATGCAATTAACGAAAAATTTCGTGACGTCTCTTTAAATGAAAAATGGTATAGTCCTTTATATACAGCCGATTGCTAGGGTTTAAAATCAATAACACTTCCTGTAATCAATGCTACTGTAACTATGACGTGCTATTTCGAGCTATTCGAGCTTAAAATCATATATTTTCTTCAGAAAAGATTTGACTAATAGGAATGTTATCTGTATAAAGGTTGAAGCCCACTTCTGTACAAGATAGGAAGATCAAAATCATCAAAGGAAATAATGAAAGTTCACGATTCCGATATGGGCAGATATTGTTTAATTGTCAAATGTCACTGTGATCGATTGATTTTTCCAAATATATGTTGGTAGTTTTATGTTTCACGATCTACTGATCAGTTTTCTAAGAAAAAAAACAATCATATAATTCCGAGCTTTATTATAGTTTTTATGCCACTAATTGATGCGATAACTCTAATAATTGGTATTTAATAAACAGCTAATAAGTGTTTCATTAGAAGTTCGACCGCGAACGAGTGTGAGAATTGTCGCATGAACCGAAGCGTTAAACACATCTGAATGCAGACTGTTTCGTGCTAATATCAGCGAATGCGACTGTTATGTATTTCTCGCGTGTATTTAATTTCATTCAATTTCTTTATCTGAGAAGTGGATAAAATGGATTCCTTTCGAGAAATAAAACCTTCGCATAAAAAAATGGAGTTCAAATGCTTCGAAATTTTTTGAGACCACGTGGAATCAACCATACCGACGATAAACCGTCGGTAACTCACCTGACACTCAGCGCTCGCAAATTTTGAATGGCTCCGCAAGCTCATTGTTCAAAGTTAGTATCGCACATGATATGTAAGTATATAGATGCCTCTACGGAATATGTTCATGGTACTTTTGCCAGAATACTCATTTGTAATTATAGACAGTAGGTATAGCTGTTCCATTTACCCGGGTAAATGGTACGAAAAACAAAACTACTTTACAACGTATATCCCGATAGTCAATTGGCCTGCGGTATATTCGCGTTATAGCACGCCCCATAATGTACCCTTCTACAATTTATATTTCTATAATTTTTATTTCAGGGCGATGTTTTTCTCATCTTCCATTCGAAAAGCTCCTACCTCGTATACATATAGGTTGCGCGCGTGTGCGTATATCATTTGTCGAGGTATTCTTTATCGCAAAGAGTTCCGAATGCGGTCTTGAAAACAGCACGGGGGTTTTCCATCGAAAAACGCCCGACGCGGACCATTGGTGTGCACATAAATATACCCACACACGCTTAAACAGGCGAAAAGCCCGGGGCGCGCGTGTATATATCGATCAGCTGACCGCGGCGGCGCCGGGGCGGGGGGCGCGCGCGATAAATCCGGTGCGCGCTTTGGGAGCCTGCATGCGCGGGCGCGCTCGCAAGCTATATCCGCGTGCAGCTAGTGCACTGGGTGCATCGGCGGCGGCAGCAGCAGCAGCAGCAGCATCATGGACGAGCTCGGCAGCATGAGCGGCTGGGACGACGAGGAGCGACTCGAGCACCGGTTCACCTTCCCCCCGGCGGCCTCGCCCACCCGCGACGACTTCGTCTTCGTCATAGACGAGTCCAAGCGGCCCCTCGTCGTGCTGCTCGGGTGGGCCGGCTGCCAGGACAAGTACCTCGCCAAGTACAGCGCCATATACGAGCAGAGAAGGTGAGCTGCAGTACTTTCCTCCGTACTTTCCTCCCGCCAATTTTCCTCTCGGACATTCGTCGTGCTATTGCCACTGCGGCTCCCCCGCGCGCGGGCTCGTGTATATTGATTCGTGCTTCCGCTGCTATACGCTTTCTCCGCAACTGCATCAGCGCGCGCGCGCCCGCACGTGTGTGTATATACACGTCGAAGGTGCAGCGGATTCATTCATCGCGCCCGCACGACAGCCTCTTTTCTTCAATGAGACACGAGGGGCTGCGACTACGGATTCGCAGCCTCGTACGCCCTCGATGCGATCGAGTCTCTTTCACTGCGGAAAGTCTTTCCCAAGATGAATCAGGATCGATTCGCGATTTTCTTCTTTATTTTGTTTAATCTTCCTGGCGTTTTGTTTCGACTTGAAGCGAATCTTTGGATTATATATGCACGGCGAGAATATACATTCGAAGATGGTCGTGGTACGCAATGCGCTTTCGGGTAAACGCGAAGTACAGTCACGAACGAGAACTGGAAAAATCTCGGATGCCGGAACTAGTTAATTTTTCGATGGATTACCTAATGACGAGGTGACCTTCACGAGTAATAAAGATTTCGCCGCATAGCTTCTACCGAGTACCTCGTTTTCTTGCATAATTCCCACGTCACTCCGCAAGTGGCCCGCAGCATCAGATTCGAACAAAAAGCTATCGATCTGCAAAAAGCTTTCGCGACCAAGTAATATACACTCGGCGCTTGCGTGCGCGCGTATAATAGGTTTTACTCTTTTCCAAATTACCAGTCGTTTGAAATAACATTGAATATGCATGCGCGCGTATGCAAGCGTCAATTCGTTAGCGGTGTACTCGCGAAACATTCGTCGGCGAGGAAAATGCAAACGAAAAACGTTGCTTAGGGCGGGGGACAGAAAAAAGAACTTTATGATTCGGTTATTTTCTTATAAATTGCTATGATCATTTGATAGACAATGCAGATTCGATAGAATTTATGGTATACAGAGATGATCCGAATTTTCATATACTTACGTCTGTACGATTGCCGGTTCTGTTGAAAATTTAATTCATCGATGACACTTTTCAAATGCGCTTGGCAGCGCTAAATCTTCCCCGAGTGTTAATTGGAATATACATTCGGATCAACAGCAAATTTTCAAAGAGTCGAGACGAACTTCCAGAAATTTTTCACCACAGTCACATCATTTCGTTCAAGTTATATAATTTCCGCATACCACACACACTGACACTCAGTTCATAATTTAGTTTCATTTAGCGGTAATCTGTGCGTACTTGAGTAAAATAATGCTGCACGAAGTCATGGTCATGAAATTACGAATCTCCATAAAATCATTATGTTTATCTAATTCAATGGCCCGCGTCAATGTGTACATCTAAATCAGCTTCTAACGGCTGCGGCTTCCACATGGGAACCTAATGGTTCTACTTTAATTTATTAATGGTAAATTCTTCCTGTATCCCGTGACACTGAGTACCAATTCATAGTATCACCTCTTGAAAGCAAACTATCCCATTTACGATGTGTGTAATTGAAAAAAAAAATGTGCGATATCGACAGCTGCATAACACTGCGCTGCACCGCGCCTGTGGAGTGTCTGTTCTGGCGGAGGGACCGTCTGCCGCGAATCAGTCGGCGGCTGATTGAGCTGATCGAGGAGAAGTGCTCAGATGAGAACCCCGTGTTCTTCCACATATTCAGCAACGGCGGCGCTATTTTCTACCAGCACATAAGCTCGGCTATGCAGCAGGCCGGCTCTCCCCTCAAGGTGTATATTTTGCCTCATTCCGCTGGCTTATTATTTCACGAATTGCGCTGGCAATTTATTTCCCGACCACCTCGAGTTGCTCGGGTTTATTGACCACGCGTATATATCAAACTCTATTAGAACGCCGTGCTTAGCTTCTTCGAACGAGAGGCGGTTGACGAAGTTTGCTGGGCATGAAACTTTAAGAGTATATTTTTGAAAAATATCTTGAAAAATTGTCTACGACGTAACGTTGTGCTAATATGTATCATATAGAATTTCAATTTCATTTCACGGACTTGTTATACGCTTATAGCGAATACGCTGTTAAATTTCAATTATTGAAAACGCCAGTTCAATTCATAAGCTTGATTCAAAAATACTCACAACAAAGCACAGAGTGATATTCGATTTTTTAATATATCGTAGGTGAAGGGTGTGATTTTCGATAGTTCGCCCGGCGAGAGAAGATTAACGAGCCTGTACGGAGCCATCAGCGCGATTATCGGCGGACATCCGTTAACGAACGTGCCCATTTCGCTGGTCGTCACCTTTTTCCTCTCGTTCATCTGGCTCATCGAGGTATATTATGTATATGCATTACCTTATTCACCCATACAATCTCTCAAATAAATATTGCAAGCTCAGTCAGAATTTTATAATGTTATACACGAGGGCGTGGCTGGAATAACGATGTTTAACTGGGAGAATGTGAAATTCGGGAAATTTAAAAAAACATAGGAGAATGGAGAATAAATTGGAATGTTAGGTGACGAATGTATAGGAATTGAAGATTCTTCAGTCCTATATTGATTTTTCTGGAAAAGAAAAACATATAAAATAAATAGGAAATGAGAAATGAAGAATGAAATTTTCAACCTATATGTCTTTATCTCAATTGTTTAGTTTTACAATATTCATTGATGCAAGATCATGATTACATATTGGTATGTAGTTATACGAGTGACAAGTAGTTATGATAATGGAGCGATCCAATTTGACTTATACGGTCGTTCCGCCCATACCCTCGATCATTATATGCAGATATGGCAACGACCAGCTGTCGAAAGAAAAAATTGTTTATTTAAGTGTGAAAATCACGAGAAAAGACTTTTTTCTTAAGTGGAATACTGAAAATTCACTTTAATGCAATGATTGTAAGATGGAAATGGTCTTTACTCCATCCGAGAATATTATTTCACAAAGAAAGGAAATTTCTCCGTAAACGTTGGCAATTTCGACGTTTGAGCTTGCAATTAGTGAATGTACACTTTACATTTTGTTCGGCAGATATTGGCTCACTCAATAGGCAAGGCAAACACTCTGAATACGGACCCAATAGCACTAGCGGAGGAGCCGTATTCGTGGCCGCAGATATTCCTCTACTCGAACGCCGACACCCTCATACAGTACGGCGTGAGTATATATAGAATACTTTGCACGTGCGTTACTATGACTCGTGGGTAAGGCGTTATACATATATATATATGAATTGCGGGGCTTTACTAGCAGTTCGCTGATGCTCGTGAATGATAACGTGAGTGCAAACACGCACCGCACAACTGAGGCTTCGCGTCGTTTAATTATAATATCATTATATTCGAATTTCGATCTTATCCTTGCATTGAGCCTTCTCCGAAGTGGCTATTTATACGGGCCTTTCTTTGCATTTTCATGATTCTTTGTTTCTAAACATTCGTTTGCGCTTCTCATTGAATTACAAAGGATTTGCAAAAACCTTATAGCGGTGGCACATTGGGTACAGTTACCTTGTATCAAAATAAAAGCGGAGTCGAGAGTAAATTTTTGCATTCAAAAGTCAAAAGCCATAAGTGAGCAACATCAATCTTGGCGGGGAAAAAACTGAATAGTGCCGAGTACATATTATTCATATGGGCTGAAACGTTCCAAAGTGCCCTCGTGATGAATTATACTGGAAAGCTTCTCGGTAAGGAAGACGGCAATATACCCCCGTCTAGATACTCTATAAAAAATCTTCCTGAAACATATACCCTGAGGGTGTGAGGTATAAACAATTGGTCATGTATACCGCAGGACGTGGAGAGATTTGCAAGCCGCAGAGCGGATAGAGGGGTGAAAACTCAACTGGTGCTGTTCACCGATTCGCCGCACGTGAAGCACTATGCGACGTACCGGGACGTGTACGTGAGGACAGTTTGCGGCTTCATTAACGACTGCCTGACCGACGAGGAGCGCGACGACGAGAAAGACTCGCTGCTCTACCTCACCAAGAGGATAGTCCCGCCGACCGACGCGTCCAGTCAGTAAGGTCATCCGACCTCAGCTATACATACATATATATATATATAAATACGCATATTACCCATCTACCGGTGATGTTCATGGTGCTCTGAGTTGTATAGTCGCGCGACGACAGCCAAGAAAAGCGTTGTGGAAACAGATCTGTCGACCTGTACACTACACATCTCAATGACAGTATTCGTTTTTTTTTTTTTCATAACTGTATTTAGTTGAAAAACGCTTAGGGAAACTGTGTCTATGGTACGCTGTGGAGCTTTATTTTTAATTCATCGTGTGATATATGAATATATACATATATATGTCGAGCCTTGCTGGTGTCTCGATGTTTGAGAGGTCAAAGGGTTAGCTTTTTCTGTATGGTTAAAGAACTACTTACATTAGTATTAATTAAATCCATTCGTAGAATATACTCGGTGTCTCTGAACAATTTTATTTTTCGCCGGTCAGATTAATCATTCACTCACGTATGGTGATATACGGGTATTTAGGGAATATTATCATTTCCAAAATTAGATTTTCGTGAATGAAAATTGATTCCACAGCACAACAAATACGATCACGAAAATTAACGGCACTTCGAGAAAGAATTGCACAGAACGGAGGGCCCAGATGAATCTTCGACTTTTTTTTGAGATGTACTGTATAAGAAATGTTTCACTCATAACTAATTCCACGATTGGTGGAGGAGAGTGAGTGTCTAGTAAATTTACGTTTTCGAATTCATATGGATATGTTGTATGTGATATTTTACAGTAAATGAAATGAAAAAGATCAATCTTCAAATGGAGAAATGCAGATTCTGAGGAATCGGAACATTTTCGAGAAAAGCTAAATAATATTCTCAAAAATTCGTATTACATTTCAAATAATATATTGAGAATCCGTGCAAGGTTTTTGGAACTTTTCGTACATTTAGTCATTACGATTTCATCAGGAATATAAACATTGTATCATTACGCATTTGATAAATTTTTTCCATTGTTGTTTTTCATGAATTTTCAATGTCACCTTTTCTCGTGTATTTCATGCTTGTTTAAGAGATTAATAGACATTTTTTATTAGCATCATTTGTATATGTACACCCATATGATGTTCAATTGAATAATTCTATTGAATAGATATTGATGTTCAATTTAAATTCAGTGAATTATGATCATAGTTATTTTAGTCTGAATATGGTATTTTAGATAATTGAAATATTTTTACTTTGCACCGTAAAAAAAACTAGACCACTTGCCGTAATCGAAAATAGTTTGAATACAACTGGTATGTACATTAAACATTAAAAGCAAAATTAGTCATACATTTTTCCACTTTGTAGGTCCACTATTTATTAATATATGTATATGGTAAAGCAAGTAAACGAATTCGTCTTCCATTTGAAAATACTGCATCTGATTTACTCATATGAAGTAATTGAAATTTCAAACTTATTAATAAATATAGAAAAATGGCTAAAGGGAAATTCAATGCAAAATCCTTCACTCGATTATAAAAATCAGTTGATTAGATCATAACGTTTCCTCCACTTGTATATACAGAATATATGTTTTTAATGTTATGTTTTAATTTTTCCGTTTGCATATCAAAGCAACAATATATCGCACATACAGGAATGGAGAAAATGAGTAACTTATTCAAATAATCTCGTTCAGTTAGAAATATTAATAGCAGCAGAAGTACTACCTAGCGCCAAATGATTTAAATCAGACCGATCTGTAATAAAAAGATTATTTGAATCCTGATTCATTGTCTTTTCGGGTATGTGGAAGAAGGGAGGTGTCAAAGTAAAAATCTAACAAATTAGATAATGTTTTTGAATATGAGTCACAGTGTTCAACTTGTCGTAGACGCAAAGTAAGAATAAAAAAGAAGGGAATGTCGATGTATTAGATTAACAAATTTCATCGAACCATCAAGCAGGTCTTGATGATATTTATGGCGACTGGTTTGTCTGTATTACAAAAAAATACACCTACAGAACACATTGTAATGTTTGCGCAAAGTTGTCAGACCATGTAAATATGATATTAAAATATATATTTTGGTGTAACAATTAGATAAAAATAAAGACTGAATAATAATCACACATTTGATATATTATTATTTCATGTCCCCTGGAAATAATGTTGGTCATCATGTAATACTTATTATTCATATGAATGACGATGCAAAGCAATAATGTTAGAACAGGGAGAATTTACTGACTTGTTCGAATAATTCATTGCCAATTTTAAAATTTAATATTTGTAAAACGTGAAGTACGTCAGACACGAATAACGATCATCTTCATTTCGTAATTAACTTCGGGTCTGTTTTCATTTACCCGACAGTTAATGATCTTTTTATTCAGTGTCAAATAGAAAAAGATCAATTGTCTCAAAACTGGCGTACGAAGCAGACAGTGGCATCGGTAGCAGAAAGTCGACGATTAAATCAAAAAAATCCAGAATTCCCGGAAAGTTGCATGATTCAATCGAAAATTACAAGAGGATCAACGCTCTTACTGTTTTCGTGAAACAAGATGATGACACGTATAAAGTGCCTGAAGAGGAACCAAAAGTCATCAAAGAGAAAATAAAGAAGTGAGCTTTCAGATAATTTAGAGGGAACGCAGAATATTTCTAAGTATAGAGCGCATATGAAGATAAGGTTCAGTGGAATCGGAAAATCTACTCAAATTTCAATCTTGTAATATTATCAGTTACCTTCACCATTCAATTCCCATAGTATGGAATGAAAAATGATTAATTACGGAATAGTTACAATATTTTTTTGATTTTAGCAGCACTTGAACTGAGTAATATTTTCTTTGAAGTGTAATTCATAAATAATCAAAGATTTTCAATTCTATTCAGACGTCGAATATCATCATCTGCTGTAAGTTCTCGATTGTCAAAGAAGATTACGGAAGAAAAAGATAACGCTAAACCGAAAACAATCAAAATGACAACATTTGCAAAACTTTCTGTCTCGAGTCCAACATGCTCAAAAAATCATCAGGTTTGTAGATGAATTTCTTCACTTCAATTAAATTGCAACGTTTCATTATTCACAGGGTTCATTCACTAAAAGTTACAATATTTGCTTCAAAATTAAATTTTGTTCCGATATACCTTAATAATTGTTTACCGCAGCATTTATATTATCATAATAAATACGTATTTCCACCAGTTACGAGAGAAGATGTCCTATGAAAAACGAATAAAAAATCAGAAAAAACCTGAAGTTAAAAAAATTCCAGCCACGCAGAAGTACTTTTATACATTTGGCGAAGTCAGAAGTGATTTAATCGGTGACAAGGAAAAGCGTCACGATATCGTTGATGGTACAATTTGTTCCAAGTAATGATTAAAAATCATTATAAATTATTCACATTACAATGAGATAATATAATTCAAACATCTCGTTCATTTAGGATTCAAAAAATCCTCTTCTTACGAGACTAAATATAAAAAACTTAAGCCTAACTACATGAAACCAAAGGAATCTAACGCGGCCACCAAAGATGCGCAGCTATCGGAAATCGAGATCCAATTGAAGAATATTCAGTCTCAAAAAAAGAAGATCAATCATTTAATCTTTAAGGAGTTAAGAGATACGAAAACCAATTGGCAGGAATTGAGGAGCAAAACAAGCATGATAAATGTCAGGAATTTGCTGAATAGTAACGACGATGGGCACGTTAAGAAGCTGTGCGAAACACTGGAAGAAACATCGCAGCAGGTTGCGCAGCTCCATCGTACGTTTACTGATATCGGTAATTTGAAAAGTTCTCGGTCTAACAAGTCCAAAAGAATCGAAATGAAAGAACGTGATTTGAAATCTGCACATGGGCGAGGAGATACAGGAGAAAATACTTCTCTTGAAAACTATATTGACGAAAGGACCTTTACTTTCGGCTACGGACATGAAGACTCAAAATCATGTCCCAGCACGGCCATGAATGCTTCTTGGGTGACACAAGTCAATAAAGATTTTGAGAAACGCCAATCGTCTATAAATCAAAATCATAATGGCCCAATGGAAAAAATGCACTCAGATTCCGAAACAGCTACTAATTTATTTTCATATCTCAGTATATCTGAAAGCCCGCGAAAAGATTTGTTCTCGAAAAATCAAGAATTCAATGGACTGCAAGATAAATTGGATTCACTATTAGATAAAAATAAAAAAAAATGGGGAATTCACGATTTGAAAGATACTCAAATTATGAAGCAATGTAGCGATGTTTCATGTCAATCTGGTGCAAACGTTACAATCAATTCTAAGAACAGCTACCCAATTTTAAGTACTAAACTTCCTGGAGTATTGAGATCTGAATTTTTGAAAAAATCTTGCTGTTTTGATAAATAAATTTGTTTTGTGTCAATATCATTCATTGCTTTATAATATACTTCATTCTAAAATATATTATTTTTACGTGGTAAACACCTCAATAAATTAGATTCGTTCAAATTTCATGTGAATCATCAAACTTCATTTCCAAATCTTCGCAGGAATCAATGTAATATCAGAAATTATGGCACCTCAAAATAATTTTTAAAAATTGAGACTTCGAAAATATAAATAATAATAGTATTATTAGTACTAGTACATTTATACAATATATTCTTATTTTAAAATATAAAAAATAAAAATATGACATGTTGACAAAAAAATGAATATAATATTTTTGTTGGAAAAATAAATTAATTTTATCAGGATCCTAAAATAACATATGAGAATATTAATGGAAGAAATTTTAAACTTGAAAAGTAGTTTTCAAATATTTTGATTATTCGACTACACCTAGTCATGACTCCTATAAATTTTCACAACTCGTATAGATTCTGAAATGAATTAACAATCTTTTTCGTTATGAAAATTCCATCTATTGGCTGAAATTACTTGGAATAACTGTTTTTATATGTAAATCAATTGCGAGCTACTCCAAATGAGAGTTAAAGTAGGCATATACGTATTTTATGTGTATTATAAAAATAAGTTATTTACAGTTATTCCAAGCATTGATATACACATGAAATTGGAGTGCGGGCACTGCTCCTCGGCAGTCCGCCGGGGCGATGTGAAGTCGCTCAAATGAGCTCCGTTTTCGGATATCGAACCATCAAAAAGGTCGAAACTGGTGCCGCCTGTGCGGTCTGAAGCTAGCTATTGTCACGACGTCAAGTAAATATACATAATATATATAGGTATAAGTATACGTGTGCAGGACGGGAAATACAGGGAATTCTGAACTGCCAATCGTCCAATATGTTTCCATCTGATATTCAACATTAAAAATTAATGTTCGTCCGAGCGTGAGATTTCCAGGAGATCATGGTTCTCTGTACCGCACCATGGGCTCTTCACCAGGAGGTGAGTAGTGCACGATAGAATCGACTTGCAACTGCGAGGTTAAACATTTTCGAAGACCCACATCGCTATTTCGCATTTTAGGCTTTCCATCAGATGTCATAAACGAAGAGACTGTGCAATCAGAGCTAGAAGATGCCTCGGCTGAGTATGTTGCCACGTACTTCTCGGATCGTGGCTCTGTGCTCCGCAGCAAACTTTATAAATGCTGCGGACCGGGTCATAATGCCCATAACCATAGTACCCATGGCCGATGAGTTCAAGTGGAACCTACATTGGCAAGGATGGATCTTGTCTGCCTTTGCATTTGGCTACTTAACCAGTCAGGTCAGTACCAAGCTGCTGACAGCTGCATCATTTCTTCAGGCTCACTAAGTTCCGGCTGACAACTGCTGTATTGTTTCAGATTATTGGTGCCAGCACAGCAAATAGATTTGGTTGTAAAACGGTTTTAATGGCTGCAGTGCTCCTCTGGTCAATAAGTACTATTATAACGCCAATCCTAGCACAATCTGTTCCATTATTGATAATAACCAGGGTAATTCTTGGTCTGGGCGAAGGACTAGGTAAATGCTTCTTTTAACATTTTTGGATTGTTTCATCTGTCTAATTTAATGATTACTGCACAGGATTGCCAGTGATATTCCACTTGTTTGCGCATAGTGTGCCAATAGAAGAAAGGTCTCGGGCCTTTGGCTATCTTGTTGCTGCTGGATCTGCAGGACAAGTTGTAGCATCAATTGTAAGCTGGATTCTTTAATTTTTAGCTTGTGGTTAGAACCAGACAATTTGTGGAGTAACAAATTTGTTTTTCTTCTAGATTTGTCCACATTTACACTGGCAAACTGGATTTTATCTATTTGGATCTATAGGGGTTTTATGGACTGTGCTGTGGTTTATACTTTATAAAGAAACTAATTCCCAAGATGAGATTCCTCTATTTTTACCTAAGGTGGGTCAATAAATAGATTGCTCAACTCTGAATAAAATGGAAAGTAATTTAATATTTTGTTTCTCCTAGATACCTCAGAATCGAGCTTTACGATGGACTGAATTTATTGCTCACTGGCCTCTCTGGGCCTTGTATATAGCTCATTTTGCTATGAATTGGAGTAATTACATTATCATGCAATGGTTACCTACCTATCTTGCAAGAAACTTATCAGTTAACAAAGAAAGCATTAGTTTAACTGCGTTACCATACATTGTCAATTCATTTGTTGGCATAGGTAAGTATTGATGATGAGAATATGCATAAGCATCAAACATTATTAATCATAAAATCATTTTGAACAGCTGCTGGACACAGTGCAGACAATTTAATTCAGAGGAGGTGGTCAGTTTTATCTGTAAGGAGACTAATGACAAGTATAGGTTTGATTGGTCCTGGGATATTTTTATTAGCATTCTGCGCAGTTGATAATCTACTCTCAGCAGTGATGTATGTTTTACAATATCAGAGTTATCAAAATATTTCAATGATTACTAGTAATTTATATTTCACAGATTTATTTCAATATCAATGGGACTATGCGCATGTAATTCCTCTGGTCATCTTAGTAACCATGCTGATATTGCTCCAAATCATGCTGGTATAACTTTTGCTGTATCTAATACCATAGTAAGTAACCAATTAAGAATGTTAATCTTCAATGTATCCTATAACAATTCTAAAAATATATATATTTCAAGGCTACAATACCAGGAATATTGTGTGGACCAGTTACAGCTGAATTAGTTACGGCTTCAAGTGGGCGATGGTTACCAGTGTTTGTTCTTGCAGCAGCAATCAACTTTACTGGAGCTGTAATATACCAAAGTCACAGTTCAGCACAGCCGGTTTTGTGATATTTACAAACGCAATCAGACTGGACGATCGATTCGCCAGTTCGTTTGAGAGAACACAGTGTTTATTGAGAGAAAAAAATCAAGTGATTTGAAAAAAAATCAACTTCAGACACCTCTGATAATCATAGATTGTTGAACATATCATGTGAAAGACAATGAAGTGTTAAATGTTAAGTTTTGATAATATTGAGGCCAATTGATTTAGTTTTGTAAAAAGACATCGCATATGAAAGGTATGAGTTGATCTCAAAATGAACTATTGTCCATATATTTACATGACTGTTATGCCTATTCATCCGAGAATTGTGTTTCATCATCTCAGTCCTTTGTGGCCCCAAATGTGCATAACTCCAATATGATTTATCTCATGCTAAAAGTATACAGTCATGTCAAAATAATTATTGAATATACATGGCTATTATACATTTTAATCAATATCGTTTTTCATATCGTTAGATGATCCATTAATCGTTTAATGTTATCCTAGTATCTTAACAAATTTCATTATCCTCCCAGACAAAAATACAAAATAAATTTTTTAGTTCCCATGTCATTTTAAGGATATACGTTTATGTGAAAATGAATTATTGAACATATTTATGCTGTTATGCGTATATATGTCCAATTAGTGTGTTCTATGATCCTAGTCATCACTTAACGTGGTCCTAAAAGTACATACCTCAATACTCGTGTGACTTCCTAAATGAGTAGACACCCCTATTCGATCGTTCATTGGTCTGAATGACTTGCAGCGTGAACAGCGGACTATAGCTGCGGTTTGTATTTTGGAAAATGCATAGTAGATGGCTAAGACTGTTTGAAAATCGACGATAGACTATATTATTTTTTTATTTATAAGGGCTCTGCAGTCACCAGCAAACTGAAAATGCTAACAAATTTATAAAATATTACTTCAATCATCTTTTCTAAACAATTAAATTTCAAGTAACGTCTGCAAATAGATTCAATATCTCTGTTCAAATGCAGCTTTTCATGAAGGGGAACAAGCTTTGATTGCAAGTGCAAAATGGTCTTCTATATACCAGCCGAGCTTTGTTTATCACATATATATATGTTGACTTTTCATCTACCGCTGCATGTTTAACTTTGACTTTGTTTAAACTATGTTTCATATGGTTCAACCAGTTTTTTCACGCGCAACACGCATACAATTTTCATTTATGAAAATTGATATACTCGAACGGAGATCTTGATTAATTTATATGTAGGAAAAATATATATCTTCAAATAGTCTCTTTAGGTCACATTTTCATGATACATTTTTCAATTTCCTATTGTTGAGGGGATCTAAAATGTATAGTAGAATTACTAACACACTTCGAAGAGAAAGTTTGTTTTAGAACAATAAAAGCAATAATCTGAAATGAGTATCAGTGTGTATGAATGAAATAATTCATCCTCAAACATTTATTTGAAAACTACAAAAAAATTGAAGAGAAAAACTGATAGTAGCCGAAGGAAACTCTCCAGCTACATACACAATTGTTTTTTTACTCAGAAAGCATCACGGAACCAAGTTCATTCGAAGCGACGACAATTACTATGAGCATATACTTACAGTAAGTGAATCGTCTGATAATTATAATGCATATCTAGCGGTACAAGTGTAGGCGTTTTTCAATGTTCCCTGCAGCGAAGCGAGGGTTGTCCGCAGTACCAAAAAACAGCTACACGCAAGACAAGTGCATACAGATCTTTTTGTATTATACAAGAGAGGAAACATGGGTTTTCAGTCAAAACAACGGTCCTAAGAAAAGCATATTTATGCACCTCGCTCAGTTCCATAAAATACTGTCCGTCAAAAATATTAAGTGAAAGAGAAAAACAGTGTAATCAAAGCAATATCCGTACGTGCATATTTTTTTCGAAGTTAAAAAATATACTAATTCGCGTATATATTTGTAATTGAATATAACTCAATTATGGTGTAGAAATATGGGATTTGTATCCTGCGGTCAAATGATTACAGAATGTGGAAACAAAATCAGTACATAATATATTTGATAACATCTTCGTAATATATTTTCCGATCATAAGTTAGTATATACGGTAGATCATGAGAATACAGAATGAAGCTAAACTAGGTGCAAAGTTAGTTAAAACTGAAAAAGTACAACTAAGTAAGTTGACGCAGCACCAATAATCTGAAATAAGATTTAATGCATTACTTTAATATTCTCGTATATTGAGAGTCAAATTTGAATTGGAAACATACCGACATCAGCAAGGATTGTTCCAGAGTGAACAGATCATATACACTAAATAGTATTCTCTCGTGTAGCAAATAATTCGAAAATCCATTCAACTGAAAAAATTGAATACTGTAGCTATAAACTTTCATTCAGAGACTATAAAATATATGTTAATGCAAAATAATATTCTATCAAGACGACCTTTTCTGTTACTTGTTGGTTATTTATAGATATTAAGCATTTATGTACGAGTCTCCCAGTTCTCTTGCTCTGAAAACGAATTCACAATGTATAAATCTTTAATCTCTATACATTAATCTGAACAAGATTTGACGGCTCATACCTGAAAAACTGTCTTTTCAGAAGCTGCAGTTAGTATAAATATCAAAGAACCTGACATCAAAGTGTCAGCAATGCCCACAAATATTTGTCCATTGATTTCAAGCTCAAGAATAGGTTTTATGAAATAGTATAAATTGAATACTACTGTTATAAAAGTGCGTGCCATACAAATCAACATCGGCCCGGAGTAGAAATCCGAAATATTCTTTGACAGCTCAGCAAGTGATTCGTACGAGAGGATTATCTTGTCTATCTTGAAGAGTAACCTTTTATGGCTGATGAACGATATCACTCGCCCGTTTTCGGAAAGTTCTTGCATGTCATGATTTATCGATTCGAAAAGTTGTTTCATCAATTCTAGAAGCATACTGTACTGCATGAATACGCTGTTGATTATGAATTTAGACATGATTACAGTTATTATAGACACGTTGACTTTTAATGATTTGTCCCAGAAAACTATCAGTATTGTAATAATTATAAAAATGTTGTATATTAGAACCATCACAATGATCTTCAGAATGGGACTTTTCTTATTGAGTTTACGGTAAAATAATTCCTTGTGTGTGAGAATTCCTCGAGCTATTTTTATAGCACTTTGCTGTCGAAGTAAAAATGAAAATAATATATAGATTGCCGAAATAACACTGAATGCTTCTCTCATGCGCTTGACTTTTTCGCTGACACTTTGGCCCTGCGGAGATATTTCTCTACAGATGTAAGTAATACAATACGGTAGGCCTATCACGCCTATTAGGAAAGAATTGTAAATGATCCCACTCTTTGACTCCGAAAATATCAAGTATGAAATTCCATTTTTATATTTCACTTCCATTTCTATTGCGGCAATGCCTACAAATTTGAAGAAATAGAAAACATTCTTCACTGACAATAGCTTTTCCATTACTTTTTGATGTTTCACTTGATTCCCAAGTTTGAGGCTCATTCTTAGAGTAGAGAGAAGAATTGAATCAAAACATAGACTAAATTTGACACGAAGCTCAAGAATATATATTCTTTCGATTTATTGATTTCGCATGTAGAATAATGAGTTAATGAGAAAATTCGTTTGCATAAGGAAAAGAATATTAGCCTTAAACTAGAACTAAAATCGATTTTAATGACTGCAGGGTGCGATCTGTAAACATGAGAGTACCATATACATATAAAGCGACTTGGAGATTTGTTTGCAATATATTTTGATTCTCCTCATTACTTTGGTATTCAAATATCAATTTTCATATACAATTTTCCTGCACATACTTATGGGTCATTCTTATAAAACCGCAGAATTTATCATGTCCTCAACATTTTGAGCGTTGAAAAGAACTGTTTGCCATTCCGAACGGCTACTAAATAGCTACCAAAGTTGTTATTTGGGATTATAATCAGCACCAAAACAGGTCAAGGACGTAATTTTCTAACGCGATCAGTGCTCACCAATTAGTTCTCTTAACAATTATCCATCAATTATTCAACAATCGAATAGATGATAAGATTGGCACTTTGGACCCTGGAATCGGATTCACATCTCGTGGATTTAGCTAATCATACAAATAAGTATATCTGCCGTCATTGCCTGCAGATGCTGCTGTTTCAAGGGCTAAATTTGATCAGATGTGAAGTTGAGTAATACTGCTTTGTACACATGTTAGTACTTAGTTGAATATACCGTAGATACACGTGGAAACCTTCCAAATTCGATAAATATATAAATCATAAAAACAGGAAATGATTGAAAAAATTTCATGGCGATATCAAAGGGCCATTTAGCTCGTGTCCATAGAATTCTCGCAGATATTATATTCTGTCTTCGCGCGTTTCAAAATTATATTTTAATTATCATTCTCAATCCTACAGATTATTGATTTCGTGTTGTTATCAATCGATTCCAACATTCATTTTCAAAAGCTATTTTCAAATTTGATTCAGTTTCTGAGATTTAATCATTAGAATCTTAAAACTCATTATTCTCAGTTCATCAACTTTCAATTGTTAACAAACTGACTAACTTAACATTTTCATTTTTCAACGGATAACCTTTCTCCATGCTTGTCTTGCGCCTGCACTCTCTATTTCTATATCGGTTTCCATCACGTGGTACGGTCTAAATCAATTGAATCTCGAGTTAACTGGCTTCACTTTATACAGTCCATCACTTTTCAAGTGAAAATTAGTTTAATGTAAAATTAATATTGAAATCCATTTCTATAACAAGAAAAGAGTAGTATTTCAGCTGCTCATTCAGCATAATCAATATCATTAGTGCGTAGTTAGACTTAAAAGAATCACTTATTCTTTGAGTGGCCTAATCTTTCTGAGATTACTAAAAATACCTTTAATACAAATTAGTGTAATTTTAGCTTTGAATCACTGCATTGCATTGCATTGTCTTCCATCTTTACACCATATATGTACACATCCATGTTATATATTATAATCTAAATATAATTAGCTAGCTATAATTAACTGGTTGACAAATTATTCCAAATAATACTCGATAATGGTGGATTAATGTAATCAAAATCATATGACACCCGATTCTGAACCCAAGATTTTTTGACATTATGATTTCATCGCTATATTATGAATGAGTAACAGATTAAATTACTCCACATACTGATTTAGAGTATGTGAAACATTTTTGAAAGGTTTCAGATTTTTTTGGGAAAATTTTGTGACTCAATATTTGTCAATACCAACGTTGATCTGATTTTTGAATTATTGACGTTTAAATCCAAGAATCGGTAATTACTAACTTCAAACTCGACTTGGAAAGTAAAATTTTTCAACTCATAACTTCCATAGTTTTGGCACTAGAGCTTATTCGTTTTTCCTTTTGATTAAGAATATTCTCTCATCGCTGAATTAGATTATCGCTGAGCGAATATGAATCGGGAATTAGAGGTCGAATATTATACGCGAATATAAATCGGTTTAGGATATCCTGATAGAAATCAACTGAGGAAATAAAACAGGTGAAACATTTTGTAAAAATAAATTTATTAATTCAACGACTAAGTATAACTAAACGGGAATGTGTTCTCCCTGGGGCTGGAATCCGTTCTCGTCGGCGATGTACGTGACACTGTAGGTCCTGCCATCGGGGCCGACGTAGCTGAAGGACCCGCGAACTCGGAGGATCGAGGTAGACTCGTCATTGGGACTGATGGCGGCGCGGGTCTCTACCTGGGCTGACTCTTCGCGGCTCTGGCCGTCGCTCAGCTGGTAGCCGAACTGGTAGCCGTCGAGGCCTATGTTGTTCGACGGAGTCTCCTTCACCAGCACAACCGGTGGCTGTTCCGGCTGCGACAGCTGGGGAGCCGCGAAAGCGACGGCCACCAGGGCGAACAACACTGCGATCTGCAATTTCATTTCAATTCTTATCGTAAAACAGTGTCGATTCGTATCTTGTATTGTCAATTTTTCATCTTGTGTTCTACTATTTTGTGTTCCCCATTCACTTGAGTGTTCCGGGCTTATTCAATAATCTATTTTTTTCTGAGTATCACGCGTTAGCTGGCGTGATTCAGATCAGAAATCGGCAATTTTCTATTTATACAATTTGCAAGCAAGTGAAAAAGTTGATCAAATTATTATACTCTCGGAAAGACGATCGTAAAACATTGAAATTTGAACTGTGAAGAATAAGAAAAGCTAAGGCTTGTCTTCTTTATGTACATATTTAGCGGCAAATGAAACCGTAAAAACAAGTAATAGTCATGGCATTATCAAAGGAAAATCTTGAAGTAACGACAAAATCATCAAATATAATTACGTAATCTTCCATCTTCGACCAAAAAGCTTGACTATACCATTTCGGAACCAGTTCGGAAGGGTGACCATCTCGGAATTCGATTAAAAAGTAAGTTTTTCACGGTTGAGTTTGTTTGGGTGATTATCAAAATTCCAGTTCACAATCTTGTACGAAACGTCCAATATGAGACATGATGATTTTGTTGAGAGCTAAATTAGTTATTGATAATTCGCTAGTCATAACATCTCGTAAAATTACACATTTTATAAAAGGATCCCTAGATGATGCCTCTTTAGATCAAATTTTGAAATGATACCGTTTTACACTTTATGGGCGACGAATGTGTTATTAAAATTGTAAAAATTGTCCCAAATAATTTTAAAGATCATTTGGCACATTTATAGAGAACCTCTTGTTTGTATGGCTTTTCGAACGAAGTATAAAAATCCGCTATAATGTAAAAACGAAATGCGTTTTTTTTTTTCGAACTAACTGATGGAATCGTAGACGAGAACGATCGAACTGTATGGGATTGCACGAGCTCAATCTCCTCCTATTTTGAAGCGATTTCAACCAAGGGACATGCGGCTCGATGCACCACACTTTTATCGACAAAATAAACCTAATATCCCGTGAGCTCGAGACTCACTCCGGCCTAATCGCGCACTGATCAACTCGCAGCCTCCGCCAGAAGCACCAAAAGAACTGTTGTCCACACTCGACTACGTACCGTCTTCATGCTTGCCGGATTGGCTTTGGTCGATTGACGTTCCGGGACCGAGAGACTCGACTGAATATGCCTTGGCTCACGGGCCCGGCTAGTTTTATACCTGCTGTATTGCCGAAAATTTCCCCCCGCGAGTATGACATTGCTCCTTCTCTCGGATCTGCCGCTCACCGCTGGGCCTGACTTCCAAATCACCATAGGAGCTCGCCTTTTTTTTTTGTTCCTCTTCTGCCTTCGGGCCAGGTGATTACGCGCGACTCGCACACGTAACGCGGCGAGGTTTCGTTTCCGATCGAGCCCCATTCAGTATACCGGACTTGGCTACCAAGACCCTGCAAACACATGTATATACGTATATATATGTATATACACATTTTGCTCGATACCTGGTGTACGGTGTGAGAACAGGCGGCAGCTGAGGTTTGGAACGAAGGTCCCGTGCATGAAAATTAGCTGTTCGGGGCGAAATGGTTCTTTCGTTTATGTCTATGTGCGATAAGGAGTGATGAAATTATAAATTCGTGGAAAAGCCTTCTAACATTGGGTGCGTTTGTTTCACCGTTTTGAAGGCATAACGGAAATTCCTTCCTTGATACTGACTCGAGCTAAATAGTTCGATTATAGAGATACACTTCGATTCCCTCCGAACCGCAAGCTTCACTTAATTATTGAGCAAGATTGAAGTGTGAGATTATATCAATTCATTTGGCGTTCACACTCAGTATCCTCAGTCACATTTTCGTGATAAATTTTCTTGCCTTTGTGGTGTATAGATTAAAATGATAATTCGGAATAAAACTGAAATGAGGGAAAATTAAATAAAAATGAAGAAATGCTAGGATGTAAATTAACGCAGCGCTAGTAATCTAAAATTAGAGTTAATTCGCCATTTAATATCTTACATTTGCAGTTAAATTCTGATTAGACACGGTGTTATCGATAGATCATATCATGTATATTTTACATTCGCGTGATGCAAATAATTCGAAAACAGGTTCAACTACCAAAATTGAACAAATCATTATAAAACTTTTATTAAATAATATGAAGAAAATACTGATTGAATGAATAAGTGCATATAACATATGGGTCATTCTCATGAAAACGGTATTTTTTGATGGCGAAAATGGAGAAGTCGAATTCATCAACTTTGAATTTTTTTTCTCCATTATTTGTGTTCTATGATACCAAAAAAAGCTAAAACCACTTGTGGCCCTTCGAAATCGTCATCATACATTTTTTTTTCAACCATTTTCTGTTTTTATGATTTTTTAGCTATTGCGGTAATGGCGCGTTTCATCGATATAATATGAAAAATACATTTTTTTCTCAATCTGACGAATTAATCAGATAGTGCGGAAAAAAGTGCGCAAGTTTGATTCATATACTTTTTTTGTGAGATGCCGTTTCAGCGGAGGTCTTTATGTTCAAAAGTAAGAAAAACGTGGTTACTGTACGTGTATACTGTAAATTGACTATAGTCAATAATACTGTCGATAATACATACTATCGTTCAACAGTAAAGGGACTAGAGTAATCTGTGAAGTGTATTGGTAAAGGTAGGAAGGCTCAGAGCTGCGAAAAGTGCAAGAGAGCCACTCACAATTCCGAGAAACTCGAGCGCGGGCCGGAGCGTCTGAATAATAGCGAGAATAGCGTTAGTCAATGACGCGCGTTAGTCAATGACGATTCGAACAAAATCATCGATTGCAGGCCCCAGAAGTAAATTTGGAAGGTGTCCGCGTGCATGTATTATAGATTCTATTAGTACTAACATATGCATACAGCAGAATTACTCAATTCGACATCTGACTAAGTCTGGCCCATAATATAACAGCGTTAGGCAATGACGGCATATGTTTGTAATCAGTTTTAAGCAAACTTCAAGAGCTGTGGATTCGATGGCAAGGTGCAAAGTGCCAAACTTATCATTACTATTCGATTGCTGGGATCATTGGTGAGAGAACTGATTGATTAACGCGATCTAAACAGTGCTTTAAACGTATTTTTCGAACGGTTTAAAAAAAAAATCCTAAAAATAGGCAAAATTCGTTGACACAATATAAGTGGCTCAAATTCGCAAAAAAAAATGCAAAAATATAGATTTCAATAGGAAAACTTGAAAATGCACATCTGAATTGTGGGAAAACAATTTTTTTGTAATTTTTGAAGAGAGAATGATAGCCTCTACGTTAGTGGGAAGGTGAAAATTCGGGTATGCGACACGTTAGGCAATGACGATTTTGGCATGTTTTGGTCATCTTTAACACCCTAAATAACAACTTTTGTAACTTTTTATTGTATAACCTTTAAGGCCGTGGCTAATTCGAACTATCTGTAGCCGTTCGGGATGCCTAACAGTTCTTTTTCATGCTCAAAATGTCGAGGACATGGAAAATACCGTTTTCATGAGAATGACCCATATACATTAATTTTGGCTTAGGATGGAAACCCGAAATATTAATATATGATGACTGAAATATAATATATCACCCATTCATTTTTAAATAGTTTTTGTATATCTTGATTTATTGATTTGAAGAGTTTCTTCGTCAATTTTAGAATCATACATGTGTATACCACATGAATACTTTATCGATTATGAATTCAAACACTACAGCCCCTGCATATACGTTAATCTACATCCTAAAGAAATAAAACACATTTTTTACGTACAAATGCTTCACTATTGCGGTTGAATGTCTAATTTAATTTTTTTATTCACGTACTAGGTGAGGTTGTCAACTTCGGGTGACGAATCCTGACGAAACCGACCGAAATGTTTGTTTATGTACCTAAAGAAGCTGTATATATACGGCCATTCAAAGTAATGTTTCCATTTCCCAGAGATGTTCTGCCAATTAGTTTCAATCTCGTACATTTACAGTATATCGGTATATAGATATCGGTATATCGGTATATAGTCATAGGTATATAGATATACTGCCCATAAAATAAATCAGACATTATTGATCGAATATCTCCGAGAAATCGAAACGTCAGACTAAATAGCCGAGGGGCTTGTCACTCCAGTACTCCATAGTACTAAATTTGATTGATGTCACGCAGCGTTTTTCTCCCGCCAGTACAAACTTATTGTGTTTTGATGCAGCTTTTCTTAATCTGAGGAATAGTTCTTGGTTAATATTGGCAAGAATGAGGAGTATTATTCATCCATGAACTTGCAGCACTCCATAAGAACTCCGTGGTTCTCCCTCTGGCAGTACTAGAGTAAGGAGCACCCCGTAAATAGCTATATATATAGCTTATTGAGATACTCAAAAATCATTTCGGAAAGTTTCAACGTGATTGGTGATCCGCAGTTCACAACGACTTCTAGTTAGTCCGAATAAAAGGTGAAGAATAATTTAACTAGGATATGAAATAAAACTTGAAACGAAGCCCAAGAATATAATCGTTTGATCTATCGGTTATTATCCATGTAGAATACAATAATGATAAGTCAAAAACTTATTTGCAAAGAAGAGAGAATGTTAGCCTTGAACTGCAGAAAATCAATACTCTAAATGGATTATTTACTCTAAGCTTCATTCTTACATTGCGTTTCATTCTTATGATTTTTCTGTACATTATTAAATTGAATGGACTATTAAATGAACAACCCATATAGAAACAATCACTCAGAAATGTTGCCAGAAGATCTAAAACGTCAAATTCATACATATATTATTGTTTTTTTTAAATTTTTTGTGTTTTAACCTTTTCTTTTCAATGCCAAAACCCGTTTTGAAAATTTCAGCGTTCTAGCAAAGTTATCAGTGATTTATTCAAGTCATTATTAATAACTTTAGATTAGATGAAAAATCTTAAAAAAATATCATTTTCAATGGTTATTTTTTTTTTTGTGTGGAACAATATTTAATTATTGTTGAAGAATTACAACTTAGAATCAATCATGATTATATCGCTCATGTGTATCTTGTGCTGCAAAGCAGATCGGGTAATTAGCTTATTTGACGAGAAGCCGTCGATGATCGTATTACAAGATGATTAGGGGCTAACTCGATAGTTTTTGCCGCTAGAATGAAAATCAAAGGGTGTCCGATATAAACAAAAGATAAATACATGCAAAACTCGGCTTATATACTTCTTGGTAGATCTTTCCAAAATCTACAATAGTGGTCTTATTCGATTTTTGGAGAATGCCCTTTTACTTTACGGAAAAATAATTTTTCTTGATATCCCACTTTTTGCAAAAAATTATCACTGAGTCCGGGAAAATTTTTGAAAAGTTATTTCGTAGTCAGGTATTCAAAAAAGTGTACCAACCTGAATTTTAGAATGAGCCGAGTTCAACTTCTATTTTATTATTTAATTTGAAAATTACAAAATATATATACGACATCGAGAAAAATTATTTTTTCAAATCATTATTCGATAGAAAAAAATAAACCCCTGCCAAGTGCGTTAGCAGTATGCTTTCTCAAAGAGGCTTCAATATCACCCACGAAATAAAACTTACGTGAATTTTTCTCCTCAGTAACGGTTGCTAAAGAGCTAATTGGGAAGATTTTGTGTCCTTTACCGTCGAAAATGATGGAAATGGGTCATAAATTGATCATACCTTCGTAACGGTTGCTAGAGAGGTAAACATCGGTTGCTATGGAGTAAATATAACAATTCAGTGTCCTTGGCCATCGAGAGTGACTTGAAACTGATTTTCCAGCTTCCGAAGCAACAGTCGCTAGGGATGTAAACAAACGGTTGCCAAGGATATCAACAGTGGTTGCTATGGGAAATATCTCATCAATTCGTATCGACTCTCATAGCCCCAATGAGCACTTATGAGGATTTCTGAGAAAACACGTTAGAAACGGTTGCTAAGGAAATAACCAACGGATTTTGCTGAAAATTGAACTCGGCCGAGATTTTGCCGCCACTAACCTGTGTGCAAAATTTCTAGGAGATCGGACCATTCCTTCGAAAGTTATCGTGGACAAAAAAAACGGGATACACACACACGCACACACACACTTTTAGGTTTCCATGTTGTTCGACCCGTAGATTACGAAAATCAAGGTCCCGAGGTCCGATTCGGTGGGTCGATTTTTGCCCCATTACAAAGCTTTCTTTTCGAAAAAGCAAAATAAAAATAAATAAATGTTTATGAACGTACCAGATACATATAACCATATATAGACGTATGAAAAATGAGTTATGGATTATAGTAATTTTTTTCTTTTACATGTTATACATGATTTACAGTGCTAGTTATAAAGAATACGAGAATGTTGTAATCTTTCATATAGTGATGACCCTAGATTCAATCATTATCATTATCATTTTCTTATTGAAAATACAAAGATACTGTGTCGTGTGATCTTAAAAATACTGTAATCGAACTTTCATTTCATATTTCATTCATTTAGCAGCGGTGATGGCCAAGGTCGTTAACAACAGCTACTATGGATAACTACTCAACCTCACATCAACAATTTTCACATATTTGAACTGGCAAATAATTTTTACCTTTCATTCTCTAAATCATGAGTCTTGAATCGTTTGATTTGAACGGAAATTTTGAATTTACACAGAATGAAAATTAATAGTTGCTTGAATAAGAGCTAACCATAATGAATCATCCCGATTATGATATTTTTTAGATTAGTATATGGATGGATATGGATTATTTCAGCCATGAACTTAGGAAAATGTAGCATTTGATCATGTTATAGTGAAAAGTTTCACAGTGTACCTCTTGCGTGGATTAGATTAAAAAAAATACCGCTGGTAATAGTTTTCATATAAATTCATTGGAATTTTGCGCACAAATATAGCTGGTGATTCATTGACTCATCTTCTACGGATAATATATATTCATTATGAATAAATTATGGACAGCTGTCTTCTTTTAAAACGCGTGTTAGCATAAGTTGTTCTAAGCTTCTTCTCCACGCTCATCATCAAATGGGATTAGTGAATGATTATCATTCGAATTGACTATACCTAGATGCAAATGAATGTCTTATACACTTCTCATGAAATGATCGAATAAGGCTTGAACGTCGATGAAATTACATCACCAGAGACTTTCGGAATCTTCAACGGCCTTAAAGGCCACGATATACAGCGAGTCTCATCCGACGAGTCCCATCCCATCATTCTGAATCATCATATTGCATCTCATCTCGATTAAATAGGGGTTTAAGAGGAAATAAGATGCCAGCAGTCATGATTTCTTTGGTAGAAATTTATTCTTCTTAACAGTTAACGACGTAGGAACTAGAGCAGAGAGTTAGGCTACAGGTGCGACGGGCAAGTGTTCTCCTTGGGGTTGGAATCCGTTCTCGTCGGCAATGTACGTGACGGTGTAGAGCTTGCCGTCGGCAGCGACGTAGCTGAAGGATCCGCGAACTCGGAGGATCGAGGTAGACTCGTCATTGGGACTGATGGCGGCGCGGGTCTCCACCTGGGCCGACTCTTCGCGGCTCTGGCCGTCGCTCAGCTGGTAGCCGAACTGGTAGCCGTCGAGGCCTATGTTGTTCGACGGAGTCTCCTTCACCAGCACAACCGGTGGCTGTTCCGGCTGCGACAGCTGGGGAGCCGCGAAGGCGACGGCCACCAGGGCGAACAACACTGCGATCTGCAATCGGAAAATATAAATGGTTGTTAATTATTTCATTGATTCTATTGTTGCACGGAGAAACCAGCTTGGTCAGGTAAACATCACTGTAAGTTTCAGCGAAATGTTTAACTGAACATAACAGTGGATATTTATGAATATAATATTACCGATCTTCACTGTAAGTTACGTTAATTTTTCACTGCATTACAGTTTGCGACGTTTTACTGAAGCTTACAGTGCAGAATATTTACTGTAAGGAATTTCCAGAGGAGCAAAAAACAAATTCTAGGCCTGTGCGGCTTTTACCGCTCGAACCAAGAGAGGGTGGAAATCACACGAGCCTAGAATTAATGTTTGTTACTTTTCCGCACACAGTGATGAAAAGTATTCTATTGATTATGATTTCATAAACCTTGGTACATTCAATCTTTGCAACTTTATCCTTATGAAGAGCTTTGATTTGAAAACAAATTACTTCCTGTTTACTTATTTTAGAAGAATAACTCCGACTGTGAAAAAAAACAAATCAATTCTCTAGAGCTTCAGCTATTATCCCTCATTCCAGGTGCCTTTAGCATCACTCATCCTTGAAGAATCTTCATTGCTTTCTTATTGAGAAGTAGCATTATCATAGATGAATACGAAAAACACATCTCTCAAGATAAAACACGAAACTCGATGTACGAGGTCGATTCGTTATTTCCAATTTGAATCAATCAAAGTAACTTCAAATTATCGGTTGCACGTTATTTTCTAATAATGAAAAAGTGACGTAGAGCTGATAAGACTTCTCATCCGATCAACTAAAGAGAAACACACGCCCTAATCTTATAATAATACTATAGTACTTTACTCACGGTTTTCATGATTATGGATTTTGGGAGCCGGTAGAGCGAGCAGAAGCAAACTATGTGGAAGCCGGAGAGGACTGAGTGACGAAAGGAGGATTCCCTGCCGATTATATACTCGGATCCACCTGCTGCCGAAAACGCGATGGGACCACTCACTTCGCATAAAGTATGGCGATAGTTGCGCAGCCCCAAGCGTGATTCAAACCCATTGCCGGTTGGTCCTGGTGACCTTCGCAACTGCGGCAAAACGCTCCACGCGGCATCCGCGTGCTCGCACGGAATCTACGGGGGAAACCGGTGTCGGCAAAATTTAAAGGCTACCAAGGATTTCCCGGTCTCAGAAGTGAATAGGGCAGCTTTTCTCAGTCACGGGAGGTTATTCCTGCATTAAACCCTTCAGGAACGTTACACGCGTATTTGAGAACAGGAAATCGTTGTCGTTCTTTCGTATTTGACAGTTCAGCCACCCATTGTCCATCTTGTTGGTGAAAAATCAAATGAAATGAAAGAGTTATTGTGCGTAACTACTTTATTCTTTGTATAAACAAAGTACATGGAATTGTTCGATGGAAAAATAAGATCAGAGTGACAGAGTGACGGTGTATTGTAGCTCAAATTCTCATTAGATACATATGGGATTGGTGAACAGATCGGATATACTTAAACTTATTTTCTCAAAAAGCTAATTTTACGACAGTCGGGTCAACTGCAAAAATTATCAATACTTCATTCAAAATACATTTGAATGAATAATATTATGTCGCGAGAGAGCATTGTATATTACCTGTTGGTTGACTAAAGGGCTGGAGCATTTATGTACGCGTTTTGTAGTTTTTTGCGCTGAAAATGTTGAAAAAACAAAATATATAAAGAATAGAAATTAAATCATCGAAACACCATTTATACCTCAAACACTGAATTCTCATCAGCTGTTCTTAGTATCAAATATAAAAATTGAGCATTAAAGCTTCATTAGTAGTTCTAAGCTCAGAATAAGTTTTATGGAATAACATTACGTGCATAATAATTCAATGAAAGCACATAAAAGACACATCAACATTGGTCTAGAGTAGAAATCTGAAATATTCTTTGACAATTTATCAACTGATTCATATGAAAGGATTATCTTGTCTATTTTGAAAAAGTAGTCTTTTATGGCTGATGAACGATACCACTCGACCGTTTTCAGTTCTAGCATATCATGATTTATTGATTCGAAAAGTTACTTCATCAATTGTAGAATCATACTACATAAAAACGTTGATGGATATGAAAATACACATATAGCGAACATATGGCTAAACTATTATGAATGAAGCAATCAACATATCAATATTGCTTATTAGAGCAAACACGATAACTTTTAGAGTAAGACGTTTGTTATCTATTCTACGGTAGAATAATTTTTCGTGTATGTAAATTTCTCGAGTAATTTCTATAGTACTTTGCCGTCGATGGAAAGAAATTTCCGATAAATGGATTGCAAAAATAATTTCTCATGCGTCCCTCATTTTTTTATGATCTTTTGTCAGGAACTTAGCAGAGATATTTCAAACACGAAAGTATAACTGATACAATACGAAAGACCTATCAGGCCTATTAGGAAAATTGTAAAAGATTTTCTCTCATTTCTATTGTGGCATTGCCCACAAATTTGGAGAAAGAAAATACATTTTTCACTGAAAGTACAAACGGTATACCTTCCCCATTAGCGTTTGATAATTCATTCATTTTTTTATTCACTTATTCCTAAACAGACGAGAAGAGAAACCCAAGAAAATAATTCAATTTAGAATGATCTTTTTATCTATTGATTTTGTCATATAGAATAAATTGTTGTAAACTA
Organism: Aphelinus atriplicis; assembly: GCA_020882685.1. NCBI lineage: Eukaryota > Metazoa > Arthropoda > Insecta > Hymenoptera > Aphelinidae > Aphelinus > Aphelinus atriplicis. Next base: position 69,277,254 of record CM037073.1, on the reverse strand, counting down.
TAGTTTCGAAGAAGTTTGTGGAACAAAGCGAATATGTTGGACTGAAGCTATATAGATTAATCATTATTCTAAACGATCAACAAACAACTTTCTACTCTTTTATTGGTGAACTTTTCACTCTTTACAACGATTTCGTTCTGTTGTTGGTATTCATTAATACAGCAGTTGAAAGTTTTTTCATATATCATAGAAAAATGAGACTATTAGAGCGGGTAAAGAGGATATGAAAAACGGGGGCGTATGAGATATGACTTTTCGATGACTCAGCATAGTGATATGATTAAGAAACTCACTCTAGTTAAAAAAGGTCTATTTTCATCAGTTATGCAACTTCTACTATTGCAATCTTAGAGGGAATCATTGTCTGAATCTGCTGGAAAGTCTGCGAAGACTAATGTAGAGTTATATTTGGAGATCAGAATGTTGATCCATTGGGACACCTGGATCCTTTTTAATCGAGAGTGCAAAAGACAAATGCAAAAGTTCGATCTCGAATCATCGGCACGTCTTATGGACTCAATATTCGAGCACATCTCGATTTCGATCCAGAATAAGCCTAATCTGGCTCTTCAGACACGAGTGTCCAACGAAAAGTCTCGAGATTGCACATGTAAAGTTTGGAATCCGCCTCGAGGGACGTGGAAGTGTCAGAGTGAAAAGTGAGCCCCATCAGAGACGCATCGCTTCACTTGCATAATAATGTGAGCGCGCGGGAGAATTGGACGAGGTGAAGACAATGAAAAGACGATGATCGCGCGCTGTCAATTGTAACAAAGTGAGAGTCGCGCGATAGACGGGGCGACGCGGATAAATCAACCGAGAGATGACGACGATCACGATGTTGTGGGCTCGTGATTGGGTTGTCCGACTACGCTTCAAACTCATGTGGGTGCGCGCACTGGCTCTGTTGGTGCTCTTGACGAATATTAAGTGATTCTGCACTATTACGTTTTCTTTAAATATGATTATCAATTTTTTTCACCCCCGTAATGACTGATCATTAGATTTATTATGCCGTTGGGCTCTGTTTTAATTCACCTACAATTATGTCGGCACATTCAATTATCCAATTAAATTTTGCGATATAGTGGCGTGGTTTTTTGCGCATATATGCCTAACGTATAACACTTGCGCAGTGAGATTTACAAAGGTATAAACTGCGTAAATGAGTATTCAATATTCTAAAAGTATATTTACACTACGTATACGTATTGACTACGTATACGTAGTGTGAATTAGAATAGTTTTGTTTGTTCTATTTCATGATATCCGAGTAGATGATAGCTCCATTATCTCTGGAATCAATATTATGCATTGGCCACATCATAATTACTGGTTCAACAGCTATTTATTTCAATGTACATACATGTACATCGATAAGAAGCATATAAAAATCGTTTTCATAAAGTTAATTTGTACTGAGTTGAATTCGTTTCATGTTTATCACTCGCATAAACTTTTGTAGTACAGACTTCGAAGCTTTTTATTTAATTCACACACGGTAATTCTTTATGGTCATTCCAACCAATACGGTTTGAAATTTATTATCATTGTATCGCAATGGGATGGAGATATTCTCATATCGAGCGAAATGACAAAACCATCAGGAAGTATGGAGGCAGCCGTATGATAAATCCACTTGTATATTATACAAATATATTCTCAAGGCTGTTTATCGAAGAATCTTCTCAACTTTTAATTTTGGCTTGGAATTTCAAGAACCCATTCATTCAGAATCAATTTGTCAGGCATCCTTTACATTCATATACGAAGTTAACATTATCGTCCTTTCGGAGAGGTCGATAAAATAAAGCTAACTTGATTCTTTTTCATTGAGGTATTATCTTGTTCACCGTGAAATATTGGCACGGATGCCTCGGTTAAAAAAAAAACACGCACAATGATTACAGCTTCCAAAGTATACCAATTTAGAGTGAAAAGGTAATGAAACTTCCCTTGACCTAGTCATGCTTTTCTGTACACCTCCGCGCGTACGGAATCGTAGTGCAGCTCTGTATTAAGGCCTTCACCGGGGTATATTCAATGTCAAACCGAACCAAAGTAAATCGGGTTATCGGATCAATCCCCTGTGTTTTCGCTATGTGCTGTGCTGGGAAAAAGTAGGCAAAGGGGGCCATATGCGGTTTGGCGAAACAATGCCCGCCGAGAAAGGAGTTCCCTAGGCTGTGCCTCAATGCCAGCTGCGGTATTCCCCGACCCTCCGCCCAATCCTGTGATTTTTACTTTTGCAATTTATGCTCAAGTCGTCCAAGAGTATTGGAAAATTAGAAAGAAGTGCATGTCTCACAGTCTGGGCTAGGTAGATGCGATCGAACACATGGTGCATTTCATTGTGTCAGTGGCATATCACTGTACGAGACAGGGGAGGCTCAGTAAAAAGTTAAATTTTAGCCGGGAATTTCCTTGTAATCGAAATGAAATATATATTTACTGTCATAAAAACTTGCTGATATCATTAGAACTTGTTCTGGTATGCAATTAAAGATTATTCAATAGGTTTAATTAAATTTGCGATTAAATGTTCACCTGCATCAAAATTATAGCATTTAAAATCCAATCGAGAAAGTAGATGGCGGTTGAAATCACCCTTGGACCTACAGTCTCGTGTCTGAATACTGCGAATAAGGAAAAAGGGATCAGAAATCCGAAAGCCTTCGCATAATTTACGGGCAATAAAAATTGAGTCACTCCCCGAGAGATTGGCTTAGAAGCAAGCCACTACTGTCATTCCGCGATCCGTAGAGCAATTTTCGTTTGACCTACTTCGGGCCAGGGGGTGTACTCCGTTATTACATTTTTTTTTCTTTTGGGCATTGAAAAAATAATAGGGCACACCTATTAAGTGACGCAACGCGCGCCGCACGTGTTGCATAATAAGCGATCTCCAGGGAGATGGGACAAAATTTTCGAAAGTGTCTATATAGTGAAACTATCACCGGACAAAAGCCGCGGTCAATGTGCGCTGCTTCCGCGTAATACTCGAGCGACATATACATAAGGATAATGACGTACATGTACATGACACTGCAGTGTCTACATACGCCTGGGGCATCGGATGCGCGCGCAGCCACCTTATATGGACTCTTATGGTTTTGTCGACCTTGCCGAGATCGGCTAGCCTCACAAGGACGCCTCTACGAGGGAGTCGCCAGCTGCGTGAATAATTTGCATGCTAATAAGCGGATCTTCCTGTACACAAAAGTGTTTTTTTTGTCGTCGAATTTATTCGGTGTATACAGCCGAGGGAAACACGGCCGATTATATCGTGAAAATTAAGTACTCACTTATACTGAACGATCAACGGAGGGAACCATATACCCTACTGAATTCAATTGATATTATCCAGATGGTATCCTTGAAAAAGTATATTATTGATAAATCATATGAGAACAGAGGTATATATCATCAGAAGAGTCTATGGAAATTTCTATGCATGCGCAGTTTTTTACAGTTTCATGAGATGACGAATCTATATGATATGAAAAATAATGTACAAATTTACGCAGGGGAGGTAACACCCAAATTAGGCACCAATGTTGTGGTAAGTTCATCTACTTCTTCTCAAAACACAGAAATTTCTACGTGGATTCTATTTATAGATATGTACAATCTACGCGGAAATCTATGTTGAAATCTGTATGAATCTATAACGACACATTCGGTAGGATTATACGTATACCCAAAGCGTGAGCCGATTTACTTCCAGCATTATCAGCTTGGATCCGAAACCAGTTTCACGTGGACACATATATAGATATATGCAGTGTGCAATTCGTCTCAAGGAAATGAACAATAATTATCCGGAGCGATTACAAAGGTCGAGTCACGCGAGGTGCGATCCCCTATGGCGAGCAATATGTTTGTGTGCAAGTGTGCAAGTATTTACTCGCGGGATGACTCCTTCACCCGTGACCTAAAATCCTCCGATGCTTTCTCTCGATCTTATACAGATGCCCGACTCGTCCCGGAATAGACGGTACCAGCCGCGCGCCGCGGCATGTCGAATACCCGCAATTAATTTGCTCTGCTCTTCGCGGTAATTCGCATTTTTTTTATTCTTTTTTTTTTTGGCAAACAGTCGTGCGAGGCTTCTGTCGAGACTGGATTACTCCATAGAACATTCTTAAGCAATGCGAAAACTCGCGCGATGAAGCGAAATGGATTTCGTTGACGTATACGATCTTGGGCGGTTATTAATTCTGCGTAAATTATGAATTGCTCCATCGGAAAAGTAATTATTTTTAATTCAGAAAACTAAGTTTTTTTTTGCCAGCAGGCAAACTTTTGTTCTCATTGCTTCAGTCTATATAGCAAATTATACTGAATCACGACTATAAATAGACATTTATTGAGCGACTCTGAACCTAAGCATATAAATTATATTTTCAAAAGTAAGTATTCGGGAGCAACTATGCATGCATGGTTTTTTCTCAAAATATCAGCCGGTCATGTTTTACGATGAAACTATTTTACTTGTATGAATAATAACGATATTTCCTCTAAATACTTGACACTTTTTGACAATATGTTCCACAGTCAGATACTTGAAAATATGTAAAAATCTATCCTCATAGTTTCCACGCGTATGATACGAAATGTAGTCAGTTATGAACAATCATTATACATTTTGATTCTCAATTCAAGCTTTTCTTTTGCAAGCGGGGATAATTATTTCCAAGTGAAAGCTCGAGAGCTGAAGAGTTATACGCATCAACAACTTGTAAAATGCTCCTGACATATATATTCTGAAAAAAATCACACTACCAATAGCGTGAATACAATATGTAAATCAAGCGAATATGATGCTATTAATCGTCGTATCCAGAACCACTGTTTACTGACGGGTCTAACAAAAGTCAAAGCTCCCGAAACAAGACCTATACCAATTACTCGAGCTGCTGAGCCGTCGTACCAGCAGATCTTCTTATCGGATCAGCATACGCGAAGTTCCAACAATAGTGCAGATAGTCATCTCTAGTTGGAATTATTCGCCGACTTCATTTTGTGCACTGAACCGGTGACTATATAAGATTGCAAAACAAGAGATGTATCCCGTTTTTCTCATTCGACGGCTCGTTAACTCATCGGCCCGCTGAGAGACACTCGAGTATATGCGCCCTTGTTGACTATAGCGCACACGTCGACCTTCTTCAGTTCGCTGAGTAATATTCGTTGCACCGAAGGTTTTTCGAACAGGATCATAAGCAACGTGTTTTTTTTTTTTTGATTCAGCGAACGATCCTCCAAGGATTGATGAGTTTCGCCTGATTCTGAGAATTAACATTCAACCTCACGTCGATGTAATGAGTATATGCGTACGAGTGAACCTTTAAAATCATATATATGTATACCCATCTTCGTTGATGGTCAAATGCTGCTATTTATATAGAGCCACCGAGACTGGGCCGGAGGAATTTCTTTATCGATCATCAGAGTTAATATTTCAACATTTTAAAAGCACGGTCGAGCTTCCAATTATGCCGAAACTCCTAGTAATATACATGTACAAGAGATGCATACGGATTGAAGAAGAGCTAATTTCCACTATATTAATCACGAATATATTAAAGTGCACCAAGCCTGGATTCCGAGTGTGTGTATATATATAGCTACAATAGCTCTGGGGCAAATTCTCGGGCTCGACATAATCTATTGTTATGTACAGCGGCTGAATTGAACGAATCAATTTGGCTAATTGGGCGATACTTTGTATGTTTGACTCGCTCGCATTGAGAGGTGGTTCCGCTGATGGCGACGCCAAATCGGCATAATTATGAAATTACCAGAGACTTTCTTCTAAAGTGTTGCACACTAAATCGTCTGATTTTCGTCACCTCTTCTCGGCATCTGTCAAGTATACCTATATTTGTACAGATACCTACATCTATAAATACTACGGGCAGAGTGGAAAGGGAGAGGGAAGGCATACGGCGAGATGATGCGCACATCGTAATATAATTGACTTAATCGAAACCGAGAGATTATTATACAGCGTGTATGATGCCGGGCTACCGATTCGAGATTGATGAAGCGACTAAGAGGATTACAGTCATTGGAAGATGTTCAATTGTGTGGTCTGATAAGCTGCGCTCGATTCGCTCTGCAGATCAAAAACAAAATTTTGGTTGTTTTTGAGGAAAATGTTTTCGACATTTCTCAAAAATTACTCCTTCAGTTGGAAAAATAAAAAATCCGGATGAATGAAATTTTGATACAAGAAAGTAAGCTCGCTAATTACGGACTGTCTTCCTCCAATGCGATGCATACTTTGAATGAATTAACATCATTTCACAGAATAGAGGATATGGTGTGAAGCACGTAATTATTCGGTGATAACCGAAGAATCTACATTTTATCATTTCAAAAGGTCCGGGTGATGAAAGAGGATGGCTGTAACGAAACGAAGTATTCGGGTCTCAGACATGAATCTCATTCACTAAACATATTATGCTATTATCTTTATTAATGTCATTCGTGATGAAATAGACTTACAAATTTGATTAACTCTAATCATTTTCTTCCATTATAGTGTGCACTATTGCATGGACTTGTGCTGCATCTTCTGAATCTGAAATGATGAGAGTATTCTAAGACTATTTGTAATTGATAAAAAGACAAGATATGGAACAGTCATGTAGGACTTCTCTTGTTGTAATATTAATACTAAGGGGACTGGACCCAATGCGGCACTTTTCTCAGATTTCGTATTTCCGGTTCTCTCTGAGCACCAGTCGCACTTTTGGGTTATGTTGGGAGTACTAAAACAATGTACTATTTCGGTCCTTTTCTCACTCATTTAGTCCCTGAAACGACTCCCTTACAACCACTTATTTACTACCTAACGTTTTTGGACACATCAGTTTTCCCCAAACTATTTTCTGTCTCACTCAAAATACTCTTTTTTGCATGAAATATAAGTGAAGCCAATGTGGCCCTTTATGTGATTATGAATTGAAAGACTGAGTAAAATGTATCAACGTTTAAGAGATAAACGTTGAGTTTTCATAGACATATTGTAATGATTTAAATATGTATTTTTCGGTCAGATATCAAAAGTTTTGAATAATTATCTATGGAAACATGATTTCGAGTTTATTTTATCCCCATTGGATCGTCCCTGTATTTGCGTGTAGAAGCTGTTACAATATTATCAAATAGTGCCCCATTTGGGTACATCGAATGTGATTCTTTTGAGTTACTTTGGTTTGTTGACTTTTTGAATGGGTTGAAATAGGCAAATGGTAGTTGTAATGATAGGTCCTGGTAGGTCTTGAGCTAGCCTCGAAAAATTTTGAAATTTAAGTTTGATTATTGGTTAGTTCAAATTTTGCCTTCAAGTAATGACAACCTATGATAAGATCATCGTGAAAAGTAGAATAAAAAGAAGGAAAAACTTTTAAGCTGATTAATCCAATCAAGTTCATTTAGGATATAAATTATCTCAATATTTTGTGTGTATATATATATATAGCATTATATCATTAAAGTTTCCACTTGCAGGTGATTTTTCAACTCATTATTTATTCTAAATGCAAAAATCAATAGATTAAGAGATTATTCCGTACTTTTCCAGATGGAGTTTTAGTTTATAATCTAGTGCAGTTCTCCTGTTTCCTTTCTGAATTCAGTTGACAAAAGAATATTTCATATCAATATCGAGCAGTAATGGACAAGCTACTGTCAGTGCAGAATGTTTTTTATTTTTTTAAGCTTCTTGGTATTGCCACAATACAAATAAAAGAGAAATGTAAAAATGGAATTTCCCACTGGACCTTTTCAGAGTCCAAGAGCGGCATCGTCTACAACATACTCTTAATAGGTCTGATAGGCATTCCGTATTACATTACTTATTCTACCTATTCTGGAAGCAGGCCTTTACTAACACGAATCAACGACATTTACAGTGTTATCTTAGCTATTTCTCTGTTAGTGATATTTTTATTTCGACAACAAAGAGCCATAAAAATACTTAGACAAATTTACGCACAAGAAGAATTATTTTTCCATAAAATAACTAGTCGAACGCCAATTCTTAAGTTCATTATGTTTGTCGTCGTACAATTTAATGTTAATACGATTGCTATGATCCTATTATCATGGCAAAAGTCACTTGGAACAATAGTGTATATAGTTGCAGTATTTTTGTCGAAATTAATTTCGTTTCATTTATTTATGCAATACAGTATGATTCTGGATTGGATGAAGCAACTTTTTGAATCGATAAATTATGATTTGAAAGAACTTTCTGAGAATGGACGGGTGATATTATTCAACAGCCATAAAAAGTTGCAATTGAAAATCGACAAGATTATCCTCTCGTATGAATCACTTGCTGAATTGACAAAGGATATTTCAGATTTCTACGCTGCACCAATGTTAATTGCCATGCCACGCATCTTCATACTACTAGTATACAGTACATATTACTACATAAAAAGTTATCTTGAAAACGAGCTTCATATGGACGAACTAATAGGTATTATTCAATTGATTCTGTATCTTTTTTTATTCTTCATACTGACTACAGCTGCGGAAAACACAATAAATCAGGTATAATAATCGGTGAATTCTCATTAACACTATTCAGCAACTATTGATTATAAATCGTGTTTTGAACACTTTTAGAGCAAGAGAACTGCTAAACTTGTACACCTATGCCTGATGTCAATAGATGACCAACAAGTAGAAAACAAGGTTGATTTGACTAAATATTATTCATTCATATGTTTTAGCGAAATCAAATTTAAGGATTAATAATTCAAATTTTTCAGTTAAACCGGTTCTCCTATTATTTGCTATTCATGAAAATAAGATTCACTGTATATGATATGTTCCCTCTGGACCAATCAATATTGATGCCTGTAAGTGTCTAATCAGAGTTTGACTCCCAAATGATATTGCTTATTATTATAGCTAATGCATCGACTTTTGTTTCAGATTTTAGGAGCCATAACCACTTACATGGTGGTACTTTTCCAGTTTTAATCAAGTGTTTTCGCGTATTCGTTTTGCTCAGAGTTTTCATAATATTCTTACTACAGCTTTAATAATCCTCACATATATGCTATGAGTATCGTATAATTGCAATTTTGACCCAACACATTTGAGAGAGCTGCGTCATGTTTGATCTTGGTATTAATGTTCACGAGATGTGTCGGAAAGATTGCCGAAATCAAACAACTCGAATACTTTTGTCCCGGAGTAGGTTTTTTCCCACTGGGTTTTCCTACTCCACAAGCATTATAGCCTGGGTAAATGCGGGATGTGCACATTTTGCGAACCTCACATGCACACGTTCTGACCAAGAGTTGTCCACGAGCAAAGAAATAAATCAAAGATAGTCTAATTGCAAGAGGCAGTTAGATTGTAACCCATAGTAATGGCCTTTCTTTGTAGACGTGATTACAAGGCATAGGAAAAATCAAATTTTTGTAATATTCCAGTTATGGTTGAAAAATGTATCATGAAAAAGTGATACGCAGATATAATTGAGTGTGGATATTTGTTCTTGTTTGACATAATAAAAATCGACCATGAAAACTAAAATGATATTTTATTTCTACTAAGAAGTGTAGGGGGGGGGCGATTCTCTAACTCTTCAATTTCGCTTCATCTCACCATTTTTCCTCTTAAATGAGTGAACTACTGATCGTTTAATAATCAGATCGGCTTCAGCTTCATTTCTAGCCCTAGAATTCTGTATCTCTTGCCACCGACAAATAGACCAAGAACTGGTTTTTCAAACTACCTATAGCAACTTGAAATAATTTTTTTTCCGTTTTTGCAACGGTTATTAGATTTTCATGCCACAGATATCTTGAAAAAAAAAGACAGAATATATTCTAAATTATCCAGATTAAATTTGAATTCAACGTTTCCCGCTTCGAGGAGGAGTTTCCTCGAGTGACGATCGACGCATTACAGCTCGTACGAAAACGAGGCAGCTCGTCAGAGATGCGCAAACGACTTGGCTACAGACGTAAACACGATTCATCAGCCAAAATCATCGTAGACGACACGCGGCAGATGCGATCGGGCCGCGACGACGAGTGATAAACGCTCGGTTCGGGAGCATCCATTATACCGCGCGCGCGGCTGCTCACGTTGCGCAAGACGCGCAATCCTTTCCAAAGCGCGGCCTCTCCGGCGCATTATACCTATACACATGCCTAAGCACGTGGATTTTATAATGCCGCTTCACCGCGCCCTGAAAAGTCGTACGCGGCGCGCATATACATTGCGCAATTGTTACGTGTCGCCGTGGCTCATAGCTTTTCTTCCATTTTCGAATTTACGATTTTTCCAATGCGAGAGGCTGCTTCTACTTCGGCTTGATTTATCGCTCGACCGGCTCGGCGATCGAATCCTCCTCGTCCCTACAGACACGCACTCGTTATGCGAGTAATCTCGTTCGTTCACAACCTTTAACTTTATGGGCCGTTTCATGATCTTCACTGAGTATGATACCCGCCCGATGTACATATATATATGTTGCAAATCGAATCGTTACATTGATGACTGTGAAATGATCAAGATTGCGAATCGAAGATTGTGCTTATGCGCACTTTTTACGTGAATCACTAAGCTACGTTCGAACGTACTTCGAGACGGTAGATTTTATGGTCTAGAAATATGAATGTCCAATAGAGTATCCCATGTGTATACGTATTTTGTAGCGCGTCTCGTCGGCTCCCCGCAGAAAATCCCATCGAAAGCCATCCCAACTCGGAGTTGAGAAATCGAGATCGGCAAACGGAAAGAAAAAAAAACAACCAAAAACTAAGGAGGCCTATGCAAATGCAACCATCAAAGAAGGGTAGACGGAAGCGAAGCGTTTTGCGAAACTCGGTCCACGAGCGGTCCTTTTGTTCCCGACATTTTCGCACGTTCGCAGATCAGTAAAAGAACAAGAGTTCCGCACGCGTGGACCGATGAGACGTTTGACAATCGTTAAGTAACACGGCCTTTGTTCCTCAAGCGCGAATCGATCTGGCTTTGAGGTCCGTTGGGGCCGAAGATTTTGCAACCGTTTCAACCAAGAGGAAGTTGCCTTTATTGCTATTCTAAGGGCAGTCGGTCTCCGAAAGACGGCGTTAGAGGCATGTGTGACAGCTATCCTAAGGGTATCTCAATATAATATGAAATGAAGAAATATAAGAATTTACACTTTTACAGTGATTGTAAAGCCCATAGATAGTTAATTCCACTGTAAAAGTGAAAAGTCTAATAATAGAAGAGTGAAAACTTTTTAGTTGATTAATCAGGTCGAAACAATTTACGATATCGATCTTTTTGATATTGTGAATTACATTTGATTATTAGTCTTTCCACGTGTGGACGATTTTTCTGCTCATTGTATAGTCTAAGTGTAGAGATCAAAAGATTATTCTTGAATGATTTCATATGGAGTTCTAATTTGAGTACAGTTCTCTACCATTTCCATTCTGAATTCAGTCGACAAAAGAATATTTGATATCAACATGAAGCAGTCATGGAAAATCTACTACCAGTGAAGATTTTTTTATACTTTTTCAAATTCATGGGCATTGGTACTATAAAAGTGAGAGAGAAATATAAAAATGGATTTTCACATTTGACCATTTTGGAATCCAAGTGTGGCACCCTTTACAATATATTTCTAATAGGCTTGATAAGCATTTTATATTGTATGAGTTTAACTCACATTTTCAGCGAGATATCTCTGTTAGAACAGACCCCCTTAGAAAAGATCAGATATACGAGCGATTCATGTCATGTTATTTCGGCAATATATGTATTGGTGATATTTTTTCTTCGACAGCAAAGTGCTATTAAAATAATTCAAGGAATATACGTACACAAAGATTTATTTTACAGGAGAATTAATATTAAGAGTAATATGATGAAGATCATTGTGCTTGGTCTAATAATCAATATCGTTTTATCGATTGTTTCGCTGTTATCATATTGGGAAAAATCATTCGGATGGATCATGTATATTTTTGCTTCATTTATGTCTATAACCATAGTTAATAACGTATTTATGCAGTACAGCATGATTGTAGAGTTGATCAATCAATTTTTCCAATCAATAAATCATGATTTGCAAGAACTTACTGAAAACGGACGGTTCATATTTCGTATTGGTCGTGGAAGATTGCGTTTGAAAATAAAAAAGATAATCCTCTCGTACGAATCGCTTGCTGAATTGTCAAAGAATATTTCGGATTTCTACTCTGAATTAATGTTGATCTGTGTACCACGCACTTTCATAGTATTAGTATTTTCTACATATAGACATATCATCAAACCTATTTTTGATGTTGGAATTGATACGGTAGTACTTGGGGCCATTGCACGGACTATTATGTATTATTTTTTATTCTTTTTACTAACTACATCTGTTCAAAACACAATAACTCAGGTATAATTAGTGGTGAAATCTTGTTTAGAATAGTACGATTTGTATTTATTCATTATATAAATAGAATTTTTCAACATTTTCAGAGCAAGAAAACTTCAAAACTCGTACACCAATGCCTAAGGTCAATAGATGACCAACGAGTTGAAAACAAGGTTGGCTAGACTGAAGATTATTCATTCATATGTTTTAGCGGATAAAAATTCAACGATAAATAATTCAAATTTTTCAGTTAAACCGATTTTCGTATTATTTGCTATTTGTGAAAATAAGATTTACTGTATATGATATGTTCCCTCTGGACCAATCGATAATGATGCCGGTAAGTGGCTAATCAGAGTTTGACTCCCAAATTGAGACAATATTGAACTAGTGCATCGACTTTTGTTTCAGATTTTAGGAGCTACGATCACTTACATGGTGATACTTTACCAGTTTTAATCAAGTGTTTTCGCGTGTTTGTTTTGCTCAGGGTTTCCATAATATTCTTACAACAGCTCTAATAATCCTCACATATGCTATAAGTAACTTATAATTGCAATTTTGACCCAACACATTTGAGAAAGGTGCGTCATGTTTGATCTCGGTATCATTGTCCACGAGATGCAAAAATACCGAAATCGAATATCTCGAATACTCTTGTCCCGGAGTAGGTTTTCTCCCACTGGGTTTCCCTACTCCACAGGCATATAGCCTGTGCAAATGCGGGACGGCCATACACCGCATGTCTTAACAAAATGTCGTTCACAAAATGGTAAATTAAAAGAATTTCTGGTATGTAAAGCCTATACCCGAGTAATGGGTCTTTTTTTTAGACATCGCAAGGAGTATAAAAAATAAAATAATAAAATGTAGGTATTATGAAAATGTAATCTATAGAGATCATTGATTGTGTACATTTGTTCTTGTTTCCCTGAATGAAAATCCATAATGGCTTATTAAAAAGAGACATTTTACCAATATCTCACATATCTGTAGGGCGTATTTTTTTTATTAGCAAAAAAAATCATGCCAATCAGAGATGTCTTCTGCCATCGGCAGATGAAGAACCTTAAACTAATTGGCCGCAGCTCCGTAGCAATGGTCGGTAGGAATATAAGCAATATGGCTGCTAGAGATATCAACATTTGTTGATATGGAGAATATCAAGACTGTGTTGTTTGTTCCCTTTAGTTTTAATTCCCTTAGCAACGTTTGCTAAAGGTCTAAAAAACGGTTGCTATGAAGAAATGAAGTTTCCGTGTTTTTGGCCAACAATAGGACCTCGAAATGATTTTCCCCTTCTTGTATAGCAACAGCGGCTAGGGATGTAAACCATGGTTGTAGGGATATCAGCAATGGTCGCTACGAAAAATATCTCTTTGAATCTCGTCAATCGTAATGAGTATTCCATCCCCAACATAATATTTTCGAGGAATTATAGGGAATTTCCCAAACGCGTTAGTAACGGTTGCTAGGGAAATGAATAACGGATTTCGCTGAAATTGAATTCAAGCCGCATCTTGTTACGACTAACCAGTGTGCAAAATTTCAGGAAGGTCGGACAATTTCTTCGAGAGTTATCGCGCATGTCCCCAAACAGCGTCACATACACATGCGTGCAGGCGTACGCACGTACATACAGACATTTTTAAGGTTTCCTGTTTTTCAACCCGTAGATTATGAAAATCAAGGTCCCGAAGTCTGATTCGAGAGGTCGATTTTTGCCCCATCACAAAGCTGTTTCTTTGAAAAAGCAACACGAACGTAGACCTCTTTTTAAAAAACCTATTGCAATTTCCAATTAGTCTAAACATAAGTTTTATGATATCTCATACTCGGTTTAATGGATTTATAGTTCAATACTCGTATTTTATATAATATCAATTATAATTCATTCAAATGCATGCCGATTTACTCAGTTACTATTGAATGCTGGAAAGATTTCAGTTTCATTTTGAATGTGCTTCAATCACTTTCATGTATATATTTATACTGTCAACGGAGTTCTTACACAATATCATGAACTCAGTGATTAATATTCATAAATAATGAGATAAAACGTTGACGAGCTCCTATAGGAACATTAAACGCCTCATAGCCGCCCTGCTAATATTAAATATGTAATATTGAAGGAATGAAAAGTTCGACGAGCCAATCAATGATGCAAGCGAAGGTGATATAATCGGTCGTCGTTGTTTACAACGACGTTCAATCCATGTAGACACGGTGCGCAACTATTTTCGGTATTCACACATTGTAATGTCTCGTACTGCGACTGTAAAGATGCTGTAAAACAAGTTTACCATTTGTATATACATAATCATCCACGTTATCCACTATACGAGAGGAAAGTCAGAAAATACCGTAGATAAATCGTAAAGTGCGAACATGTCAGTAGCTTAGTTATACGGGAGCGCAGCCCACATACAGTCTTCCACGAGCTATGGAGAACGTCCTCGAATCAATCGAGTTTGGGTCGACCCATTTGAACCCTGGAGTATGACCCATGAAATAAGCAAACGCGGAGAGCATTGCTCAAACGGAGAAAACGCGGCAATCTGTCGCGTGGGTGACCCATTCGCTTTGCGTCAGTCTTTCTTTCCTCTGGGGAATCCCGCATTTCGATATGCGATAGATATTGAGAAAATGCGAGGGGTATTTTTCTCTCGTTTTAATTCACGAGAAATCTATAGCGCTGCTGAATGTGATTCGTTAATTGTGCAATTTTTAATCTCATCCGCATGAAGAAGTGTTAACCTCACCGAAGCAGAAATTGAGTCGTAGAGTCGTGGAATCGGAGACTTTTTATTTGAATACCAGAGTGTTGGCCAAGCAATTGAATGTTAAGTTTCGTAAGCCGCTGTTGAACTTTCCATCAATTTGAGTTTGAAAGCATCGTCGTGTGTCATATACGGATCTAAATCCAATCGAAATTGTCGAGAATTCATCCAGCGCTCATTACGAAGGATAAGTAAACTTTAGATCGCTAGACGAGCACCGCGGACGGAAGTAGTCCATTATATTTAAAAACCCATCGAGTTGCTTTCGAATGGAATGAATTTCACCTCTTACTATTCTCGTTCTATATTGTGTTTAAGTGTGCTAATACAACTCGATTAAACACCTTCAAGATCTGAGATTATTCTATATGTACTTATCTGATGACAGGCGACATTATTTATGGAAGTCGTTGAATTACACAGGTACGCAAAAAGAAAATAATCGAACCAGAGACTCGACCACCCTATACATACGATTTTGGGCCGCTGGATTTGAATCTGTGGCCTCCGAAAAATTCTATAATCCTTAGTTTTCTTTCTAGCAAACAAAAAGACCCTAAAATTTATTGTTACCCGGCATTATTTGGTTGCTGAAAGGAAAACTGAGGGTGATGGCATTTTTCTGAGGGTCTGATTCGTTTCAGTGACCCAAAATACAGAAGGATAGACTGTTCAAGTCTCTGGTTCATTTTTTTTCTTTTTGTGGAGCTGTGTTATTAGAGTTTATGAAATCAGGAATGTCTAACATACCCAGATTATTTAACGACGATATTGATAGAACGTACCTATTTTATGGTTGATAGTATTTGTTGGTTCTCTTGCGTCATGTTCTGTATGGGTACGGTTTAAATATACCTAATCAGTTTACTCACATGACTTATAATGGCGAGAAAATTGTGTAATTTTTCTTGTGTATTTGCTACTTGTATTGAATTGATTTTTTCGCGAACTTTCTCTTGTTACTTTCATCGAGTTTTACGTATGCGTATATAATATGTAGGTAAAGATTGTGAAATCATTTGATACGTCAATAGTGTCATCAAGATCAATTTATTGAAAGATGTTCAACATTGGTAATAAATTTGTAAGGAATACAGGATGTGAGAATATTATTGTATAATATATCATAACTGTAGTTTCTATAGATATTAATTTCAAAAAGTGATCGAAGCAATTATATATTATTATAAACAATTTGTCTCATACATATTCCTTTTTTGATCTATATATTGAAATTGAGTAGCATTTAAACCTCATTTTCACGTTTGTCTGGCTGAGTTAAATTTGATTGGATTTTATGATACTATATCGATTCCGCGATTTTTGCTACGTGCATTTCGGAACATCTTGTACAAGTAAAAAATTTCTTTCTCTGACAATTTCCTAGAATCCTTTTAATACCTCTAATCGACGTCTTAAATTAAAATACAAATCCAACCGAATTCTTATGTTTCCTGCTAAGAATATGTTGCTTACACAACGCATACACACATCCACCCACACAAAAATTAAATATTATGTATTCTCCTGGATAAAAACTTCGATTGAAGATCTCGATGAGAAGAATAAAAGAGTGTTCTTCGAATTTCTCACATGGGAAAGTAATTTCCAATGTGAATGAGATAAAATTTAAAAATGCACGTTCAATTGCTTTGGCTCATCAGAAATGTTGAGCCACAAGTAATGAATGGAAGGTATTTGGCTCTATGCGCAGGGTAAAAATATTAAGCCGAAGAAATTTTTGGAAGGTGAATAGTATTTTTGATATAGTAGCGTAAAACCAAATTCTAAACTGCGTGGCGTTTGTTACCTGAGTATTTTTTATCACGTGTCTAGAAAAACAACGTCCAAAGATCAACATTTCTGCACACAGTGATGAAAAGACTTTGAGACACTATACTTCGTTATGCAAATCTAAATATAGTGGTTCTGGGTTTCGAAAATAACTGATTTGAAGAAAGTACGAGAAATACAAGGGGAAGTCAGTTATGATTCAACAAGTATTCGTGCAAGGCTGAATATTATAGTTAACCTCGGCATTTAACTCACCTACAAATATATAATCCTCTTTTTTGAAATAATTTTCCATGAATATTGTTGCTACATGTAGAAAAATTATTATCAGAGGTCCTTTTGCAGGAAGGACACAGAACCTTTATCTAGCTGTTCAAATGAATATTCGATTTAAGGATCATATTAGAATCTCAATGAAAAAAGCCAACGAAAATTTTAGCGTCCAAGACGCGCAAATATCCTGATGAAATGGATACGGTAAAAAACATACTGAGGGCAGCGTATCACGTTGCATTCAACGGTTGCACTTGAAGACAAATTATACATGTCTGACGTTCTGAGATAAAGATCGGTATATTATGCACTCATATCTGTACGCATCTCGAATAAGACAAAAACCGAACGTCTTCCTAGACGACCCGTATGATGTAGTATCTCGAAATTTGTTTTGAATGTAGCTCAGTACACGAATTAGTGGGCCACCCAGGTGTGTGAGTTGTGAGCTAATAAAACACACTCGGTGACACTCCTGTACTGCTGATGTGATCGTCATCGTCGTCCCCTGGTATCTCTCATGCGTGCGTAAGTATACGCATGTCGAAAAGAAAGTGTACTTATATACATACACGAGCGCACGTGACGCAACGAGCAGCGAATCATCCTTCATTCTAATTGTCGTGAATCGACGAAAAAAAATCAAAGAAAGTGAGAGAGACAGGGAGAACGACCCCTCGAAGAATGTCATCTGTATAATATAAAATTAAAATTGACGAGATGAGCGATACGGCGAAAATGGAAGTGTATGAGCAGAAAAAAGCATATTGTGTGTTCTTTCGAAAAATCATATTTTGCGACATACGAGCTGAATCGACATTCCTTGGAGCGCTTCGGCTTAGTATATAATAGGCGTCTGTGGGCTTTGCTCGCGATGAATGAGATACACGAGTCTTGCGATTTTTCTCTTTTCATTGGAAATTAATGAGCATTTGCTATTTGAGGCAGCTTTGCGACGATACGGCGAATGAATCTCAGAAAAATGATTGTAGTCCGTATTTTAACAGATCTTTCCATACTATCATATTCCATGGCTGAAGATGATATAAACATTGCTTCAGGATTACCTTTCACCCGAGCTTAATATCCAACACTAGTTGTATCAGCTGGTTTAGCCTTATCGCCATACACTATCTTGAGCAAATTATGTGCGATTAAAACGCCATGCATCTGGAATTTCCATCGTTGGAAATTCTTCCCTCCAAACTTTGTGAAGAGGCAAGCCGAAATTGCACCAAACAATTTGTGTTACTTCATCCTCATTTTTGGTTTGTTAACAAGGGGAATCTTTGTGCCGGGGCAAAACTCCCACTATCGAATCAGACTTTTAGACCTTATTTTCGTAATCTACGGGTCGAAAAACATAGAATCTAAAAAATATACGTACGTACAAACAAATATATCTGACGCGATAACTCTCGAAGAAATATTCCAAACTACTTCATTTACAATTTAGCGGTGGCAAGATATGAACCAGGTTCAATTTTCAGCAGAATCCAGCATTATTTCCCTAGAAACCAGTGCTAAAGTGTATATGGAAAGTTTGTTATAATTCCTAATAACTATTGGTTGGGGTTCGAATACTTGTGAGGATCAGTAAGAATCAACGAGATAGTATCCACATCAATCATCGTTGACATCCTTATAAAATTGCATGAAGGTCCATTTCCAGTATACTTTTGATGGCAAAGAACACAAATCTTTGTATCTTCCATAGCAACTGTTGTTAATATCCCTAGCAACCATAGTCATGGAGTCTGGAAAATCAGTTCGAGGTCCATCTCCTAATAGTGAAATAAACGGAATCTTTTTTTCTCTTCATTCCATAGCACCGGTTGTTTGCGTTGCTAAGAGGAACAAAAGTTCACGTGAGCTTAATTTATTACTTTAACGGCAAATTATGCAAAAACTTTATGATTTCCTAATACAGTATCGGTTGTTTACATCCCTAGCAACCTTTGCCGAGAGAATAAAAATTTAGTTGAGGTTCCATTCCTTCATTTTTTATGACGAAGGAATGTTCGTATTTTCCTTTAGAAGCCACTGATTGTTCCCATAGCTACATTTGTTTATCTCCCCAGCAACCAATGCTACTGGGGGAAGAAAATTAGTTTGAGGTTTATTTTTCGAACTTTTGATGATGGAAAAAATATAATCTTAATATTATTCTATATAGTGACCGTTACTCCACACAAAACTTAAGAAAGCATACACTTGGCAGCGGATTTTTTTAACCACTTGGATGGGCCCATATTAATTTGTTATAGTGAGGAGAAAAAGTTTCAACAGGATAAAGATTTTATTGAAAGTACATTACAGATACATTAGCTAACGAATAGTATCAATAGCACAGATACGTGCATATAAACGCAGTTAGATAATAAACAAAGTAATGACACACAAGAATAAATTCTCACGTACAGATGATAACTGTAACATAAACAACATACTAAACGGTTGCTGGTGCTTTTACTATCTTATTGTATGTAACTATACATGGACGAGTGTCTGAACTTCAGGTGATTGACCATGATAAAAGTTCTGATGATTTTCGGTTACTCGAATAGGCCATATATAATCAGTCTCAGTCTAACATTGAGACTAATATGTAAAATGTTGTAGCCATAAGCACTTTTTAGTTGACTAATACAATTGAATCCATTCAGAATATTGATTTTCTTGATATTGTGGCCAACATTAGCTAATTAAATTTCTTTCCACCTACAGACGATTTTTCAACTTATTATTTACCCTGAATAAAAAATCAATAGATCAAAAGATTATTTGGTTTCACCTTCATATGAAGTTTTAGTTCTTGTTCTAGTTCAGTTATCTTTCTCTTTTCTTCCTCAAATAGTTGACAAAAGAATCAAGGAAATGGAAAATCTATTATCAGTAGAGAATGCGTTTCATTTCTTCAAGTTCGTAGGGGCTTCAACGATAAAAATAAAAAAGAAATATAAAAATGGAATATCCCACTGGACTTTTTCAGATTCCAAGAGTGGCAAATTCTACAACATATTGCTGATAGGGTTGATAGGCATTTCGTATTCCGTCAGTTCCATATTCATTTTTAAAGAAATATCTTTTTTAAGAAAAAGTCTTTCAGAAAAGATCAGATACATAAGCGATTCATGTCATGTTTTTTCTGCAATCTATGTATTAGTGATATTTATTCTTCGACAGAAAAGTGCTATAAAAATACTTCAAGACATATACACACACAAAGAATTATTTAACTGTAGAATTAATGGGAAAAGTCGCTTCCTGAAGATCATTGTATGTTTTTCAATAGCGACTATTGTTATACCGATTATTAACATCACAATTATGTGGCAAAATTTGTTAGAAGTAAATGTAAATATGATTGCTGGGCATTTGTCTAAAATCGTAATTAGCAATGTATTCGTGCAGTACAGTATGATTCTAGAATTGATCAATCAATTTTTCCGATCAATAAATCATGATTTGCAAGAACTTACTGAAAACGGACGGTTCATATTGCGTATTGGTCGTGGAAGATTGCGTTTGAAAATAAAAAAGATAATCCTCTCGTACGAATCGCTTGCTGAATTGTCAAAGGATATTTCGGATTTTTACTCTGAATTAATGTTGATATGCATACCACGCACTTTCATAGTATTAGTATTCACTATATACGAATATGTCATTCAGCATATGCTTGAATTTGGTTTGAATTCAATAGTACTTGCAGCCATTGTTCGAGCAACTCTGTATTATTCTTCATTTTTAATAGTGTCTAC
The DNA here is from genome assembly GCA_020882685.1 of Aphelinus atriplicis. Taxonomy (NCBI): domain Eukaryota; kingdom Metazoa; phylum Arthropoda; class Insecta; order Hymenoptera; family Aphelinidae; genus Aphelinus; species Aphelinus atriplicis. Next base: position 69,256,240 of record CM037073.1, on the reverse strand, counting down.
GGCAGCTGAGAATATAGTGACTGAGGTATTATAATAAGCGGTTAAATCTCATTAAGACTATTGAGCAATAATTATTACGAATCGTATTTTTCCAATACTTTCAGAGCAAAAAATCGTGTTTTGAACACTTTTAGAGCAAGAGAACTGCTAAACTTGTACACCAATGCCTGATGACAATAGATGATCAACACGTAGAGAACAAGGTTGTCTTAAATAAATATTATTCATTCATATGTTTTAGCGAATGCAAATTTAACGATAAATAATTCAAATCTTTCAGTTAAACCGATTCTCGTATTATTTGCTATTTGTGAAAATAAGATTCACTGTATATGATATGTTCCCTCTGAACC